>VSWD01000006.1:37666449-38866449 GCA_033119305.1 Pinctada imbricata
CAACAGCAGTTTTCGAATTTTACTATTACTAGTTTTCTAATTTTACTATTACTAATGTTCTTGGATAAAAAGAGTATTTATATGTATCTTTTCTGCAGTAAATTTGTTTGAAGTTGTGTGGGTTTGTATGTCTGGCTCTGCTTTATATTGGGTAAAGGAGGTTGCGGGGATAGATTTTGACAATGCCATGGAGTCCTTTGAGCTTCCCCTTCTGTAGTGAATTCTGATTTTTCAACAGGAACACATTACATTTGTAGTCCGACTTGCAAACCTACGTACGACGGTATTAGATCTACTTGTATCTGTTTTTTCGACGAAAAAAAAAAAAAAAAAAAAAAAATTGTCAATGGAGAAATTCATACAAGTGTATATGACAAACGAGATGATTTTGGATTCAACATAGTAAATTTCCCCTGGCTTGACGGTGATGTCCCTAGATTACCGTCATACGGTATCTACATTTCACAGCTCATCCGGTATGCTAGAGCATGTACTGATGTTTTGGATTTTCATACCGTATATCGGGAATTTTTCGCGTGTGTTTCATTTTCGCTAAGTTCGCGAGCATCATCAAATCGCGAAAAAATGGACATAGCGAAAAAAAAAAACACAAAGTACTTAACGCTTCAAAAAAGGTTTAAAACAAAAAACAAAACAGATAACATGTAGGGTCTGCAAGTCGAAATAATACATTTGTATGTCAAATTTCTTGGAACGAATTGGGGTTTTTTTTATCGATATGGTCGATCGAACTTTAAGGAACGGATTGTTTTCGTATCGAATACACCATTCACGCACCTGCTGAATAAGGTCAAGGCCAGGTAAAATTTATTAATTCTGTTTTTTTTTATTTTCTCTTTGTTATGTGATTGAAGAAAACACCAAGTAAATTGCTTTGATGGTAATTTAATTCTCAATTAATCAGACTGATAAAAGTTAAAACATATTGGAATGTATTTTATTTTTAGTAGTTCGACTTTCCTCTGACCATAAGATTATTTCCTTTTTCTGATGGTTTCGTTGTTGCTAAGGTTTCTATAGCCTTATATTTTTTTTAAGAATTATTATATGTTGCTAAGGTGAATACCATATTGTTCCCGATTTAGTGGCTTCCGGTAGTTGCAGGTACCTATAATTTCAAAGGAAACTGAGGAGCTTCTTTACTTGAAGTTTTTGTCTTCCAGACAATCCGAATGTCACCAGACTTTCCAGACAAATAAGTTAAATTTTGAGTTGGTCTGGTGAAAATTTTCAACTTTTTCTACGTTTAAATTTCTGTTAAAGTACAAAAATGTCTGGTAAGTTGTAAAAACTTTCGCAATGTCTGGTCTTCGCGCAACCTTGCGCTAAGACAAAAAGTAAAGAAGCTCCTCAGCTTCCATTGAAAATGAGGTACCGATAGTTCAGTACAAGTTCTAAGACTTAGCTATCGGGAAGTCCTTTAGCTCACTCGGCAACGAGTCTGACTGTCACCTAGACGGCTGGGGTTTGACTCCTGGACCGGGCACCTCTAAACTACTTCATTGGCGGCGAGGTGAACAATTGGCGTGTGTTGGCCAGCTGGATCTACAGGAGTGGAGGCAGAACCCTGCCAGGGGTTGGATAGTGGTCACACAGCGAGGTACACCCATGGCCCTCAACCGCTCAACGAAAAGGGAGAAGGGTGTAGTGGCTTCCGATAGTTGCAGGTACTGATAGTTCAGTACAAGTTCTAAGACTGAGCTATCTGCATGTCCCTTTAGCTCACTGGGCAATGAATCTGACTTTCACCCGGGGTTCGACTCCCGGACCGGGCACCTGTAAACTACTTCACCGAGAAGACGTGCGCACAACTTTCAGTGCGCAAAAATATTTGTTATATGAAAAATATTTTAAAAGACAGTGGCTCCAGATACGAACATTCGTATCTGTAGAGCTTGGTCTCCGCGTACAAATACAAATCGTTATTTAAGTGTGTTCAAAATTATATATTTTTTGTGACATATTCTGAAAAGTGAATAAGTAAAAAGCAGTTGCATCTACATGTACATGAACGTTTTTGTTATCTTCTCACAACTTTAAAAAAATTCAATTTCCGGTTGAGCGACGGAACGTCAGTACTCACTGTAGCTGACAAGTGTGTGTCTATTACTGAGCATGCAGTGATCACTACAATGATTGAGCACATAGAAAATAGTCTTTAAATTATTGAGTATGTTGAATAAACTCTTATACCTTGATATAATTACAAAAACCAACTTATTTTTCTGTTATGGACACATGACCCAAGTCACATAACAGTTACAGACCAATCAGAAACTTGTTCGTACGCCCAGACATAGGTCTAAAGATACGAACGTTCGTATCCGGAGCCACTGCCATTTTAAAAACACAGTTTATTTCAAGATGATGTCCTTATGCCCCAAGCATAACCTAGGCATGGACAATTTTATCTGTTAAGGTCTTAGAATTTGTTTATCCCTTTTTATTTATTGAAGTCCCAATTCTAAATGCAAATGTCTGCCATTTTATACATGGTAGAGGTCGACAGTTTTTTTTTTTTTTTGATCTATTCAATTTGACCTGAAGACATTTCATTCAGTATGAACCTCTCCTTTGTAGGAGCACTCGCCCTAAGGGATCAAGATTTAAGCAAGACAACAGATATGAAATCACTCATTCATTTCTTTCAAGTTTATTCTTCTCATTTCAGTTTTATTAAAGTCAGAACATGACTCATGAGGGATTTATGAAATATTTTTATGATTCCATAGAGTGAGTGCACAGATATAGTGGAGGTTCATATCGAATGAAAAGTGCGATGGTCAAACTATTCAGGGCAGATATTGATGTTTTCAATCACCGTGTACCGGTACATCTACCGTTCCAATTCCATCTACATTGTTGTTTTGACACATGTGGAACGATCAAGGCCACGCATGCATGGTTTCAATCCAAACTCAAGCCTCGATTTTTACACGATCAATGTGATCACGTGTCGCTACAACGGATTTAGATGAATTTGAGCGGTAGATGTACAAGGTGATTTAAAACCGTTATTTCTCGTTTCTAAGAGGGATTTTAAGCAATGAATGTCATAGATGGAAGTACAAATATGTCAGGGAGCGGGGAATGACCTAGTTTCTGACCATGCAAAGGTAAATTTATTTATTTCACAATCATGCTCCTGAAGCAGGCAGGTCAATCAGAGTCTATAATGTCTAAAACTGGAACAACGGAATGCACTGCTGATACGAGATTCGGGTTAGGGTAGTAGTATACAATAGCATAGTAAATTTATGAATGTTGGCACAAACCTCAAACGAGATAAACCCTCACAATGTTATGTCATGGAAGATTTGCAAAACGGAGAAGTTTGATTTGTGAAATGAATGGCTAATATACATGTAGGTAGTTCAGATATGATTTGAGAAGAAAGAAAGTCATGCATATTTCGACCAACTGAAATGAATCCAACCCTTTGACATGATATGAAAGAAAGACATGCATATTTCAACCAACTGATTTGACATGATTTGAAAGATAGTCATACGTATTTCAAGCAACTGAAATGAATCCAACCCTTTGACATGTTTGACATGATTTGAAAGAAAGTCATGCATATTTCAAGCGACTGAAATGAACCTGACCATTTGACATTATTCAATCTTCAATAAAGAAGATTCAAAACACAAATATTGACAAGATTATTGAAATATTTATTTTTCATACTAGTACAAGTACTAATGATCCTATCAAACCAAATGAATGATCCTATCAATCGGTACAATGATTTAACATCTCCTTTGCAACACTGCACAGAATTTCACGAAACTTTAAAGGAAGCAAGTACTCAAGGTCATGTACCAAGTTTGTGTTTTTCGTGCCAATTGGTCAACAAAGCTCTGATTGGCTGAAGCTTTTTCGACTTTTCCTCTGCAACCGATCCACAGAGTATTATGGAACCTTACAACATGTACAAGAAGCAATTACTCAAGGTCTTCTACCAAGTTTTTGTTTTTCATGCTGATCCGTCAACAAACATGGCCGCCAAGGGCTCTGATTGGCTGACTCATTTTTGACTTTTCCTCTACACAGAATTTCACAAAACCTTAAAGGAAGCTAGTACTCAAGGTCCTCTACTAAGTTTGTGTTTTTCGTCAACAAATATGGCTGTCAAGGGCTCTGATAAGTAGAATCATTTTGGCCCCTTTCAGTCCCTCTTCTGCAACCCTGACAGGTGAGCGATGTGGCCCTCTTGGGCCTCGTTTAAAAAGAATCTTGACATCTTTCAACGAATTTGAAGCTCAGTTCTTCTGTACAAACAATAGATTGCACATGCACCAGTGTTAGAAGATGTATTTACAGAATAAATGTAGCACAATTCTAAGCAAAATGTCCTATAACAATCAAAGAACCTGGCATTGCATGTACAATTTATTGTTTGTCCACTGGAACTGAGCATCAAATTCAGTACCGCAGATTCTATGTTATTATTTGTTAAAGGATCTATAAAGAAATGATTTGTATGAATTTAAAGTAAACACACCTTATCACACTTTCACATTGAGACTTACAAATAGACTGTAACCAGGTGTCTAATGTGGAAAAGAAACTGATGACATGGTGTTCTAAGAGTAAGAAATCTGATGATATCTTTATTTAACAAAGTAGCAGGTGTAAACAGTAATTCAGAATGGTGACAATATGTCTTCATTAAGTAAGATTACATGTAGACTTGGAGTAGAAAGAATAGTCAGTCTTCTGAAAAATTAAATAGTTTTGTCCTTGTTGATTACACCTAGGGATCACCATATTGATTGTGTTTGTAATCCAGCGATAATTTACATATTCTCTTGATAGAATGTGTTTTGATTAAATGTTGAAATTTACTGTTTGTTAGTCGAATAGTCCCCTACTGGCAAATCTGGAGTAGATTATAAGTTTCCATTTAGTCTGTCTGACAGTCATTCAGTCTGTCTGTCCAGCCAGCCATTTTCCAGACTTTTGATATTGAGATGAAATTTTCTTTTTTGAGAAAGTGAGATGAAATTTCTTTTCAGTCACATTAATTGGGTAAAACACCCTTTCAATCATGTGTTACATCAATCATGTGTTTCATGATCTGTAAATCATAAAACTTTTACTTTTAACGGTACCACAATACTGGTACTCTACAAAAACAAATATCAGAATGAATAAAGGCTTAATTTACTTTCAGCAGAAGAGACAGTTGAATTGCTGATCTGGCTTTAATACAAGTAGCTAAATTTCTCCTTTCCCGACCTGTGATACAGTTACATGTGCTTTAAGGGGCAACAGTTTTTACAAATAATACATGTACAAATACACCTTTATATTTACCTTTTTTAGATACATGAAGACCACTGAAGGTATATCAGTACAAATACAGGATATAGCCAGTATGTAGGAAAGTTTTGCCTGTTGGATGCCAGGACCCTTAACTTAATTAGGCCCTTGGGTCTGCCTGTATTTATAAGTACATGTACATGTACACTGTAGAATAGAAAAGGTATGTATGTACCGGCATCTTGCTTTCAGTGTACCGGTAATAAACTTGTCGTTTTTAGCAAGAAGTTTTATCCATATCCAGCTGGCTTATTCTCTCACAATCTCTATGTTTTCTGCAAAGTACTATATGAAATTAAAATCAACAGAGAGACGATCGTTTGCTGTTTAAATAATGGCAGCTGCCATAACTTGTTTTGGCAGACGTATCACTGCGAAACCCTCCGAACTTACGAAATATAGTGTGGTGATTGATTGTTTTTTGATCCAAGAAAACAGTCTGTTTTCCATAAGTAGATGATAATAAAATGATAAGAAATGAATCTTATATTTTTTCTGTTGATGCAGGTATCACCCGAAAAATTGGACAGAAAACTTTTGCATCAACGCCCTACGCGCATTGATGCAATTTTCTGTCAAATTTTTTGGATGATAACTGCATCAACTGAAAAAATATAATATTCATTTCTTAAGTATTACTTATTCATGTAGTCTAGTTGATGAAAATCTCTGTTATGCAAATAGGGTTAATTAATGAGTGAATGGTGCCATATCTTGTAGTTGTAAAGCCCACCGCTTGGGCTGTGATCTTGTCACCGGTGACATAGTTTTGTGTATGACATCTGGCAAAGGTGAGTAAGGTATTTGTACACTTGTCTTGAGAAAATACTGTTAGTACCTCATCCAATTTTTGGATAGTGTCCTAAAAGAATTATTTGAGCATGTTGTCACAAATAAAATAAACAATTACATGAAATTCTTTTCTAATGAAAATTTTCCCTTTATATGTGTTAGTCATAAGTCAAGTGTGCTTGAAGGTCTCTTTGACTTACCGGTAGTATGGTATTAAATATTCAGACTAAGAAAGTCTTATAAAGGGATCTTGTCCGTAGTGTATTAAACAGGGTGGAGAATATTAATAACAAGTGTCCCAAATGGTATTCAAAGACTTGTTCCTTAATTAAGTTTCTCTTTATAAACATTTTCTTGATCAGAATATTACTTTTATATGTGTTGAATTTATCCTAATTTACATGTAACTAGAAATTCCTGAGAAAATGAAGAAACTGAAGCTTTCATTTCCATCAATTGTAGCAATGGCATCTAAAAGTAAAGAAACCCACATGACAGAACGACTCCATTTTCTTGTGAGAGGTGGTAGGTGGTACGATGCACGAGAGACCCTCAAGGATTTACCAGTGCCTGATCGCCAGAAACTTGTCAGTAATAAAAGCCAAGGAGTTACAGCCCTTTGTTGTGCTGTGGCCTATTACAAGCCTGGGGAAACTGAAAGTGGGGACTCTGATTTTCTGTACTTCATAAGGTAAATGTTTTATGTTATATCTCAAATTATAAACTGTATGGCAGTACATTTTCTGTCACAAGATTAATAATTTTCTGTAAAAACTTTCTTTTTAAAACAAAATTTGCATTTCATTTCTTGATTACTTTTGCATATGATACCCTCTGATACCAAGGCTGGTGAACCTTATAAGTTATATTGAGTATTTGCAGAAAACAGTAATTTCCCATTTGAGACAGTACCTGATGTAAAACCATTATGACCTCATGAGAATATTATGGTTACATCGATTCCCATAGTTTAGAGACTATTTCCATAGAATTTTATGACGTCACAATTATTCTATGTCAAATACTGTCCCAAAGGGGAAGCAACTCTTGTTTTCAAAAATACTATTATAGTGAATAGGAAACAGTACAGAGGTTAGGTCTTCCGACTTCCGTCGGAAGACCTATTGTTTTCGTAACCGTGGAAAATTGGATCAGTGATTTCTCAAGAACCCTGTAAGCTAGGACAATGAAAGTTCTCCAACGTTACGTTTGGAGTAAAAGCTAGATTGGTCTGTTTTATTTTTGGTCTCTGTTATTTTTTTTATCATGTTTTTTATTAGATTCAAATATTTGACGGGAGCGTCGAATTACTCAAAAGGACCGAAAATTTCATGTTTTGCTATTTGTAAGCTTAAATATCTCGTATTTTGCTATCTACAATTTCCATTCTTTTTGAAAGTCGACAGCCATGCAAGATATGAAATGCTAGATGCACACTGTAACGATTTATTACGATGACGTCCTTCACCGTCCTTCATATTTCCAAATTCAGAAGTTCATAGGAGGAAGACACTTTTTTGCTTATAATAGTAAACAAAAATTAAGCTTATGAAGTTTCCTAAAAATTTCAATATTATTATTTTTTATCCATATATCTGTCTTATTTAGTCTTTCTGATTTTTCCTATCTCTTACTGTTGAAAAGATATGAGCATCGAAATTTTGAGTTGGGTATTTCGATACACCTTCACGCCAACAGATCGGGCGCACACTAAAATTGGTAGTCCGAGTCCGACTCGAGAAAAGCAGTGTTGAGATTTTCAAATTCCGATTTCACGGCAATGATGAATATGCATTTCATAAATACATTTCGATATACACAATTTGATTTTAAAACAGTTGATTAATTTAGAAGAGATCAGCTACAAACCAGAATTTACACACAAAAAGTGGTAGTTTGATTCCGATTTCTAACCTACAAACCTGTTTCTAAACTTCAATAACTATATTTTGAACATCAAGTTTAATTTCTAATTCTAGCAAACGTTCGAACATAATTTTCGGTTGGTTTATTTACAAATTTATGAACAATTTCTCCAACATTCTTCCCTCCCCTCGTTTTTCGAAAACAGTTCTGTTTATATTGAACGATGTCGCCATGATGGAAATTCAAAATAAACTTTGAAAAAAGGGAAGGGGGGGGTCCAAATTTGAACCTGCACAGCGAGAACCTCATGGTATTTATATATATATATTGAACGTAACTTGTTATTACCATTTCTCTTCTCAAGAAAATTGGTTCTACAGCTACGAGCTCGCCTTTTTTATGGGGGAAGGGGGCAGGAAGAATTTGCAAAAAAAAAAAATCCCAGCTCTGAAAAATGCTGAAAAAAATATTCCGGCCCAAAGGGCCGGCAATTCTTTTTCCCGGACCATGCAAAAGTAAGGATACATTGCATGATATGGAAATTTTTGCTGGCCCTTTGTGCCAGACAATTTAAAGTCAAAAAATTAATTAATATAAATACAAACTGTTCACATAGCTGTATCTACCAGAGACCTAATATGCATAGGCACAAAAATCTAGAAAAGGTTCTATTTAAACATCATACAATCTGTCTGAAATTCGCTAATTGCAAAGAGACATCTGAAGGAACGGTTATTAACTCATACTCTGTAACAGCGGGGAGTTTAACAGACATTCACAACATTTGACAATTTGTTTAAATCCGGCCCGAAGAACCGGCGAAAATTTTTCTCCGACTCTGGTAATGGCTGAAAAAATGGCCTGCTCAGAAAATTGCTGAAAAAAATTTTACCGGCTGCCAATAGAATTCCTTCCCCCCCCCCCCCCCCCCCCAAAAAAAATCAAATGGTTGCTCACCAACAATTATCGGTTTGAAAATTTAATGTTACTGCTATTTGAAAACTTAAATATATAATATAAATACATGTAATGGGACGTCCTTCATATTTCCAAACCAAAAATTGTATAGGAGGAAGACACTCTTGTTGCAACCGCAACAAGAAACCTTTCTAGTTTTATATATTTTTCAAACCAAGAGGATTTTTTTGTGTCTGTTAAAACTGCTTTTAAAAGAAAATATTGGTTTGATTTTTTAATTACTGATTCATACTCAAGATCTTAATGACTTACCCGTTCTAAGGAAAATATGTGCACAGAGTAAATAATAAAACATTTCATATTCATTTCTTCAAAGTAAATATGTCAACCTCAAAGAGAGAATTTCTAATAAATGAACAAGAAAAATACAAAGTTGGAGAGGGGGTGTCACCAGTATATACATGTAGGAAGCTGTCTTGTTTGTCTGTTGGTTTGTCTATCAATTGTATCCTAGTCAGAATTTTTTAAGGATTTTAAATTCATAGGATATTTGCCCAGGACCTAAAAGTTTTCTTGTATAGACTAGTCATATAAAATTAAAAGCACTGTAAAAATGTTCTCCTCATGAAAAGAAGTAACTTTGATAAAAAGTCAGTTTTTAAGAAAGTGTATTTCATATGATAGAAGTTCAAATTTTTCTTGAAATGGCTAAAATAATTAAATTGAAAATTTGACATATTTTGAACTTTCAACATTTGGAATGCTTACCATCAGAATTTAGCAGAACTTGTCAAAATAAGAAGTGAGGTCATGTAAATGCATCAGACTTTTTAAAATCTGAAAGTTAATGTATAGAAAATAAAATCTGTGTTTGTGAAACACGAATGCCCCTGTTGGCATCTTTGACAGTTAAACAGCTGAAAAGTAGTTTCACATTTTGAGGTCAAGGTTAAATTTGGTATCCATGGAAAAGTCTTGCCACATGGAATTCATATGTTAAATATTCAAAAGTTATGGCCAAGGTTAGAGTTTTTCAAAAGTAGGTCAAACTCAACTCAACTTCAAGGAAATTTTGGTATTCATGGAAAGGTCTTGTCACAAGGAATACACATGTGAAATATGAAAGCCCTATCATTTGCCATTCAAAAGTTATGTTCAAGGTTAATGTTTTTGCGGACAAACAGACACAGACGGACAGACCAAAAACTATATGCCCCCGAATCTCTGATTATGGGGTATAAAAACACTTGAGGTATGATGACATGAAAGTAGTGCTTTTGAAAGAATTTGAAAAATATACTATTATTTTTCAGGTACCTATTGAATGACTGCAATGCTGACTTGAACCAAACTTCATTCCTCAAGTATGATATGCCTGGCCTTTCTGTTAGGAACATTGATGCCTCTCCTCTTGCTTTAGCTCTCATGAAAGCAGATAGTAAGGAATTTAAGAACTCTTCACAGATTCACCAGGAACTTGTTCAACTGTTCTTAGACAAGGGGGTAGATGTGTTTAGCCGGGAATCAGAGAGCAGGACAAAGCTTATGTTTGTCAACAGGATTGGTAAGCTATGTGAAATGCTGCTCGATCACTTGCGGTCAAAGGCAAATTTTGACGAAGAAAATTCTGCCAACAGTGTCCAAGGCTCAGACGGTAAATATGAAGCTTTGATCACAGATTTTGTAAATCAGAGAGATGAAAATGGTCATACTGCACTGCATCATGCTCAGACGAAGGAAGTGTGTGACATGCTTCTCCGTAATGGGGCAAAAAGTAATATTTTAGATGATAATGGGAGCACTCCACTTGTGACTGCTGTAATCGGAACTCATTATGAAATGCTCCAGCAACAGGCAAATGGTGTTATAGAGAAACTAATGGCTTGTTCTGCTACGGAGAAGGAAAAATTTGATGTTTATGAACTGCTGGCTGCAAATTTATTCACTTTTGAAGCACATGATCTCTGCAATTTCAAATTCTTGAACGATGATGATGATGAATTTGATGTCACCTCTGGTACACAGGAAATTAGCAACGAAAAGGCAAGATATTATTTGAAAAAAGCCTATCACCCAGAGGAGTCTGATGGTTCCGAGAGACTTGCGTCCAGAGATAGACGTGATTTGTATGGAGAGCTAGCCATTGAGGACATGCTTAAAAGACGGTTTTTGGAGGGTGAGAATCTTACAATTCAACAGTGCCTTATCTTAGGCATCCTGATTCAAGAGAGAATTCTGGGAGAAAGTCATCCGCGGACATTGTTCAGCTTGTACATACTGCTTACTGTGAGTAGTATTTATCTCATGCAAGCAAGTGTTCCTGTATATTTGACTCCACGACAGCATTTTGATCTGTATAGAAGGATCAATACTTACTGCATGCGACAAAACTTCCACTTCTATCTTAACTTGGATAATCCATTCATGTTTGGAGACATGTACGATTACATCATCCCAGGTTGGATGGGAGCTATCGACAATATTTTGTCGGACATTCCAAAGCTGATCGAAGACGTGACGTTCTACTTCAGGACGCATGTTCCTTGGACTAAAACAAAGCAGCGAAGAACCTTGTCAGACTTTCATACTCAAGAGTATTTCCGTTATTTGATTCAGTGGTTGTTCAGTTACTGTCAAAGACTACTTGAAAGTAACAAAGCACACGATTCTATAACTGACAAGCTTCAGCTTTTTAGGGGAGTTCTGAAGGGGCATAATCTTGAGTACAACTTTCTGCAAACGGCCCTGGACAAGGCCCTGTTCCAAGGTCGTAATGGGGGTGTCAATGTCGCGGAAAGTGAAGGTCTGAAGCTGATGTCCTTGCTGTACAGGTGTGGATTCTCTCCAAATGCTAGATCTCCGGTAGGAGAAACGCAACTTAGTTTCTACTCCAGACTTCGATTCCTTCATACGGGAGGTTCATCAGAGCGTGCATCATTCTGCTTAGGGCTTTTGGACTTGATGTTGAAGAATGGACTTCATGCCGATCTCGTTGACGAGAGAGGAAAATCTGTGATAGAAATTTTACAGAACAAAATCGATATTAGTGAGGTGAAAGAATGCTCATTGAAATGCCTTGCCTCTAGGGTCATTGTAAAATACAATATTGACTACACAGGGCAGGTGCCTGGTGACCTGTATGAGTTCATACAGTACCATGAAGTTCTTGGCAAGAAGTAAACAGGATGCTTCCTGAAAATCTCATGTAATAATGATAAAAGTATTATGATTAGATATGTCACAATCAAATTGTGTATTTGTATTATATAATGTCACTTTTCAAGATTTAATATACATTATTTTGGTATAGACATTTTATTTCAAAATTTTTTGGCATCAAATATTTTTCAAACCTATCAGTTAAACACAACCTGTTAAAATTGAAGATAATAACAAATCTGACAAAAATAATTGGAGATAAAAAACAAATCTGAACTCTTTCTTTTCAAGTCAGAATTGAATACAGGTAGGTGACAAGGTTCCAACTTCTATTCACAAACTATTTTCAGAACATCATGGACAATATATGTAAGTGTAAACGGTCTGCACCTCATAAATTTATTAGGACTGGAAGACTGTTATCATTGGCATGGACAGCTGAAAATCAAAGTACTTTTGTGAATTTAGGCTCATTTAACCTGAAATATTTCTTATGAAAAATTACACGACACAAGAACTATACTGTATAACATACGCTAAGAAAACCTTTACACAACGGGCATGGTTTTAGTTTCAATGTCCATTATACTGGACCAAAAGACTCTACCATAAATCAGTATTTGATCTTTACTTAATCTTTTATAACATCATTTGCATATGTCATGATAAATGGTCACTTTTTAGATCTGTTAGTTATATTTTTGTGTATTTTTTCTGTTTCAAGATTCATGTGTTCATATATGTACATAGTGCAACACACAGCTGTAAACACTATGTGCTGGTTAAAAAAGGATGAAATCATAAAAAAATCTGTTATCATCAGAATGATCATCTTCTCCAGACAAGTGTGAAGTGTAGGTAATGCCTTACTCCCCTTTGTGCGATGCCGTACACCTGTGTCTCTGGTGAGTTTCATTTGAGGGTATATATGACAGAATCAGACTATATTTTAGTCAATGAGAGAAATATCATGCAAACACAATTTAACAATCACTTTTGTTAGTAATTTATTCACAGTTTTGGCCTTATAAGTCTCTGAACGAAACTGTCTGGAGACGCAGTTTTGTATATAAAATTGGACAAAGGCACAAAGGGGGAGTAAGGTACTACGTACACTTGTCTTGAGAAGATGCAGAATGATTTAATTTTATCATGGTATCAAGGAAGGATCACTTAATGTCTTTGTGTTTGTCTGGTATCAAGGAAGGATCACTTAATGTCTATGTGTTTGTCTAGTATCAAGGAAGGATCACTTAATGTCTTTGTGTTTGTCTGGTATCAAGGAAGGATCACATAATGTCTATGTGTTTGTCTGGTATCAAGGAAGGATCACTTAATGCCTATGTGTTTGTCTGGTATCAAGGAAGGATCACAATAATGTCTATGTGTTTGTCTGTCTTGCTTTCATGTCAGAATTTTGTCACCAGAAAGGTAACTTTTGTAAGCTTAGTAGAGTTTCTTGATATTGGATTCCTTTTTGTGGAAAAAATGAGAGTGAAACAGATTATGCAGATGATCAAGGTCAAGGTCGATTTCATGATAATCTTAGATAAGGCAACACCCATTTGTCTGTGGCAAAGTATTTTTGTAACATTTTGAACTTATTAAAGTTATTTCTCATTTATTTTGAAGGTTCTTGATTCTCTGATCAGGGTAATATATAAAGGCACATTATCGAATTGAACACACATATCTTCGGAGAGTGACATTACATTTACATTATGAAATATTAACGTAGCTTATAGAAGAATGATGCATCTGTAATCATGATAGAAATTTTCCGACTTACGATATCCACTGTGCAGATAATATGCAAATTCAATACTATCGTAAAAGATTTATATACATGCTTTTAGACTAGTTCTTTTCAGAATATTCACAACTAGTTTTACCATCATGATTCTAAAAAAATTAGCTCTTGTGTCTTTGAAATTGTAAAAACGTACAGGATATGACTGATCAAGACCTTGCTTACAGTATGTGTAAGTGGAGGATCTTTATTTGTACAATGGATATGCTAAGCCACCTTGTTTCTATAAATCTAGTGTTACTAATTGCTATATACAGCTTTGATTGGTAGTAAGATAATGTTATTTTCCATACAAGCAATATTCTATATATGTCCTGTGCTTTTACCTTGCTAGTTCAACACTCTAATTCTGCCTCTACATTACACATCATAAACTTATTCAGTGCAATGTTTTATACTGGTTAACTTTTGGTTCATTGACTTTGTGTTCCATATTGATATTATAATTTATATGTATATATGGGTACTGTTACTTGGTTTACTTTACAGACGATTCTTGCCACTCACAAACAGGCATCTGTACATTCCCCTATAATCAATTTCCGTATGTTTTGTGATTTTCCTCAAGGTCGGAGTTACATTCCATCATAAATTTTGTAACAAATGTATTTGTAATTGTGGTAAATTGGTAAAATTGATAAGAGTCAAAGACTAAAATTTCAGTGGAAGGGAAAGAATTTGAATTTCAAATAGTTGGGGATACATGTATGGATCCAGGAAATAATTATGTACAAATGTATGGTTGGGGTGTTGTGGGGGGGGGACACAAATTTATAGATTTGAAAAGAAAATTAATATACCTAGTACACAGAATATACACAGAAATCTGAAATTGATAGTTTGCATTTTTGAAAAATTCTATGGGATACCCCCACCAACTTTTAAATCTATATATGGGATGGATGTTTCCAATGACTTTGAACACAGAAAAGAAAATTCAGCCATTAATAGATAAACTCCCTACCTATGTGTTAATTTACATGACATATGAATTAGATGACACTGACTTAAAGTATTTGCAAACTATGTATATTAAATGAGTTAAGATAAACAATTGAAGTCCATTGTAACTATGTATGCATATTCTTTATTTGTGAATTTGTAGTTAATATACATGTACTTGTATGTGTATAATAGATTCTACAATTTCATTCACTTTGTAACTTGAAAAAGTTTTAATGCATGTCTTCCACAGAAAAATTGTTCTTGGTCTGTCTTTATATGTCAGAGAATACATGAGATAATTTTTGCATTAAGAATTTTAAAATGAAAGACAAATCTTACCATGTATACTAGCACTTGGACAATAATATTGTATACAATTTAAAATACAGTATTTGTTAAAGAAACAGCGCAAATGTTAAGATCTGTCTTTCAGCAAAAAATTCTGTAAGACTTTTTTTCATGCCAAAGTAATCAGAGATTTGCAGGATATTGTTTTTGGCTTGTCCATCAGTCTGTCTGTTTATTGGTTTGTCTCTGACCATATTTTTTAATGGCAAGTCATAGGACTTTGACCTTGACCTTGTGACCATAACCTACTACATGTATTGAAAAACTTTAACCTTGGCCATAACTGTCGAATGCTTAGTGGTAGGAATTCATATTTCATATATGTAATCTTTGTGACATGACCAAAATTTCTCCTTGAACCAGACTTTAGAGGTTGACCTACTTTTCAGATAACGGCTATCAGTAGTATATTGACAAAGATGCCAAAAGGTGCATTTGTTTTTCACAAACTCATATTGCTCAAGAAATATATTTGGCTTATGAATGCTTTAATTGTTCTGTAAGGGGTAAAAAGAACTACAGCATATAGAAGATGTGCAAGTGTTTGTATGCTACAAAGGTTTTAGTTTCAGCATGGCTTTCAGGAGTCCAACCTTAAGAGGTACAAAATGTTTTTTTTTTCGTTTGTACATTGTTACATTTTTATATTTGAAGTCTTATAGAGTCAGTGTTTTAAAACATAAAATTTCAAATTTTGTGATTTAATTCTATGATTGACATGTGTCTGATAAAAAGTTGTTTTGCTCTGTGATAAGTTATGCCATTTACCCTAATAGTATGTTATTTGTATATTTTTACTCTGTAGGTATTTAGGATATGAAACTTCTAACATGATAATTATTAGTACAACTGTATGACATTCTACACTACCCACCTAATACATTTCTCTATTTTTTGTTCCATTGTTTTGAAAATCTAAAGATGAACCATTCTGCTTTCAATTCAAGTAATTTTTCTGGTGAAATCCATGTTTTATTAATTTTTCCAATTTTCCCCCAAAAATGTTTTTCATATGAAAAAAAATCTAAAGATATTCTTTAAATTTGAAAGATGAATGATGCCAACACTATATTGAAAATTTTCATGAATTTAAAAACTCAGAAAAGAAAACAGTGAGATGAACTTTTCATGAAATTTCTAATGTTTATACTACCTGGATACTTATTTATGGTGGGTAGTGTATGTTCTTTTATTTTGATTGCAAATGTAATGAGATCCAACCATTCCATTTCAAAAGCATTTACATAAAGTGTATATTACTAGTATGCAACTTAAGGGTACATGTATTCATTTGACATGTTTGCGTCTTATTAGCTTATAAAGTCAACTAAAGAAATTAAAAATGATGTAGAATTGTAAAGGTAGTATAAATTCAACAGCATAAATGCAGCTCATTTTAGGACTTTTCAAGGAATTTACTAAAGTCTGTTCCATAACTCTCTTACCTACTTGCAATAATTGTTTTCGAGAAATAGAATAAACTGTTTCAGATTAAAAAAAACATGTTTTATTTAAAACATTTAGGTTAGTGATGTATAGTTATATGCTCAATATTACATTCTAATACTTAAGTTTGTCATTTGAAATCGATAGACATTTTGTAACATACCCACCTGTGTCATCTAACAGTATGTTCTGACTGCTTTTTATGTCTAAATACTCTGGAGATATTTATAAATGTTTGTATCGACCACTTGGTGCTACTTTAAGTAAAGGTACTGGTACTAAAGCTGTTGATTCTTGTTTATTCAGAGATTTCTTTCACTATGACCCTGGTTATTCAATGTTTGATGGTCATTTGTCTGTCCATCTGTCATTCAGTCCTACTTACATAAAAGAGGCATAACTAAAGAAATGTAGAGAAAAGGGCTTTTACATTTCCCTCACACATTTCTTGTGAAACACCTCTGCAAAAATATAACCCATGTCAAGTTTGACTTTGTTAAAGATATACCTGGACTTTAACTTAACTTGGAAGATAAATGTAGTCAAAGTCTGAATGAAATTGGAAATATGTCATCGAAGGTCAGCTGTACATGTAAATGCATATCAACATCTTGTACATGGATGCAAGAAGCAAATAGCCAAGTGCAATAGGACCTTTACCTAGTTTATGTTTTCAACTACATAATCGTCGACAAATATTCCCTTTGTGTCATTGTTGCAGAAATTACACAAAGTAAATTCTCAAAGATCTCGAGCTTCTTGGTCTGTTTTAAAATCAATCTTTCAAGTGTACCAACTGTGCAGTCTGCACTATGGGCAATGTGGACTTGTGCCCCTCCTCCTTTTTATACATTGTTACTTTACCTCGAAAAGTTTATTGCATTTTATGTTGCCGGGAAATTGTTCAGGCAGCTTTTTCCCTACCCCTTTTCATCGTTCTCGTACAGAAAAACTCCAATCTTTTGCCATGGGAGGAGATTGGACAATACTATTCCATACACAAGTTGGATGTGACCAAAATTTTAATTTGATGAACATATACACGTAGACCTGCTTGTTATCCCCTCACAACCATGTTGCTGTATAGTTGCGGAGGGGATATGGCATCGCTTCCATGTGTCCATATGTGTATCATAGTCATGTAACCTTCCACAAATATTTCCCATAGTGAGAATATCAACCCTGTAACTTTTCAAGGTCAAGGATCAAAGGTCAAGGTCAGTATTAACTTCGGCTTAAACATTTTGGACACAGAATAGAAGACTTAGCAGTTAGCAATGATCTTAGGATCGCCAAACCTTCCAAAATATTACCCGTAGGGAGAGGATGAATTGTGATTAGAACAGAAGATGAAGTGATACGGTAAAGTAGCAAAACCTTCCACAAAATATAATGTTCCCCAAGGTTAAGGATCAAAGGCTGAGGTCACTTTGGACACTAGTTTGGAAATCTTGGAACAGCATATGACACAAATCAATGATCGTAGAATCTTCAAACCGTCCAAAAATGGTCCCCAGGGAGAACATCATAGAAGACATACAGTTGCGAGGGTACTATAAACCTTGCCTTTAATAAAATTATAAATAACTATCTTGAACTGCAAGGGAAGTTTGAGTATGGGGGACAGATACGGACATGATTTTGATATTCCATAGCCTAGCACTTTCATTTTATACGATATTCCAGTGCAATTCATCTTTAGTTTAGTGTGCATATGTCAGTCTGTCCATTTGTCGTCTACATTTTGGTTGAATTTTGTGGTTAAAGTTAAATCCAAGACAGTAATAATAGTATATGTAGCACAGTTGGAAACATAATGCTTTACTTGCGAGCTGCCAATGACAAGACCTTTTAACTTCTCTTCTTTCTTCTTTCTGTTTGGGCATATGGTAACATTTAAACTAATTAATGACCTTGACGTTGGGATTTGACCTACTTTTGAAAATTAGATCTACTTGGGCTATATCTCTTTGAACAACTAAAGGGCTTTGATGTTTGTAGATTCTTTCTTTTGATACCATGGCCTAGAGAGAAGTAAGATTAACGCCTTACGTGTGTATCTGGCTATCCATTTTCCTTAAATTTTCTTTAATCCGTAATATTAAGGAGGCTCAATAATCGTTTGACGTCATCATATTCCCGGCGTCAATACTGGTTCGAATAATACCGAGTGCGGTTTCGGTCTTCAAACTCCTCTAATTCGCTTGTTTCTTGACGGATTTCGACAAGTTTGGTATCGATGGAACCAGAAAATTATCATCTACAATCTGAATGTAATACATCTATAGTCAAATGCATCGTTGAATCTATATATTAAAAAATACCCCGTAAGTGAGACACCCTTGCTACTGCCGTAAACGTATTATTTTTATAACGTCATCATCGGAAATTCAACCGTGTGTTCCTTGGCAATAAAATCAAGTAGAGAAACTAAAGTTTAATGATCAAACAGGATATTTCTTTGAGATTTTAGCAATATAATAAATGAAATATTTCAAGTTTGCTATCTCTAATTATCTTAGGTAATACAATTTTTTTTACAATTTTGTCAACTATCGTACTTTGCAGCGAGATGTTATCGAATAAAGTTTCCCTATTTAAAAACTTTGAACGAGTGAATTTTAGTTTTAACCCTGCTTTGTTCAAAGATATATCCATTTTACAGATGAGTGCACGTATTATCGAGAACGAGAGAGGTTAGTGACGTCTACTTATTGACCTTGAACGTCAAAATGTTTAAAAACGCTTCCGTTTACTTTTTCTTTTCTCTTATTCATATTTCCGTATCTCCGACACCCGACGATCGTTGTGCTTTGAAAAAATCGCTTATATTACATTGTTAACGCCGTTTAAAATATAACTAAATCTAGAAATTTCATCTTCTGTGTTACTTATTTCAGAATCGCCCCGTTCTTTAAACATCATTGACAACCCTACCTCCCCCCCCCCCTTTAAAATCGTTTCTATGACAACCAAGTATTTTGAATCAGGATGAACGAAAACATGTACTTTTTTATAATTATTTTTGAAGAACAGAGTTTGTCGTTGAGAAACATGTAAAAGAAACTAACTTCTGACAAAGACTTTTTACCACTTTGATGACAAATAAGGGTACTGGGTACTTTTTTTTAGATTTTCATTTTGGGTTGGGGAGTACACAAAAATGTACGCTTCGGGAACAGTTTTAGCTATTTTACTCTTTGAAAGCATTATCTATAAAGAAATAGACATATTTGATTATATCATGGTGAAAATAATCACAAGAATGGTTTGAATGTGAAATTATTATCCCTATATCATGTATTTATATATCAAAATTCATTGTTTTGCGACAGATCTCGGAATTGGTTTACACATGTATATTCAGAGAGCCACTAGTCAATCAAATGAACGATGATATGTAATCTTAATTACAAATATAAATCATCAGACATGAATGTCAAATAAACAGAATAATTTTTTTGACTCTGACAAAGAATTCTTGGATTATTGAGCCACCTTAAGTATTCCAAAGGGAATGTAGTATAAGCTGTACAAGGAATGAAAAAAATGTAAAGTAAACTAAGCTGCTGTCACATTCTTTCACATAAGACGTCTTATGTGAAAGAATGTGACAGTAGCTTAGTTTACTACTATCTTTGTTTGAAAGAATGCGACTTTTTTTTTATCAAAGAGACCAGCGGCCGAAACGTTGAGAGTTGAACATTTCGGCCGCTGGCCTTTATCAAGAAAAAGAAACATTTTTCATTATTTTGTTTGTTTCATTTCATTCATCGTTTTGATAGTCAGCGCTCTCTGTGGTCGGCCTATACGTGCAGCCGAGTTGTCTCTCTTTTGATAGCTCTTCGAATGGGAGGTAAAAAACTAGGATCAGGAAAGAAGACGAAAATTCCTTCTTGCATATTCGTTTATTTCTGATATAATATGGCTTTGAATAAATTGGCAATTGATCAATTAGACTTGAAGGGGAAGAGAATTGTGATGCGGTAAGGATCAACGAGATCTATGTTCAAATACATATGTTAGAGATGGGCAAATCAAAGCCGGCAGGCTGACCTTGATCCGGTCACAAAGGGTCATTATCAAGGCCATTGCTATTGCAAGAGCCGTCCACGACATTCTTAAAATGTGTCAAACAGCACTTGCCCCAACAAGTGTTTGATAGGACATACTGGTGGAGAAGAAATTATCGCACAACCAAATTTACTCTATATAACCTGTCTCTTTGTAGGCCTAAATTTCAAATGTCATGTTCCCCCATCTAAATGTTGATCAGAAATGGATCAATGAAATTGAAACAGGAACTTGATTTGTATCACACTGAGATAAATTCACGTACCAAAAATGATTTCAATATCTGCAATACCATGGAAGAAAAGTACGGAAAACTGAGAATTTCATTAAACTTGCTAAGTCAAGGGGCCATAACTCTTGTAAAAATAGGTCAATCGGAACCAAACTCGAACTTGATCTGTATCACATTGAGATAAATTTACATACCAAAAATGAGATCAATATCTGCAACGACAGTGAAAAAAAGTATGGAAAACTGAGAATTTCATGAAATTTGCTAAGTCCAGGGGCCATAACTCTTGTAAAAATAGGTCAATCGGAACCGGGAAAAAAACTCGAACTTGATTTGTATCATAAAATTTTTACTGAAATGATTTTTTGAGATAGTAGACATGAAAATCTATCAACATTTAAAGGTTGAACATGCCGTTTGAAATTTGGGTCTATGAAGAGACAGGCTATATATAAAGTAAAGGAGCTGTTAAGATAAGGGCTGTATTTAGCCCTGAATCTCGTGCCGTATTTCTTCCACATGATGATTATCATGTTGAAAAAAATTAATCATAATTGAAGTATGATGTATTTGAAGACTTTCTATATGTTTGACATTTTGGTGAAGTACTCTTAAGATACTAAAATTAAGGTCGAAATAAGTAGGGGTACTCGAATAGGAAAGCTGATAAAATCGACGAAAAAAAACGTGTAAATTTAATAATATTTTACATGAAATGGATAAATATTTACTAAAAGACATCAAATATGTCTAAATTGTATATCAAGCATAGATTTCGAACCTTATATATTTACTTTAATCGGCAAATGATGAAATCCAGAACTCTTAATACGGTCTCATTTTGTATTCAATGGCTACAATGTAAGCCTATTAGCGCGAAATACACACTGACGAAGAAATAAATGTCGCTCTTGCTTATTTCGTTCCTAGTTCTTGTATATTTCATTCGATCATATTAAGAATACATTTTTGGCTATATTAAAGAGGAAAAGTAGTCAAATTTGTCATATTTTATTGTCCTGGAAAAGATCGATATTTACAAAAAAGCACCCCCCTTCCTTTTTTGGTTTTTCGTCTCTGAGGTAGTGTTCCCCCCGGAGATACAGAACCCCACTTCTCCAGAAAAATTATATTTTGGGTATACACCTCCAGTAAAAGTGGCATTCTGTATATCCGGGGGAACAATGTTCAATAAAACTTTTCCGTTTTCTATTGATTTCTATAAGAAAAATACAAGTTCTGACCCAAATATTAGCAAAATTATACAAAACAGATAAAAAAATATTTCAGATTCTGATGGGATGCTGTATAGGTATAAATTTTATGAAGAATTTTTCTTAAAATTTCCATTTTCAAAATCCCACTTTTCAGGGCTGATTTTACGTCTTAACAGCTCCTTTGCTTCCATAAAGCGCCCATCAAAATTGTAACAGACAGTGACATACACCAAACAATAGTACTGGTCAGGCACATATTATAGCCACTTTTTTCATCATTTTGTGCTCTAAAATATTCATGAAATATGATGAGATTTGTGCAGAAGGAAAAATAGACTAAATACAGCCTAGTCTTGTTTACTCAAACTCGGTTTACTCGAATTTCCGCATAACTTGAACTGTTTTTAAAAGTCCTAATTCTCTTCCTTTTGTTTCTATGCATTTTTACTCCTGATAACTCTAATTCCGATAACTCGAACTTTTCGATAAGTTGAACTAATTTTTAGGTCTAATAACTCATTTTACATTGAGAATCACCTCGATAAGTCGAACCACAAATAACTTTTAATTCTTAAACAAAAATCAATTGATTATAAGGGGATCGGAGGTGGGATAATTGATATTTTCTTGCTATGAAGTTGCATATTTATCGTAAAAGGTAGTTTGATCGTTAAAAGTAGAAAATATATACGTTTGTGAACGCTGATTAAGAAAGGGGATAAGTCGTATGAAAAATCAAATGCTCAGTAAGTCGAACTCCTGATAACTCGAATTATTTCTGATGGTCCCTTGAAATTCGACTTATCAAGAGTAGACTGTAATGCAGTCGCTGCCGCTACAAGAGACTGAATCCCAGCATGTTTGTTTACAGAACGAAGTCTGACAAAACTGTTGCCCCAAGATTTTTCCATTTTGAACCTGCTTTTTGTTTGAGCCCCTGACCGCCCAGGGTCTTAGAAATTGGCGTGGTCAATTTCTTTCACATAACTCTATGTACTCACAACTCCTCTTACATTATAAATGATGGAGACAGATTTTTTTTGCAATATGGTGGGTCTGTGGTCTAGCTATGCACCTGATATTTTGTTTGAGCCCCTGACACCCAGGGACGTAGAAAATGGGTGTGGTCATTTTCTCCTATTTAATGTAAATCTTGTGCTTGCAAGCTATAAATAATGAAGACAAATTCTTTTTTCAATATATTGGATCTGTAATGTAGTTGTGCACCTGATATTTTGTTTGAGTTCTTGGCCCCCAGGGACTAAGAAAACAGATGTGATCGTGTTATATAAGATTTCACATGTCAATGAGGGAATGAAAAAAAAAACCAACCAGGAGAGCTACAGTCTTGTCAGAGACTTCTGGTTCAAGCAAGTTTTTACTTGACAATTATGTTTTGATCTTTTCAGGACAATTCTAGATTTTAAAAAGGTTAAATTTTTAAAAAATTGAGCTTAAAAAGAGAAGTTGCATACAGGATAAAGAGGATATTACAGTAGTTTAAGTATACAATCCAGATTATATATATTGTTGTACACATATGTACATGTATGATTTATGAAATCTTTCTTTTTAGGGTGGACTTCAATGTTCCACTTAAGGAAGGGAAAATAACCAACAATCAGAGGTAGGATTTTCTTTTCTTCACAATACTTAACTTTTAACATGTACAGCTACATTGTATCTTCATAACAAAACATGTACATAGTTGTACCCAACTACTCTAGTGCCTTGAACTGTAAGTACCTTTTATCAAGAAATACCATAGATAGATGTATTGATATTTAAGAAATGAGTGTAATAATTTTTCTGTCTATCGATGTACATGTATAGACAAAAATTGACACACAAACAAAATATAATCCGCTTTGCGCATTATATACATGTAGTTTACGCATTGGTTTTTGTCTATACATGTACATTGATAAACAGAAAAATTATTACAGTCATTTCTTATAAATATAATTTAATTACTACATGATTTTAATTATCTAGTTAAGGTGATATCACACGTTTCGTCTTATACAACACTTATTTTCAGAAAAAAAGCATAATTCTGATTTCCTAATCTAATTCAGATGTAAGGGACAATATTAGGAGGTCACCATCCAAAATTTTGAGATTTTGAAATAGATCAGACTTTTTAGCCATTCATTGATTGTAATGGAAATGCTCATTTTTTGGCTATATTATTTTTTCAGCCCAAGATTTTCAAATGAAACTTCACATATGATTCCCTAATCATATTGTGCAAATTCTGATAGAAAGAAATCATTCAATGACCACGTCATATGTTGCAAATTCTGACTGAATGTGTAAATTATTATGTAAAAAATTAAAAGTGCAATTCGAGTTATCTTTCTTTACCATGTGACCAAAGACAAAAGCATCCGAATTTATATTATCATCTTTTTGAAATATCACAGCAGTGTTCCTTCACTCACAAAGATGTCAATATGTAAATAAATAGAGCCGGATACAGATTTTGTGTGATAACACGACAGTATGTGCACATGTGTAATGATATTACATGTACCATATGGGTAACTATATTATAAGTTTCTCTACATTCAAACATTTTACCGACACCTGACTTATTCCTGAATAGATACGACATATGTATGTAGGTAGAAAAGTCTTAACAAAATTTTCAAATAAGTTCAATTTCAGCAAAAATTTGACTATTGTTGGTCACTCAAGGCTTACCATTACTTTCCAAAGAAAAAAACATTCAAATTTAAATACGAATAAGTCAATCTGATTATTACTCCTGTGTTCAGGCTCGAACCGCGGTCTTCCCGTATGGTGGGCAAGAGCTCTACCTCTGAGCTATTGGGTCGCCTTGCCGACGGAGCGATTATAACAAAGCCAGAACATCAAGACATTTTAAGTAACGAAAACCGGAAATCTTCAGCGTGGAGATTTCTTAAATATTCTCGTCTAAGGGAGGCTACTGAAACGCGTGTGATATCTCGTTAATTTTGCGATTGACGTCATTTTAGCATTGTCGATTTTCAAGTTCAAAACTGGCGATATATTATTTGAACAGGCCAACATAGCGGCTCTCGACGTTGGTGACGTCATAATAGGCAACATTGTATATACAGCTTATAGATAAAATTTTGCTCCGTATTGTTTGTTTAGGCATTATACGAACACTACGGAAATAATTAAATTATATACATTTAATATGTTACTTGTACAGTCTATACAGAAACTTTTTAAGCTGTAGCCCAAAGACAATTATAATTCTACCAGCTAGTTTTATAGTTTGTCAGACATTTTCTACTAGCCTCAGGAGTCTGGCTAATGCTAATTTTTGTGAAGACTGTACCAGTATTAAAATAAATTATGAAGAAGGATAATTGTACGTAATCCCATTTGTCAAATTAAGTATGATTAATAAAATACATTTGTATTGAATGCAACATTTACATTATACATATACCATGTATACAATTAGATCTATCATCTGTGTGATTTCCCACTCACAGCATAAAAAAGATTGTATGATTTATAACATGTTACGGTAATAACTGTTGATTATTACTTCCTTAGATAGAATACTGTAAACGTGGTAAACGTAGTTATTTTCGCTGGGGGAAAATTTCGCGATGATAACATCAAGACTTTTTGTGTGGGGGAATATTCATGATAAAAATGTCTTGCCCATTGTACGAATGCAGCATGGATATATTTGTGTGGGGGAAATTGCAAAATCCCTCGATGTGGGAAAAACGCAAAAATTACTCCCACTCGAAAATTCTCACATTTGCAGTATTCAAAACATGATTTGATAATTTGTAATAAATCAGTTAACACAAATAAATTATAGAAGCAATACTGAACTGTGGCATTAGATACATTGTATATAGAGAATAAGTATCTTAATTTGTGTTTTGTTACACACTGCAAGTCATTTATCATAAATGTAATGGATGTTAGCACATTTCATGCAATAAATGCACTTGCTACATGTTGCATACCCATAACATTTACTCTACATATATATTCACCACAATTGTCTGCTTCATTCTTGTTTTCTGAAATCGCATTTTCTAGGTAAAAGGGTGGCGTTAACATTTAGGTCACTGCTGGGTCAGTTTTCAGGTTAGAATAGCCTCCGCTGTGTGTTTTCTGTAAAGTTTATACATTGTGACGTCATGAGTGTTTCATGCAGAAATACAACACGTACCACTTCAATAAAAAAGTCCTTGCTAATAAAAAGTCTGTCCAACAGATAAAAAGTAGATCAAATTTGACAAAATTCAAAAGGGTATTTTCCTTTCCATTAGAATCAATTACCCTAAGGAGCTGTTAAGATAAGGGCCGTATTTAGCCCTGAATCCCGTGACTTATTTCTTGTGCATGGCGAATCGTACACAGAAAAACATGAATCATTATTGAAATGTAATGTATTTGCAGAACTTTTACATGTTTTACATTATGTTAAGGAACTCTTAAGGTTGTAAAATTAAGGTCGAAAGAGGTAGGGGTGCTCGGATAGAAAATTCGATAATATCGACAAAAAACGTATACATTTTTGAATATTTGGTCTAAAATGGATAAATATAAGCTAAAAGACATCAAATATGTCTACATTGTGTATCAGAAATAGATTTCGAACGTTCTACCTCCTTTAATCGGTAAATAATGAAATCCGGAACTTAAAATACGGTCTTATTCTTCATTCAATGGCTACAATGTAAGCCTTTTAGCGCGAAATACACATTGACGGAGAAATGAACATCACTCTTGCTTATTTCGTTCCTAATTCTTGTATCTTTCATTCAATCATATTGAGTACACAATGTTTGATGGATTAAAGAGGAAAAATAGTCAAATGTGCTATATTTAATGGTCAAAAAGATCGATTCTTAAAAAATGCACCCCCCTTTCCATTTTTAGTTTTTCGTCTCTGGGGTAGTGTTCCCCCCGGAGATGCAGAACCCCACTTTGCCAAAAAATTTGTATCATGGATACACATCTCCAGTAAAAGTGGCTTTCTGTATATCCGGGGGGAACAATGTTCAATAAAACTTTTCCGTTTTCTATTGATTTCTATGAGAAAAAGATAAGTTTTGACCCCAAAATTAGCAATATTATGCAAAACAGATAAAAAATAACTTCATATTCTGATGGGATGCCGTATAGGTATACATTTTACCAAAAAAGATTCTTGAAATTTCAATTTTCAAAATTCCACTTTTCAGGGCTGATTTTACGCCTTATCTTAACAGCTCCTTAGACAACGGACAATCATTCGCGTGAATGTTAGGGATGTTTGAATTACAAACATAGCAATTAACCAATTTGCCTTAATTACCCAGACAAACAATTTACTAAATCACTGTAAAATATTTTAGAGGAAATAAACGCGGCGCATGCTTTATATTTTCAATCATCCAATGAATGACGTGGTACGCAAAACTATGACGATACGAAACGTCTAATTTCAGCTTATTTGATTAATTAGTAAGCATTTCAGCAGTTAATAGAGGTTGATAAGGAAATTAAATATATAAATGCAGAAAAAAGAAGCATATTAGAAAAATTTAGACGACGAGCTCGCAAAATTAAAGTCACGCAAATTAATCTGTCGTCGAGTTGTTGCGAAAATAAGGTCACGTGAATATAAAGTCGTTTACAGTATACAAAGAATTACAGTTATTTGATCAGAAACACTGATGCTAGGACGTTTTAGAAGCTTCAGAACGATCACAATACAATTCACAGAATCACAGCAGCTGTACCAACCATAAAGCATGCTCTAGAGAATGGAGCTAAATCTGTGGTACTGATGAGTCACCTTGGGCGTCCTGATGGTAGAAGGCAAGACAAGTACTCTTTAAAACCTGTAAAAGCTGAGCTGGATACTCTGCTTGGAAAGTAAGGCATTTTTGTGTCGCCTGCGTTGCATAGCGACACTTAGGATCACCTTTTCTAAAAAAGCTTTACTCTGTGAAGAAATAGTGATGCATTGTATTGGATTATTATTCTAAGTGATAATGTTTTGAAATTTATATAAAAAGAGTAAAGTATGTGAAAGTAATAATGATTAAATGTGATATAAAAAGAATAAAGCTAATTGGTTTAAAAGATATGATGAAATATACTAGTAAGATATTTTGGCAGTGTTATGCTCATCATGCCTTACTTTGATTATACCAATTCAGAGACAGCAGTCCTGTTAAAATTAAAGTCCCTTCGTTTTACAGGGAGGTGAAGTTCCTCGATGACTGTGTAGGAGGTGAAGTTGAGGCAGCCTGTGCTGATCCTGCACCGGGAACAGTCATTTTATTGGAAAACCTTCGATTTCATGTCGAGGAAGAAGGAAAAGGTGTTAATGAAGCTGGAGAAAAGGTGATTAAAGATTGGGGAAAAATGGTCATTTTCATTTCAGCTTTGAGTTGGCAAAAGAAAGGGCTCAATCTACAGAGTCCTTTAAGGAAATAAATGTTTTGAGACTGGCATACATTTGTTGATAACACGTTTCAGATTTCATGTCTTGTAATCTTAGTCAGGATACCTAACTTTTCAATCTGTTCAGAAACAATTGACACTGAGATTGTGAGATTTTCCAATCTCACAGTATCCTTTGTTATGTTACTGAAAATGTTGGTATCAAAGAAAAAGTTTCATATCCATACATTTTTATCACTTTCATATCCATACATTTTTTATCACTTTCATATCCATACATTTTTATCACTTTCATATCCATACATTTTTATCACTTTCATATCCATACATTTTTATCACTTTCATATCCATACATTTTTATCACTTTACTTTTATAAATCATCTACACCTTCATGTGTCCTCTAAACACTTAATCATGCTGTATTTTAAGCACTGCAAAGCTTAGGTTTTATCCTCTTTTTGATCATTGCAGGTAAAAGCATCAAAAGAAAATGTGGACTCATTCCGTCAGTCTCTCTCAAAGTTAGGAGATATCTACGTGAATGATGCGTTTGGTACAGCACACAGAGCTCATAGGTGAGAACTTATCTTCTTATAAAATGTTTTATCATAACATGGAGGTTACACGACATTCACTACATTTTATGTTTTGTAGGTAAAAGAATTCGAAAAATCATAATTACGTACATAATAATTCAAAAAAGAAAACAAGTGCATGTTTGTTTAGACAAGCTGAGTGCCTATTGATATGTTCATGAAAGCATTGACAGAGAAATAGCAATTGCAATTTATAGTTGTTTTAGAAGAAGCAGCACTAGGTGAAAATGATTTTAAATCTAGCAGTAAGGAAGTATGTTAGATTATAAGATAGATAAAACAAATTTAGTTCAGATAAAGAGATACATGTACATGCAGTTACTTTGAAAATTAAACTTCACACTCATCATATTCACCTTGTCAGTCTGCAAAGTGTTATATGAATACTACAAACATCTTTAACTCATCAGGACGAAATTCACACATAGTATGTGGTATTATATTTTACAGTTCCATGGTAGGGTGCAAACTAGACCAGAGAGCCTCCGGATTCTTACTGAAGAAGGAATTATCATACTTTGCTAAAGCTTTGGAAAATCCAGAGAGACCTTTCTTAGCGATTCTTGGAGGGTATTTATCAGTCAATACTTATGTATGTAAAGCTGCACATTTATATCTCTGTCCCGTAAGAAATAATAGACCTTACTTAGCCATTCTTGGAGGGTATTTATGATTATCATTCAATAGTCGTGTAAAGTTGCTTAAGTTTCTAGTTAATATAAACAGTTTGAGTAAATTGTTTATAGAACACATTGAGCACATAGATATGAATAATTTATTTTTATTATTGACCTTCAAATCCTATGTAAAAAAATCATCATCATTTAAATACCTAAACAATAAAATGATTCAACATTCATCTGCTGACTATAAATTTTGAAAAGAAGTATCTTTCAGGACCTTCAGTCCTTTGATTTATAAAACTTATTCATTGAAAAAAAAAAACAATCTGTCAAGAGCAAGACATTTTCAACCTCTTAGAAAATCACCAAACCTTACAGGAAGCAAGAGCTTGAGGCTCTTTACCAATTTTGTCATCTTTTACCCAATCCATAAAAAAAAAACAAAAGGCTCTGATTAGCTGACACAATTTTAATTCTCTTGAACTGATGCAAAGAGTTTTATAAAATCTTGCACATTACGGGAAATTAAGTACTTTGATCCCATCTATCAACAATTATGGCAGATTTGTATTTCGGCAATCAATATGTATAATTTCATCAAATCTTGTCGAAAGAAAGTATTAGATGTTCTCTTCTAGTTTTTAGCTCTACTGGTCTAAGACCAGTCGAGCTTATGCGATCGCCCTGTCTGTCTGTCTGTCTGTCTGTCTGTCTGTCTGTCTGTCTGTCTGTCTGTCGGTCTGTCGGTCGGTCGGTCGGTCGGTCGGTCGGTCGGTCGGTCGGTCGGTCGGTCGGTCGGTCGGTCGGTCGGTCGGTCGGTCGGTCGGTCGGTCGGTCGGTCGGTCGGTCGGTCTGTCGGTCGGTCGGTCGGTCGGTCGGTCGGTCAGTCGGTCGGTCTTGTCTGTCTTGTCCGTCCGTTAAACTTTTCTTGTGAGCGCGAATCCTCTGAATCTGTGAATAGTACAAAATAAATTCTTTTTGCAATATAATGGGCCTGTGGTCTAGTTGTGCACCTGATATTTTGTTTTAGCCCCTGACCCCCAGGGTCTTGGAAAATGGGTGTGGTCATTTTCTTCTATATAACTCTATGTAATCTTGTGAGCACCAATTCTCAGAAAATATAATTGATAGAAAGATAATTGTTTTTGCATTATTGTCCGTCTGTGGTCTAGATGTGCACCTGATATTTTGTTTGAGCCCCTGACCCCTAGGGTCTTGGAAAATGGGTGTGGTCATTTTCTCCTATGTAACTCTATGTAATCTTTTGAGCACCAATTCTCAGAAAGTATAATTGATAGAAAGATAATTGTTTTGCTTTATTCTCAGTCTGTGGTCTAGATGTGCACCTGATATTTTGTTTGAGCCCCTGACCCCAAGGGTCTTGGAAAATGGGTGTGGTCATTTTCTCCTATATAACTCTATGTAATCTTGTGAGCACCAATTCTCAGAAAGTATAATTGATAAAACGATATTTGTTTTTGCATTATTGTCAGTCTGTGGTCTAGATATGCACCTGATATTTTGTTTGTGCCACTGACCTCTAGGGTCTTGGAAAATGGGTGTGGTCATTTTCTCCATAGTAACACTATGTAATCTTGTGAGCACCAATTCTCACAAAGTATAATTGATAGAAAGATAATTGTTTTTGTTTTATTCTCAGTCTGTGGTCTAGATGTGCACCTGATATTTTGTTTGAGCCCCTGACCCCTAGGGTCTTGGAAAATGGGTGTGGTCATTTTCTCCATTGTAACTCTATGTGATCTTGTGAGCACTAATTCTCACAAAGTATAATTGAAAGAAAGATAATTGTTTTGCTTTATTCTCACTCTGTGGTCTAGATGTGCACCTGATATTTTGTTTGAGCCCCTTGACCCCAAGGGTCTTGGAAAATGGGTGTGGTCGTTTTCTCCTATATAACTCTATGTAATCTTGTCAGCACCAATTCTCAGAGAGTATCATTGATAGAAAGATACTTGTTTTTGCATTATTGTCAGTCTGTGGTCTAGATGTGCACCTGATATTTTGTTTGAGCCCCTGACCCCTAGGGTCTTGGAAAATGGGTTTGGTCATTTTCTCCTATGTAACTCTATGTAATCTTGTGAGCACCAATTCTCACAAAGTATAATTGATAGAAAGATACTTGTTTTTGCTTTATTCTCAGTCTGTGGTCTAGATATGCACCTGATATTTTGTTTGAGCCCTTGACCCCTAGGGTCTTGGAAAATGGGTGTGGTCATTTTCTCCTATATAACTATGTAATCTTGTGAGCACCAATTCTCAGAAAGTATAATTGATAGAAAGATAATTGTTTTTGCTTTATTCTCAGTCTGTGGTTTTGATGTGCACCTGATATTTTGTTTGTGCCACTGACCTCTAGGGTCTTGGAAAATGGGTGTGGAAAAGAATGACATGGTTTTCGGTCGAATTCGCGTATGACAAGTACACATAATCGCGTATGACAAGTATGAATAAAACGAAAGTAGATTAACGATTGTTTCTACGAGTTGAAGTTCCGGGCGTAGGGTAAAAGGATACACTCTCTAAGGCATACAATGGATTCTCATTGAATTTAATTGAAATGACAAGTACTCTTATAGATGCGATACGGGCCCTGCGATACATCAGTATCTACTCGACTACAAAAAACTTTTTAGTTTTTACGCCGAACTCCTGAGCTTTGTAAGAAGGACAAGGTCAGTGAATTTCACAGTACTGTTAGCACGAAGATATTGCTTGATTTGTTGAATGAGCAAAATCTTAAGTTAACTATTGGGTCGTATGGAACACCCCCCCCCCCACCCCCCCCCCCCTCCTCCATCCCTGCATATCCTGTTTAAAATCGATGTCGACTATTACAATCACATATTTGTTTTGACTCCATTACTGCTGTGATCTTGACAAAATATTTCATTTTCTAGACAGGATTTTATCATTCTGTGGTTGGAGTTCTTTCTAGACATTTTGCTATGTATATTAGCATAAGATTGAGTGAAGTTTATTCATTACTTGCCATATTTCTGTCTGTAAGAACAAGAAAGAATTGTTTTCGATTAAATCGAAATAATCGATTAAAATCCTCTTCGATTATAAACCGATAATCGATTATGAAATTTTTCAGATTATACAACATTATTTTCTCCTATATAACTCTTTGTAATCTTGTGAGCACCAATTCTCAGAAAGTATAATTGATAGAAAGATAATTGTTTTTGCTGTATTCTCAGTCTGTGGTCTAGATTTGCACCTGATATTTTGTTAGCCCCTGACCCCTAGGGTCTTGGAAAATGGGTGTGGTCATTTTCCCCTATATAACTATATAATCTTGTGAGCACCAATTCTCAGAAAGTAAAATTGATAGAAAGATGATTGTTTTTGATTTATTCTCAGTCTATGGTCTAGTTGTGCACCTGATATTTTGTTTGAGCCCCTGATCTCCAGGGTCTTGGAAAATGGGTGTGGTGATTTTCTCCATTATAACTCTATGTAATCTTATGCATGTTGTGAGCACCAATTCTCAGAAAGTACAATTGATAGGAAATGTCAATATTGAAATATATGTTCTATAGTACCAGTTTTGTTGTACTAGACTAGAAAATTGTTTTTGCTTTATTCTCAGTCTGTGGTCTAGATGTGCACCTGATATTTTGTTTGACCCCTTGACCCCTAGGGTCTTGGAAAATGGGTGTGGTCATTTTCTCCTATATAACTCTATGTAATCTTGTGAGCACCAAGTCTCAGAAAGTATAATTGATAGAAAGATAATTCTTTTAGCATTATATTAAGCATTCTCTGGTCTTGTATTTTGTTTGAGCCCCTGATCTCGGGGTCTTGGAAAATGAGTGTGACACTTAGATTAATTTAAGCAAACAACCATGAGAGCTTCAGTCTCATCAGAGACTTCTGGTTGGAACTAACTCATAGCTTATTTCATGATTTCTTAACTTGAAAATCTTTTTCATCATCATGTTTTTGTCATAACAGAGCCAAGGTTGCAGATAAAATTCAACTGATCAACAACATGTTGGACAAAGTCAATGATATGATTATTGGGGGAGGCATGGCATTTACATTCCTTAAAGTTTTAAATAACATGGAGGTTTGTGTAGTTCTAATTATGATCTCATGTACATGTAGATATTCATTTCATATTGTCTAGGATTATTTCAATTGGAAATTCAGACACCATCTTTAAAGAAACTAAGTTTCAAAATAACATGGCTCAACTTTTAAATTGATACTGAAATTTTTAATCTCATGACCTTGACCAAAGAAATTGATGTGTAAGGTACGATTCAGCTGTATGGCCTGTCAGCAGGAATCATTGTTTCACAAAACTTTAAATGATGCTTGCAACACAAAAGTGACATATACTAATAATAGGGATCACATGTCCGACCGTTTGTTCAGCTTTCTGGTAGTCAGACTTTGACATAAATAGTTACCGGTATGACTTGATTGAGATACATGTACATTATACCTGTACATCAAACTTGCAGGGATGGTCGAACATGATGATAGTCAACACCTAATTAGGGGTCATGGTCACCTTCAAGGAATCAAGGTCAAGATCACATATTTAGACTTAAAGTCAAACATGCTACAAGTGATGTACCCGTTCTTGACGAATTTTATCTTTTTATAACTTTTCTTGCTTTTGATTTCCTATCATTCTTGTTAAAGTATCAATTTTTGCATTATTGCACTGTACGTCTATACATGTAGATGTTTTGATTTCAACAAAAAAATACCCCATTCATATGTGCTTTTTTCCAATGCAGATAGGAAATTCCCTGTATGATGACGAAGGAGCCAAAATTGTTAATGACTTAATGAAGAAAGCAAAGGAAAAAGGTGTGACAATAACGCTGCCGTGTGACTTTGTGACGGGAGACAAGTTTGGTGAAGATGCCAAGGTTGGAGCAGCCACCGTATCTGATGGTATACCGAGTGGTCACATGGTAAGTTATGGAGGGCATCTATATGTCTCTCTGGTATAAACTTATCAGATTTTTATGCCCTCAGAATCAAAGGTGTAAGGACATATAGTTTTTGGCCGGATTACGAAGCAAAATCTGGTCTGTGAAATGGCGAAGTTTGTCTGTCCATCCGTCCGCCCGTCAGTGCGTCAACATTTTGGTTAAGGTATTGCGTTTAAGTCCGTTGATAGAAAACTGCTTGGTGCAGCAACTTGAAACTTTACATGGTGTTAAACTGTAATGAAACAAATCAAACTTAGCAACAAAATTTGACCTTGGAGTCTGACTTTCTTTTAAAAAAAGTAAACCTGGGCTATATCTCAGAAATGGCTTTGATATTCCACATGCAGAATCCTCATGACAAGACCTTTCATTTGATATCATGACTTTTGACCTAGTGACCTTGACCATGGAGTTTGACCTACTTTTAAAAAACTTTAACCTTGGTTATATTTTATGTACTATAAGTAGATAAGTTGATATTTCACATGTATATTTCCCCGCCCTTGATGCCCTTCCTCACGCCCTTGATGCCCTCCCTTGCGCCCTTGATGCCCTTTTGTTGCGCCCTTGATGTCCTCCCTTTTTCCCCTTGTTGCCCTTCTTGACCACCCTCCAAGTTTCAATTATGTTGTCCGTTTGCGATAATTAATGCATTACCGTCTTAAATATGTACTTTGCTGAATTGAATTGTTTGTACAATCATTTAGCACCTTTACGCGTTGTACAAACGACTGCCTAAGTAAGATGTTTTTATTAATAAAATACGCAGATATACACATGTACAACCAGAAGATAGGTTTTTTCGATCGCGCGAGAGATTTATTTGTAAAAAAAGGTTTTCACATCATATTTTGACGTTTTACGTTGAACACACAGTGCACAACAACTAACAGAATGACTACTATACAACGTTAGCAAAGATTGAGAATGAAAAGTCAAAAATTGCAAAGCAATCTATAACTTCATTGCTTTGTACGCCAATAAAGTCTCGAGTCTTTAACAACGGCTCGCGACTTTAGTGCACATGAATCCACCTTTTTGATGAATTTATACTATTTAATTTTTGATGATTATGACGACATTTTACACGTACAATGTAGCTATACTTTCCGCCTCTAAACTTAAATTCCCAAGCTAAAACGGACAACTATTATATACGAGTATTCGTGTAGGTCCGTTTAGAAATCGGCGACAAATTTATCTAATAGCTATCGTCTTCTTGATAAATCTTACTATAGTAATTTACTTATTTTTAAAGCACTATAAATACATGTAGAACCAATGTCTTTTTGACCGTGGAAATTGCTCTCACAAAACACGTACCGACATAATTCACGGTCTGTCAGCGTCAATACTTTCAAGATATTCAATACACAAAATAATCATGACCATAAACAGATAAGTACGCGAAAGAAATAAACAATATACATAGCCTTCTTTGTTAAGGAGATGACTACCGCAGTCTCAAAAAAAAAAAAAAAAAAAAAAAAATACGATAATAATGGTATCACAAAACAGGAACTTTATAAGACGGAAAACCAAGGTCGCTGGTCTTGTTGTACAATGTACAGGGGATGACAGAGTCAGTTGCATCATAACATATATGCTTCTGTAAACGGTCACTATAAGAGTGCATAGCAAGTGTTACAGACTGAAACAATAAAACTTGTGAAATTTTGATTATGCTTGTACCTTAAATTTAGTTATTGAAGATGCACTGAAAAAGAAATAGAGTGCCTTATTTGCAAAAAAAAGTTTATGCCTTGTAAAATATACTCTCCTTTGACTACTTAATGCAAACATGTGCTCTCCCTTTCTTCAGTATGCTGATAAATGTGCCCACCCTTGCCCTCCGTGCATGCATGATGTGCCCTCTTTGGCCCATCGCGCGCAGAAGTGCCCTAGCTGGCGCCCTGCCCTTTTTGTTATCTAGCTGGAACACTGGATAGGGTTTTGATATTTCACATATAGATTTCTCATGACCAAATCTTTCATTTGATATCATAACTTTTTACCAAGTGACCTTGACATTGACCTTTGACCTATTTTTAAATTATAAGAGGTAGGGTTTTGATATTTCATGTATAGATTCCTCATGACCAGATCTTTCATTTGAACGCATGACTTTTGACCAAGTGACCTTGACCTTTGACCTACTTTTGAACTATAAAGGGGTAGGACTTTGATGTTTCACATGTATAAACCTCATGCTTTTATTCATTTTGCAATAGTATTTATGACCTTTGACCTTTCTGTCTGCACAAAAAAGTATACGTCATCTTATACAAACACTTCGCAATCTGGCCGCACTGCCTTTAGCGGTTTATGGTTTATTAAGTATGTTTCTCATTGTGCCTTCTTTGTATTTTACAAACAATATCTTGCTGATTTGCCTCTACACCTTCTATTCAGAGTTTTAAAAATTATGGCTATTAATTATTCAAAGTTTGTCCACCAAAACAGTGTTTTTCAACTCTTACATTCAAATGAAATGGCTACCAATGGATCTGAGTGGCAAACACATTCATGACCAATATGGCCATAGGTTCTGGTTAACATGGAAAATTCTGAATAAAAATCCCAACTGAGAAAAATCCAAGAGTATGAAAATTTCATGAAAATTAGGGACAAATCAGAAATTTTCATAGATATGTTAAAAAAAAAACCAGACTACCTGTTCCTGCAAATGATTTTGATTCTTAATATAGTGTCCTTAATTTTTTTTTTCGATTGCCTTATTGTATGGCCAGTTTAATTGTTGTAATTAACAGTTCTCTATACCAATTTTCATTGAAATGATAGTCTAAGATATATCGTTTAATGTACGAATTAAACAGTTATGAAAACTTTCTGAATGATTAATCGTCATTATAAATTTCATGCTCATTATAAGTACTTACGGCTCACACAGTCTACTACATTTAGGATACTTCTGGTTATCATTTCACCAGTTTTCTGTGATTTCCAGCAAAATTTTTGAAATACTGATGCTTCTATGAAAAGGTCTACACCAAATTCCATGGTATATTGTGAGTTGGGAAGACTTCCTTTCATATGCTATAGAAAATTAAGAATGATTGAATATCGATTAAAACTTAAGAACACTAAAAATTGTATTTTGAAGGCATCTTTGAAGTATTTATGTCATGAATTCATATGAAGTCAAATTGTAAAAATTGGATTACTTATGTTTATAATATTTTGTCTGAAATTGGTCTACAAGACTTATTTTTAGAATACAATTATTTAGATGCAAAACTTATTTTTTTCATATCGTATTATTGATATTTATAAGCAGTCATTGATTACAGAGATAAGTTCATCATCAAAATGTTTTATGTATAAGCACCTTATTGACCATATTGATTTACAGACATATTTAAAGAAACTTGTTTATAATCAATATAAGAAATTTATTACAAGATTAAGGCTCTCTTCACACTGTTTATCAATTCAAACAAGTTGATACAAGAATATTCCTTTAAATAGAAGAATTTGCCCGATGTGTAAAACAGATATAGAAGACAAATTTCATTTTTTGTTCTTAAATATCCAACCTACACCAGTCTTAGAGTAAAATTTTTAAAACCATACTATTTCCAACGACCCTCTGTCTTTAAACTTATCCAACTTTTCACATCTACAAATACTAAAGAATTATATTATTTAGGAAAATATATCAAAAATGCTTTTGACATAAGAAAAAGATTGTAATCTATAATAGTTAGAACTTTTATTTAAGATCGTATGTACTGTATAACCTTGATAAGTATAATATTTGTAATTGTATATTCATATTTGTATTTATATCTATATGCTGTAAGGCATGTGATGAATAAACTATACTGTGATCATGAATCTACAGAATTCTTAGAATTCCTATAAATAAAGTAATTATTCATGAAGGCTAAACTAATACATACTGTAAACATTAAAAAATTTCTGCAAGAGTGTATTCTAGCAAAAAACAGTGTTGAATATCACAGAAAAAAGGTCAATGTGTTTTACATTGTAATTTATCTGACGTCCGAAAGAAGCTTTGTTTTGGCACTCTATCAATTTGACATCATATATATTATTTTGCTATTTCAGAGACTTGACATTTCGTCCAAAAATATCTTCGAAATTAAAGGAATTTAACATCTTTGCACCATCCCTCCAATGCTATTTTGGTCAAATACTTTATTTGACTAAGCTACTGAATCCATCCTACAAGAAATTGGAGCCGCAAACTCTTTGCAAAGTAAATGAACAAATTTAAATTTAAAAAATAAAACCAGAGGGTGCTACTGAAATGAATTTTGGCCATGTCTGAAAATCACTTTGGCTAGAAGCATCACAGATGAGAATTTACTATCAGAAACATGTGTCTAGTGCATTAAGATTGGTTTGAAATTTCTTCAAGAAGGTAAAGAGCTGGAACACTTCTGTATTATTTAAATTGATCTTGAATTTGAATGTTTTAAAATTTCTCAGGGTTTGGACGTTGGACCAAAATCCGTAGAGGCCTTTAAAGAAGTTATAGGTAGAGCAAAGACCATTGTATGGAATGGGTAAGAGTCATATTAGCTAGATATTATGATCATCATTTATATAAATTCCATTAAGCTTTGAAATGTTAGGAGAAGAAAATGCAAACTTATGGAAAAATTGTTTTAAACCTACATCTTAACTTTTTAATCAACTGAAATATGTATTAAAGCCAAATTTCTTTCTGTTGGCTATGCCTACTGACATAAAGAGACTGAAAATTGCAGGGCAGGAAGGGGACGTATTGATTAACATACTTACCTCCCATTCTATGAATGCATGTATTGTATTAATATGACTGTTTTATATTTCCTTTTTTTGTGTTCCTGCAGCCATAGTGAAACTTATTAATTATATGTACATATTGGAAAGTTACCATTTTATTTTCAGACCACCTGGAGTATTCGAGTTTGAAAGCTTCAAAAATGGCACAGTGGAAGTAATGAATGCAGTAGTAAAAGCAACAGAAATGGGTGCTACCACTATAATAGGTCAGTGAAGCCATATACAATGCTTTTTGTTTTTGTTCTTTTTACCACTTTTCATTTAGTTATTGATCATATATTAAAAATATGATAATAAAGCTAATGTTATGTACATGTACATGTACTTAAGATACTATTATGGTCAATGTTTATATAAGTTTTGATTATATAATACCCTAAATAAAGATATGTTCATGTACATGTACATGTACATGTATTGAATTAGTGAAATAGAAGGTGCTCTTTTTCCCATAGAGTTTTTACATAGTACTAGAAATAATTGATAATTACTCAAATAAATCATATAAATATTTATAACTAATGCTCTCATGCTTCTTTCGTAAACGTTTTGCTTGTTTCTTTATAATCATTGTTTAAAAATACTTCATACTAGAAAAGAATCCGCGCAAGCGCGGAAAAAAATTGTCAATTCAGAGGCGAATATTCCATATAGGCTAAAAGACTCGAGCCTACACATAAATTTTCCGGATAGATCGTAAACCTAAAAACTGTGTACTAACAGCATCCATAGTTTTAAAAGAGGTGTATCCGACACCCTCCCGTCCCATCTAAAGTTTCCAAAGGTTAACAATTTTGCCTTAAAAATCATCTCCTTTAAACTATTTTAAACCTTGGAACCCCATAAAAATCGTCAAGATTTTAAGACAATTGTCAGTTTTTAACAGTGTATATATTTTGTATTACTTGAAATATTCATAACGCTTCTTACACTTTTAAGAAATCCAGGATTGAATAGATTAAATATCAAAAGTAAAACTTCTTAATCATAAAACACCATTAATTTATCAGGAAAAGTGTATTATGTAGATTTATATGCAATTTTTTACATCAATCTTCATAGCGAATAAGATTGTAAAAAATGTTTTTTAAAAATGCAGCATTTCACAATTTCCAGGGAAGCCCCCCTCCCCGGACCCCCTTTCTGCGGGAGGGGCTACACATTTTAAGTATACAAAAGTGAAAAAAAATGATATTTGGAAATTCAGTTAAATATAAAAAATGAGCCTTCCTAATCATAAAACACCATTAATTTTCGGGAAAAGTGTATAATGTAAATTTATATGCAACTTTTTACGTCAATCTTGATCATAGCAAATAAAATTGTACAATATATAAAAATGCAGCATTTCACAATTTTCCGGGGAAGCCCCCCCTCCCCTGGACCCCCACCTGCGGGAGGGGCCACACATTTAAAGTATACAAAAGTGAAAAAAAAATTATATTTGGAAATTGTCCGCATCCAAGTCTGACACTGAGTCAATGGAAAACGTCATGGGAAAAATAGCATGGGATTGGTAATTTAGAATGCATTGAGTATTAGAAAAGTAGTGCCATAATACAGACTGGAGCAAGATGATATAAAACATGAATTAATTATCAGAATGTCCACCCTCGACGGGATTCGAACCTAGTCTTTTTGGAATGGAAGTCTGGTTAGATGTCCGCGACTTTACCAACTGATCTATGAAACCTTTTTCTCAAACGTTCTGTTGTAAGATTGTAGGTCGCAAATTTCAGAAAAACGAATATGGAGTTTTGAATTAAATCATCCTCCTACTAACATCAGAAATGTCTTTCAAGAATCGCCTGACAAAATTTATGATACTTAAAATGTCGGGGATTAGAAAGGGAGAATAAATCAGAGGAAAATATGAAGTTAATAATTAGTGTCCGTCGTTGGTTTTGAATACTAGTATTAGATTTTTCTAAGATTTGATTTAGGAAAACGGTGAGACATAATTAATGATTACACGTTAATTAGAAATAATTTCTTCTAAACAATTATCAATTACACATTGTCATATCATATGCTATATCTTCATATCACACCATTTATCTCTGTCCTCTTCGTGTCGATGGAGAATCGTCTATTTCGTTCCTTTAGTAGTACATGTATAGATGTTTTTCAAGAATACTTTGGTAAACACCTTTTATGTTTGATTACCTTATGATCAGATCACCAATTTCCCATTTTTACAGGCAATTAACAAAAAAAGTTTAACATGTTCATACATTCATGTCAGAGTTAGAATGTCTTGTAACTGTTAGGTAGCATAAAAAAATCAGATCAGTAATTTACATATCATGCTACTGAGTTACGTCTACTCGAGGGATTGCAATTTGTCCAACATCCTTCTGTCAAACTTCTACATTCAATCAAACAATACCATTATTGTGAAGTCATAATGTATCAGTCTCCCAACAGGTTATATGTCGGACATTTATTGATCCTGCAATTATATGAGGAGGATTCTTGGTTTGGTAATTTTTCAACTTGTTTGAACGTTGTTAAGTCTTTAGTACAGCTCTTTATTATATAGAGCTATTACAAAAAGTTACAAAACCAGTATGACATCAAGGCATAATGTAATTGCAATTTTCATTATATTTTACAGGAGGAGGTGATACTGCAACTTGTGCTGCCAAGTTTAATACAGAAGAAAAAGTTAGCCATGTCAGTACAGGGGGAGGGGCCAGTCTGGAGTTACTAGAAGGTAAAAAAAAACATTTAGGTACACAATGTAACTGTCATTTTGACTCTGGGATTTTTTTCTTTGTACTTTGATCTAATCTTTAAATATTTGTCTGTCATGTTCATGAATTCTAGGAGTCTCTGTTTTGGTAATCATGCTCCTGCAAAGGAAAATTGCATATATTGAAAATGGCATTTCTGCACAATTATTCACCTAATCTTAACTGGACTACATCTCCAGTTTCTTACCGGGCAAAATAGGAAAATATTTTGTTTTAAAAATTCCCATGTCAATTTCATTTATTCTCCATTCCAACAATAGTGAACCTTGATTTTCTGGCATATGAAGTTACACATGACATGATAGATTTATCAGCCTATCTTCCTAATTTTATACAATTAAGGAATGTAATAAATTATGTTTTGTTTTTACAGGAAAGGAACTGCCTGGAGTTGCAGCCCTGTCAAACGCAGCATAATTTAGACATCATAATATATTTGTATAGCTATAATGTGCAGTCTGATAGTTTATTACTATCATTTATCCTCAGCTATTTCATGGGAATCCTTGTTTCCTGGTTTTTTATGAATGGACTTTGGAAGACAACGCAACTACAAATGTAAAAGCTATGTTATTTGTGGCATGACCTGGTTGAAATAGTGCTATAACATGTATTTGTAAACCCATAAACTGTGACTTAGATATAAACAAAGCTTCCAAGTTTCACATTCAACAAAAGAAGACCATGTAACAATGAGTGACAGAGATTTAAAACAAATCTTTTATATTTATTTGAGTTTTTATTCCAAAAACCTTATTTGATAATATTTATCCCGATTATTCAACTTACTATTTGAGGTTGCAATCTCAAAATAAATTACCAGATTTGAACATACTTGACATACAGAGTTCCTATGTCTTTTCTTGAGGTTTTTGTACGAGTACATTGTATTTATTTTCATTTTTGACTTAGAAAAAAGTCTTGTATTACACATGTATTTTCGTTCACTTAAAGTTTTAAAATTGAAAAAAATCATGCCATATCAATACAATAAATGTGGAAAAGATTTGTCCCTTCTACCTTTTGTCATTTTTGTTGAACAACAGTTCTGTCAGACAAGCTTGCTGATAACAAAAGTATGATATTTCTTAAATCTGACGGTCCTAGGTGCCTGTTAGAACCTAGCTGTTTTATAAGATATGGGCCTGACAGTCTTTTGTTTATTTTGTTTAAATTTTTTCAGTCTTTGAACCTTGGAACATCTTGTTTTGTTATGGAATAATGCAAATATTTATGGGGGTTTTTTTGCAACAAATTTACTTGGAGTGTTTAACATATATATATATTAACCTGTTCTTTGCTTTTGAGTTGATAAGATAAAGTATAAAATCAACTTTATTTGATACTAGAAAAGAAATCAAGATTTTAAATTAAATTAACATTTTACACTGTATTAGTTTAACAAAAGACCAAATGTTTAATGTCACACTAATGGCTGTTTACATAATATTGTTTTCTTCTTTGAAGATTTCAGACTTCAATGTAAAGTTCAATACTAGTATTCAATGGTTTTATCATATGCTTTGAAGTTAGTAGCAGGTTGAAATTGGTGCAGTACAAATGTAATTACATTTTAAGTACATGTATCTACAGTGCATTTTTCATCATTCATGTACTTTGACCACCTTAGTTAATAAGTAGCAGTGCATTCTAAAGATCTTTCTGTCACACTAGCTATTGTTCTTTTGTTATGCCTGAATTGAGTTTTGTTTTTGTTTTCATTTTAGCCATGAATAAAGATATAAACAAAGGAGTAAGTGTCATATTTTTAGCTCACCTCGACGAAGTTGAGTGAGCTTATGCTATACCCCTGCGCGTCCATGTCCCTGTCCACGACCGGTTAAGAAGTTTGAGGTAGCTCAGTATTTGACAAAGTACTGATGCTACAGTTACCTAACTTCCACAAGTGATTCATCTTGGGATGCTGAGATGAACCAGTGCATCGGATGCTGCATCTGACCTACATTTTCCACTTGAGTGACTTGGTTTAGAAGTTTTGGGTAGCTCAGTGTGACTTGGTTAAGAAGTATGGGGTAGCTCAGTTTCTGACAAAGTACGGATGCTACAGTAACCAAACTTGCACGATTGGTTCATCTTGGGATGCTGAGGTGAACCCATGCATCAGATGCTGCATCTGACCTACATTTTCGACTTGAGTGATTTTGCTTTTAAAAGCAAAGTATAAGTGCTACATGTACCAAACTTGCATATTGGATGTATCTTTGATCAAATTTTCAAAAAACGACCTTGACCCCCTTTTCCGCTTGAGTGATTTTGCCTTTAAAAGCCAATATTGAGCAAAGTATAAGTGCTACATGTACCAAACTTGCATATTTGATGATGTAGTGAGTGATTTTTTTTTTAAATGCTAATATACATGTACATAGAAATACATGTATGTTTGAATTGAATTTTTTGCCACGAGGTGAGCTTCTTAATCTGTGATTACCTATGTTTGTGAAATGCACTTATTTTGAAGAAAGTGTGTTGCGAAACATGTTTCTAAACCCATGATACATGATAGTTTTTCATTTATTAATATTTGGAGATTTATTTTTCTCTGTTCCTTATCACCAGTATCTTCATTTTCAGCATGTTTCCTCTCTCTGAAAGCAAAGTGTACCACTTACATATTGTTCTGATACTTTGTTTTTACATTAAGAAGCATTATGCTTTGAAAATGGTAGTCAGTTGATCTTTCAAAACTTGCATGATAGAAAACTTATTCTGATTATATACAATGTATATAGACGTCACACTTGAATCTTCATCACTCTCCGGGTCAGGAAGGTTTAGGTCACTTCCTCGCCAATTGTTTACTGCACGTTATCTGCTAGATACTTGAATATGTCATCAGACAGACTTTAATGAAAAATTTTACTGTCTGGATTACTTGACAAAGTGGCGATTGTCAAATGCAATTTCAGTTTGTTATACACTCTACAATCGGAAAGTGTTTTAACTGACAGCTTTTAAAATGTCTTTTACCTGTACTGTCAAAAAATTGTCCTAGTTATCAGGATAAAAGCATTAGTGCAGAAAGTTAATCGAAGATTCGGGGGCATATAGTTTTTGGCCTGTCCGTCTGTTTGTCTGTCCAAGACAAAAACTTTTAACATTGGTCATAACTATTAAATGTTTAAAAGTGATAGAGCTTTCATATTTTACATGTGTATTCCTTGTGACAAGATCTTTCAACTGATACCCAAATATTGACTTTGTGACCTTGACATTGGAGTTTGTACAACTTTTTCCTCGTGACCTTGAACTTGGACCTTCTTTTCAAAAACTTTAACATTGGGCATAACTTTTGAATGGTAAGTGATGGAGCTTTTGATCTCGTGACCATGGACCTACTTTTCAAAAACTTTAAAATTGAACATAACTTTTGAATGGTAAGTGATAGAGCTTTCATATTTCACATGTGCTTTCCTTGTGATAAGACCTTTCCATTGATGCCAAAAAATGTTGACTTCATGACCTTGACCTTTGACCCACTTAAAAAAAAACAACATATTGGGCATAACTTTTGAATTCATATGCATGTTCCTTGTGGCAAGGCCTTTCTATATGATTCCAAAATTTTTGACCTCGTGACCTTGACCTTTGACGTACTGAACAGTATATTATTTATACTGACAGATGCCGACGGGGTCATTCTAAGTTTTTTATGTTTGGTTCTTTTTTAGTGAAACTTCGCACTGGTCTTCGAGATGTTCTAAAAATATTAGGTTTGATTTAGGATAAATTTTTCTGAATATGAGAATGAATGTTTGTGTATTGTTTTTATTTCCATATACCCAAAACGGTGTATGGGGAACGTAAAACAAAACATATTTTTACTAAAGATCTAGCCTTCTTGAATTGTCTTTCCTTTGATGCTTGATGGATACATTACTTGTCCGGCACATATGAAGGAGTTACAATTTTCTGCTTTCTGTATTTGAAATAAACAAGGCAACACTCTCAAAATTTGTATAATTTTATATAAAATATTGCACAAGAGAGGAGGTCGCGTACTGTCGAAGATTTAAAGCTCTGACACTAAATGTATAAACGTATTGAAAATTGTTCTAGCTTAATCTAGTATAGAATAGCTCATTGTCAGCCCTGTTTTATTCTTCACTCATTCTTCCTGCGAGTTCTACGTGTAACTTTTACTACTTCTTCTTCGCTACTATTAGTCAGACTTGGCCATAATTTGACCATAACTAAAAATGGTATGACTATCCAGAAACCATTGGGGACATGGAATAATAAAATCTCCTGGGGCAGAGACGTAGCACCTATCCTGTCCCTCCCTCCTGTAAAACTCATGAACATCATGAAATAGAGCACCGTCTTCCAAAACGTCATCACCGTCACCGTAAACGCCATGATAATAGTGTGACGGCTATGCTTGTAGTGCTGGAATAAAAAGGAAGTTAGATCACTTTCATAAAAAGTAGCACTGAGTAAAGTAAGTGTTAAAAGTAGGTTATTTACAAATTCTTCAAACTATATGTAGATCAAAATTTGTAGTACAAACGTGTTATGAATTAGAATCCAGGACTTTCAGTAGGTCATTTACAAAGAATGAAATATTTTAAATGTAGATCAGCTGCGAATCGTGTCGTTTTGAACTTCAGATGAATGGTTTAAATACTATTAAAGTAGAAGACACGGAGTAAAATTATGTTTTGGGTCAATTTGAACAAAAATAGAGGTAATCCACCACTTTCTAACCCTTTACTTTTTATCTTTTAAAAGAAATTACGATACAAGTAGCGGGATACTGAGCTGTGTCACGTATCGCTACCCTGTTATCTTGCTGGATAAAGTATGAACCCTCCTGTAGATAGACTTACCATTATTATTGTTACGATATTAAGCAAAACTTCAACATAATTCAACCTGCAAAAAAAAAGAAGCAGCGGTGTAATTTCATTTATGAGAAGAAAAGTGTAAAACCTGGGGTATAATTAAGGTCATTAAAAGCAATTGGGGGTTTTTCCCCACATTTACTAAATATTTGAAACATATCCGAATACTTACAAGCTTTGAGCAAAGACGTAAACATCTGAGATGTCAGGATATCTTAAGTCTATCACCACATAGTATTTATCTGAAAATGAAATAGAAATTGACATCAAATGGGTGCCGTAGCAAAGTCGATTGTATTGGAATAAACAATTAAGAAGCAAATTGTTTTGGTTTGTCCGTACGTCTCGGCAAGTGTCTGCACACAAAGGCCATGAGTTTAATTGGGTATTAAATGAATGGGCTTTCATATTTCACATATGTTCTCATGACCTTTGAGTTTTATGGCAAGATCATTATTATGATACAACCATTTTCGACCTCCTTATATCATGACTTTGAATTTTGATATTCTTGTATTGTTCAGATATATCGTTTCTGTCTGTTTTCAGGGGGTGGGGTATCAGTATTTCACAAACACATCTTGTTTTCAGAATTGCTAAGGAACGGTGTAGAAAAGAACAAAAAAAATTCTCAAGAACAAACGATAGTTCAACAATCAAAATCTAGTAAAACTGAGATGTAGATGAAACCATACCAAATCAGTTCTTAAAAGTGTCAGACTCAATCTCTTGGTTTGAAAAAAAAAAAGATCTATTAAGCTAACGATGAATGGCTGCTTAACAGCCTTCCTCTTTCCCCCTTATTTGATGCGTTGCGCATGAAATTGTGCATGTTTAGTGTATGCAGCATGATAGAGGTATTTTAACATATGCAGATGAACTTCATAAAAATGCTATCTTGATAATATGAAAAAAAAAAACCAAAACAAAACAGAACGTTGAGTAATATTTCTCTTTGCATCAAATTATTCCATTGCGGGGGGGGGGGGGGGTTGCTTTCTATTTGATTCGGTTTACGGCCAAGTAGTACATGTACACAATTCAATTTCCTCGTAAAAAAGTATATGGAAAATCGATATGAAAAAATCTTATCTTCTGTGACCTTTATCTTGTAAATAGGATAAAAAAAAATAAATAGATTTAAGTAGGGCAGAATGACGCGTGAACGTAGGCAGACACTTGTAAGGCAACAGTAAATTTATTCTCTGTTGTTGAAGTTATGCTCATTCTTAGATTTGAGATTTCATCTCCTCTTTAAGTTATATTTTGTATGTTGGGGTTTTTTTCTTTGGAGGGGGGGGGGGGGGGTTGCTGATAATTACTTATATCTTTTCAATTGATTTTAACCTCTTAGCACAATCACGCTCTATAGCCTTATACTTTTTGATGTTCTTGTTTATTTTCTGTGCCTCTCGGAATTATTTATTTTCTGTGCCACCCGGAATCAAAAACTCGGGGCATGTAGTTTTTTGCCTGTCCCTCTGTCTATCTGTTTGTCCGTGGCAAAAACTTTAACATTGGGCATAACTTTTGAATGGTAGATGATATGGCTTTCATATTTCACATATGACAATACCTTTCCATCGATACCAAAATTCGACCTTGTGACCTTGACCTTTGATCAACTTACGAAAAAAGCCTTTGGCACTAGCCATAACATTTGAGCGGTATTTTATAGAGCTTTCATGTTGCACGTGTGTATTCCTTGTGACAAGACCTTTCCATTCATACAGAAAAATTGACATTGTGACCTTGACTTTGAGCTGCTTTTCCATCGATACCAAAATTCGACCTTGTGACCTTGACCTTTGATCAACTTACGAAAAAAGCCTTTGACACTAGCCATAACATTTGAGCGGTATTTTATAGAGCTTTCATGTTGCACGTGTGTATTCCTTGTGACAAGACCTTTCCATTCATACAGAAAAATTGACATTGTGACCTTGACTTTGAGCTGCTTTTTAAAAACTTAATCATTAACTCGTCAAGTTTGACCTACTTAATGGAAAATAGTGTTAATACTGACAAAGTTGCCGACGGGGGCATTCGTGTTTTACAAACACAATTTTTTTTTTATTAATTTGTTTATTGTTGCTATGGACGCGGGCTTTGTTTATTTTTATTAAACTTTCTTCATACACTCATTAAAGTCCAATACATCATATCCCACAAAAAGTGGGCTAAAGGGTCAGTGAACTCGGACTGAAAAAACGGCCCAGGTAAAATTCATGTCAGAGTAACAAATGTCATTAAAGGTCATAAATTTAAGAAATTCTGTTTTGATATAGAAAAGATGCACGTCCATATTTAGTATCGATTGCCCCCAAGTACTTCAAACCAAAGTCGAACTCCTTTAAACATGGTTCTGGTTTACCTTCCTCTATAAAATTGTAAATCATGAAATCCCTACGTTGTTAGGTGTTCAAAATAATAGATTTATGCCCCTCGATCCAATTCCTTTCCCGCTGTTTGCGTAAATTCTTATTAATAAGAAGCTCTGATTAATGAGAAGAATATCGACAAGTAAAGTGGACGAATAAAACTTTTTTTCAAATAATACCAACATATTTACACGTATATGCCATGTAACCTTGAAACTTTCACTTTTGTGTTGATTTATATGATTCAGCTCTTCTCTTGAATTGATATATACATATATATATATCCTGTAGAATGTCTATCGAAATCTCGAAAGAACTCTGTTGACCTTCAATTTTATTACTCCTAGTCAAAAATATCTTCTTTTTGTAGATATCTTCACTGAATTATTGCCGTAATTGTTCTATTTTCTACTGAATAAATAAAATTTTAAACATTCCAAAAAGTGTTAGACGTTAAAATTTAAATCTGTACATAATGGAATTTGTATAGCAAACCACTCCTAGGCACACCCTAACCGACACACACTAGTGACCCATACGATTAAGTTCCAGATGTATATATAGATAACTTTTTCCATTATTTACATGAATTTGTTTATTTTTTAATATCTCTGTACATCTATTTATTTCTTTATTTCTTTATTATTTCTTTATTTATTTACTGGTACCCAAATATAACACCTGTGTCCAACTGCTTGAAGGTATCTACCGTACGACACATACAACAACTATCCAGGTTCTTTATATCTGTGACATATTTTCCTTGAAATTTCTTTATTCTTTTATTTATTTGAAAATAATAAATATATCTTAAATTTGAACTATCCACCAGTAGAATAAAAATTATGAAGAAATAAAAATAATTTCATTAATTAATGTATAATACATACTGTACGACTTTAAAATAAATTCAAAAATCTAAAATACATTTTTTTTAAATTAAATATTGTTCCTTTTATGTAGCATCACACGGTCTGATTTTGAGAATTATTAACTGCGAATTATTTCCATATTTCTTTGGTTTATTTGGGAGTTCATTTGCATTTATTTCATTTCACTTATATTTCACCACCTAGAAAAACAGTCATATTATTTTCTTGGAAAATGAATAATACGTTTGTATTCTTTGTGATTCGATTGAAGAAAAACTATCTGACAACAGCGAATACTTCGTAATATTCATACTATAAACACGGAATTTTTGTCCTTTATCCTGACCTACAAACTATGTCTGTACTCATCAACCTACCAGTAAGAATGTCAACTGAATCATTGTAATTTGTGGATTTACATTTATATTCTATTAAAACAGGAAAACAATTCACATAAATTCTACCACCACCCCCCCCCCTCCTCGACATATGTTATATTCATACGACATGAAATAAATTTATGTCTGATCCAAAAAAAAAAAAAAAAATAATAATGGCCATGACCCAAAGCAGTCATACATATCTAAACAAATTTTAGGAATATCATCATGATCATTTGGATTGATAAAACGATAAATAAAGACAGGAATAGATGGGCAGACAGACAAAATAAATTAAGATACACAGATTTATGCAAGGAGGACAATTTGATAAGAAGTAGAGATGCGGATTTATAAATTAATTACATGTATTTCACTATTTGTACCAGCGAAAATTTATTAGTATGGACCAAAAGTGTGATCTAACAGTTTTTCACAGGTTTATGAAAAATTAATAGAGACTCAGAGTGAGAAAATACATAATGCATCAGTCTTACTACATTTCTAAAATGTGAATATGGAACTTGAAAGTTTATTAAAAAAAAAAATTCTCAAGCTCTAAGTGTTAACAAAATATATCAAACTAATTTTTAAAAAATTGATTATCGATAGTGTTTTGTTTCTCTTTTTCTCGTCAAGCATTATCGAAACTACAAATTAAAAAGGGGAACGTTTAAATTGTTTATTTGGATTTTTCATCAATTAAATGTCTACAATTAAAGAAATAACAAAACAAAAGCAAAAATAAAATAGATAAATAAGTGAATAAAAATAAAATGAATAAATAAATTTATTAAATAAGTAAGAATTAGAAAAAAAACTCCAGTAAGGGAAAATCTACTCTAAAGAGGATCCTTAGTGCGAATGTGTTGAAATAATAAAGTCAAATTCTGGGATTCTCTTTGAGGTATTTTTGTTTTAAAAACTCAAGTTTTTATGGACTTGTCTTAGATTTGTAATATTTGTCTTTCAAACAGGGCCAACATTTAGAAAAGAAAATTGCGGATTTGACCAATTTTGGCACTTACTTTGATCATATTAAATTGCATTCTGTGTGTTCACATGCTGATACATGTGTATAACCTATAGCTTTGTCAGAAAGATATCATACTGCTAATGTAGAAAATTGATTTTTTTTTTATATATTTTGTTATTTTGATTTTCGCATATCCAAACACGCGCCAATTGAATTTTAAAAAGGAGAAAATTATAAATAGAACTGTTATTGATATTTTTGTATACTAGAATGAAAGTGAAGTATTGATGTTTACTTACATAAATACCAGATCCAGGCTAATGAACCCCCGGGTAGGGAGTGGGGGCGGCACATTATGAAACTAGCATCCCATGTGCATATCGCGGCAGTGGCATAAAACCAGTATAAAATCCATTTCGGTAGTCTATTCATTTCCTCCATGGCCATTTTTATTATCGACCTCCTTTGGTCAGTTTTGACCACAGGAAAAATACACTTGACACGTACGCTAGCACGCCGTATTTCCGATAATAGGCCTGTTTACAAAGTCTACTTTATCTAGAGGCAATAAATTGTAGGCACGGTTTGATGTAAATAAAGATTGTCAACGCGCTAATCTAAGTAACAACCCCTCAATTTAAAATCCCTGATCTACAAAATGCGGCGCCAAATACATGTATATGTTAACATACACTAGAAAAATAATAAAAAAGATTATGAAAGGGATGTGAAATAGAACTTTTCATATTTTTATATATACATATTTACAGGACTTTCCGTGCGCACACACACACATTTATGCAATGAATCATGAAAGGTCGTCATGTAAAATATCCCGGACAATCCCTGCGATTGGACAAAAATTTTGTATTTAATACAATTACACTTTTAATTCAAGACAGTGTGTAATGTAGGGTAACTGATAGGAGGAAACCTTCAATCAAAATGGGGAAGCTATTATTTTTTCCGGTAGCAAAGTTCCTAGTATATTCCCATCATTCTATTAAAACAAAAAGTGCGGATCTAGGAGGAGGGGATATATTAGAATGTCCTGTCTCGATCAGGACCCCCTCCCGATTTTGCCCCCCCCCCCCCCCAAAATACAATACAATTAATACAATAGGCCGGACCCCTTTGATTTATTTCCGACCGATCGATTTAGGAATAAAGTGTACTTTTATTAAGGATCGAGGAAAGTCACTTTATCATGATTCATAATAGAAAAAAATTAAAGAACAAGAAGAAAAAGGATGAGATATGGATAATAAAAGGACAGACGGACAGTGATCCCAGTATGTCGCTCTTTAGTTACAGACGACATAGCAAAAAAAAAAAAAAAAGTAGGTATGAGCATCGACATAACTTAAGCAAAGCAAAACGTCCCTGTAGCTGACATGGAATATCAAGACCTATATGCAAGAAAGGGCTCTTAACCCACTGAACTCTGACCTGACTTTATCATTTCCAAGAAAAAAAAAGTGAAATAAATTAAACAAGGAGGATATATATGAAAATTCTATGCAAATGATCTGTTTTGGTTGAATCATGTTGTAGTGCTAATTAGTCTGCTCGGAGCAACGACCTTTCTGAAAAAAAAATGTTAGTTTAAACAATATTTATTCATTATACATATTTCAACAGTAGGAGATAAAGTCATAAAGCTTATATTCAATGCTCTACGGTGGCCGTATAGGGCCATGCAGATAATAAAATTTATTTCGTGGGAACGAAATACTATTTCGTGGGAACGAAATAATATTTCGAGGGAACGAACTATTATTTCGTAGGAACGAAATAATTATTTTAGGCGTGGGAACGAAATTATGCCTCTACGAATGCGTATATCTGTCAAAATTTAAGATATCAAAATGAAAGACGTCGAAATTTTTAAAATTAGAAAGTCTGCTTTAAAGGAATTATTTGAAATAGGGGTTGATTTTCAAAGATCCGACATCGAAGTTTATAGGGCACATCGGAGTCACCTTGTCTGGTTAAGAACAAAAAGGAATTCTTTCATTGTTGTCATACGTTAGAAGTACTTCATTTTGGTAACATACTTGTTGACCAAGTGACCTCTCGTCCTTGACCTTGTACATAAAAATATATAGTATTTATATGATAGAAATGAAAACATATTTTTTCATATATTCTTCGTATTTATTCACACATTCCAAATTAAGAGTACTATACATTTTTTAACATTAAATTCTGATCTACAAGAAGCTGGCTTTGACTTGGATCTTTTATTATCATATATATAATCCATAATTGTAATTGAAAATTTTCATATACATGTATGGCACATATATACAGAAGTCTGCCTCGAAATAATATTTCGTTCCCACGAAATAATATTTCGTTCCCTCGAAATAATATTTTGTCCCCTCGAGATATTTCGTTCACACGAAATAATATTTCGTCCTTTCGAAATATTATTTCGTTCCCCCGAAATATTATTTCGTTCTCACGGAATATCATTTCGTTCCCTCGAAATAATTTTATTTTTTATACGGCCCTTTACAGCCACCGTAATACTCTGCTCCTTAAAAATGCGGTTGCCCAATGATTTTTTGTTGTTGAAAGGTGTACGTGTATATAGTATGAAGGTTGATAGATTTATTTCTCGTAGGTGGATAAATAGCATATCAATGAAACTGTATAGGCCTATAGAACATTCATTAGTGACATGTGAGGAGTAAAGGAGGATGCAAACATTCCCACTTCTCTCTTTCCCTGAATCAATATGGAGGGTAGAAAGAGTAATAATTCTAACTAATATTCTATCATAATATGTTAATATTCTTATTCTATTTTAATATTTTTATTCAATCAATGGCTCAACATTATCAAGCTTTGTCTCTGAAAGGACCAGATAGGCTCTTTTAAAAATTGTGACTAATACTACATGTTCCGCGCCTGAGTTTCCTTTCTGGTAAAAAGTGAAGGATTTCTTAAACTGTTAAAGCACCCCTCTTTAAGTACAAAAAGGTAAATTGTCAAGTAGGTCAAATTAGAGTAAATATGGCAATAAGAATTATTATCGTCTTTCCGCCTCCTGGGCCTGGTTATTGACCTTTAAAATAAATTTAGGACGGTGACATTGTCACAAGTTGTACGTAAAAGTGCCCTGCCTACGTACCTGCCCTGCCTTGGCGGATTCAGACAGGGGATGCAAGCCCCTAAAATTTAACTAAGTAGTCTACTGCTACTCTATCCAAGTCGATCAAAACGTACAGAACAGTCATTTTTCTCCATGGAATTAGGGTTTCAAAAGACCCCTACCCTTTTGGTTCATGAGCACGCCCCCTCTCACTGAAAATCCTGCATCCGCTCCTGCCTGCGTAATTTCAAATGGAAGAAATTGTAAATTGTGAATGGATATGTATACACTGTGGTATCGATTCATTCATAAAAAATGCATCGTCGGAAACCCACATCTTACGTAGTAGAACGGAGAAGATGTCGTGGGTTTCCGACGATGAGAAAAATGACAAGACACAAAAAAGTTTATACAACGAACTCGCTACCGTGAAAAATGCACTACACATTTCGATCGTTTTGCTTTGTTTAAATTGATAAGTAGGTCACGTACTCTTTCAACCTTGTTATCAGTTTCATCAAAGCTCAAATTACGTCTTTTAGTGATTGACTGGCTTTCTCTTGACATACGAAATCTAAAGATCTTTAGTTATGTACTTAATTTTGGACACCTTTCTCCTTCTTACATGTATGTGCACATCTGTGAGGGGGTGGACAGGGTGAAAGGGAGGGGAAGGAAGGGACGGGAGGAAGGAGAGAGGGGAAAGGGAGGAGGCATGGAAGGGGGTGGGAGGAAGGAAGGGTCGGGAACGGGGAGGTAAGGGAAGGGTGAAAAGGAGGGGAGGGAGAGGTATGGGATGGGAGGGGAAGAGACGTACCCCCTGTCCGCCCCCCCCCCCCAATCTATATGTTACATTGTACCAAGTTTCATTGAAATCCATCAAAGCGTTTAGGAGGATTTGTGTTTATTTCAAACGATGCTATTGAATTATATAACGTGTCATGCACACAAAACATGTAAGTGCAGGGTTTATAAGGCTTCTTCTTGAAAAGTTACCATATATCAGAATGTAGTTTGATAGACGAAAGGGTTATTGAATTATAATTTTTATGCCCTCGTAATCGGAGAGTCGGGGCCAAAAAGTTTTTGGTCTGTCCGTTTGTCCGGAAAAAAACATAAGTCATAACTTTTAAATGGTATGTGAAAGGGCTTTCATATTTCACTTGAGTGTTCCTTGTGACAAGACCGTTCCAATGATACCAAAAGTTTTGACATTGTGACCTTGAAGTTTGACCTACTCTTGAAAAACTTTAACTATAGCCATAACTTTTGAGTGTTAAGTGATAGGGTTTTAATATTTCATATGTGTACATGTAAGACCTTTCCTTGGGTACTAAGATTTTGACCTTGTGAGACTGACCTTGACCTGTGACTTACTTTTGACATTTCAGCTGTTTTACTGACAAAGATGCCAGCGGGTGCATTCGTGTTTTAACAAAAAAAAATCATAATAATGTCCTCGACCTTGTTCTCAAACTTAATATGCATCTTCCGCTTTTAACCAAATATCAAAACTAACTTTGGACAAGTGAAATGTTGCTCAAGCTATCATTTGAAAACCATAATAATGATGAATCAGTGACCTTGACCTTTGAACTAGTGATCCCAAATATCCAACTTTGGTGTGGACATTTGACAGGGTTATTGATTCGTCATGTATGATGGAAGAACAGACAGACAGAAACACAGACAAATGAATCTCTTTATGACAACAGGGATAAAAATCCTTTGGATAAGGTGAGTTAAAAGACAAGAACTGTTTATTCCTAGATAACATATCATGCTTTGTTGTAACTTTTGTTTTGAGATGCATGTACATGTATCCAATATATTCCTTTTGATAATTGCTTTATCTGTGGTACACAACGCTTTACAAATAGAGAATAAATGTCTTAATTTGTGTTTTGTTACCGGTATGCAACACACAGCAAGTGCATTTATCACATGAAATGTGCTAATGCGCATTATATGTACGATAAATGCACTTGCTGTGTGTTGCATACCGGTAACAAAACACAAATTATGACATTTATTCTATATATATGCACCATAGTTGTCCGTTTCATTCCTGTTTTTCTAGGTAAAAGGGTGACGTTAAAATTCATCTCACTGCACTCAGGTTCAGTTTGCAGGTTGGAACAGCCGTTTCGGCATGTTTCTTTAGATCTTATGTAATATGACGTCATGAGTGTTAAATTAAAACAGGAATTGCAGAACGTTCCTTTTAATAGTAACATCTCAGGGAATTACATTGGTTGTGTATATATATATAATTGCCTCTGCTGTGTATTTAATTTCTATAATTATTATTGACATTGTGTCAACTCCTCCTTCATTTAATTGTTTGCTTCTTTATCACTCTTTTTCTCATCATGGTAAATTATCACTTGAGAAAGAGATTCTACTTGTTTCCCAATCCTTTTTCTGTGCATTGAATGTACAAATACATTACGGATCTATTACAATGAATACATGTACCAGTTTAAAACAATTTTCCAGTAGAAAAATGTGGGTCAAGGTCAGTTATTGGAAGCCTCATCAATAATGTATTCAGTTTGCAAGTTTGACACATGAATCTCTTCCGTTTGCATTTAGTAACTATTCTGTCACAAAGTCTTTCAAGTAGAAAAAAAAAACCCAAAATAATTGATTTATGATAATCCATGATCATAGGAGGGTAACATTCAGCAAAGTAGAAATCGTACATGGACACATCTTTGGCTATTATATGGTATCATGAGTTGAATTTAACCTACTTTTACACGTACATACAATGTACAGTATTCAAAATAATCACATGGTACAAATACTGTAAATAAATTAACAATGTAATAAATTTAATATCAAAAATATAATGCGACCTGCACATAAAAAATTACAAATACAATATTTCATCATAAATGTGTACAAAGATTCTCCAATTTTACACAAATAATTATCTTGTTCCATGCAACGAACACATAAAAAAGTGAGTAATAAATTGTGGATTTCCCAAACGTCTGTTATTGCACTGTTACTGTGGATACTCTCTGTGCAATACCTACAATGATAAAGAGAAAATATGAATTCCTAAAAGTTTTAAACATACAAATACTGTTTATTATTGGTCATACAAAGTGATTTTCATGATACATGAGATATAATATTATTTTTATTTCAGGGGAATTGTTAGTCTCATAATATTTTAAAATGACAAAAGACAACACGAAACAAAGTATCAGCAGATTAATAAAATCCAACCAAAAAAATCCAACCCAAAAATTTGCATATCATATACATGTATAGTAAATCAATTCATTTGCTCAAGTCTAAGGTTTATACCATTTCAATTTCATTTGGGCAATAAATTGGTGACAAATGCATATATCAAATTAAAGAAAGATTTTAAATGTATAGTCAAATAATCAAAATACAGAGAACATGATATTTGCTAAATTCATACTGTTTACAGAACAGCAAATGAAAATCTAAATGACAGCCTCACACAGATACTGTACATGCAATGATTAATTACTGAATAAAAATTGCCATCAATTCATTTATTGGAGGATCTAGAGCCCAATCATACATTTAATAACTTAAAGAAGTCCTCTACTCGTGGGTATTTTCACTTACATTTACTCGGACAAACTCAAATTACAAAGTATTGGTAGTTCCATAAAAATATAATGTCTCGTTTATCCATGAAACAGCGATTTATAGGCCCATATCAACAAGCTTGCGATTTAACACAGAACTAGTCTGCAACTTCCGCCGAAATTGAAAGTACAAATTCGTGACGTCAGATGTGTGTATACACTACACATTCACACGATGACGTATTGTGAAATATAGTACATGTGTCTCTTTGTTTATATGGTACATTTAAAATAATTTTTCGGTTTAACCATTTTCAAAGTAAATTAGACATCAGTGTTTTTTTAAAAAGACCTGTACAATATTTCATTCTCGGATCCATCCAGGTGGAGTTGGGGGGGGGGGGGGATTCTTCCCCATTCCTGGTAAGACTTACATGACCACGGAAAATATTAAATAATGATGGGAGGGTGAGAGATCGAAATTTTATAGGATATGAAATCCTAAGTAAAGCCTTTCGTAGCTGTCTAGATTGGTTGTCAAATTGATATTCTAATCAGCTTATAAATAGCTAGGATTGGGGGGGGGGGGGGGGGGGTTGGCGCAACTGTATTAGGAAGAGGGTGAAAAATGAAAATTAATGTCATTTAATTGACGACACATTTTTTGGCCGTTTCAAAATTTAAATGAATAGAGTCGACAAAAAAATAAATGATTTGGCCTGGAAAGTTGTCTGTTAGCTCCGCTCAGGATTTCAGAAAAAAATTTACTTTCTTGAAATTCAATACCGGGAGAAGTGATCATGTAATGTATATCGAATAAAATGAAATTCTAATCGTTTCAGAATTAAACGGAAAGTAACGAGCGTTCTTCGTCAACATTAAGTGATCGATTATCTCAGTACGAGAGAGAGAGATCTAGACGGTTAGGACGTCATGACCCCTTGGATTCGCCCAAAACGCAGATTTTTTCTTTGTTTTACAAGTACATGTAGTATGTTTTTTTTTCTGAAATAGACGGCTTACCCCCACCCCCATTTTCTTTCCGGGGGAAAGGAAGGTTGATTCCCTTAGATTTTTTATCTATATATGCCTTAGAATCCCTTTCTGAGAAAAAAATTAGGATTCTGGAAGTCGTTTAAAATATATCAACACATGTACGTACGTATTTATAAATAAATTATGTACACTAGTACTTTTAATGTAAATATTTAGGTTTCATTATTAAGTGCTCTTTTATCATATTTATCACTCATGCACTCTAATTTGATATGTCCCTTATTTTGGCATTTATAAGAGTACAATAGTACATGTATCCACAACATGCATGTACATCTCTATATATAGCGTTATGAAACGTGGTTCCCTATTACACACTTCTGACGTACTTCCGGTGTGTACAGCTATTTTGAGAAATTGGAAAAGGTGGTAAAATATAAATTGGTCTATATCAGCTCTGAAAGGGATTACATAATGGAGAAATTTTTTGTTGGAATTTAGATTGATATGAACTGTAATATACATGAGAATCTCCACGACTAGAGAACTTCTTTAAAGAACTCCTTACACAAGCTTCTTCATTTCTTCTTTTTTCATCAATTCAAATAAGACAGAAAATATATTTACCGCACAAATTGTCACCAATCTTTATATGTAGGTATCCATCTATACCAAAGTCTGTACCCCAGGAATTCCTCACAATATAATATGGAATGTCATCTTCAGAAAAATTATCAGAGAAATAATTAGAAACTAGATAAAGCTATTTTGATTCATTTACATACAAAGCATAATTGAAAATTATATGATTACTTCAAACATAAGCACTCATAAACTTGTACCTCTTCTCTAACACACATGGAAACTAGTGATGAGGCAATTACAATCAACAATCGATTCTAAATCACTAAAGTTGAGTAAAAAGATTAAAGTGGAAAGTGATGTTTGTGCTTGAGGTATTTCTTTCACTTATTTTCAATGTTACAAAATAAACATGCAATTTCTCAGCATAGACTATATTTGCACATAGAATTGAATAGAGAAGAAAGACAAAAATATATAATTACTGAGAAAAAAAACCCCACAATTTGTCTCCATGTTTTACTTGTTTATAGAAGAAAACAACAACAAGTAATTGCATCCACCGCAACTGTTAAGGAACCATGGTACACATGTGTCTCTATAGTTACCTGTTAGATCATATTCTACTATTTGTACAGCATGGTTGTTGTATTGCTCACAGTCGTACTGTATAATACCGCTCAGATAATGGTTCCATATGGAGGCATCAACCGCCACCGTAAGTGCACCATGGTACACATGTGTCTCTATGGTTACCTGTTAGATCATATCCTATCATTTGTTCATCATGGTTGTTGTATTGCTCACAGTGGTACTGTATAATACCACCAAGATAATGGTTCCATGTGGATGCATCCACCACCACAGTTAGTGGATCATGGTACACATGCATTTCTATGGTTACCTGTTAGATCATATCCTACTATTTGTACTGCATGGTTGTTGTATTGCTCACAGTGGTACTGTAAAATACCACCAAATAATGGTTCCATGTGGAGGCATCAACTGCCACTGTAAGTGCACCATGGTACATATGTGTCTCTATGGTTACCTGTTAGATCATATCCTACCATTTGTACAGCATGGTTGTTGTATTGCTCACAGTACTGTATAATACCGCTCAGATAATGGTTCCATGTGGAGGCATCAACCTCCATCGTTAGTGGACCATGGTACATATGTGTCTCTATGGTTACCTGTTAGATCATATTCTACTATTTGTACAGCATGGTTATTGTATTGCTCACAGTGGTACTGTATAATACCACCAAATAATGGTTCCATGACGTGGAGGCATCAACTGCCAACATTAGTGCACCATGGTACACATGTGTTTCTATGGTTACCTGTTAGATCATATCCTACTCTTTGTACTGCATGGTTATTGTATTGCTCACAGTGGTACTGTATAATACTACCAAGATAACAGTTAGTGCACCATGGTACACATGTGTTTCTATGCTTACCTGTTAGATCATATCCTACTATTTGTACTGCATGGTTATTGTATTGCTCACAGTGGTACTGTATAATACCACCAAGATAATGGTTCCATGTGGAGGCATCCACTGCCACAGTTAGTGGACCATGGTGATATAGTAAAAGTAACATCTTCTCCTCTTGTGCAACATATCTAAAAATAGATATTAAAAGTTTGCTTGAAGTATAGTATACATAATATAGAAGTAGATATTGAATATTTTGAAGAATTCTTATTGTGATACGGTTCTTTCATGATTTGTGCATTCGAAATTACACCTATTTGAATTTACATGTTCTTAAAAATTCACCCTCCTTCATTCACAATGCCTGACAAAAGACATCATTTGGTTGTTCGCTTTGTGACATCACAATGTGACTTTTTACTACATTCCAGGATCTATGAATGAAATGAAGTCATTTGGTGGAGTTTGTGAAAGGGTCAATTTCCGATCTTGTGATCCTGACTTCTGACCTTGGAAACTAAATAATATTTTTTCATAAGACCATATGAATGTGAAAATACTAATAAAATGTGATATGTTCCTCTAACTAATATTGTGTACAAGAATGTGACCTTGAACTTAGCCGTCATAATAAATTGATGTGAAAATCTTGGTATAACTTACGCATTACATGTATAATTTGATACATATATTCCTCTGGAGGTATTGGTTAGTAGCTTACAGTAATCTGATGTATCAGTGAGGGGATAATCTGTGTCGGACACAATGATTGGCTGATACTGAAAACAAAAAATGTGCTTTCAGCGTCTAGAAAGTGAAAACATTTCATTAATACCTATTTAATAGATCTCTATCAGTGACATCATACCTCTAATGGTTATAGGGTTTTAGGTCAAAGTTCAAGGTCAAAGTTACTAGATCAAATGTCTTGGAATCAAAACAAGGAGTTATGTATATGTATGAAACTCTCGCATATTTTATGCCCCTGATATAATATACTCAGGAAGACATAGTTTTTGGTCTGTCCATCTGCCTGTCTGTCTGAGCAGAAAAATCAATATTAGGCATAACTTCCATTTTAATTGATAGGGCTTTCATTTTTCACATGAATCTTTCTTGATCCAAGACCTTTCCATTGATATAAATTTTATAACCTGGTGAGCTTGACTTTGGTGTTTGACCTACTTTTAAAACCTTTAACCTTACGTGATAAATTTTAGGACAGGAATGGATTAGGATTCTTATTTCACATGTGTAATCCTTTTGGCAATTCCTTTAGTTCCAAAAACATTGACCTCATTACCCTGATCTTGAATTTTGACAGTCTAGTAAAACACAGCTGTATCTCTTTTTTTAAGCTTTCCTGGGACATATATATTTCAGAAACACATCTTCTGATTTGGAGATAATCAAAAACGCTTCCTGAATGGGAAAGTGCACTTCAACAAATATGATGTACATTTGGCCAGCAGGCAATGTAATACCTCTATGTTGCATATAATTTGTATTGCATGTGACATAGTAAACTTAGAAAAGTACAATGACGACCTGAACTGCATGATACATCCTATATTCTATATAGGTCAATTTCACATATTTATTACTAAAGAGACTTTGCTGTATCATCATTAGACGTAAAGCTAAAAATAAAAGGGCAATTTTGAATCATTATTTTCTCAGGATGAGAGCACATTTTTTTCTATTTCTTCACCCATCTTTATCTACTGCAATACTGTCGTCCTTCGCCTGCAAAGGTAAATCTCGGCCTACCTAAATACCGAAATTTGGGGAAACAAATCATAGTAAAAAATATTTCAATCATACTTGATGGCGATATAATATTTATGATGAGTATATCATATACCATTGCTGGAAACCCACGCTCGGTCAAGCAAGCTCACCTCCTGTGTAGGGCTGTCACGATTAACTGCAGTTCTCGATTCACCGCGGTTCTTGACAACTGTTCAATACACGATACGAGAAGAGGCCGTATTGTTCACTTACGGTTCGTTTTCGGCATTTAGTTTTATCTTTAAAAAAATCAACATTGCGATGCTCGACACCGAGTTGTCAAAGATAACTTCTGAGTTTTGTACTTTTTTTCTAATCAATACAATAATTCTCATATCATTCAAGTTATGAATGATCTAAATTTGTTGTTGTTTTAATTAAATATCTGATGAATTACAGAAATGCCTCCATATCTACATTAAAAATGTTGTATCGTAATACAAATCGTATCGTGAGTAAATATAGCGATACATATCATAGTGTGAGCTTAGCGTATTGTGACAGCCCTACTCCCGTGGGTCATAATGGCACAATTTTTGCTGGATACATTGTAGCATTACAAAAATCTAATGCTAGCATCTGTCATTGTATTTGTTAAATTATCGATAGCAAATGCATGATCTATTTTATATATAATCAAAAAATGTTTTACTTTAATGATGACAGCAATTCATATTTGTAAGTTTTAAGAGTAGCAAAACAATGTGACATATATCATGTATACTGACATTCTAAAAATAGCTCATTCACTGACAAGTACTTGCATTATATTTTTGTAATGCTATCCAGCGAAAATTCTGCCGTTAGACCCACGGGAGGTGAGCTTGCGTGACCGAGTGTGGGTTTCCGACGATGATCATATACAGACTCTTCCAAATTGGAAAATACAGTGTATATTTAATGAGGCTTGTGTTAAAATGTTTGTCATGCAAATTTGTATGCACATTGTTAGCAAGTACAGCTCAATAACCATGCAAGCTGTACATGATTCATCCAACCATCAACAATTGTGTATGTAATGTGCATTGACATACTTCATCCATGCTTTTGCCACTTACCCTCCTTTGTATTAAAAACAAATGTGCAACTGTAGCCTCCCCTAAGAACACATGTCGACCAAAACACACACACAGGTTGTAATCAAGGCTTAAGATTAGGTACATGAAGGGTATCTATATCTCAATAGTTGGAGCTACTTATATTTACCGTCCAGTCCAATGCGAGGCATATATGTCCCCATCAGCACACCCCTGGTTATCTACAGCACAGTCGATCACTTCCTGTACACTAAGTTCTGGAGGAGTTACTTACCTTGACAGTCCAATCCAGAGCGAGGCACATATCTCCACCAGCACATCCCTGGTTATCTACTTATCTACAGCACAGTCTATCACTTCCTGTACACTAAGTTCTGGAGGAGTTACTTACCTTGACAGTCCAATCCAGAGCGAGGCACGTATCTCCACCAGCACATCCCTAGTTATCTACAGCACAGTCTATCACTTCCTGTACACTAAGTTCTGGAGGAGTTACTTACCTTGACAGTCCAATCCAGAGCGAGGCACGTATCTCCACCAGCACATCCCTAGTTATCTACAGCACAGTCTATCACTTCCTGTACACTAAGTTCTGGAGGAGTTACTTACCTTGACAGTCCAATCCAGAGCAAGGCACGTATCTCCACCAGCACATCCCTAGTTATCTACAGCACAGTCTATCACTTCCTGTACACTAAGTTCTGGAGGAGTTACTTACCTTGACAGTCCAATCCAGAGCGAGGCACGTATCTCCACCAGCACATCCCTGGTTATCTACAGCACAGTCTATCACTTCCTGTACACTAAGTTCTGGAGGAGTTACTTACCTTGACAGTCCAATCCAGAGCGAGGCACGTATCTCCACCAGCACATCCCTGGTTATCTACAGCACAGTCTATCACTTCCTGTTCACAAAGTTCTAGGGGAAGTTACTTACCTTAACGGTCCAATTCAGAGCAAGGCATGTATCCCCACCAGCACATCCCTGGTTATCTACAGCACAGTCTATCACTTCCTGTACACTAAGTTCTGGGGGAGTTACTAACGGTCCAATCCAAAGCAAGGTATGTATCCCCACCAGCACACCCATGGTTATACACAGCACAGTCTATCACTTCCTGTACACTAAGTTCTAGGGGAAATTACTTACCTTAACAGTCCAATCCAGAGCAAGGCATGTATCCCCACCAGCACATCCCTGGTTATCTACAGCACAGACTATCACTTCCTGTACACTAAGTTCTAGGGGAAGTTACTTACCTTAACAGTCCAGTTCAGAGCAAGGCATGTATCCCCACCAACACATCCCTGGTTATCTACAGCACAGTCTATCACTTCCTGTACACTAAGTTCTGGAGGAGTTACATACCTTAACAGTCCAATCCAGAGCGAGGCACGTATCTCCACCAGCACATCCCTAGTTATCTACAGCACAGTCTATCACTTCCTGTACACTAAGTTCTGGAGGAGTTACTTACCTTAACAGTCCAATCCAGAGCAAGGCATGTATCCCCACCAGCACATCCCTGGTTATCTACAGCACAGTCTATCACTTCTTGTACACTTAGTTCTGGGGCCTGGGTATCGTACTTATATGCATACATTGTCTCAACAGATTCAATGGAACTAAAAGCCCTGTAAATTGAAGTGCACTCGTTTATCCCTATTACCACTACTGTTTGCATGAAAAAAAATAAAGAAAATTGTATACATGTATAAATTAAGTGATCTGAATATTTTATCTGACATTCTGACATGAATACAATGTATAAAGAAAGTTTTCAAGCAATGACATTACAAGGGAATCACATGTGAGTTGTCCATTCATACAGCTCTTTTGTCTATACAATGTGCATCATCATTAATAGTGTGTTCCCATGATGATGTCATACCTCCAAATTAACTGCCATATTTGATTACAACTCTTGGACTTTATCCAATTTCTACCACGTAAAACGTTGACATAAAAAAATGATAACTATAAATTTTCAGAGAAAATTTCATAACTATTAACCTTCTGATTGTTCTTAAAAGAAATATCTTGTTGTTTGTAATTCTCATCAAGACATTAATGTATACGATGTGAAAACTTCAAAAAAATTGTTTAAGTAGAGCAATTTTAGTATAGCAGAGATGGATAAAGTCTGAGAGTTGTAATCCAAGGAGGGAGATAACTCTAGCAAGTAGAGGAAATATATGGCTACGTGGGAACACACTTTTCGAATTGTTGACCTAATGTACAAATACTTCTTTCCCCGTCTTTCCACGTTTTATCACCACATATTTTATTTACAGTGTTAACTAGCTACCAGCATCCCCAACATCTGTTCTGGTTTTTAACTGGTGACAGATACTTGATTATCTTAATTATTTGCAGTATTAAGCAGAGAGTGATACCTACCAGCATCCCCAACATCTGTTCTGGTTTTTAACTGGTGACAGATACTTGATTATCTTAATTATTTGCAGTATTAAGCAGAGAGTGATACCTACCAGCATCCTCCACATCTGTTCTGGTTTTTAACTGGTGACACATACTTGTTTATTTTATTTACAGTATTAGGCAGAGAGTAATACCTACCAGCATCCTCCACATCTGTTCTGGTTTTTAACTGGTGACACACACTTGTTTATTTTATTTACAGTACTAAGCAGAGAGTGATACCTACCGGCATCCTCCACATCTGTTCTGGTTTTTAACTGGTGACACACACTTGTTTATTTTATTTACAGTATTAAGCAGAGAGTGATACCTACCAGCATCCTCCACATCTGTTCTGGTTTTTAACTGGTGACACATACTTGTTTGACGTCTTGTTTATAAACCTCCTACAATACAAATGAATAATAACGGGTTGTTAAACATCTGTGGTCTATAATCATCGTCTGTCTGTAAACGTCTCTATGCATTTGACAACATATTTAGTTGTGCCATCATACATGTAGGGTGACTCAGTGCTAAGTACTGATTTGCTTACTAGTCATGCTAGTAGTACATGTAGTAATAAAATCAATTAGACGCATGTTCATTTAAATAAACATCAGATTTAAAGAAGTCAGTACATAAAATTTAATGGTATGCACAGAAATCAAATTAGGGAATAACTAGTTTCTAACATTATATATTTGTGGCCTGAAAATGCTGATTTTTTTCTGGCAACCAGTTAGTATTTACTGGCCACAGACATAACATCAGATGCACCTTATTCCAGTTCTAATGCACTCCTTCTTCTTGAGAATAATTAAGAGCAAAATATTACACCACCAGCGAAATTGATCTTATTTTAATGCTGTTACCAAGGAAAGAACAACCAATGAAAGTCAATGTTACTACTATGGGCGTGTTAAAATACAGCTAGTGTACCACAAACATATATGGAATACATGCACACTGCTTTATCTAGATTTAGCACACAACAATACAATTTCTATCATTTTTCTCTATCAATGCTATATAAAAACATAGCATAATCAAAGATTACAAAGCTCAACTCATGGCAGCATTTCATCATGGCAGAAAGCAGTCAAAGATTACAGTTTTGAATTTGAAAATCTGTCCTACTGAGAACCAACAAAAATGTTACCACACAAATCAAAATAGAAAAGGGAAGCAGAGAATTTCACTTATTGACCTTTGATACCCAAATCTTCCTCACATGTGCACTCAAGCTGAAAATATAGGTCATGACCTACATTTGAACGTAGATTTGTGATCTACTCATAAAGACGCATCATCTGTGCTAGTTTGGCCTTCCTAGTACTTATAATAGAAAAATAAAACTTCTTAACATTGATACCTAAATCTTCCTCACATGTGCGCTCAAGCAAAAAATGTAGGTCGTGACCTACATTTGAATGTAGAAATTTGTGATCTTTTCATAAATGTTAAACGTCTTCAAATTCAATAGCATCATTTAAGACCAGATGAATTTGCAGCATGGACCAGACATGCAAGTTTCGGGTACTTAAAAGACGCATCATCTGTGCAAGTTTGGCCTTCCTAGTACTTATAATAGAGAAATAAAACTTCTTAACATTGATACCCAAATCTTCCTAACATGTGCACTCAAGTGGAAAATATAGGTCATGACCTACATTTGAACATAGATTTGTGATCTACTCATAAATACATATCATCTGTTCAAGTTTGGCCTTCCTAGCACTTATAATATAGAAATAAAACCTCTTAAAATTGATACCCAAATCTCCCTAACTAACATGTGCACTCAAGAGGAAAATATAAGTCATGACCTAGCTACATTTGAACGTAGATTTGTGATCTACTCACAAAGATGCATTCTGTGCAAGTTTGGACTTCCTATTACTTATAATAAAGAAATAAAACTTCCTAACATTGATACCAAAATCTTCCTAACATGTGCACTCAAGCGCAAAATATAGGTCATGACCTACATTTGAACGTAGATTTGTGATCTACTCATAAAGACGCATCATCTTTGCAAGTTTGGACTTCCTAGCAGACGCGGACAACAGGGTGATAGCATAAGCTCCCTCTCACTTTGTGAGGTGAGCTGAAAATCGTCCATTCAATTAAACATCAAATAATACAGAAGTGTTCCAACTCTTTACCTTCTTGAAGAAAATTTCAAAGCAATTTTAATGCACCAGACATGTGTTTCAGATAGTAAATCCTCATCAGTGGTACTTATTAAATGCCATAGTGATTTTCTGACACAGCCAAATGTATTACAGTAGTGCCCTCTGGTTTTATTTCTTAAATTTAAATTTGTGCATTTAATTTGCAGAGAGTGCTAAGCATTGTTTAACTAGGTGACTATTACACATGATGCAAATTCTTACTTCAATTAACCGTAACTACTAGTACATTTAGTAATTATTAGAATAGTCCATAATCATGTTCTTTAACTAATTCTAGTGTTACAAACCAGTCTAATTTTGGAGGTATATTCAAAGTTTTAATCCTCTGTAATGGTGTTTTATTGTCTTTCAATAAAGGTTGTCGATTTACAAACAAATCCATCAGGTATATCTCTACAATAGGAAACAAGAGTATCATGTAATTATATTTATACATTGCTATTGGTTGGTACTGTACAAACACAGAATATCGTACTAATAATATACATCATAATGATAGTACTGGTATGATATTTGTAAGCACAGGCTTTCTACTCTACCTTGATGAAAAAGTAGGAAAAAAGTAGGAGTAGTCAATGAAAAAAAGTAGGAGAAAAATAGGAAAAAGTAGGAATTAATAGGGGAAAAGTAGGAAATTTTCCATCACTTTTAGCGTCAATTTTTAGTAAGTATGACTCACAAATCGTAGTAAGCAATGATTGTAGACTGGTAATGTTCATCTTTGAGAAAATCACAGAGAGAAATAAAGGCAGATTGATTTTTCAGGTAAAGTATACAGAAAAGGCGAGCGAAGCGAGCCCGAAAATTTTCAAAAACTTTGAATCAGATGTTGATGACAAGTGAAGCAATTAATTTTTTTACTTTTGAGATGAAAAAGTAGGAATAGTAGGAGGTTTTTAAGAAAAAGTAGGAAAAAATAGGATCAAAATAAAAAAGTAGGAAAAGTAGGAAATAGTAGGAAAAAGTAGGAACAGTAGAAAGCCTGTAAGCAACCCAGCTATGAAAAAAATTTAATTTTTAAACACTTAAGATTTGTACCTTTCAGTCATACAAAGTGACAAATATGAATTTATTTGATAAGGTATTGATCTCATGTAATTTCTTCATGATGTATGTAGTGAAGACATTTTACCTTCAAATTCCTTTTGTGACAAATCAGAAAATTTGGTGGGACCATAATGCACATTGGTTGTACGATTTAGGAATCGCTGCCTTCTCAAGTTATCCTGAAATTAATAACATACTAAGAGATACAAGTCATGGCAATCTGCTAGAGTTTTGTACTTCCTGGCAACATAATTTGCTAGTAAATGAATTTTCTAGCCTTTTAAGGTATTCGATGGGTAATTTCAAAGAAATTATGCCAAAAACATTGACATTGTGTGTATTCATCACTTAATATTTTTCTCTGTCATATGGTATATACTTTCCCAGTAAATATTGAAATAAGAAATATTTTGAATTGGCAAAATGATGAAAATATCAAAAAAAAAAATAATTGCAGAAAAAATAATTGGTGAACTTTTGATTTTTCAAGGAAATTTGATAATATATATTAATTATTTTTTAGAATGTTCTTGCCAATGGATATTTGATACCCACTCATTCTGTTGAAAATTTTAAGAAAAAAAAAAAAAATTTTTCATAGCGTTCGATGTAAACTCTAAGGGTGCATAACTCTTTATGTAACCTACTTTTCATTATCTAAATTGGTCAAAAATTTTCAATTAATTTTTACATGATATCTATATACAGTGATTTTATGTGTCAGGATTCCATAAATGGGTGGCCCAATTACTTCTCATTACCCATTGAATACCTAAGTAAATATATACGTAACATGCAGATTCTAAGTCCTAATGAGGTATTATTTAAATAACGGTATTTATAATACAGTATTGGAAGTGCTAGCTTTTACCATGGAGTATAGTGGACAATCAAAGAAAAATGTTGTGCTGTCTATTTCTTGGCAATGTTACATCAAAAAGGTACTTGTAAAGGTAAATAAGGCTATAGTGATTTAATGTTTTGTTTTACGTCCTCAGACCTTTTGAGAAAATTCCTCAGAAAATAACACACACACAAACATGCATTTTTCAGGTAAGAAATATCAGTAAATGATCTTGAATACAATAAAATGCTTTAACCATAATTAATATCAGGATATAACAGTAGCTTTTCTAAAAATAAAGTTAGAATTATATTCACTTCACTTGAGAAAGATATTTTTCTTTCAAGTTTTCAGTCTTCCTTTCAAAATTGCTTCATATTTCTCTTGTGTTTTTGTGTTTTCATGCCTGGCAGGCGGGTACCTTTCAGAAAAAGTTCAGGACATAAAACATAAAATTAAATTACAATGGCCTTATTTCCTGTTTTGTACATGTATGGCTTTAAGACTAATGTTTATGAGTATGGTTGTCTGCAGGTAAGCAGATGCTGCTTGTTTTACAATTTTGAACTAAGTACTAATCAATTTGCGCTTGTAACTACATGTACAAAGAAGCCTTAAAATGACCATGACCTCTGATCTTGATATAGGCCATGTCAGTGTTGTCTTCTCATCACAGACAAATCACATGCAAAGATGGATAAAAAGATCCAAAGGAAACAATAACCTCTAGAGTGTCCAAAAGATTTTATTCTATTGCCATTTGTGACCTTGACCTTTAATCCCTAACCTTAAGACTGACAAGAGTCCATAGCATCATATTAGATTCCATCCTCCAAAGTTGCTGAACATCTGAAGTACAAATCTAGAGTGTCTACAAGGATTTTCTGTAACAGTTCCTGCCAATTGTGACCTTGACCTGGCCACCAAATTGGCATTTAAGAGGTCACTGAAAAATATATTTTATCAAAATCTTGAAATGAATTTCAAGAGTCTTATTGAAATATGAGTTGCAAAACTCTGTTCTGAAGTTGATGTGAGAACGGGAGGGCATCTGAGCAGGAGTCAACAATTCAGGACTATGATTCAAATTGCTAGTGCCATGAAACTAAATACACTTACTCCTAATGAGTCAAGGATGACCTGTATTTATTTTGGGGTCAAAAGGTCGAAGGTCAAGTTTATAGGACTCTGATGATTGGAAATGGTTTCCGGATCATATAAGTGCCTGTATTGCATTTATCATCATGAAACTTGCCAGAAATATCTCCCAGGAGTCAAGGATGACCTCTATTGATTTTGGGGTAAAAAGGTGAAAGGGTCAAGGTCATAGGACTCTTATGCGGGATCACTAAAGAGCATGTAAAATGTATTGCAACTATCATCATGAAACTTGCCAGAAATGTTTCCCATTACAGTAAACTTTGTTTATAAAGAAGCCCAGGGGACCATTGGTCCGAATTCGTTATAGCCATATTTTGTTAATGCATTTTGATGCTAAATATGTTCCGTGGTGTTGCCGTTCTGAATTAATGAAAAGTTAAGACCCAAGAAAAAAGAAAGAAAAAAAAATCAAGTTGGCCTGTTTCAGTCAAAGTTCCATGATGATTAGTGCAATACATGCTTATGTATGATCTAGAAATCAATTTCAACCATATATGTCCTTTGAACTTGAACACCCAAAAAAAAAAAATCAAGTTGGCCTGTTTCGGTCTACATGGAACTAGCCAGAAATGTTTTCAGTGAGTCATTAGGAGGACCCCTATTGATTTTGGTATTAAAAGGTCAAGGTCATAATTAAGATTTAAATTTACAATAATTTATTGTATGCTTTTGCAGATATTTTATCTAAGTTTTATTTTTTTATTTCCCTGACCGTTCTAACATGTCTAAATGACACACAATTTAAGTAAGTCTGCATAATTTCATACTTACATTCTAGTTTTGCAGTTTGGCATTTTTTATCTTTGATGCATATAAAAGATGCATTTTGAGCTAATTTTTCTTTCGAAGCAAATTTAAATTAAAAATTTTTGTCTTCAGAAGCATTTCATATTTCTTACTAATTTAGAGTATGTAGACAAAAGGACCCAATTAACACATCATCTGTTGATATTTTAATCTACATTAATAGCATAATATTCATGAATATGTAGGTATTGCATGAATACACATGTGTGCGACGTTATTGCATGTATTCTAAAAAACCAAACTGTGAAACATGATTAAACTTTCAGAACAGCTTTAATTATACATGTATTGAGCGAATATTGGTGTTAATTCAACGTACCTGAATACAAAATATCAGGGTAGCCTGCATTGAAAGCCCTGCATGACCACAACCCTACGGTGCATGTATTAGATTAATCATGGGTAGTTTACAATCACTAGTACATATGTTTTTTTCTGAAGACAAAATGAATTAGGATGCAAGAATTCCGTCTTTTCGATTTACAGTCCTACAATGGTAATTTAGCAGATTGGAGATATCCCACTCCCCACTGAAATGACTCCCACTCAAAATCAACCCGTTTACCTGAGTGAACTCCCACTCCCCACTCCCCACCAGGATTCCCCACTCACCTGGATTTGCACCTGTACAAGCGTACATGTATATCATTGTTTATTGTGAATACACGATTGATCTCACCTGATATTAAGTCCAGGTTGATTCTAGAGACATTGAAGGAAAATGAATGGGAAACTATTTCTAAGCAACAGATTTAAACTTGCAATAGCAATATTTTATGGATCAAAAACTCTTTCTGATTAAATTGAGAATTTGCTTGTATGTGAGTTCATTGAGTCATCCATACATGAACAGAATTTAAAAGAAAGTCCTGATATATTTCACGTTCCCGAGTATTTCAAATATGCATGAAATAAAAAGGGCGGAATTAACGACATGTAGAAATGTACTAAAAATTCACGAAATAAAAAAAAAGTTTTCATATGAATAATATTTCTATGCGAATTTCATTCAAAATCTGTTGTTTGTGATCGTTTTAATTTTTTTTGGGGACAGTTTGCTCCGTTTTTTCTGAATGTGTTTTTCTTCTATGACCGATGGAAATTTTCAAAATATATTACTTTTGTATAAATTATGGACATACGTTTGTCTTATTTTCTTAAACGGGAACTTGTCAGCAACCAGTAGACATCAGGAAACAATAAGCTGGCCGATATATTTCATAATTCACTGGCCAGGATTTTTCACAATTCATCTCGAATGTATAGAAGTCTCTATGCATTGAAACAATGACTTATTATTTCTGCCATGCGAGGGGAATGTCCGCTTCCAACAGAAGGGCCAACACTTTTCTAATAACAGAAAAATAGACGACCTTGTCTTTCTTTAAACTCTATAAAATCAGAGTGTAACTCGTTCAAAGACAATTCATTTCATTATACATCTTCAATAATGATTGCAATTTATAAAATCTTGTTTTAATAAATTTTATATAATTCTTAAAGAGTTTATAGAAATATATTCATTTTTTATCGGTAAAAAATTGGCTGGATTTTGATGTGTTTGATTATGGAGTTTTCTATGCCTACGCTTTCATACATGTATGGTTATTACCCAATTAACAAAGGTGATTTGACAAGTATACACACCTGTCAATCAAACATGCAAAGTACCTGAAAGGTACCGCATTACCAGGTGTGAATTCACCCGAGCGTAAAAACATCGCCGGGTATTATCTACAGATAGAATAGAAAGAAAGGGGGATTAAAGATCATTTTTAAGGAATAAATTCATGTATGTTAAAAATCTTATTTTGCGTATTTATTGTAAAGCTTTATTCTTTTTTCTTCGAAAAGTATATATACTTTCAATTTGTGCAGGTATCCGACACAAAAGCATTGTGACGTCATTAAATTCTTTTGAAATCATCATATATTTCACCCTGTTTTCCTGAATTTCATGTTGGTTTCCACAGAATTTGATGACGTCACAATGCGTTGATGTCAGATACCTGCACAAATGGGAAGTAACTCTGTATTTCGAAAAGATCGAATTGTGTAAATGCACATAGGACATAGTTATATTGGTGGTTGCATGCAATTAATGCTGTTCAGCACACTGTCAAAGATTTGATTACACTCAGACAGTTTTACAGATTAATTGGGAATGTCCGGGACCGGGGGTAGGTTTGGGTGGTGTTTGTCAACTAAACAGCTAAGCACAAAAAGACAACAAAGAAAGTATTCCACTAACTTATAGATACCTCTTTGCTCTCTGAATTCAAATGACCCAGAATGTCATTATCTATTGCTGCTGAGAGAGAAATGATAAATAATAACAGCGGGAAAGTGAAAGAAGAAATCATGTCCGAATCGTTATCGTTTTGTATTTTACGGATCCTCCATCGACTTCCTCTTTTACTTTGGCCGTCAACATGGCTACTCAAATTAGCAAGAAAAGAAAGGTTCGATTACTTTTCTAGCTTTAATTACAAAGCTAATCAAGGAACTAATGTTAAAAATAGATCACTAAATTATCTAACTTACTGTTCATACCAATGAATTGTAGAGATGAGCCACTGTTTATGTAAAATCCAACGGATTGTGTACCTACCCCTATTTCAGGAATCAACTTTGTTTCATCTAAATTCTATCGGTATACACCAATGAGGACCAGTTCTTGCGTTTTGCTAGTCTCGTCAGTTAATGAATGTAACGCAAGACTTATCCTTTATCATTAATTCGCCAGAATATCCGTCCAATCTATGAAATTCAGAAATGAAAGTGTCATTCGTTTTCTGTGTCCAATACACTATACTCTAAACATGCTAAAGGCTCCAACCATAAGTAATGTTTACACATGTAAAAGACAATATTTCTTTATGATAATGTCATTGTCCAACAACCTGAAATATCGGTTGATTTCTTCTAGTGTTGCATTTAGTCATCTCCGCCTCAGCAACAGGTTGGGGTAAGGATCGAGCTAATATACCTTGATCAAGCTAATTTACCTTAATCGCGCCAATCAATACAATTTTTTTATTGGCCGGATTGCAAAGCAATTCCGGTCTATAGATTGACGATGTCCGTCTGTCCGTCTGTCTGTCTGTCCGTCCGTCTGCCGTCAACATTTTGGTTAAGGTTTCTGGTTGAGGCAAAATCTAAGGAACTATATGCAGTAGAAACTTTATATTATACATGAAGCATACCCATGACAAGACCTTTCAATTTATGCCATAACATTTGACCTAGTGACCTTGACCTTGGACTTTGAACTAGTGAAAGATTTTGGTTAAAGTTTCTGGTTGAGGCAAAATCTAAGTAACTACATGCAGTAGAAACTTTATATTATACATGAAGCTTGCCCATGACAAGACCTTTCAATTTATGCCGTAACATTTGACCTAGTGACCTTGACCTTGGACTTTGACCTAGTTAAAGATTTTGGAAAAGGTTTCTGGTTGAGGCAAAATTCTAAGTAACTATATGCTGTAGAATTTTTATATTATACATGAAGCTTGCCCATGACAAGACCTTTCAATTTATGCCATAACATTTGACCTAGTGACCTTGACCTTGGACTTTGACCTAGTTAAAGATTTTGGTTAAAGTTTCTGGTTGAGGCAAAATCTAAGTAACTATATGCAGTAGAAACTTTATATTATACATGAAGCTTGCCCATGACAAGACCTTTCAATTTATGCCATAACATTTGACCTAGTGACCTTGACCTTGGACTTTGACCTAGTTAAAGATTTTGGTTAAAGTTTCTGGTTGAGGCAAATTTAAGTAACTATATGCAGTAGAAACTTTATATTATACATGAAGCTTGCCCGTGACAAGACCTTTCAATTTATGCCGTAACATTTGACCTAGTGACCTTGACCTTCGACTTTGACCTACTCAAAGATTTAGATTAAAGTTCCTGGTTGAGGCAAAATCTATGGTACTGTATGCGGTAGAAACTTTATATTATTAATGAAGCTCGCCCATGACAAGACCTTTCAATTTATGCCGTAACATTTGACCTAGTGACCTTGACCTTGGACTTTGACCTAGTTAAGGATTTTGGTTAAAGTTCCTGGTTTAAGCAAAATCTATGGAACTGTATGCAGTAGAAACTTTATTTTATACATGTAGGTTGCCTTTGACAAAACCTCTCAATTTATGCTGTATTATTTGACCTATTGACCTTGACCCAGTTGGTGACAAAAACTTACTTTGCAATCCGGCCATACCGTCTTTAGCGGTGTTTTATTACCAAAAAAAACTTTTTTCCTCCAAATCATATTTGGATGCACCATTGCGCAAGCTTTTAGACGTATATTTTCTCAGAAAGCTGCTGATTCACTTTTCGGGTATGTTGCTTTTGTAAACACTACTTGATAGTACTTCGCTTAACTAATTTGATTTAGCACTAAAAAATAATTTTGACAATGTTTTAATTTTTTACTACAGAAAATATTCAGATTGATTAGCCCAATCGAGGTATATTAGCTTGATCAAGGTATCTTAGCTCGATCGGTACCTTTCCCCAGCCTGAGCAAGGGTACATGCAGTTTTATTATGCTGTTGATGACTGATAGCCCTTACTATCTGTCAAGGGTAGTATATAAATGAAATGGCCTTAATGTGCCAGAATCAAGAAGGGGATTATAGTAAGGGCAGAGTTTACAAAAAGTGCCAGATTGCCGGAGATCGCTGATGGATATTTCAAATATTTTGCAGTTTCTAATTCTATCAGAAAATTATTTTATTTTAAAGTTTTTATACTTTTCTGTCTCAAATTTCATTTCTACATCATTTACATACATGTACAGGTACATTGTATAAACAGCAAATCTGCAATTAAAATAATTTGTGTATTTGTCTGGAGATCTCTAGCTTTCAAAGGCTTTGTCTTTTGGATTATAAGAAATTTCATTAAGAAATTTTTAAGAAACTAGACAAAAAAATAGTAAGATTTATCTTTTGCTTTTTAAATGCATTGAATAGAAATAGATTGATACATGTATATACAATGTATGCAGTTAAATGTACAATATACATTTACAGTATATATTTTCAGTTTGTTGCTGATGGAGTCTTCAAGGCAGAATTGAACAACTTTTTGACTCGTGAGTTGGCTGAAGACGGTTACAGTGGTGTTGAAGTACGAGTTACGCCCACAAGAACAGAAATCATTATCTTAGCCACTCGTACACAGAATGTACTTGGAGAAAAGGGCAGGAGGATAAGGGAACTAACCTCTGTCGTACAGAAAAGATTCAACTTCCCAGAAGGCACTGTGGAAGTTAGTACATATGTTATTCTTACTTATTAATCAGGGTTTGAAATTCCGAGTTGAATACCAAAATTGAAGAAATGCGTAAGGATCTTAAAATGCCTTTTTGCTGATATGAAATTTCTGTGATTTCGAAACCTGAGTAAATACAAAATTGTGTATCTATCATAGACATAATTAGGGTCATAATTGATGTGTGCATGCCTTCTTCCTCCTTGGCATTTCTCCTTCGAGGGAGACTAAAATCTCCCTCTTTTTAGCCCAATCACCCTCTTTCTCCCTCTTTTGTCATATTAACTCTAGATAGCGACATTCAGAGCATATCATGAGAAATTGCATGACAAAATGCAAGAAAAGATATATAGAATGCAATTAATTATTAATTCATATTTCATTGTTTATAAATATTTTGCATTGAAATGTCAGCACAATAAAATAATTTGAAAATTTGTTTTGTGCAAAATGTGACGATTCATTAAAAATGTAGCAAAATTGGTTCACGCACAATCTCCCTCTTTTTCAAGTGCCAAGGAGGGAGATCTCCCTCTTTTTAAGATTTCAAGGTCGACATGCTTACTACGGTAGGTACATGTATGTATGTGATTTAAAATTAAATTACTTACCCAGCATTTTAAGAATCGCACAGAGTTTCAGGATATTGAATCATTGGAGAATCTTTTTATCACGCAATTTACACTGAAAAGGATAAAGAGACAGGAAATTTGAAACACTTCCAAGATTTCCCTTTTGTGATTTCAAAATCCAGTTTGAGCGTATATGCAATGAAAATGCTTCATAAAGAGTTTTAAATAATCTCCTATTTCATACATTACCGGTATCTTACCATTTATAGAATTAGTTGTGTGAATTGTTAGAATATATATGCACAATCATTGTAATTCCCTGAGATGAAACTATTGAAAGGAATGTGCTTGTATTTCGAATGAAAACGCTCGTGACGTCACAATGCATAAGATCTAAAGAAACATGCCGCGATGGCTGTTCCAACCTGCAAACTGTACCCGCGGTGACATGAATATTAACGTCACCTTGTTACCTAGAAAAACGCGATTTCAGAAAACAAGAATGAATCAGACAACTGTGGTGCATATATATAGAATAAATGTCATAATTTGTGTTTTGTTACGGGTATGCAACACACAGCAAGTGCATTTATCGCATGAAATGCGCTAACGCGCATTACATGTACAATGTATGATAAATGCACTTGCTGTGGTTGCATACCCGTACCAAACACAAATTAAGACACTTATTCTCTATGTATTATCCTTCACTGCATCATGACAATAGTTTGCCTGTACCCTAAGTAGTCATGAAATAACTTCCAATATATTATTGCCTATTACCCATCTACAAACATTTCTAATTTTTTTTTCAGTTATATGCAGAGAAGGTGGCCCAGAGAGGTTTATGTGCTATTGCACAGTGTGAGTCTCTACGTTACAAATTAATTGGAGGATTAGCTGTCAGGAGGTGAGAATTTATTACATGAATAAAAGAGTGAATATTCAATAGTACTATTAGTCAATTTTAGTGGTCAGAATCAGACCAAAATCACCATCAATAATTGAATCGAATCTGAAGACCACTATCGATAATAAGATTTATTATTTCATGTTTACTGTGACAGGTGAGGTCAAAGTTAAAATATCAAGTTGACCAAAGCATACTAATATTACTTGTAAGCAGACTTACATGTAGCTGAGTATAAACAAGTAATACGTAATATCAATACACTTTGGTCAACTTGATACACGTGACAGATCACAACTGTAACATTAAAAATCAGCTAAAAATCTTATGTTTTCTTTTAACCAAAAATAATTCCTACAAAGTAGTGAAGGGTGCCCTAATGGTATGACTTGATGAAGTCTGTATCATAAGATTTGTATATACAGAATAGTATGGCGGCATACTTCTGCCACCTACATGGGAGATATTTTTCTTTAGAATATGTCAACATGCTACTTATTTTGTCGACATAAGTATCTTGCATGTCAACATATTTATCTTCCATGTGAACATATTTATCTTGCATGTTGACATAGGTAAGTCGCATGACAACATAATCTGTAGAAAATATCTCGCATGTAGGAGACAGAAGTATGCCAACATAGAAGACAGATACTTTATTGCCTAATAATGGGCCCTGATGGGCATGATGCAGAGTTACATGAATTGTAATATAAAGTTAACAAAGATATAAAAGTTTGGAACATAAAACTTACAAATTTGTAAAATGAGACTTAGTTGACAACTTATCAGATCCACATTGACATTGATGCAAACAAAAAGCAAAGTTTATTGATGAAAATATAATTGTAAGTGTACAGATATATGTAAATTAAGGAGTACATGGAAGGTGTGTCCATTTTTTTTACATTACAATTTGTTTGATTCATATAAACCTCAGGGATTCACCTCTGTCCTGAGCAGATTGGTGAGCTACAGCATATTTAGTTTTGGGTCACCAGTCTGCTGAGGACACCAGGGACAAGAAATTGAAGAATGCATGATGATCTTTGTCCTATTACAGAGCTTGCTATGGTGTACTACGATTCATCATGGAGAGTGGAGCTAAGGGCTGTGAAGTAGTCGTGTCCGGTAAGCTGAGAGGCCAGAGAGCCAAGTCTATGAAGTTTGTCGACGGCCTTATGATCCACTCAGGAGATCCCATCAATGATTACGTTGATACTGCTGTCAGACACGTACTTCTCAGACAAGGTATGCTAAAGCTTTTAATAGATCTCTCTCTGATCTTGCAACATGGTGCTCAATGTGTACAAGATTACATACCTTGACCTTGTTATTATTAGTTCCGAAGGGGACTCTTAGTTTTTCCTAATAACATCTTTGTTACAGATGCAATTTTATCGAGATTGTCAATGTTGAAATATATGTTCTATTACAAAATTTCATTGCACAATATGCACATTTCAACATATGAACAATGAAGAATATGAGTCACCTTAGACATTAAGAGCTCCAGATTAGCACGTGGTATATTCACATGATCCTACTCTAATGCCCCTGCCATTTTACACAGTGTTTAAATTAGGACAATTCTTTGTCTGTCTGTTCACACTTGCAAGTACCAACGAAGGACATCTTTTTCTGCTCAATGACAGCTTTTGATAAATGAAAAACTTGAAAAACTTATTGCAATTGAAGGTGACATTAAGCTGTAGAGTGGAGAGTTAAAAAAGTCAAGGTTACATTTCCTTTCATTGATGGCTATTTCAAGACTCCAACTTTTATTATAGGGGTATATGCTTATATGCTCAAGGTCCTATTTCTTTGAAGAAACATGTCAAAGGACTAGGTGCGTTAACCCTTCCAATCGGCCCTACAATGTTGACAAAAATTGATTTTAATAAACAAATCATTAATTATCCCCTTTTGTAATAATGAATGTATGAGAAAATGTGGCGTCGTAATTTTGAGCCCTTGTAACTTCACGCACGTGATGTATGACGTCATGTTCTGACGTCATTTGACCTGCATGACACAAAATGAAAGAAAATTGTTGTATTTTACACACAAATCTTCAAAATTCATCTACGCTCCACTCCTCAACCACAATATTTTTTATGCAAATTAAAAGGCTGATCTACTTCATTTCATGGATTTGTATCAAACTTTCGCTCATTTATTTTACATTTTTTGATAGTATTCCATAAAAGACGGAAATCAAAACAGGCTTTCCGGATTTGGATTCAACATACATTTGACATTTAATAAACATGAAATTTATGGATATATGAAGAACTTTGAAAATAGGGCTGAAATTGCAGATTACTGCAACTGCTGCTTTCAAAGGATAAAAAGGCTTACTGAAAATCTTATACTGTAGGATGAAATTGTCATTTGAGAACAATGCTTCAAAAAGTTTGAGAAATGATATCTCTCATTAAAGCTCATTTCTCTGGTGTTAAGTAAAGGATGTATTTATCCATATTCTGTAGAAAAATATGAAAGTTTTATGCTACATGACTTTAACACCAAAAATACAAGACACCATATATACATAATACATATATTATTAAGTATGCAATTTCTACTTGTTATGATTGGTTTGAGGATTTTTAAAAACAAAATCAGTGGCACTGCCCCTACAAATCATTCTACAGAAATCTACACTTCCTAATATTCTTTTAATGCTTTAGAGATCTGTTTTGATCATATACATGTAGAATTCTAATTTTTCCTTTCACATAACAAGCCCTTTAAGAAGAAAATCAAGAAAAAAAAATATTCTTCTGACATCTTTTCAGTTTAAAGTTTGAGTTTAAAGTACATGTATGTTAATCAATGCTGTCTCATCTTACAGGTGTGCTGGGAATTAAAGTCAAAATTATGTTACCATGGGATCCCAGTGGTAAGATCGGACCCAAGAGGCCGTTACCTGATCATGTCAGTGTGGTAGAACCAAAAGACGAAGCAGCACCAGCACATCCATACAGTGAACAGAAAGGTGCCAAACCAACGGAGCCACAGCAAGCACCTGCACAGTGGTAAGACATTAGTCAATCTGATTATAGCTCAATTCTTGTTGTGTCGCCTGCGAAGCATAGCAACACACGAATAACTTTTTCTCACGTCTTTAGACTGGAGAAAAAATGTAGACACTCTACACGACACCTATTATGATGTCATAGAAATGTCATTGAATGTTACGTCATAACATTGATAGATTTTGTGCACATTTTGATGTCAATTTTTTGTCAGAAAAAGTTGTTTTAGTAATGATATAATGAGCTTGGTTAGAAATATAATCAATCACAGCATCGCAACTGAGACGGGGGAGCCTCATCCTAGTGCAAAATTTCTACATCCACGATTCGGCAAGCCTCATCATGGATTGCAAATTTTGAGCAATCAGATGAGATTCCTTGGGGAAATCCCACCCTCGTATCAAAGATTTGCTATATCTACGACTCGGCAAGCCTTGTACCTGCTCAAAGGGATGATATACTGTATTGTATTAGTCTGTTGTCTGTCCGTCACTAGATGTCACACCCAGAGTTCATGATAGAATGGTTTTATCGGATTTGCAGATAAAAAATTGTTTTGTCCAACAAAAACTTGCGTTATACATGTATTTATTATTTGGATCGATAAAAATCCCCTTATGTCTGACATTTCAATGGAGGATTTCAAGAATTCTGCACACCCCATCACAAGTGTTGCTATGATTCACAGGTGACATGTGGATGTGTAAACTGCCATTCTACTTATCCGAAAATGTAGTTTAAAGTTAAGAAGTAGTAAGATCTTCTGTATTTTGATCTTTAACTGGTTGAGCTGAGGTTTTGACAGCTATTGAATTACCTTAGCTTTGGCTTTAAGTATAATACTTACATATAAGAAGTTTCCTATGAAAATAGAATAAAAAAGAGATGAAAAGCATTTGAAATTGTGGAATATTGGTGCATGCAGTTACATGGATATTAGGTATCTTAATGTACATGTAGCTCATGGTAAATTTACACCATTGATATTTGTTTATTGATAGCTTGTGTAAGATGCATCTTACATTTTTCATTTGTGATGACATTCTACAGAATTTAAAATTGTGATGTTTACTAACAAATGTTTATTTTTCTTTTTTTACAGATATGTGTGAGTGAAAGGACCTCAGAGACTCTAACTTAAAAAAAAAAAGTGAAGTAAAAAAAAAAAAGAGAAGAAAAGTTGTTTATTTTTATTTCCTCCAAAAGGACCGAGAGTGTATGTCTGTCTGATCTGGTACAATAAGTGGCCAACTTTGGCTGAATGATTTGCTAACTTTGAGCCTAAATGCTGGTTTTCAACGTATTTAAAATGGAATTTAAAAAAAAATTATTTGAGAAACTTAATTCTTTCCAGCATATTTTGAAAAGTTGATAAGGAAATACAAAAGACAAAGAAATTCAAATGAAAAAAATTGTATCAATGTGGAATTAACATATTTGTCAAACACTTGAAGTCTGACATTACTGTAGAGGACGTCATGACATTAAGCCAAAGTTAGCAAAGAATTTTTAGGCTACATAGCCACTTTCCCTGCCATCATCATTCGTACACCCTGTTTCAGTTGGTATTTCACACGAACATCACACACGAAATGCGATGACATCAAATCCTATAAACATGAGCTCCTACAGGTGGTTGTAAGCTCTCAATAAATCATGTGAGCCGAGTTTAAATCAGATTGTGCAAAATTAGCTCAATTTTACGCTTCAGACATATTTCCAAGCAGATGGACTTTTTAAAAGTATCTTTTATAACAAATTAATAGACTCGCATACATAAATTATTTGAGCATTGAGCATTTGATATCGTATATGCAATTGTGTAAATGATTTTGATTTGTAACAATTTCAAAGTGGAAAAGACAGTGTTTTTATACGCCCGTCATTTGACGGGACGTATTATGGTATGGCGAAGTCCGTCCGTCCGTCCGTCCGTCCGTCCGTCTGTCCGTCTGTCCGTCCGCCTATGTAACGCAATAACTTGAATACGCGTCAACGGATTTTTATGAAATTTATACATAGTGATCAGACTGTGGAGAGGAAGCCGCCTTTCGATTTTCAGGTTCATCCGATTTGTCGTTACAGAGTTATGGGACTTAGATTTTTAAAATACAGTGAAAATATACTAAAATATTTAAAAATTATTTAAAAATCTATTTCTGGTCGAAATGTTTTGAAATTTGGTATACTTCAAGTAGAAAGGATGTTCTTTGACATATGTAACGGGTTTTTAATTTTTTTGTCGCATAACGGAGATATTGTGTGTAATAGGAAGGGGGGGGGTTATATGCACATACATTTTAAGCTAAGGGCAAAATATAGGCGCATGGAACGCGAGAACTTGAATATCCGTCAACGGATTTTCATGATATTCATACATTATGATTGGACTGTGGAGAGGAAGCCGCCTTTCGATTTTCAGGTTTATTCGATTTGTCGTTACAGAGTTATGGGACTTAGATTTTTAAAATACAGTGAAAATATACTAAAATATTTAAAAATTATTTAAAAATCTATTTCTGGTCGAAATGTTTTGAAATTTTGTATACTTCATGTAGGAAGGATGTTCTTTGACATATGTAACGGGTTTTTAATTTTTTTGTCGCATAACCGAGATAATTTGTGTGTAATAGGAAGGGGGGAGGGGTGGGTTATATGCACATACATGTAGCTAAGGGCAAAATATAGGCGCATGGAACGCAATAACTTGAATATGCGTCAACGGATTTTCATGATATTCATACATTTTGATTGGACTGTGGAGAGGAAGCCGCCTTTCGATTTTCAGGTTCATTCGATATGTCGTTACAGAGTTATTGGACTTAGACATTTTAAAATACAGTGAAAATATACTAAAATAGTTAAAAATTATTTAAAAATCTATTTCTGGTCGAAATGTTTTGAAATTTTGTATACTTAAGGTAGAAAGGATGCTCTTTGACATATGTAACGGGTTTTTAATTTTTTGTTCGCATAAGCGAGATATTGTGTGTAATAGGAAGGGGGGGGGGGGGGGGGTTATATGCACATACATGTTAAGCTATGAGCAAAATATAGGCGCATGGAACGCAATAACTTGAATATGCGTCAACAGATTTTCATGATATTCATACATTTTGATTGGACTGTGGAGAGGAAGCCGCCTTTCGATTTTTGGGTTCATTCGATATGTCGTTACAGAGTTATGGGACTTAGATATTTTAAAATACAGTGAAAATATACTAAAATAGTTAAAAATTATTTAAAAATCTATTTCTGGTTGAAATGTTTTGAAATTTTGTATAATTCAAGTAGAAAGGATGTTCTTTCACATATATAACGGGTTCTTGAATTTTTTGTCTCATAATCCAGATATAATGTGTAATGGGGGGGGGGGGGGGGGGGGGAGTGGGGGGGGGGGGTTATATGCACATACATGTTAAGCTAAGGGCAAAATATAGGTGCATGGAACGCAATAACTTGAATATGTGTCAACAGATTTTCATGATATTTGTACATTTTGATCAGACTTTGAAGAGGAAGCCTCCTTTCGATTTTAAGCTAGGTTCATCCAATTTGTCCTTATGGAGTTATGGGACTTAGATATTTTGGTGTTATGAAAAAAATCCCAACGGGCGTATCTTGCTGCGTGAGCGTAGGCTTTATTAACAAAGTTATAGTCAATTTTTGTATCCCCTCGCAACATAGTTGCAGGGGGATAAATTAACAGTCGTTTGTGTGTAAGTGAATGTGTAAGTGTGTATGTCACACTTTTGTATACAGCATAGAGGACACAGTTTTAATCGGATCTTGACCAAACGTCATACACTTATTCCTTATTGCAAGAGGAAGAACCCTATTGATTTTCAAGGTTGAAGGTCAAGGTCACAGGTTGGAAATTGCCAAAATCTTTGTATACAGCCTAGAGGACACAGTTTTGATCAGATCTTGACCAAACTTCAAACACTTATTCCTTATGGCAAGAGGAAGAACCATATTGATTTTCAAGGTCGTAGGTCAAAGTTCAAGATCACAGATTGCAAATATTTAAAATCATTGTGGAAAGAGTTAAAATCCTTGTTTACTGCCTAAAGGGCACAACTTTGATTGGATCTTTTCAAAACTTCATACACATCTTGCTTATGACAGATGGAAGAGCCCTATTGATTTTCACTGTCATAGGTCAGGGTCACATATTGGAAACAGTGAAAATTCTTGTATACTGCCTGAGTGTATACATCTATTTAAATGCAGTGCAAGGGGATGCTACGCTTTGCGTTGCCAAGGTTTTAATACATTACGCTTTACTTCCCTAAATTACACCTTCTTGAGGAAAATAGGTCTGGGAGATGTACCCTCTCATTTCAAGGTCACTGTCTGAAAACCATATGAACAGTATAGACGACATTACAGTAATAACATGATTATCAAATACATAGTGATCCATACAGGGAGAAGATGAACCCTATTGATTTTCAAGGTCAGCAAGGAATTGGGCCTAAAAACATTGTGAACAGAATGGAAAGCAAAGCAGTGATCAAAGGATCATCAAACTTTCAACAAATGTTGAATGATGAACTCCCATTGGTTTTCAATGTCACTATAAAGTTTACTTTAAAATTCTTATTGACAGCATGGAAATCAGTACAGCATCATTGAATATTCCACTTATGCTTCCCATAGGGAGAAATAGAAGATTTTCAAGGTCAAAAGTCAAGTTCACTTTGACAACCTTGTTGACAGCATTGAAATCAAAGCAATCATAACAGAACCATCAAACCTACACAATCTTTCCAGAGGGAGAGAATAAACTCCTGATTTTCATTGTCAAGGTCACATAATTAGGCCTTAATGGTTTGTTGTCTGTTTCATTTTTAGCTCTCCTCAACGAAGTTGAGATAAACTTGTGCTATACCCCCAAAGTCTGTGTCAGTGTACAGTGAAAGTTTTTGAGGTAGCTCAGTATTTGACTAAGTACTGATGTTACAGCAACCAAACTTACTCAAGTGATTCATCTTGGGATGTTGGCGTGAACCCATGAATCAGATGCAGCATCCAACCTTCATTTTCTGCTTCAGTGACTTGGTTAAGAGGTTTTTTGTAGCTCTTTGACAAATGAGGTTTGGGGTAGCTCAGTATCTAACAAAGTACTGTTGTTCAGAAACCAAACTTGCGCAAGTGATTCATTTTGGGATGCTTAGATATTGGATGCAGCGTCTGACCTTTTTTCTGCCTGTGTTATTTTGCTTTTTATCTTTTAAGTATGATAGATGCCAGTGCAATTAAACTTCATACACTAACTCACTATGAGTCGAGGATGACCCCTATTGATTGTGGGGTCCATAGGTCAAGGTCATAGGACTCTGATGATTGAAAATGGTATCTGGACCTCAAGTCAAGTATAATACATGCTAATGCAATGAAATTTCATACAATTACTGTGTGTCAAGGATGACCCATATTGATTTTGGGGTTCAAAGGTCAAGGTCATGGTTCAGAAATCAAACTTGCACAAGTGATTCATCTTGGGATGCTTAGATGGACCCATGCATTGGATGCAACATCTGACCTTTTTTCTGCCCGTCTTGTTCTGTGTTTTGCTTTTAAAAGCCAGTATTGAGCAAAGTATAAGTGCTACATGTACCGAACTTCTGTATTGGATACATTTTTAGCCAAGTTGCAAAACTATGCTTTTAATTTGATGTGAGACGGATGGGTGGGTGGGCAGGCATCAACAATTGGTTTCCAGACTATAAGTTTGATAGATACCAGTGCAATTAAACTTCATACACTTACTATGAGTCAAGGATGATCCCTATTGATTTTTAAAAGCCAATAATGAGCAAAGTATTAGTGCTACATGTATCAAACTTGCATATTGGATGTATCTTTCGATCAACTTCATCAATGTCCTTGACCTATGGAATTAAATATTTCACAGAAGGGTTGTTTACGACCAAAGGGTTTGTCATGACTTTTAACAAAGGTCACAGTACATAACATTGGTAAAACCTTGTCAGTATCTTCCACCTTTTATGGATTTCAATACCAGTATTTCAAAGAAGTACTGCTTAGGATCCAGGGGTGTTTCATGACCTTGAACCAATGAAGAGGTTGTTACCTGGACAAGTGTCCACTACACTTCATCTTCCCCTCTGCATGGTTTTCAATATTTCACAAAAGCGTTACACAGGACCCAAGGGTTGGCATGACATTCAATCAAGGTCATAAGTCCACAGTCACAGAATACTTCATTAGTAAAGCTTTGTCCAAACAATAACCTTCCTCTTTGTATGGATTTCAGAAGTATTGCCAAGGATCCAAGCATGTGTCATGACCTTGAACCAATACATTATCATATTTAACATTCTATTCTATGAATAGAATCTAAATATCAGTTTCAAATAATTTGACCTTGAAAATTAACATGACCTTGCAAAATATGCAAATGTAAAATGTAATACATGTATATACCATCAACATATAGGATCACATCCATCAGTATGGCACACAAACTTTCACATTGAATAGTAATGCCTTTCTAATCCATAATGCTTTGATCAAACTTGCAAGAGTCGATACCAAGTGCCATTGACTATAGATTAGGTCAAGGTTGAGTTCAACATATCTTCTCTGGTCATTAGTCTTCGACATGATTGATACATTCCATGTAGTTTGATCAATGTATCACAGATTAGAGAGTTACTGCATTAGGCAAAAGTGATACATTGTATTGGAATTTATATATTCAAACAACTTTTAAAAGATTTTTTCATTTTTAATTTCATAATCATATTCAAAATTTTGGTATATATACAAAACAAGACATAACAAATTCCATATACAATTCTACATAACAACACACGTGGTATGTCTTCGACATTAACGCTACAACACTTCTTGTATATGAATCAAATTATGGTCAGCACTTTCTTCACTCGCGTCTAGAAAAAAGCATTTGGAACCATTGGCCATTCATTACATCTTGTACACATGACGAAAAATGAAGTTTCTAAAATGTTTGATAAACTACCATACAATATTTGATCAAAATTACAGAGGTACGATATCAAAATTTTACTCTCTGTTTTGCCTCGCTAAAAATCGACCATTCATTTAATCTTACAAGCTAACATACACATTTACACACACTCTATTACATACACACAAACACTAAAACACATTGAGACATTTGTGGGAGATGAAAAAGATGTGAACTGACCAAAATAGCACCTTAAATGTCAGCTTTGTAATGAGAATGTATGAACAAAATTAATTCCACTTATTATGTTGCTCAATACTGAGGATTAAGAAACTCCCAATAAATTATTAGTAATATGAGTAAAATGCTATAATTTTCCATTTCATAGTAATTTTTTTTTTAATTTTACAATTAAGTGATCTGAAACTGGTGTGGCCATTCTGGAAAGACATCAAATTTCATAATACTTCACAATTTATATGCATTTTATTCTGAAAGTAACAACTTCAAGTTGGTTATCTTTTTAAGTAGCAAAAGTGATGGAAATGTATTAAGTATTTTTAAAATTTTAACCAGCTCAACTCATAAATTTGATTGTCTAATTGAGGTTTAACCGTGCCACAAATAATGTGCATTAAAAGTTATCTAACAAATTATTTAGACTTATCATTCTCTTAAAACATGGAAGCACCGAACTATAATACACAAATGTATGTAATTTAGAAGGAGGGAAGAATTTGTGTCAAATATTTATGTATGAAAATTGTGTGGAATAATGATTTTACATGTACATCTCCAGTAGTCGAAATGCTATAGAAATGGTTTCACTTGTTGCTGAAAATTTCAGCTGGTGAAATCATAGACAAATTGTAAATTTGAAACAAATATACACATAATATATGAAGTCTGATAAAAAAATTTCACAACCTAAACAACATACAAAAATAAATACTAGTACTTGGTAACTCTGAAATGCATTTACAATGCCTAAACAAATGTAATTAGTGTATGATGTATATTCTCCTGAACTTTGAACCAATTTTTACACGACATTTAGGTGCACAACCGACTAAGTGCTTCATTTAAATGAATACGATATGAAAGACAACCATAAAGGGAAATAACTCTAACATTTCAATCATGGTTAAGCTCGTAGATAAATAAAATCATGGCAGTTAACGTAAGAACTAAAATTCAACCAGATCTATATGAAAGAGCATGCTTATGACAAAAATGAATTTCGTATTTATTATCGATTTTCCATAACGTATAGTAGCACCATACAAGTATTTGTTTTTCACAACCCTTATTTTTAATACTGACTAAAATGATTGTTTTTTTTTTAAATCATTTAAGAGGAGTCTCCTTGTAGTTACATGAATATTACCATATTGTACTAATGAAATTTTCCTTTGCAGAATTCAATTTTTCAAATAATTAATTGTAGAAATCATAAACATCACAATATAAAATTAAATTTTGGTAGAACTGAAATATAAATCATCAAATAAAACATTGTAAAAAGAATGATCTGCAATTATAGCATCAGATCAAGCACTTTGAAGTACGTATAAAAAGGGGTATGACATTACGTCATTTAAACATATTAGCTAGTACAGAACAAAATCATTGAAATTGCCCCTAAATCTTACCTTGATCTACATCATTCAAACAATCAGATTTGTTCTGAGATACATGGCACTTTTTAACTAGCTAGAAGCTGAATATCACATTAAATAATTTGGCTTTGGCAGCCGTTAATGGAACAACGGTGAGGGGTCAACAATTAGGTTGATAACTACACAGTTGTATGATGTTGATGACTATTACTTAAAGGGGTGGTCTCGTCATTTTCGCTGTCGCTGTCTCCATCGCCCGAGAGATTCACTTCACTGTCCTCAATATCACAAAGTCCCGAGATATCGGACATTGAAACATTTGTAGAGGCATTACCTCCTAACGACATTGACATTCTGTCTATTACAGAGTTCCGTACATTATATTCACTGTCTGTGATGCCTCCGTCAGACAGGAAGCCCTTGGCTAATTTTGAGGAGTTTGGAAACCCGTATGTGACAACCTCATTGTCGTCATTTTCACTTGTGTAGAAATCGTTTTCATCACATGAAGGTGGTTCTGGCCAATCACTCTGAGAGTCTCTTTCTCCGCTGAATTCTTGTGATTGGTTGAATGAATGATTAGGTAGGTACTGATTCGGATGCATCACGAGATTGTCTTGAGGAAGCCTATAGCTGTCCTCTTCCTCATCCTCATTGCCTTCCGGAGTTTGAGGAAGGCCGAGGACTTTATGATAATTAGGTGGGGACATATAGCACTGATCGTCATTATCACATTCATTGTCAGCGAATTCGGAATCACCTACATACTCCGATTCCAGCATTTCTGGATCTGTGTACATTTCGGTATCTTGGAAAGTCTGGTAGCCAATGTGTGTGTTTGATTCGTTGCTATGGGGACTAGAACTTGGGGAGTCTGGGATTTCTCTCATCGGTAATTCACTGATGTTTGGTAAACTTGGTCTTGGTGCCCAGTCAGAGGCATCCCAATGGTAATCTGTAATGAGATATAAAACAGGAAATGTAATACTTTATCATTATAAAATATACAATATTTTTACATATTTCTATCATATACATGTACATGTTCCAAAAGCCATTTTGTGCAGTTTTTGATTTTTGTGCAATTAGAATTTTCAGAGTGAAAGGAAACACCATCAAAATGGTGTTTACAGAGAAAAGCACATTTTACCTTAATTGCTAGTGAATCTTTAGAACTAAGCAAATTTCAGTGCAATATTTTCTGAATTTCGACATGCACTTTATCTCCACTTGACTTCAAATATGCATCACTAAGCAATTCATAACATTCCAGATTATAGTATGTACATAACACTTCTTCAAGAAATTATTTTGATAGACAATTATTTTTCAATATACATGTATATACATATAAGAAAGGTTTCCATCGACCATAAGTGTATAAATTCAAAGAGGGTAGATTAGCCCACGACATGCAATTTGCCACAAGACAAGAGAAATCAAGACAAAACACAAATATTTGCTACATAACATTGAAAAACATGGCAGCAACGTATTGAAATATGTACGTCAAACTGAGCACATCTGGCGAGACAATACATAAAACGTGAAACGAGTAAAAAATCTGCATAAATAAGATTTTAAATACTGTAAAAGATACGTAGAATGAAATAAACATATCTCATGCATTACATGTCCAACATTATCCAAAATAGATACATATTGAGAAATGTTAAGAAACAGAATATAATTGCAAACTACTAAATCCTTCAATGGTGAAGCAAGAAACAGAAGGCAGAAGAATCAAGACTAAATCATAGGAATGATTCATGCACAATTCTCTACCTCGTCCTTTATTCTTGCGACTAGCTGTGGTAAGAAAAATTCAGTCAGCTATATCAACTGATAATCTCTTATTGTTGTTCTTAGCCTAAATATGCCATTGTTTTAATTCAATTTCCTGTAATCTGATGAACATGCAAGTAATGATCCTTTTTTGTGTGTCCAAATTCTACTTACTTGACCCAATATTCCTTCCCAAGAAAACTATATAATGAAATTCCAATCAGAAAATATTGAATGATAGTTCCTAGCATATTTCCTAACATTTAAAGTGTTGTGTCACTGAATTTTGTATTCCTTCCTGATACTTTTTGTGTTTTATTAGTGTTTTTGTGACAATTATTTCCCCCATTCTTTCTTTCTTTTCTGTTTTGATTTTCCAGATCTTAATCTCTTAGGTAGAGTTCAAAATGAGAATGAATGATACAAATACTAAACCCATGTGATTATTATTTCTCTGAATGTAAATCATATCTGCTTATACATGTACACGCAAGCCAATATAATTGCTATAATTCAAATTTGAATGCTTGGATATGATTGGCTGCTGACTGTAGAGCCTAAGAAGCTGTTACCAAGGTAACAATGATAAATAGGTGATATCAAAGCCTGTGGGAAATCTCACCTCGATTGGATTCAGAGGCAGGAGGGCCTGGGGGAAAATATCAATGTCAATACTTAACACATTGATCGCCTATATATAATTTTCTAACTCAAGATCATTTACAAGTACTTTGTAAGAGATAAATTTGATTTTTAAACTCTTGTCTATATCAATTACCACAAACTTTTTCATTTTTTTTTTTACTCTTTTCTACATTAATTATAATGTACCACAAAATTTGTTATAAAAATAAAATAGATGAATGCAGAATAATGTAAACTTAAATTTCATGAATTTGCATAGTAGTTTACCAATATTTGAATGAAGCTGCAAACTTACATAATGAAAAGACATGTACTAGAAGCTGTGATTGACATGATAATTAAAGCTTGATAATGACATGCCATGAAATGAGAAATGACGATGTGCGACAAATTAAAGCTGTAAAACTTAAAATTTACAAATTTTGAGCATGAATATAGAGTAAGATATTTTTCAATACTAAACTATATACTTCTGAATTAATGATTTTTAATTATTATTATTAAAAACATCTATGATTGTTACAATTACAATGAATGAACAGATGGTGAGAAATTAAATTTGTTAATCAACCATGATGGTGATTATGCAAAATGATGATATTTTGTAAACTTGAAAAAGAAATTTTTGTTTTTTATTATGCTTTTTCCAAGAGAGCTCTAGCCATAATCTTCATTTTTTTTATAGTAAAGTCTTGCATTTGAAGATCTCAGAAGTAGAAGCAATGAAGACTAGTCTAACTAATCTACACTAATCTCAACTAAGAAGAATGAAATTGTTACTAATTATCTTAAAAACCTCTCTGATGTTGTACACCAGTGACTACTTAATGTTCTAACCCTGAAAAGCTTGATCCCAAGCCTATCTGTAAGTGATAGAGAGCAAGTAACCCAGTCACTATATCGACGCTTTTAGCATCACATTATCATGTGAAATATACAAACCTGGCTCATCCTCAGATTCAGATTGCTGAAAACTGCTAAATGAAGATGTTTCTGGACAGAGCGCCCCCTGTTGGCGGCGAGGGAATTTTTCTGGATGATGTTTTTCTGTAAATTGTGAATTCAAAATTTCTCTACAGAGTTGTAATAATTGGAGATGACATGAAAATAATTAAAGTAAAAGTGAAAGTTACAAAATGTGTATAGGGAAAGTATACTAAATTAAACATTCTTTAACATATTGTTTGTTAAAGTGACTAGAGAACATAGAACATAAAATTAAGAATAATGAACACATCTACTCTTTGAAAGTTTATGCAATTCATGTGAAGAAGCATATCAAACTCACGTTCTTTTCAAAATTTCTTTTCTCAGCATAATGTTTTTTTCATTAAATTCAAGAAAACATCAATTCTACTAGCCAACATACATGTATATATGCATATTAAAGAACAAATTTGATATGCTACTTCATTGTAATTGCTAGATAGAAACTATAATACAGTATATAGAAACAACAAGTCATCTATACATGTATGTATACAAAAATATAATTATACCTTCCAAATGGCCAAGCATGTTGGGGTACTCATTCTCCCAAGGTTTCTGTATCGAGTCTGTATCCGATGGTGGGTTGGAGGGAGGTGGGGGTGGTAGGGAGGGAGGCATGCTAGCATTACTCCTGGGTGGTGGCGCAAATGATGCCAGGAATTCCTGAGTGTATGGAATATTATGGCAGTTCTCCAAATCATCCGCAGCTGAGCCGTAGTTTCGGACGTTGTCAAAATTATTCAGGGTGTTTAATGAGTCGTGGTTGCTTGGTGTATAAGACGCAGGTCGATTTGGCACTGGTGGTGGACAGGGACTGGGTGGGGGTATGCTAATATCACACTGGCTGACTTTACACCCCTTCTTGTAGTCTGATATTCCCTTCAGCATGACTTCGGTCTCACCATCATCACACCTTACATGTAGATTTCCTCTGCCTCTCCTTCTGTGTCTATGACGACGTATGCATTGGACGATCACAAACAGGAAGGCCAAGAAAATCAGACCAGACGCTATGCCTGAATCAGATATTATAAAGACATTTGGTCAGGCAAAGAAATGATTTATCGGCTTCAGAGTGAACAAGTGATCATAGTCAGCCAGAAACTTAAATATCCTCTATCTCAGTATTTCTTAAATCTCTTTATTAGGATCCTTAGTCATCCTGAAACTCTTTGAAGAGAAACATTGGTCTATAATTCACTTAAATTGTCGATCAATTTTCAACTGCCCCATATGAATATAGGGTATAACATCATGATGCGCAACATCTCCAAAATGTAAATCAATTCTTTACTAAATAAAGGCAATGCAAGGGTGGCATCCCCTCACAACTGTATCTTCTATGCTAGCAGCCAATGGATTTCAAAATCAAGTCTTAGTGACCTTGACATTTGACCCTTGAACTTGAAAATCAATAGGCTTCATTTTTCCCAATAAGGATTTGTAAAAGATTTGGCCATTCTATGATGACTGCTTTATTTTCTATATTGTTCACAAGTGGTTACAGCCTAAGTCCATTGTGACCTTGAAAATAAATAGGAATCATCCTCTTTCCAGGTGAAAGATTTGTGAAAGGTTTGGTGATCCTAGGATAATTGCTATGTGTCCTATGCTCTTCATAAGGATTTTAAGTCTAAGTCCACTGTGACCCTGACCTTTGACCTTGAAAATCAATAGGGTTCATCCTCTCTCTATGGGGGAACATTTGTGGAAGGTTTGATATAACACTAACACTCAGCAGCGATGCTATACTGTCTCAGCGACAGAGCTGTGAGGGGATAGTAAAAATACTGCAACCAACAATGGAAGTCTATTATCCTAGCTTGCAGTAGAAAGAAATCTATGCATGACATAAGTTAGAACCATTGATGACTAGAACCTCATCTACTTACCGATGATGACATATAACTCTATCTGTGTGATACCGGCAGAGTTGGATGATATCTGTGGTGTTAGTACCAGATTCTCACAGTGTTTGCCGCCATGGTTACCGGTACAGTTACAGATATATGATTGGCCGGCGGGTAAACATTTACCGTCATTCTGACAAGGACTGCTATCACAACCATTCCTGACCTCACAATTTGTACCTGAAAATGTCATACATAAATCATGTATGGTTTTTACAGTTTTTCTTTTATTATTACTTGTCTGGTTCCATCGTAACAAAGAAACAGTATTCAAAGATACATGTAGTATCCTGTTTGCTTATTCCTTAGTTAAGCATTTCAAAAATTAGAAGTTGAGATTTTAATTTTAAGAATTGCAAAATTGTTAACTTTTTTTAAATTGAGTTGATGAAATGGACAAGAAATTATGAGAAATGATATACATAATGTTTCACAGACAAAGTTTTCCATGTATAAGCCCTCCTTTGCTTTATTGTGAATCAATGGTGATTTCCTCCGTTTCAACAGCTGTATACATAGAATAATGAAATATTTCAAACAAATACATTTTTGTAAATATCTAATGAGTACACATCTGATACTGTATCTTACCAGCAAATCCATAAGGGCACATACAGATGTAGTTGTTAGTTCCCTCTATACATGTACCACCATAGAAGCAGGGATTGGAGTTACACCAACGACCATATTCACAAAACTTTCCTTTCAGGTTGTCCTTACATACACAACGGAAATCATTGGGAGAGTCAGGAATGATCTGACAGGTGCCTGTAATGAAAATAAAATTATGGAACTAATTTTGACTAAGCTATATTGGAGAAAGCTTCCGAAAACACTCTGTTACATATACATTAACTAACTTGCCGTAGAGCTATAACCTTAAATTCTCACTTTTAAAAAGAGACCAAAGATGTCATACAACATATATTCCATACTAATACTTTTCAAGAAATGAAACAATATGATTTTGCATAACTTTAAAAGAATTTTGAAAGTACTAGAATTTTACGTACCGGTAATACCTTTCATCACATTTAAAACCTTTACTAGAAGTTTTATACAGGTCTTTCATCATATTTAAAACATTGATTATGTATTTTAAAGAATGAATCAAATAAGCTGAAAAAGAAATAATAAATACCATCATTTCTGCATGGTGAGTCAGCACATGGGTCAGTATCAAGTTCACAGCGAGTACCTACAAATCTGTCGGGGCATATACAATTATACACCAACTTCCCGTCAGTTTCACATCGTCCTCCGTTCATACACGGGAGCGTGCTGCAGATATCTGTTATGTAAAATGGGGATGAATTTAAAAACTTTAAAAATACAATAATATTTCATTTGAGTATGAATAATCACATGTAAGAATTTAAATAAAATCAGCCTCAAGTGATTGGAGAATGAATTAATTTACATGCTAAACATTTCAAATGCAATTTACATTATACAAATATACTGAAATGAAAGCACAAGCTGCAAAACATAAGAAAATATGATGAAATATTACTTATGATGATTTACATAATTGTCTGCATTCATAAACATAATTTCAGAATACATAACGTCCATGGCTATTTTTTTTTTAGTTGAAGCATCCGATAACCACTACATATAAGGTAAGGAATAAGAGATCATTAAGAGAACAGTTGTTCATTGAGGCTCCGCAACAAGAATTCTTTGCCAATGTTTGAAACAAAATAAAAACCAAACTTATCAAATGATGATGACAAAACAAAAACTTCAAAAACCAAGAAAAGTTTCAACGTTACGATATAAAGCAAGTCGATACATTTAACATATACCAAATGGAGGATGACATTATACATGTATGGTGATACATGAATTTAACTCAAGAAATGAAATAAAAAATTCATGATAAAATAAAAACTAAGCATCTTTAATGGCTCCTCCATCTCATGTTATTACTTAAGGTTGGGGTCTCCACGTACAAGGGGGGATAACTCAGTATTCAAAATGTACATATCATGGGTTACTTACCTATAAACTCAGCTGTAACCCAAATTTTTCAGATACATGACTTTAACTAAATTCATGAAATCAAAGCTAACAAAAAGATTTAAAACGAAACACCACAGTTACTCAAGCACGATAACTTTGACCAATTTGTCACAAATGCACCATCTATGTTGACATCATTGTCGGAAACCCACAGCCTATCGCCCTACGATAATAACATAGTATAACAAAGGAGATGCCGTGGGTTTCCAACGATGTGGTTACATTTGAATGTATGTCTAGGAATTTCAAAATTTTCAGGGTCACACCTGGCTTATAATTTTTGTAAATTGTAATAATGTTACAGTGTTTCATATGATAAATTATGAAGTTTAAGATGGCTCCACCTAATATTCATGCCTAAATAATGTCACAAGTCAATCCATCAACATGTACGCATAAAAAAGTCCCTCAACCTTACGTTGACCATTCAACTAATCTCTTTCTAACATAAAAGCAAAACAAATACTTACTGGTTCCATCAATGCCTGGGAATGTATCTTTACAATGGAATTCCACATCTTTGAACTCTGGGTTCAGTACCACAGCATTCTGTCCGTCAAACGGGAGTCGTACGTTAAACAGCTTAATGTCCTCCATACAACCGTCAAATCCTCGGCGTATGTCATGGTAACCACCAAAATTAATATCCACCTCAGCACCAAAGTACACATCCTGTTTACAGGAAAAAGTAAATAAGTATGTACTTTCAATTATGATTTTTAGAATACTTTCACTTACCTATCACAATAATTGTACATACATATGCCATTAAATTCTTTCTTTTTTATAATTCCTACCTTGTAATAAATCTAAAGCTTAATTTAATGCACTAATACAAGGTGTGGAATTTCCAGAATAGAACTGTTTTTTTCTGTTCCTCTCATAACAAAGGAGATCAAACATTTAAGAGACATTAGAGATTACATAACAATGAGAGTTTAAAATCTTGTACCCAGGGCTACCAACTTAATTTATTAGTAATAAAGCTAACATACATTTGAGTTAAGGTTGAGCACTTCATGGACCCCTGGGGCCACACCGTAGCCAGTAAACTGTCTGTCAAGTTTAATCTCCGCCTCTCGTCCATTTCTTTCCACCTGTATGGTATGCCATTCTCCATCATCCACCGCCCTGGGGATAACGACCAAGCCTTCACCCTTACCACAGTTAAACTTGTACTGAACTCTGCCGTTCTTTACCTGAAAAATTATAAATTATAAGCACAAAGGTGAAGATTGAGCATATCTGTATTAGCCTTTCTTAATTCTTCATTGAAGTGTTAAAGAAAAAAATTCTCACATGAAATAAATTATTCATTTAAACACAATTATATTCAATGTAAACTCAGGAAGATTTACTTTAAAATACCTTCTATGTGTGACATTTATACAATCAGAAAGTTAAGCTTTACCTCTAGAATGCTGTAGTCAAATTGTCCTTTAACATACATCAGACTGGCTTGTCTATGCCTTGTCTTCATTCTTAGAGTAAGGCTCAGTCTGCGTTCTATCGTAAACTCCTCTTTTAACGTCCATTTAGCGTAGCTGTTCCCGGCAAATGTCATAGGTTTCTCTCCCTTGTAACAGCTGAAGTCTGTGCATCGTCCCAGACCAGGGACCTCCCTCTCACAGTATTCTCCTGTTTTGCCCTCTGGACACACACATTGTGGCCCCGAGTAAGGGTTGTACTGGCACTGCTTGTTGTATGGGCACATTATGGAGGCACAAGTTGGCATTGTTATAGTCTCATCAGGGCAGGAATCGCCTAAACAAAGATAAAACATATTTTTGAGAAATTATTACCAATCATAGTGACATTTGCCAAAACATAATTCATAGTTTGATTATCATGAAATGCATGAGGAAATCTTGATTTTCAGTATCAATGGAATCTGTCTTCATGAAAACTTTTTTTGAACCACTAGCCCAAAAACAAGTTGTACTGGCCATTTGTATAGTTTTTTATATAATTTCTACAGGATTGGCAAAATTTGGAGCACCTCTGGGGTTGGGCTAGTGAGTTTTCATGAAGACTGTTGAATGGCAACATATGAGATGCATTACCTTCCATTCCATTGCTACAAATGCACTTGTAGACGTAGTAGTGTCTCCCTGTGACGTAGCTACTACCGGCGACATCTAGTGGTGTGAGGGAATTGTCAAATTGTATGAAGCTAACACATTGTCCGTTCTTACAGGATTCCTGGGGACAAATATCATCCATAATCCTCAAAACCCGAACATTCAGTGTACTCTGTAACACATCAATATTACTCTGTACTTTACGTTGGACTTTTCTTTGCCTGTAGAAGGAAGACCCAGATTTGCGTACAGCAAAGAGCACATCAAGGTCATTACTTGTGCTGCGTCGCCTTCGTGACGTTACTTCTGGTGGTGTTAGCGACCAATCAGAAGGCTGGACATTCAATATCTCCACATCTCTGTTTCTTACATTCATTATCCTCTTGACTGCTTTTTGAAAATTCCTTTTATGGTTTGAGAAGAATTGCTCTGGAGAGACATCCTGGAGCTGTACTGTGATGGCAGAGTCTAACATTGACTTTGATATGGAATTTACTTCCACATTCACCGCTCCATACACCAGAAAATGTCCGTCGTATACGCTGATATTTATGACATAATTTCCTGGATCTAAATCTGGAAATGCAATAATTTTTCCCAAGCGCTTGTCAACATCGAACAAATGACGATTTGGAGAAATAACTTTGTATATCAGGTCATCATACGTATCCTCGTCCTTTGCTTCCAATGTGCCGATAATTCCGCCAGGGAATCTGTCCAGGTAGGCATTTAGTGAAATATCAAGGTTTTTAACAACTGGTGGATTAAGACCTTTTTCTACAATAGTGATTAGAATTGGTACATCAGAATACATAGGTGGTGAACCATTATCGAAAGCTCGGACAATCAGATAATAGCTATCCTTGATGTAATGGTTGAACTTGCTAGCTGTGCTGAGAACACCAGAGTTGTCAATGCGGAATTGTCCCCCTTCATTGCCGGCTATGATATCAAAGGTGAACGGTTTGCCGTTGGGTGGTAGGTCATCGTCCACTACAGTAAAGTTCACTATCGGGTAGCCAATGTTACGATCCTCCTATACAATGATAAAAGAAATACAAGTTATATCATGTAAAGTATGATGTTTGCTCTAATAGCAAATATACTATGTTGATTTTGTGATGATACATTAGGTGCTAAATAATATTTGTATTAGAGTGCACATTCGCCAAGTATGAACTATTTTTGCTTCATATTTGTATTTAAGATGAATTAAAAATAAATGAAGTTTCCTGGCATAATGTACCTAAAATGTGAAAAAGTTTCCAAATCTTTATGATAATATATAGTACTACATGTACTAGTATTGATCGAGATAAAAGGAAAATATCCGTATCAAACAATGAGTAAACTGTGTATTACGAAATAAATGAAAGCACACTGTATTTAATATACACAGATGACCTCATCCTCAGAAACTGACATGAATAGGTCAAATGGTCACAATTCAGAGATGTTATATATGTGATACAAAGTGTATCAAAATATACAATATTACCATATTACCTTAATTTGATGTCACATACTGATCTATCATTCACTTAAAACTTTTGTGTAGTATTTTTGTAGATTACTGGAAAAATTGAATTTATCGAAAATTTACAATGTGGGAATTCATTTCTTTTTCTTTTTCCAAAATTTCTAAGCTTTAAGTGTGAATATCCTTAAATGCACTTACAGTTAAAACTATGCAAGGTAAATGTCCATAAATTTAAACTTTGCATGGTAAATGTCCATAATTTTCATCACATTATATGACACTCATATGGCTTGCACAGACAGATGCTCAAAATGCAGTATGACTCAAATTGTTTTAAAATGAAACAAAAGGAATTGTTTTTTAAATGAAACAGAAAGGAACCACAATCACAGACAACATTGACATATGAATATAGCATTCATACATAAAAGAGAAACTAAAACCAATATATATGCCTGGAAAATGAATGCACTCTTTGTAATCAATGTCCATGCCCATAGTAAATCTAAGTGGGTTAAATCGCTTGTAATAGTGTCAATTAAGTCCTCAATAGCAGGTGAAACTAATCTTTTTTTATTTAATTTCTTTTTGCTTTGAAAGCAGTAACTAAGCCTTCTGTTCTAGTAGATGATACTTTAAAAATGTTAATCGTTAATATATCATTTCATTATTTCTAATTATACAGCATGTTTATGTATGCTGAATAAATTTGCAATTTTTTTTTCTCAAAATGCTGTGTCCGGTTAGTTTATTAAGGTTCAAACTCTGGTTTCAGCACTAAAATTAAGAAATTAACCAATCTTCTAACAATATACATGTAGGTTGAAATTAATTCCAGGCAAGCTGAAATGTTAAACTGAAACAAGTCCATGCCAACAAAATATACGAAATGCTGAGTATAGATCTGTGAATTCCATCAGACTTACAAAATCCACTGGTGGTCTCTAAGTAAATGTTGAGATATGGATATGATTTTTATTTCTAATTTCATATTTCTTTTTTTTTTACAATACATCTTACACCACTTTACACACTACAGTGATATTCAGAAGGACATGCATGATTAATCCATTATTTCAATATCATGAATTTCTTAATTGCAAAGATAAGTTGCAAAAACCAGTTTTATATGATTATCATGCAATTATAACCTTGTCATACTTTCACTAGTATCATGATATGAATTTGTCTCATTTAATACCTCTTAAATCTGTAATTTACAATATGAGTTCCTTATCATGCAATTAATTAAAACCTTTTGTTAAAAATCATATTTTCCATAGAGTTATACATGTATTTAAATGTCTCAATGTACCTCATTTCACCCTCTTTTAAATCCATGATTTACAATATGATGCATTCTAAAAATAATTTTTTGTTATATCCTTTACCTGCACTGTTGCCGTGTAGTTTTGCTTGGAGAATCGCGGAGGGCAGTCATTGACATCCTTGACCTCTACAATGACCTTGGTATCAGCAAACAGATGTCCATTCACCACTCGCACATCCAAATTATATCTAGAAACCTAAATAAGCAAAAACATACGAAAATGTATAGCTTACACAATTTTACTTTGTATTCTCTTATCTTTTGACACTGAGAAATCACCAAGTGTTCATCATTGTACCTGTCAAGCAATAGTCCTTATTTAAATACATGTATGACCTTGTCATATTCTTAAAGTGCAGGAATAGATGTTTTAAATAAAGAACATTTTGAGTATCAGAAAATGTAACACTGATGGAGTTCAAATTACACCAACCTGCTCTCTATCCAGCAGTCTGTTGATGGTGATGTTTCCAGTCTTCTTATCGATGATGAAATGTTCCTCTTTATCTCCGCTTAAAATGGAGAACGACAGCTGGGCGTTAACAGGGGTGTCCATATCACTGGCCATTACCTGTGAATTATATAAATAAAATAAAATGTAATCTTCCTATATCAAATGTATATTTATAGATAGAATCATGTAGCTTTATGAATAATTTTCTATCAAAAAATTTTTGTTTGTATTAAAGATACTGTAAGTGCACTTATTTTAGTGGAAATTATACTTTAGCAGAGTTAGTGCTGTTAAGAGTGCACTAATCATAGACTACACTAAATATTTAATCTGCCATATATTATAGTATGTCCATTTGCCAGTATCTGTCCTGTTTCACTAAAATTTCGTTGCGCTAAAATAAGTATGCATACAAAATATGAAGAAATATCAAGCCTTGTGTAATGGTAACAGTACAATGATAAAATATTATGAATTTTTACCTGGGTTACTGATGCCCCTACAGGCAGGGATTCCAGGATACTTGTTCTATAAATAGTCTGTGAGAACCATGGGGCATTGTCGTTGACGTCAACGATATTTATGGTCACAAAGGCAGAGCTGCTCAGAGGAGGTTGGCCATTGTCACGGGCTACCACAGTCAGAATGTACTCTGCCACTGCTTCCCTATCCAAGTCATTTGCCACTCTAACATCACCTGAAGAAAAATTCAAAATAACTGTATGTGTATATTTGAGATAATGAGTTTAGCATTGATAATGGTGAGAAATTTAAAATTTTCTATGCACCATGTTTTGTTTTAGATTTATTTTTCTCTATATTTACAAAAAAAGTTAGCAATCTGGCAGTTGCAATTCAACTGATCACGGATTCTTTTTTCCCAGAATGTCAAATGTACATTTGCAAGACTTTTCAAATATATGAAAAATTAATATAACTACCTCTGTTTTGGTCAATGACAAATTTTCCCATGTTGTTACCAGCAGTGATGAGGTAGGTCATTCTAGCGTTCTCTCCAATGTCTTTACTGGTGGCCGTGACTCGTACCACTCTACTTCCAATAGGAGCGTCTTCTTTGATGTCTGCTGTGTAGGTAGTGCGGACAAACTCTGGTGGATTATCGTTCTCATCAAGTAGTACTATGTCTATACTGGCCTCTGATGTCAGACTTGGTGTACCCTATATATGAGATAGAAATTATAAATTCATCTATTTTGACTCTGTCTGTTTATCTAGTTCTCTAACTGTCTACTTCATAAATTTTTTATTCTGTCTTTTCCATTATACAAAATTTCTTCCTATTCCTAAAAGATCAAATACCAAATCTGATATGTTTCCTCTTAATTTCTCAAATTATTTCTAACATAATTTACATGTATACACACATAATTTTCTTCTTAATCAAAATCTTTTTATTCAAAGTATAATGTCGTGAGTTTGGTACTGTATGCAACCCACTACCACTGACCTGATCATAAGCTGTCAATACAAGAGTATGTTTAGGTTTGAACTCTCTGTCGACAGCCTTCTCTAGCTTCAGGATTCCAGATTCCTCATCAATACTAAACGTTCCGTCAGAATCATTCTTCAGTTTGTATTTCACTTGTCTATTGATACCTGCAATACACAAAAGTAGATGTGCCAAATTATAAATATGCCAAAATTACATTGTTGAAAACAAAGTCCTAACAGTCCAGGTATAATGCTATCTATTGCAATAACCAAATTAAATTTATGGCACTTAGATATGAATGGGTAGAACTATTTCTTAAGGAACTATTTTATCATACAAGAACTTTTCCAAATACCGGTATTGATCAAAATTCATGTCTATAATTGGCAGTACAGCATGAGTAAATTGACAATTTTTTACTGTCCAATAAATTTGGAGATGCTCTCAAATCTTGTTGAAAATCCTGCTTTGTTCGATATCCTCATACAAAACTGACCTACTTACCTAAATCTGGGTCAAAGGTGTAAACCCTCATGATCAAGGTGTCAACCTCTGTAGATTCCGGTATCGAGTATTCAGTGGGTAGATCAACAAAGGCAGGTGGATTATCGTTAACGTCAGAAAGCTCAATGTAGACCTCAGTGTCACATGACTTTCCATCTCCGTCCACGGCACTAATTATAAGATGGTGCTCTGCCATATTCTCTCTGTCTAGTTGTACTGAGTTTGTCAATACACCTACGAGGAAAGAAACTTTTTCTAAAGAAATGTATAGCTAACAACTTATTCCTTATTTCAAAGAAATCAGATACAACTTCTCGATGTCAATTAACAGACCATTTTCTATTCTTGTAACAGAGCTCAGAAGGTCTGAGCGGACATCTTTTTGTGTTATTGTTGTTATTTTGATGTAAATTCTAAAGATGCAAATCCACTGTGGCATAACAATGAAAAGAGGACAAACAGTTCCTATATTGGGATATTTTTTGTCATTTGTCCTTCATCATATTAAGTTTCAGCAAAAGTTCTGTTACGCACATATCTGATTATTTTAGTTGCATGCTCTCATGGCTAACATTTTTTATTTTAGATTTTATCTAAGACCTTAGATTTTGTGTTTTCTGTAGGGCCATACCTTTCTCTTTGTTGACCTGGAACAACGTATTATCTCCTTTTAGTCGGTACTGTATCACAGCGTTTGGTGTCATTCTGTCGTCAGCATCTGTGGCCTTTATCTGTGTGATCAAAGTGTTAGGCTCAACATCCTCCGACAAAACAACCTGATGTAGTGGCTGAAATCACACAAAGAAATGTCAATAATATATCACTGAAGTCAATAATATATCACTGAAGTGTCATATACAGAGCTTACATACTGTAGGTAATGACAGATGATACATCAAAAGAAGTGAAGATAATTGTACATAAGTTATCACATAATTCTGCACAAATACTCTGAAGTGATATCTGAAGGTTACTTATCAGTACCAGCATTATTTGTTTCTGAGTCTCACAGTGATACTGCGGATACATGTAAGACTTTAGATTTCAAACAATTTCAAATAAGAGTACATGTCTGTCACTATGGTTGCAAGCTGCATAATCAGTAAATATGGATAATACAGTGTTATACATATTTTTTATTAGGCACAAAGAGAATTTGTTTGAAAAATATGTAGCAAACAATATAAGCACTCTGTGCATCACAAATACTGTATGTGAGTAAAATAAATAAATAACTATTACCTGTTCACAGACAGGGGTGTTGTCATTTGCATCCAGAATATCTATGGTAATGGTTGCCATGGAAGCCATTCCTCCATCAGTAGCAGCAATTAGAATTTCATATCTGGCCTGTGTTTCTCTATCCAGAATTTTAGACACGTAGATTTCTCCTGATCTGTGAACTTTGAATTTACCCATTGGATCGCCTTCTACAACTAAATACTCAACATCTGTGTTTGGTTTGATGTCGGCATCATGCGTACTCAAGGTCATTAGTATAGTTCCAGTTAGTGCGTCCTCATTCACTGCCGCTATATAGTGACTCTGGCTAAATATTGGAGGATTATCGTTATGATCGGTAATTTCTATGTTGACTACGGTTGTATTCAAGCTTTTCTTTGCACTGCCCTTTGTTTCCGCAATGACAGTGAGGTTGTAGAAATCTTGTTTTTCCCTATCAGCCTCTGATTCAAGAGTGATCCAGCCACTGAATGGGTCAATAGCAAACATATTTTCATAAGCCCTGATGGTATGGTCATCAAACTTGTACCTTACATTGGCAAAAGTCTTACCAGAGTCCAGCATTCTGCACCGCACAACCTTAGTTCTCACCTCTGAGTTTTCCGCTAGAGTAACGTCATACTCATGAGCCTCAAACTCAGGACGGCTTGAATCAAGATTACTCACAACAACTTCAACTTCACTGTATGCAAATAGCCGAGGGTTATTTTTGGACTGTACTTTCACTGAGAATTCATACTTTGGCAGTTTACTTTCCTTCCACTTCTCCATAAGTCTAATTTGCCCTGTGCTATCAATAGAGAACACGTCTTCGCTATTGTGTATAGGTAAAAATCCGGATATAATACTATAATCTAAAGAATCACTGCCCAGTGCCACTATGGTGCCAATGACGGTACCCACCATTTCTTCAGATGGAATGACGAAGCTGTTGTGGGGTTTTACCAATGGTGGAGATTGATCACTTGTTAAAACGTAGATCTCAACTGGTACTGTATTCTTAAGTTGAGTTTGTCCATGGTCAGTTGCCGTTACGAAGAATTGGAAAATTTGATTTGCTGAAAAACAATATTATTGCAGCACTATAACACATCTCTAAAGCATCTGAACATAATTTCTAAAACATTAGAAATCAATAGAGCTATAGCATCATTACCTTCTGTAATATTTCTGTTATATTTCTGTAATCTGAACTGAAATATATTAATATTTCTCTTGACTCACCATGAGCAGAGAGATTCTGCTTTACACTGATGAATCCAGTATTGGTATCAAGAGCGAATAACTCCCCTGCATTGACAAGATTCCCAGAATGCATTTCATACGTCACATGACCTGATTGACCTAAATCAGCATCTGTAGCCTGTATCTGTTGAAATAAGTATGTGAATTTAGAAATACCTCACACTAGTCTACATTGAGGTGCATATGAGTTATCATGTGTGAATGGAATACGCAAAATGTTGTACATTACTTTCTCTGGTACATATAGACATTTCACTTACGCTATAGGTCAAATGGTAATATCTTGCCCATGAATACCAAGTAAAAAGTGAAACGAAGCCGTTACGAAGGGCACATACTTAATAGATGTGAACTCATTGTAAACGTGTAATCCATTCACGAAACTTAATATAGCCCCTTTATAAATGTATGTACCTCATTCATACAATTTCTTATGACTAAAATTTAACAATGAATGATGAAAAATTGAATAGGTTGCTATAACAAACCTGTATGATTTTGTTCCCTACTGTAGCATTAGCTGCCACATTAGCTTTGTATTCCCTCATGGAGAATTGCGGAACGTTGTCGTTTATATCCGTTATGTCGACATTTAATATGGTGAAGCCCATTCGTCCTCCATTATCAGTGACAGCTACAGTTACTGAGTACTGACCCTGTTCCTCACGGTCAAAACTCTGAGCTGCGTACACCTCACCTGAAATATACAAAAATATTTTCAGCTTTACTTAAGCTTACACACATAACAAGGTACTCTATTTACCTACTCAATCCCAATATGGGAATTGAATTGACAACTTACATTATTAGTTATACAGTGTTTTACAGGGGGGATACAGAAATATATTGGGTCGATGAAAAAAATTGTATTGGGCGAGGCGAAGCCGAGCCCAATACAACTTTTTTCATCGACCCAATATATTTTTGGGTCCTCCCTGTAAAACACTGTATAACGAATTTATCCCACCGATGGCTTTTGGCTTGCGTATGTAACGTCAACATATTTAAAGCATCTCGGTGACGTCAATATCGTAAAGCGTCTTAGTAGAAGCGGGATATCAAAATAATATCCTGTCAGTAAAATGATACAACATAATATTCGGTTCCTCTCGACCAATCAGATTGCAAGAAATTTGCCAGAGGTGGGATAACACCTAATGCGTGGCAATCACGAGTCAGACATGCTATCCACTACACAAAATGAAGCTTCAAAGGCAAGGGTCTATTGTACATGTATCTGACTTGTTATCACTCGGCCTTAGATGACTTTCGGGATGTATCCAATGTACTACGGCACCTAATACATATCCATCATACATGGTCTATTTGGAACTTCTTCATCACAATTATTGTAACTTAAATTTCCTTAAAACCTGTACCTCTTCATTTCATAGCAGTACTAGAAACAAAAAGCAACAGACATCATACAAATATAGACTATAATGCTCAATATCTAAGAAATACCTGTATCGGCATCGATTGTAAAGTGTTTCCTCATCTCATCACTGAGTATAGTGTATGTCAGCATCCCATAATTCCCTCTGTCCTCATCTGTAGCTGTTACCGTGACAACAAGCATCCCCTCTCCGACATTCTCCAGTATACTGGTCTGGTATACTTGCTGTTGGAATACAGGCGACTGTTTGTTACCATTCCGCACATTGATACTAACGCGGGTGTAGCTCGTAAATACGCCATCAGTAACAGAAATGTTCAGCAAGTAGTTATGGTACAGATCGTTTTTATGCCTGGATGATACTGTAATGACCCCTGACTTGGAATCAATGATGAAAGCTTGTCCGATGTTTCCCTCCACAATAGCATATTCCAAATGACCTTGACTGCAAAGGTCAGGGTCAGAGGCTGATACCTTGGTTACAATGAGGCTGGCTGTCTGATCAGTAATGAAGCAATTGTAAGAAGGCTGATCAAAATATGGAGGATTATCGTTAAGGTCAGTAATAATAATGTGAACAGGAACATAGGCAGTATTTGCTGGTAGCCCTGCATCTGTAGCCGTGATGATGATATTGAACTCTTGATTACTTTCATGATCTAACGGTTGATATGTCGTTATAAGTCCACTTTGGGAGTCAATCTCAAAGTATGGTGCAAGCTGGTCCTGAACAGGTATAATGTCATAGTGAACAAGTGAATTCAGCCCTGTGTCAAGGTCAGAGGCTGTTACTATGGTAACAGTTGTTCCTATGGGGACTGCTTCCGATAAAACAGATGTGTACTTGTAATGTGAAAAGGAAGGCCTCTGATCATTCACATCCTGAAAAAGAGGATAAATAATTAGTCAATCAAAATTAAATTAAATAATTAGACAGTTTCCTTTCCTCAATATGAGGTTAGTAAATTTTCATTAAATACAAAATAATTCCATTTTTACTTGGTATTTTAAAAATTTTTGACGAGCTCTGGAGTTTATGAATAATGTCCTTACCATGACCTTGAGATTTAGTTTGGCTTCAGCATATGACCCAGTCTTTACATCGGAGGCTCGGATGGTCAAGTTGTATTCCTGTGTCGACTCATAGTCCAAGTTACTTGTGACCTTTATTACACCTGAAATAGTCCAGTAAATGTAATAGGTAAATCATGTATAACGAGTAAGGTACATGATGTTATTTATATAAATTGTACATGTGAGTTTTGTAATACATGATGTACTTTTTACTAACTTCATACTTAATTCAAATACATAAATACATGTACAGAACACCAAATAATAAAGAAAATACCCGAGAATACCTGAGTATTATTACATGTACAATGTACAAGTATATATGAATATGTGTTGCAAGAATAAAATACAATAGCTAACAGCAGCAAAAATGATTCATGTATGAAAGAAATGAACGTAGCACTATATATATAAAAATTAATGAGCTGATTCTGATTGTTGAGGATTCCAATGGAATACCGGGTAGCACATAATTATGAACTAGCCATTCTATAGCTAAGGATCACCTTCAACATGTACTACACTTATCAGCATCTTTAATTTTCTATCTGGCTAAAATTGCTTCTATACATTTTTCAATCATGATACCGAATATCTAATCAAACTGTGTAAGACTCTATAGTCGCTTATTTCTAATTAAAGGAATCAAGACAAGTGTATACTGCACTGAGTATAACAGGCATGGTTTCAGAATGCATGCACAACCTATGGAGGACATAGGATTTTGTCATAATGGAAGATATGTCAAGTGAGGAATCTCTATTTTTTATGATGTTACAATTCAGTAATTATTAAATTTAATTTTAGAGGGAAGCTGTAAAGCATATCACTATTATGAAGGTTAATTTAACTGGGTAAATTATCTGATTTATTGGGACTGATTTCCTATTCTAGTCTCAATATACAAATACTGATGATTATTAAAATATTCTATCTAACATGACAAGATGGGGGAAATGAATTGTATCCACAGAGCATAATTCAATTATTCTGAGAAATGTTCAAACCCTAAGATAGAAACTACAGGAGTCAGAATTTATGTACTTTACTTCCCTTAAAAGATGGAAGTTGTCTGTTTGAAGATGCAGCTATAGTTTCTTTGATAACACTACTTTAGCATGATAATGATCATCTGATATCAGTTCTAACACTACTTTTAATAGCATGAAAATTCTTATCTAACTGTGATATGCATGCCAGTTTTGTGATAAGTGTATAATGAGGAATTTGATTGGATGAGCAGTGAGGCAGCAATATTTGAATTTGATTGGCTAGCAGTTTATACCTTTTCTGGGTAAAATATACATGTATTCAATAGCTTACTATACTGTATACCATGGCTTTTAAAAGCTTATGATTTATTTTCTTCACGTAATTTTTCAATTGATAAGTATATATTTTTCATTGATTTGTCATTCCATACAATGAATATGATTACTTCCAATTTATTGATACGACATGAGTTTGTCCATTTTATGACTGTTTAGGAGATGAATATTCAAATGAGAATGATCAAGAGAACAAAAATTGTATGATAAGTGAAAAATCTGAATATTACAAAGATTTGATGATTACGGCAATGAATCTTAATTTCTACAACAATTCAGCTGAAGCATCTAAATGTCACAAATTCCTCTGCATGAAAATTATAATCTATTTTCCTCAAAAAATCATTTTTGTTTTATTCTTTTCACTGAAAAAAAAATGCCACCCTGTCTTTGTTCCATACAAAAGAAGTATCAAACCGAAGATAGCATAAATATGTGTGTTACATGCAAATGCAGTTAAGAATAACGCCAAATATGTTAAATTTGTAATTACTAGCAAAATGGTCTATCATTCATTAAGATTACAATATTTGTGTTAAAAGTTCACTCAATTTTTTTCATGTTAACGTTAAGTAGAATGTTGCATTTTTAAAAGAGTCATAACACATATTTGGTTAATTTCTGTAACTGCTGTAAACCACTGCAGCACAATGCACGATTTCAAAGGGAAGGTCACCAAGCAATAAACCGGCATATTCAGACTGTATAATACTTACAAGGCCCATGATTATCCATGCCTTTAAATGATAGGAGGATATAAATATATAAAACCAGAACAAGGTTACCAGCGGGATGCTTATACATTAAGGAATAGGAATTCTGATTGGTCAATTAAATATATAATTTCCCGACACCGAGGAATTTGAAATTAAGAATCTGAGCAAATCAAATTAATTAGAAAGGTATGTGGACAGCCAAGAAAGTTTTAAGCTATAACCTGGACTAGTATACATGTATTTACAGTACTTTTTTCTTTCAAATAGATGTAGAAAATTGTAATGGAACTAGCAGGAAGCAAAACTTTCTTGTTATAAAGCTACAAGCAAATACGACTTAATTCAACCATGTCTGACAGTTATACATAAATTAAAGCACTTAGTTATTTTCAAAGAAATGTAAAGAATTTTGTAAAGACAAATTCAATTCCTCATTTTCAAATTACAAACATTATTTTCACTGAAGTCCACATGCTTGTTACATAAATGCAATTTTAATTCCGAGTAAATGTCACAGACAAGTCTTGTTATAAAAAATTCACAAATAGACATTAATCTATTAAGTTCATAAGTATCGGCATATCATAATATTAACTGGTAAATATCAGAATGGCCGTATCAATTCAACCCACTGTAAATAATGCAACCAGAACATCATCACCTTGCAATCATTCCAGAATGAGAAGCAAGATTCAAAGTCAATGTTTACAAATCCAACGGTCAAGGCACCAAGTCTACATACCTAGATTGAAATCAACATCAAATTCCTTGTAGGGGTCGCCACTTGCTATAGAGTAGATGAGTTTATGGCCAATCGGGGAGGTTGCGTTCACACTGAAAATGGGGGACCCTGGGGGAATGTCCTCTCTTACTGTGGTTGTGTAATAGTGGGTGGGGAACACTGGGTGTGAACTGCTGATGATCCTGATGTTGACAAAGACTGTGCTAGTCAGGCTGGGGGTACCTAAAAGTTAAGAGACTTATTCTTATTGAATTCAGAACATCTATAATCAATTCTGCATTTTTCGATATTCTAGGCTTAGGTATCACTTGTAATAGTATTTAACGTAAAAGCATTGTGATATCATTAAATTTTTATAGAAACATCATATTTAAAGCAGCTTGCACAAATTTCATGCAAGATCCCATTAAACCTGATAACATTACAACTGGTTTACTTCAGAAACTTGCACAGATGGCAAGTATATAATTACTATGTACGTCAAAAAGACTAAATGACAACAAATGGTATCCATGAAATTAATTGATATCTAATTGGTACAGAGATATATAGTCATATGAGCATCAAACCAGCTAAAACTGGGTTTTTCAATAATTACATCTTCAATGATTTTTTTCCTTTCCTCATTTTAAAAATGAAAGCATTTCAAACAGAATTCTAAGAGAAACTCATAGAGCCAATTTTGACAAATCAAACCTTTATCTTGTGCCTGGACTATCAGTACCATCTCCTTGTTGACATCTGAATCACTAAGTTTATTGAGAATTGTAATTTTTCCTGAGTCAGTATCTACTTCAAAATGATCCCCATATCCCTGGGACAAACTGAAGACAACCTCACCATTACTACCTTGGTCTCTGTCAATAGCCGTTGCCTGCAGGAAAATGGGATTTATAAAGTGATGATGCATATATATTTCCTTTTGTGTGTTTATTCATGTAAAATTCAAAAAAATACAAAAATGTAATCTAATAAATTAAAAAAAAACAAAAACAATGTTAATTGACTTCATTGTTCCTTCACAATATCCAGACAAAAATCATTAGAAATTTTGTGTAACAGGTAAAATCTGCAAATTCTTAAATCAAAGATGCAATTCAAAAGGCTTTAGAGCAAATTTAATCAAAATCTTCTTTTAACATTTTACCACAATCTTCTTTTAATAATTTATCACAATCTTCTTTTAAGAATTTATCAGAAACTTCTTTCAACAATAATCTAAAGGACATCAGAGCAAAGTTCCCAAGATTTTTCTTCAAGTGTGAAATGACAATACCTGTCTTATAGTGGTACCAACATCAGCATCGATAGGTACCACGGTATCATAAGGCAAGTTGACAAAGGTAGGAGCATTGTCATTCTGGTCCTCTACGGTTACCTTCACCAAGATATGTGCAATACGTGACGAGTCACTAAGGTCCTCTACCAGCACTATCAGTCTATACATGGCCTGGTCTTCACGGTCCAGAGGTATCCCCTTAGTCTGCAGGACCCCTGATGTCCTTACGATAGAAAACTTGTCCTGATAGTTCAGCAACGTAAAAACTAAATGTTGATTCAGCGAGTGAGGGACTTGAATTACAGCAAGTAATTGAGTGAAATTCAGATTCTCTTTCACTGCTACTTGCATTTCTTGCTGCGAGAGGGTGAGACCAGACTTACTCTGTTGAGATATCGAAATTATAACGTCAACTGAGGTGTCAAACTTTCCATCAGATGCTGTTACTTTAAGGTCATACTTTGCTGCCATGTTTGTCTCATTTTTGACATAAATCATTCCAGTAGTTTGATCTATTAGGAACTTCTCATGATCACCATCAGTGAGTGAAAATTTCAGGCCCTCCGTAGTCTTAGTGTCAGGATCCACAGCCTTAATGGCTATCACAGGTACATTTGCAGCAGTTGGTAACCAAACAGTGCCGTGGAACGTAGGTAACTCAAAAGCAGGGGCATTGTCATTGACATCCACAATGTGTACGACAACTTTGGCTACAGCAGCTGCTGTCAGTTGAGGATGACCTTGGTCAGAGACCTGAACATAAAATTCTAAACGATCAAACAATTCATGATCCAGAGGTGAGCTAGTTTTAATTGCTCCTGTAGTGGAATCAATATCAAAGAAAGCAGCCTCCTTTGGATCGGTTATTTTAAATACGAGTCTTGCATTCTGGCCCGAGTCTTTGTCGTCAGCCTTGATCACTAAGGGCTGTCCCTCTGGGTCAAGGACAAGGGTACCTGGCAACGCAGATTCAGTAATGCTTCCTTTATAATTAAGGCTCAAGAAGAAAGGTTCATTGTCATTGGTGTCAATTATCTGGACTCCAACACTCACAGAATCAGTTTTGCTGATGATGTTTGATGCCAAAATTGTGAGGTTGTAAAAATCTTTTAGTTCGAAGTCTAATCCTTTATTAAGGTAGACAACTCCTGAATTTGGGTTTACAGCAAAGGTGTCCTGATCATTTCCCTCTGTTATGGCATACATCACGGATGATTGGCTGTCAGCAAATACTGAGGTCACATGACTTCCAGGTGCTGAATTCTCATCAATGCTAGCTCCATATTTGCTATGCAGGAATTTTGGAGGTGCATTTGTTGACATGGTAACCATAATGTGTACAGTGGCTGTGCTGCTAAGGGGAACAACTCCATTATCCGTAGCTACAACAATCAGTTTGTATTGGGATTTCACTGTTTTATCCAGTTCCTTGGCAACCGATACAATTCCTAGAGTTTCATCTACAGCAAAAGCCAAGTCAATGTTACCTGAAATAAATGAAAAATATATGATAAATTTGAAACATAGTATACCTACATTATTGATAATCATATATCAAATCAGTTTGAAATTCTAAATTGAATCGATCTGAAAAAGCATACAGGACTAAATAATTCTATAATGGCTATATCGGCTTGCTTTCTACGTTGTAGCAAAGGGAAAAGGGTGTGTTGGTGCAAAAATATTGCAATAATTTTTTTTCTACTCAGTCTGGAATATCTTTATGACTAAATTGAATTCCTGAAGTAAATATAAGGGGCATCAGCTGGGGTGATCAGTGAGGGAAATGAATAGACCATAAAGCCAAAGGAAATTCTTAGGACTACCGAACAGGTCGATAGAGGTTGGGCAAGAGGGAGTCATTTCAAACAAGTATCCACTTTACATTCAACGTGAATTATCAGTAGATTCTTTATCGTCTGCAATATTTTGCCGCCATAAATATAATTTCATCCGCAAGAGGTCGCCCATTTCCTCCCTGGCAGCCCCTAGTCTTCTCAAGTGGTGGGCTTTTCTTTCAAGGGCTTCCCTTGTGCCTATCATACATCGAGTAAATTTGGGAAAATAATTAGTTTTTTAACCAGTACACACTACCTTTACGTATGATCAATACATCTGGTGTGAGCATGGCGGGAAAAATATGCTTACTGTAGATCAACTAAGCTCTTTACTGAGTGAATGTCCTTTATATTGTGATATAAAACTTCAATTCATTCATATCCCAGTTGGAAATATCCGTAAATGCAAGTTAATTCTCGATTCCTTTGAATTAACAAGTGAAATATCTTTTGATATGTGAATAGTACGTATTCAAAAGATAAAAAAAATGAGACAGAAGCAAAATAAAGACAACAGTAATTCAGAGATAGACAGACACACAGCCATTTTATATAGGCATAAAATGGATCATACTTATTCTTACAGAGGATTTTAGATAGGTAAAATCCATTTGCTTAAGCCAAATTCAGAGAACGAATTTAACGGATCGGATGTAGAATCATTCATCATACGTACAAGAAAAACATGTCTAATGCAAAACCTTCAAAGGGAAACCCCTTAGTTTGCAATCTTATGTGTGGACAAATCGAACATTTGGTACTTTGGTTTAAATTACATATATGATATAGCGACTGCGTTGATATGGGAAATGCTTAATTGTGCCTTGATTCGAGTCCATCAACGTCATGATTCTTGTAGTATATGATCATAGGAAAGATGCATAAAGCAAGAAAGGTCATTAACACCCTCTCTATTATTTCACAAGATGACAGAACTGTTCAACAGGCCCACTTAGTTATGGTCAGATAGATCTATCAGATTCTATCGATCTCTATCACTGATCATTTGTTCGAAGTCGGTCAGCGATGTTACATTAATTCGGATGGAAGCAGTGATTTGGACATAATAGGTTTAAACCTACCCGGGTCAATCACTTGACCACCCTGCTAAATAGACCCCATTATACTGTTTGTAAAACGACCCCAGGGCCATCATTTGATAGTAATAAAGATTATGGGAGTTGGGCACAAATCAAAGTCTCAACACCTAAAAAGCTTGTCTTGGGGACAAGTCGCTATTTACTAACTCGGCTGACGATTTTAACGGCCCGAGAAGGAATATAAATCAAACTCTTTATTGGAAAGTGAAATCAAGTGTTCACATTCATAAGCGGGTAGAGTTTTGAACTATTCAATTAGCCAAGGTTGTGTGCATCTGCCAAAAATGAAAAGGAAAAGAATTTCAAACATTTCTTCAACAGGTGCTCTTTAGCTATAAAGTATATACTATTATTCTCCTTTTTTTGTCTTTCTATGGATGAAAAACAACGATGAACTAAACTGTACCAAGCGACAAAGAGCTTAACGTTTTATTTTCGTAAAACTAAGCTAATTTACAGATATATCACTTTCCCCTTCTTATCTCTATTCTGAACAAGCTATGTATATGATATGACATGATAGAGCGTCTGTCTTCAATAGGTGTAACCCAGCAATCAACATTACGACTTATCACAACTGTTATACAACAGGTTAAAAGATGAGGTGCTCGTAATGAAGGAGGGATTTCTAAGAGCAATTAAGGTTATGTCAAGTATTAATTCATGTTTCCTGCTTGTGTGACTTAAGGTGCTTAATTCATTGTTTCCGACACACTATGTTACTGCACTCTTCCTTAATTTAGAAAACAGTAGGAAGGTACAGGTTAAACGATAATTAATGATCTCTCGTAAGGCCCTGACGGGATAAAGTACCTTTGTACTTCAGTAAACTATCGGATCCTGACCGTACGTCATTCTCGAGTTTGAAGGTTAATATTTTACCTAGTACAAATATCAAATGATATCATATGTTTCATATGAGACACTTAGGTTCGATGGATTCAAAACAAAGTTTTGCAAAGCCAATCGAACACTCTGCAACAACGTATGGGTGTGGTCATTCATGTCAAGTATACATCTAGTACCTGCAACAATCGTGTAGGAGACTTCTGCATTTGCTCCCTTATCTTGGTCTAAAGCTGTCAACTGGACGACGGCCGTCCCCACTGCTGAGGTCTCAAAAACTCGGACGTCGATGACGTCAGACAGAAAAGCGGGGGCGTGGTCGTTATGATCCTGCACGCGCACTATGACGCGTGTGTAGTTCCTGTTAGACTGGACTCCCTGATCCCTCACCATAACGGTCAACTCGTGCATGGACATCACCTCGCGGTCAAGTGGTTTTTTCACTTTGATGATACCTGTCGATAAAAGGTGGTACAAACAACATAAAAAGATGAAATTTACCTGACATTTGCGCTTACATGTTACCTTCTATTACTTTAACAGATATTGTAGATTGCTCTTTAGATTACTTTTAATCAATCAAATCAATATTAAGGTTACATAGCCTAATGCTTTCAAATCGTATATTATTCAAATTTGCATATGTGTGCATACCAGATTCTGAATCGATTTCGAACAATCCCAGGCTGGCCTCATTTTCCGCTGACGTAAACTTGTAGATGAGCCTTCCCTGATTATCCCTGTCTGTCGCCGTCACTTGGATGACCTTGGTGCCGGGAGACGCCGACTCGGAGACGGTGACGTCATATGAGCCGTTTGAAAAACATGGAGTGTTGTCGTTCACGTCAAATACTGTGATGTTCACCTGTAATTAAACGCATCTACCTTTAATTGGTACATCAAGTGCGGTAACCAAATACATTTAATAAATGAGCCGATTTTATGGGCAAAATTTCGCTTTCATCTTGCTTGTTTATACCTGACCAGTTTACAAACACAATTGTATGGTGGTCAATGACCATCTAAATATTTTGCTTCACACAAGCAGATGCCTCCCCTTAGCACCTGGAGGGAACAACACTCTCTACAAAGCCGTTCTATAGCTCATTATGCCAGCAGCATTGTTTATCGTCTATCTCTACTTGTCCCGACACCTAGCGGTCGTTCCACATACCAACCACCCTCGTGGACGATGATATGCAACAATTAGTAAACTTATTTATTTACATTTCCCTAACATCTTTTCTGCTAAGAATTTATTCATTCCTTCTTTACCTATTATCTGTGATGTGTTTATACAGATCCTAATTTCGCCATCTCTATGGCGTTCAGGTGAGAGCAAACACTGCAACAGATGATCAAAAAAAGATGATTTTAGATGTTGGACGGAAGTCGCCAACTATGAGGTCTTCCTGGAAATTCGCACCTGTTCCACTCCAAAAAAATATTTTCAGAATTGCCGGCTCATTAATGTTATATAAATTCTTCAAAATTCCCATATCTTCAATCTTTTCATAAATCAGAGATAATCAAATTTGTCTGTGTTACATCTATTTACATTATGAACTGTGAAGATTAAAGGGCAATCCAGTTATCCAAGTCTTTCATCGTGCTATTTCCTGATCCGAGCCGATCAGCGCAACTATGGACGCCCAAAAAGTGTGGGAGGTTAATTTAGTACGAATTAACTCTGCCCAGCATGATTTTGCGTCAACAAGGGCTACACTCAAAGTTGATGGTTTTGTTATCAAATTAATACTATTTTTATATTCTCTGGTATTTAGACGATCTTGGGCATCTTTAAACGATGCTAGTTTCGTCGCGCTGTCGTACTTCCGGAAACAAACGGATGACGTCATTCGAGGACATGTCATTTAAAGAAGCAATTACCACAATATCATAGATCAAGCAACTTCATTCCAGCTTAAAATACATATACCTTGACTTATATTTATCTTTAAGTGAGAGTTTCTGTCTTCACACTCCTCTACACCCATCTCATTACAGATACAAGATGATAGTTACGTGAATATTACAAGTTTGTTGTCGTCAATCTTGTCATATCTCCATGTTCTATAGTAAGAAGCACTAGATGAGAAGGTAAGATAATGTCAGATGATTATATGCCGACATGCTGTAGTAATGAGCGCGAAAACGCAGACGACAGTTTCCCGCACTAGGTATATCGGCGTGCTTTCCTTTGTAGCTGCCTGTTACCACAGAGATCTGTCGACAGAGGTGCTTATTTTGCGAGGAATCGTGTCATAAACGACCATTTCTTCGTTAAGGGATGCTGAGCACATCCTTTTTGTGTTCAAACAGCTGATGCTGAGGGGTGTGGGTCATGTTTTCTTTCATGTTTATGTTTGAATTAAGGTACCTAATCACTAAAGATCAAAATCGAACATAAACTGTATCTAGAGTTTATCTTGTTTTCTCTTGCACATAATACATAAGTTCTGACATAACATTAAAGGGGTAGGCTAGGCTTCTCTATTCTTTATTTCAGAGACCCTCTTTTGAATGTTTTTAAAGATGGAATTATTTACTGAATTTGAGTCGAATGTCTTTTCTCCTCTTGAGTTATACCGAAGAAAATATGTCATTGGTTGACCTTATCAACAACAAGAAAGGGAATGTTTCGTGATAAAGCAGGTGACAGCTCTTTCATAAATTTCTATCCTTTTATTTGACCAGGCAATGTGGTTGGGCGACAGTCTTTTTCTGCGACCTTTATTCTTTATTTACAAAGCGAACTAAGAGGGTGTGAAAATTCTACTAATGATACAAAGCAAATTCGGTTAAGGTGTAAATTTTGAAGGGCAAACTACTTCAAATCATCTGTATTCAAGAGGGGTGCCGAATAAATAACTTTTGAGGTTGTAGATTTCCTCACTTCTTGTCTGATGTCATTGATTTTATCATGTATATTAGGTTAAGTGCGCAATATTTAAAGCCCTTAAATTATCCATATCTATAAAAGAGAGCTTCCCGTTTCATGTACCATCATACAAAGTTTGCTCATAATTCAGAGTTCTTAGTGAAAAGCTAAATCCCAGTAAGAATCGGCGTCTTTATTTTTCTCTTCTGTTTATTTTTGTCAGATGTCTTATTCAAAGCCCGCTGGAGAAATTAATCCTACAAAATCCGCCGGATTTGAATCACCCGATTTGCATAAAGAGGTCTCTGTTGGGAGGCATTCGTTTTAAATTCATTCATAAATACGCCTTAAACTCCTTTCGTGGCGTACCACCACGTTCCTGACGGAATAAAACTAATTTGAATCAAAATTTCAACCACGGGGAGGTAAAAACTACAAGCTAAATCACCTTCCACAGCTCAAAATGTCGTATCAAAGACAAAAAAGAAAATAATTTGTCAACATAACATGTGCATTTCGGTTTATTTGCGACAATGTACCTCATAGCGCACCATGAATTTAGACAAAACAAAGCAAAACACCAGCAAAGAAAGCAAACCGTTTTAAAGTCAAAGTGGTACGTAAATTTCCTTTTCGGAGAGACAGGGATACTAAATGATTTTCGACTTAAAACTCGACAACTTACTCCAGCTAAGTCTTTGATGTTGGAGCTTGCCTGACCTTGTTTTGGTTGGAAAACAAAATGTTTTTACAACATGCTATTTCCTCGTTTAACATGCTCCACAAACTACAAAAGCCTAAACGTAACAAAGATCGTGTTTGTCGTCAGTTTTGACAGAAACCACTACCGGAACAAGATCGACAGACGCTGGTCCGAGGCGTCAGAACTTCTACTGGAAACACAAGGACTCTTCCTTGACAAAAACAAGGGAAGATGTATGGATATGTAAATACAATATGTCTTTCCTTTCGACACACCTTTTCAAATGTACTCAGATGCATTGGCGGCTTTTTGAAAAATGTAAATTCCTGATAGGAATGGGAGGGTGGGGAGGTGTAGGATGGGAGGGGCTGCGTGGTAAAAGAGAGAGGAGGGAGATCCCTAGGACACATACGAGATACACTAAACTGTAATTGACTTTTCAGTTTTTACCGATTGTTGTCTTTTGGTTATCAAGGGGAAGAGGGGGGGGGGAATGGTAAAACAGAAATGATTTATACCTACACTTAAATTCAATATTTACCGATGTTGTCTTTGTGTTATCGAGTTTGTCCAACTGCTATGGACAGAAAAATATTTATTCCAGTGAATGAGAAAAAATCTAAGCCGATAGTATGGCATAGCAATTAATCTTTAGGTACCTAACCAACTCCTACAGGTGCACAATCAAAAGGTGACAAGACCAACACCTGACCCCCATCTAACCGCAATGTACATTGTCGATAGTGCAAACAATATGTATTATGTTTGTTTTATTCAATACCCATTCGAAACTAATCTATAAAAGTCTCTTTCAAAATTTCAAGTAAACATATGAGGTTTGTTTGAACGGGGAATGGAGCTTTCCAATATGTCAATACACACTTTAGAAAAGGGAATGTCAATATTTCTACGTCCAATTAATTAAAGTATACAAAAAGGTTATAGGTACGCCACAGTTACAAACGATCCGAACGGTCAGTGCCACGAACGGACTTAAAAGATTTATGTGAGAAGTCTATCATAGATCAACGACGCTTGACCGCACCGACAGACGTCTGTCGCCAAAATTATACAAAAATACATGTATGAATTTTTAAACCTTTTGTTTTAGTAGATTTTTTTTATTAAGGGATGTCATAGTGTGTTTTTTTCTAAGATAGTATGTAAAACACTGAACTCCCTTTCCACTGCTTCCCTCCCTATCACGTTAAACACCGTAAAAGGGGAAACTAAAATAGAAACCCAAGTGCGGGTTTTTTTTTTTTTTTTGCGAAGCACATAAAATTCAGACATGTAACGGTTACTGTCTACCACCCGCATTGAGGTCAACTACATCACCATGTTTTATGGATATATGATGAAATGCGAGTGAACGATATACACAATGTACCAGAGTGTATGTAATAAAGCGGCTCTCCATCCCAACTTTCACCAAGCTCTGATTTAGATCCCATGATAAAACCTGTAGATTTGGATTGTTTATGTGACACGTACCCCCTCACCGCTCATTGTGTCGAGTACATAAATACAGGACACTGGGAGGTCCCATTAATCTCCTTATAGATACATATTTTCTCTTTTGTTACATATTTTATGATTGATGTGCAGAGATAATGAGATTTCAAGCTTTAAGGATGACTTCTATTAAGCTATTAGTCTTTTTGGTAATTTCATTTTTCTTAAATTGCGATAATCAAGCTACTGGCACCGTCAGCAAGGTACATGATGCAAAATTCAAAATTATTCACTGTCACTTCGACAATTCGATCAGCTCCTTTATTTAGGCCTATTGCCAAAATACATACGCCAATGGTGACATTGGCAATCAGAGAAAGAGTCCAAGTTAGTGACCAATACCTGAAGTGCCGAAATATATCCTAAAGGCAGTGACCATCAGTAAACATGCGTTTTAGTGACAAGCTTGTACTCTCTATAGTGGCAATGTGAAAATAGCGTTAATGGTAGAAGAGATACTAGGGAGTCAATGAACGACAATCTTTAAGACCTACCTGCACAGTGGTGCTATGTACACCATTAGTTGCAGTCACTGTTAGATTGTACCGATCTTTGGTTTCACGGTCAAGTGGTTTGGCCACAAGGATACTGGCGTAGTTAGGGTGGATTGTAAACTGATCCCAGTCATCACCATCTATAAGATACATAGCAAAGGTCATGTGAAGAATATCCATAGCAACAATTTCCTTTACAAAACATACCGGTATATTCTCCTAGCTTTTGGACATATGCGTTATAATGTAAACGACAGTACTTTTTACATGTAAGCAACAACAGTACTTAGCTTGACCAAGCTATTGCGTGCAGAGCTATTTAAAACAAATTATTTTTTTTCTCGAAATAAAGCAGTCATTTTGAAATGAGAGAAATATGGTGAAGGAGGTCTTACCAATGATTGAGTACCACAGTTGATCCGGTCTATCAGCGTCAACATTCACCAATCCTACCAACTGACCAATCTCACAGTTCTCAAACACGTCCAGACTGATACTGCTCTGAGCAAACCTCGGGGGCAAAGAGGGTGGGGCAAGAGGTGGGGCCTGTACCTCAAGACGCACCCTTGTGGTGTCCTTCTTCCTTGGCTTGCCACCGTCATATGCACGAACCTGATAATTGAAATATTCATTTTTTATTCCTTTACAGCATTTCCCACACAGATGTAAATTTTCATCATGGTTTTCAAAGCATATTACTATGAAGTTACCGAGAAATTTGAAAAGGAAAATAAAATTACGTACCTTCAGTTCATAAGAATTGGGAAGAAGTGGTCCATCTGCATAAATCATCCCTGTACTACCGTCGATACTGAACTGTTTCGCAGTCTTCCCTCGTAGTTTGTAAGTAATGTCAGCGAATTTTCCTTCGTCCTTGTCCTTGGCCGTGACCCTGATAATCGGCTCGTGTTTGACCTCTGGTCCCAGTGAGGCGACCCTGACCCTATACAGCTTGTCCAGGAACTGTGGCTTATTGTCGTTGATGTCAAGGAGAGTGATGATGACCTTTGCCGTGGATGAGAGGTTTGGTTTGCCATTGTCACTGACAGTCACCTGATAAAAATATATTTAATATTTAAAATAATAAAGGTATAGAATATGTCTTATTATTTTATTTAAGAAAGAAATTAACCAATCAGAATCCTTCATTCTCGGCAATGACCAATGAAATCAAAGGAAACAAAATTGCGCGGAGTTTACATGTACCCATGTATTTATGGGAACATAACTAGCTGTATTAGCATTTTATGAACATAGACTGAGAAAGGTCATTATTTTCTGACCTATCAAAAACCAAAAGAAGATGAGATAAACATCCGCAACTCGATTAAATCCTCTGATCAACGTGATAACAAAATTTCAATCCCACTATCAGTACTTTATATCAATTTAATTTGAGAAAGGTTTCAGGTTACCGTGTTGCAATCACAATTCAATTGACTGTGTGTTAACTGTTTATTGCTTTCTTCTCAAATTACAATTTAGATGATTTAGATCATCAGAATTTTTTGTCGACGTCAATGAAAATTCAAATCACCAATCGTTAAGCCACCGTTGACCTCGGATGCACCCATATCAATATCAAAATTAACCGAGCGTTTGAAGGCAAAATTCCCTGTCATAAGTTCATCGACTTAATTAGACCATGGGGGACTGACTGCATGTATAAAACACAGCTCAATATCGAACATCAAAACATAGTAATGTCATTTGGTACTTCGTATGTTTTTTTTTCAAAGAGTAGTATCTTCAAGCGACGAATCAGTACGAAGCGACGCGAACTTGTTTCAAAGACTAGCTAGACAATTTTAAAAGAGCAGAAGATGGATCGGAGCGATATTATACAGTGGTATCAAACATAAGCTTCAAATTCGTATATCCTATATCTTTTGGACCATAAACAATTACTCTATGCAAATAAAAACAGATTTTTTTGTTTGATATTTCTTTCTGAATGACACATCCAGACAACAGCTTTCCTCGTAAACTATAAATTAGGGAGTAAAAAAGGTCTGGAAATCTTTGTTTATGTACCTACTCACAACCGTCCCACCATATGTCAATTTGCAATTGGGGTGTACCTTGAGTTCACTCGCTACTGTGTGTCGACCTCATCATGAAACCTGCTTCTTTATGGACATTTTACTGTCCTATACACATCAGAATACGGTGACCCCGGGCGCACTATTGGATTATGGAGGAATTCAAAAGTGAAAATGAGAGATACCGAGTCCCTCCATTGATCGATTGAGTGCATTTTGGCCATATTAGAATGATTTATATGAACCAGACAGCGGAGGATAACTTTATTAGACAAGCCATTTCTGGGAGTTACTCTCATTAGATCCAATCTTTGTGAAAGATGAAGTCGGAATTTCGACCCCAATGGCTTTCCGTATATTGCTAGAGAATGGCCAGTGTTGATTGATCGGGAGGCTTTAATTTGTTAAGCTACTTCAGGCTACAATCACATCAGATGGATGGTCAACGAAACAGCGCTTGACCACGAAAAGGGAAAGCAATAAAGCAGCGGTGACTAATTACCGGACTGAATAGCTCCCCAACTGTGCCCGACCACGTCCCTTGAAGGCAGAACACAACTTTCTTCATCCATGTTTGTAATTTGTTTCCATATGGAGAAACTGTCCATGTCAGTCTGAAATAAGATGTCACTTTTCCTCGTCGCCATTTATCCCGATATTGACAATATAATCTTGAGACACTGCGATAACGTTATCAAACCTTTCAGATGAAAAAATCCAATTTAAGATGGTCCTTTTTAGGTCTTCCTCTCGTCCATCCAGAGACTAATGAGCACCAAGTTCACAGATCATCAAAGAAATATTAGATTGGGCAGAAAAACCATAAGAGATTATATATTTCATTTCAGTACAAGAGACCGATCCCCCTAGGGATTCTACTCGGATCGAAAAACCATTTTCATAAGACAAAGCTAAAGTAGGGAGTAAGACTGAAGAAGTAGATATAGATTCAGTAATGGTACAGAAATCCCTTCAGAGGAAACTATTCATTTTCTCTTTTCATGCACTCTATTAATTCCCTGGTAAACGTTGCGACTGCGGCAATATTTCCTTTGATCTTGCAATGTTCATCGCAAATAATATCAAATAGTTATGATCATAATAGAGTCAGATTTTATATCCACTCTAATAAAAACGGAGATAAGAAATTCCCTTTTGGCTACCAAGATCAGCAGCTGGGGGTTATAAACGCGGTCAGAAAAATGTGTTTTATGCTTTGGAAAAAAAGGATTTTATGGCCATTATTGTAGGATGGATCTCGACTTTTGCATGGGATTTCGTTTTCACCTGCAAAATTCACAAAGAGAGCGAAAATTACGAAGTGTGATGAAGTGGGCATGTGTAGAGAGCAAAGGTAATAAACTCTCGCCATCTCTTCTTCTCATCGTCTGCAGCGCGCACTTCCGCTAACTCGGCAATGATGCATTATTAATTGCTTGTTTAAACGTTCTGCTTTTAAGAAAATTAAAAATATCATCTTTAATCTTCGTGATTCATGCATTTCTTTTTTATTTTCATTTACACTTATTTTCAATTTTATTAGACGACTCGTTCATCAAAGGCAAATCCAATTCGTCTCCGAAGAATTTCTAGAGGCACTGAACGAACTCGTCAAATATATATATAAATTAATACATAAATTCAATGTAAAAATTGCAATCGGTGAACTCATCTGAACTTCGATAGGGTTGAATCGAACACGCCTCTTCCAGACCGTATTATAAACAATAAGCAATGGCGTGTGAAATTCCCAACATTTGAAATAAAACTTTAATATATTTTGGCCTAAATGACAAAATAATTCATCAAAACGGATATGCTATGTTTCACAAAGAGTCATTACCTTCAATAAAATACATTTATTGTGATTAAATGGCAGAGGTCTCGCCGAGTTTGCCAATTTCTTCCTTGAATGGACCAATTTGATGCACGCAAAGCACATTGCGCCACAGTTTCATTATCACATTGAAAAAAAATACATGTACATGGAGGAATCTGTATAGTTTGACTATGAACTTTAAGAATGAAATTTGATTCACAAACAAAATCAAACACACAGTATTTTATTTTTTCAATTTCAAGCTGGAATTTCCAATAAACAAATCAAAGACCAATGGCACCAAAGCGGAAATAAACTATCATTTTAAACAATAAAGAAACCAACAGACCAGGTAGTAGAGTAGAAAATGTTTATGTGATATGTTAGTACCTAATCTTGGTCCTTGTATTTCTATACGCTGTCATTATTTAAAATTTAAAACAAGAGACGGCGCCTCATAGATGCCTAAAACCGATGATGGATCTGTTGTTGCCCGCCTACGTCGATAAAAGTGCAGATTTGTGTATTGCAATCTATGCATAAAGAGCAGGGAACAATCCTATCTATTAATGTTAATAAATATACCAGTGCCAAAATAAGAAAGGAAAGGGTGCACCCCTCCTAATCCAAAAATACAAAACATTCAGCGGATTAGGATGTGTCAGGACATCAGCGTAGATAAATATCTTAACTGCAACAACGTGATATAGGTACATGCCAAGTTTGGTGCATAGCCATTCAGTCCTTTTGTAGGGACATAATAAATCTCGAGCGACGAGACATAATATTTCATTTTCGAAATAAACTCAATCAACCATTCATTCCTAACAGATGAAAATAAGATCTTAATTTGACATAAAGGTGACCTTACATATGAAAATAGCTCAAATGAAACATTCCAATAAAGCTAAAGCTCTCTATCTCTCTCCGACGATCTTGACCATATTTGACCTACATAGCAATAATTGTCTTGACCAAAAAATATAATATAATTCTTTCAAAATTGTCATATCATCTTCCCTTTTCGTGTCGTTAAAATGTCCTACTCTAAAGAAAAGTCATAAATTACTTTTTTATTTACCCTTTTCTACAGTAATTACGTAACAGTCAGACTGTAGAATATGGAAAATGAGTGATTTAGACTTCCAAGTTAAAGATTAGGGGAGATAACCCCAACCACTAGTCAGCTAGCACCAGTAAGAAATGACAAATTAATCTTTACAGCCAGTCTTTAGGTTGCATAATTTAACAAAGACTGCCAGTGCATGTTTGCTGCAGTTTTTAATGAATTGGTATGTAATTAGTGTAGATTTTCATACCAAATAATAAAATATCATTTCAAATATATCATAATATGAATAATTCAAAACGATTTTCTCCGCGATATTTGTATTCAAAATAAAAGAATTTAACCACTTTAAAAGTATTATGTCACAAGTTAATAGGTTCGAATTTTTCAAATGCTATTAAAGGAAATCGGAGAAAGAATCGAGTAAATCTATATCGATAAAGATCGGTATTCAGTGTAAAAATGTGACTGACAATTACATGTACCTTTTTCTTATAAAAGAACTTCGCGATTTGCTACCAAAAAACCATTGCTTTGAAATGGATTTTTGCCATTTTTGAGACAGAAAATGGATTTTTTGCCATTTTTGTGAAGTTCAAAGGCTGATCTTAAACTTTAAGATCAAAGCAGACCGTATAAAGAAAATTTTGTCACATGTTGCAATCTCCTTTAAACGAAAACATACAAAGACCGATTTTTTTTCTAAATTTCAATTTGACTACAACGGATCTATTTCCTACAACCATCGCCTCTTAAAACCTCTTGACCGAAGCAAAAATCACCTTCGAAACATCAAGCCGATGGATCTAAATCAAATATTAAATCAGATTTTCCAATGTAATCTTATACATTCCCACCTCCTTGCAATTTCGATAAACAAAGCGCCTCTACATCAATAACATTCCATTGGACTTCCAGTGCATGCATCATATAATTTGTACTGTTAATAAATTATTAAATCGCTCTTTTGTTCGTACAACGGATTCATAATGTGCGGAACTTTTATAGACATAAAATATGTATCTCAGTTTTACAAAGATAGCCATCATTAATACAAAATGCCAAAACCTGCAAATTTACATGTTTACAAGACATACATAAATTAGTCAAGAAAATAAGAATTAAGAAAACCGGAAATGTAACCCCATTAGACAAATACATATTAGAGGATCCCCTATTCTAAGACCTTTACGTCTTTACAACAATGTATCATTTCTATTTTGACGGCGTCATTCGTCTTTCCGAAATTCCTCTATCAATCACAGGGGCCATTTCACACATACATGTACAAGACATATATTTTTCTAGGAAATTGTTGTCTCTCTAATTATCTTTTTTCCCTTCAGGACTAACAGACAACTGTCACAGTAATGGAAGAAACAGGGATCAACAATTCCTTACGCAAAGCCTCATTGACTTCAGCATTCTCTCCGTGACTTTGATCAACGCGTCAGTCTTGCCTCATTTCGTTTCATTGGGGTTGTTTTCGGTTTGTTGGCATTAACAGGTTGAGAGTTCGTCTCTGACGACAGGTGAACTCACCAACAGTCGGCTGTCGATGACAAAAGACTCATAACTTAAGTGTTCGAGTGGCTCGTTAGCAACATACTTCATATAATTCCATGTAACTAAGAGAAACATGTTATACCCCAAGAAAATATGCCGAATGTTCCAGTGCTCTTCACCATAGAGAAATTTCCAACTTCCGGTCAGATTTTTGTATTATTGTGGCATTTGTACTAAGACGACACGAAACCTATATGATATCCAATGACCAATGACAAGATCCTAAACGTTCAATTTCTGTTCACCATAGAGAATTTACCAACTTCCGTTCAGATGTTCGTGCAATTGTGGCATTTTATTTGTACTGCAGACTTCATATGGTTTTTGTGATAATTTTTCAATAATATAAGCATGTGTGCCAGGTTCAATAGAGATGATGGACAACTTGGTATGCTTACACTCTCTGGCCAATGTCCAGAAAACTGTCGCCATGGTGTTTTGTACTGAGGTCAGACTATTGTGTGATCATCAAATACGAATCAATCTGTATCATCAAATCATGACCACTTAAGCAAACAAATACATATCAACTGTATCATGAAGGGCAGGATGCAAAACGGTTGCAAAGCAGTATTCCAGGAAACAAAATGAGCAGTGAAAATTTGGATATATACATCTCTGCAGACAACATGGTACAACATGGTACTCAATAATTATATATGGTTCAACTTGTCAAGACTAATTGGTTTCTCCCCATTCCCTCAGTGTCACGGACATACATGTTTAGCATACATGTTTAGCAACAAGTCTCGGTCTTTGAAACGAAAGATGATCGGATAGAAATTTAACAAGATCTATGAAAAAGATCTATGAAAAAATATAATAATTCTTATAGCTAGGTTCTGAATTTGAAGGTTGATGCATGTTTGCCGCAGGTGCGCGCATCCTGCCCTAGATATCAATCAGCAAGTTAACTTTTGGTTTGTCCAAAACATGTCATCAACGATTCAACATATCAGTCTCATGCTGTAAAATATGACGCCCAGACCTACATGTACAAACAGCCTTAATGCCTAAATACAAGGGTCGTTCATAAAGTGTACCGCCGCTTCATCAGTATTGAATTTCCAATTATAGATACATGTAATAATCATAATATTCAACTCTTCACTTCATATTAATACTTGCAAATCATGCAATATTTCGAGTCCTCATTTTTAATGTGACGAGATGGGAGGGGTTTTTTTTTGCACGTCACATAAATCTTTGTTCTACCAACCAAGCAATGTCAGTACATGTATATACATCTAATCGTTTAAAACTTATCATATCTATATTTGATCGCATTTGGCTGACATCCTCTTGTACGGACCAACAATATTTGGTTACAAGGCACTGTTTACATGACTAATGTAAAACCAAGTGACAGCTCCACTTTCAATGTTTATATACTCTATAACTCTTCAGTTGACTAGATTATATGATAACATCGAATTCAACAAAAGTTCTGATCTTTCACAAGGGCACATATACACAAGGTTAATTCAAACCATTCAAAAATAGCCCATAAAGGTTTGCATAAACCGATTATCTCTTTTGAATTTAGCCAATAGAAAATTGCATAACACCTTCTCAAAGCAAATATTGCTTCGTTCGGCGCCGTGAAGGGAGGTGACTTAATCATGACCTTTTGACCTCACCTCGTTTGTCCTTTGAATTAGGTTTCTGAGCAAATTATTAGTGTACTATCGAGTATGACAACTTGAGCCAAATTTTCAACAGAGTAAATGGGTAAGTGTAAGCATCGTATAAAAGGTTCAAAATTAGGCAACAGGTGCGCGTTTTACGAATGAAGAGTAATTATATATCTTTATACCACAAGAAGTCCTTGACCTCAACCAAATAATAAAACGTAGGATTTATCACGCTATATTTCGTGCATTTTCTCTGTGTGGGGGATATGTATCCGTAAGAAAATTGGGCTATAAAGAGATGGTACCTCTGTTGCTAGGGACAGCGTTTGTGACATGAAATGTCTTTTTATCAAAATAACTTACCTCGATAATCCGTTGGGAATGTCCACTATCCCGGTCAAGTCTTTTCTTCGTTGTAGCAATGACCCCTGAAGGAAAAAGAAAACTAACAGTAGTAATGATGTTATTTAAAAAAAATGTGAATAATGAGATGAAATAATTTTTGGAAACAAATTGAGTTCCTAGCTCCTTCTTCGCATCATGAATTCTTGTACATGTAGATCTAAATGATATGAATAAAGAGGGTGACAATGAGGTTGGGGGGGGGGGGGGGGGGGGGGGGTTGGTTTTTGCAGTATGAACAGTCTACATGTTATAGAAAGCATGCATGGTCCTGCATGGGCTATACCCATGGCCATGCCCTCTTGGACTACAAGGATGTACTCTTGTAAAAAATGAAATGTAATCACAAAGAGATGTCACAAAGTATAAAGTACAAGGCAACTCTATGCCCAAAATTATTATTAATGGTTAGATAGGGCGGTGTCTTTGTAATTCAGGTAAGCAAATTTTCAATGCACCTGAATTATCTATACCGACAGAGCATTCTGACAAAACTCTGCCACACGCTGACTGCCTAATAAGTACCCTCTCACTCGTCCATTCATACCGCTTCTTTGCGAAAATATGAATTTCAAATTTATCATTCTAACGGTGGCTTTGAAAGACACTTCAGTTTGAAAGTTTAAACGCAGGTTTGGGACGGTTGGTCTTTGTTAAGCTCTAAGTATACACCAGCTGGGGGCTTGATCGTGATGATTACAGCCTAAATCAAACCTAACGATATTGTACCCCCATACATCACATAAAAACCTCCCAAAGTTTTTATGACATGTACGGAGAAAAAATTTCCTTAAAGAACAAGACCTCTGGTATCAGAATCGTCCTTTCCTATTCGTTCCCCTTGACATTTGACAACGTTTTGAATAAAACAAAAGATTCAATCTGCAGTATATAGTTTGACATCTCTATCAACCATTCAATCAATACTATTCTTTTGTTTAGCTCCCCTTTTTAAAAAGTAGGAGAGCATATTAATATATCTAGGACACACCAATTCTTTTCGGGTTATCTCGACCATCATTTATTCGATCCAGGTCACTAATGCAAGTTTCATAAAGCGGACCCTATTCAAAATCATCCTTTATCGTGTCATGCGATTAAAATTTCTCAATGTTAAAATCTTTTGATCAATGAACACAGGACTTTCTCTCGCACTATTTTAAATTTTATTAACTTTTCCTAACAATAGACTATTCATTATAATTCTTTAATTTCTTGATTTGTATAGAAAAAATATGGCGCTATTTCATCGAATGAGATTTTGCGAAGATTGCATAATAATTTGCTCTAGTTTAGTAATTCAATACCGAAGATAAAATCTCGATAAATTCGAATTTGGAAAGGTTGAATCAAACACTTCTTTTGAATACAATTGAACATGTCAGGTAGGAATTATAGAAAACGTGATTTTATCTGCATTGTTCTCGATTAAAGGGGGAAATGTAGTTTTGTCACTACACTGTCTGAGTATTGATTAAATCAAACTGCAGGATATCTTTATGATTTTCAAATTTCAAAATAAGAGGTGAAGGGCAACCGCCGGTTCTTATTTTTAAGGAATTTTTCAGCGGGTTAGACCCCAATCACTTTTAACCTTAATGGAACAGCAGTCCTTCTGGGTTGAGACCCTATTTTCCACCTAATCTGGGTCCAACAACTTAGAATTCAACTATTTCAATAAGGCAGTTCTTTGCCATACTTGCTCAATTCGCCCGTGTCAGTACTAATATATGCCATTTGATGTAAAATCAACACTTTTACATTTTCTATCTGTTCAGATCATTTCTAACGTGTAACATACATGTTATAATTTACTCCATTACTAGCAGTACTTTGATGCAATTGCGCAAGTTAAACTAAAGGTTTTATCTATGCTATTGTAGATCTGATACAGCCTACATTATAATTATTTGTCAATTGATGTACTATTAGGGTGCACTTTGATGCAAGATTTGCAGGTAAATTTGAAAAATCGATCTTTCATTACATCTACGAGGTCTGACACAAAAGAGCAAATAACACCTAAAACCAAAACGGGCCAACTCCCGGCGACGACTGGCTTGTACTCCCGATTATAAACAATAGTGATACATTCTTTCATTGAGATAGGATACCGTGCCTTTGCAAAATTCCTTATATTTAGTTGTTAATGCACTGCAAACTTGAATCGTAAATTTATCTAACTTCAAATATAGATTCTTGATCAGATCTGTCAATGCAGATTGTTTACAATTCGACACATTTACAATTACCATGAAAAGAGGCCTTCGTCTTTGTGAAGGACCAAGTACACGTCTGTATTTATTGTACAAAAAGGGACCTTGTTCATATAGATCCGTTTCCAAATTCTGTTTATCATCGTGATGACTAGACAGAAAATTTCTAGACAAAATGGTTTTATAAAGTCTTTCATCTTTCATTGCTTATTTCTACAAAATCGTCTTCTTTTGCGGACGATTTGATGCGCCATGTCTCTTGGTATTTTACAGTAATTTGAGGAAGGATCAAGGGGCCCTGTCACGTGTGAAGTTGGTTCGAAGTGCGATTTTTTTTAATTATTCAAATATTCTGGGAAGATACTTAAAAAAATATATTTTTGCGAGTTTTCGATTTTTCGTCATGTTACAAATACTCATGGTAGCAATAATGTTCCTTCAAATAAAAACAATCACTTTTGCAATCAAAATCAAATTGAGACTACTCAAGAGAGAAAAAAAGTCTCGTCTCTTATCTCCTTTTTTTTATCAATAAAGAGATAAAAGAATCTCATACATGCAAAAAATCTTCCAAAATATCAAAGTTGGTGTGAAATTTTGTATGAAATGCTTGGAAAATTTTATATGAAATACTCAGCAGCCAAAGTTTTAAGTCGATTTTAGTATGTTTTGTAAACTTTTAAAGTACGAAAGATCATTAAACACGCAGTATGGCTCCTTGCACCTTATTTAACAAATATTTCGCCTTCGGTTAAAGATCAAAGTCCTAGATATCCTATTATAAAAACGATCTATTAAGAAAGAAACCACTTTCATTAGCCTTTAATGCATTTGATATTTAGGCAATAAGTAATACGCTTATTAACTTTACAAATACATAATATGGGACATACTGAGTAAAGTCACATGGACTTCAAATGAAATTATTTTTCAATTTTCATCCTGGGAGTTCATATGGAATATTTTACATAATTACACTCGAAATTCTTGTTATCGTTAAAACATGATATTTGCATACAAGATCATCTGGTGCACTAAGAAACTAGATATCAAATACATGTAAAGCATATCCAAGGCACTTCTTTTATTTCACATGAGTGGGCTCTAAATACTAAGAATTTATATATTCTCCCCATGGGCGAATCGAGAAAAAATCCGGGAGGATTAAGTCTGCAAAGAAGAGGAGGGGGGGGGGTATCCCGCTTTTCATAATTTTTTTTTCAAATTGAAAAATGAGGGAAAATCAGAATAATGAACAGCGACGAATCCAGTAGAGGGGATATCTTGACCCCCTCCCCGTAACCCCCCCCCCTTTCTCTTTAGATCCGCACATGCTAGAGTTGACATAAATTCTCCAGCCCAGACGCCTCGAAGTGTGATCTTTGCTTTGTACACATTAATTTTCTGTATTCATAAGTAAAATTAAAGTCTTATTATAAACTCAGCCATCCCGATCTACAAATTGTATGGAAAAATTTTACAAAGTCATTTTCCTCTCCTATTGAAGGACGGTTCACCAAGGACAGATCAGTAGCGAGAATATCATTGCTTAACGTTCAGGTAGACAACAAAGAAAACAGAAAAATAAATGAGTATCAGGTGAAACAAAATCTGCCCATTTAGAAAATAATAAATATCTTAATTGCTACATTGGAAGCTTTCGAGTCAGTTAAATTACCATTGCAATACAAGTACTAGAGAAGACTATAAATTGAGGGAGGGATGTAAGGAGGGGATCCATTTGATTTTTTTCTATCTATGCTCAAAATCTAGATTATGTACTTGTATACAGAGGTGTCGTGGCAGTATGGACAGTTGAAGTGAGGAGGTACAAAGAATTCGAATGGGAGATTGCAAATGTCACCTTTACAGTATCCATATTTCCAAATATCAGTACTTCTATAATTATAAACAAATATGACTTAAAAACACGGTGTTGTTATTGTTTTTCGACTGCTATTCGCTTGTCTATAGGCTAAAGGTTTCCCAAAATGCTCTATTAAAGTGTGTTTTCACTAGAACAAATAAATATAATCACAGCTCTGAATTATACACCCATACATCTTGTGTGATCATTATGCAACATCTCTCTGCTCTGAGAGCAAAAGAAGACGCTGTAATCATCCCGCAATCAAAGGTTTCTGGTACTAGCTAGCTCAGGGAGCTGTTAAAGAATATTTCTCATATGTGTTAATGTCGATTGCGCCACCTTAAAACAGATCTAACGATCAGAAATAGTTGATGATCTGACAGGTAACAGCAAACGTTATGTGGCTAATTATCTGACAAACCCAACTGTATTTATCATTTTTGGGTGTCAAAATAGTCATGAAAATGTGTTAAACGAGTCACTTTGTGTAAGAGCCAATTAAAAAACTGTACATTTTTTTCTTGGAAATTATTTTTACATACTTTGCGTATACAAAAAGTCAAAGCAATTGCGTTTCAAGAGCAGCACGTGATTCTGTTTTTCCAATTTGTGTGCAATATGGAAGATATGAAAGAGAGAGAGGGAGAGAGAGAGAGAGAGAGAGAGAGAGAGAGAGAGAGAGAGAGAGAGAGAGAGATTGTTCATCAAAGGAAAACTCTAACACCTGTGGTATAAAAACAAGCGTAGTGGTTACATATTATCACATGTAAAGGAGAAAAATTGGGGGTTTCCTTCTCTCATTTAACCCCTCATTAACATAATGCAATTTCTTTTCCGCCTACAAAAGTAAATGAATGACTACTTTCAAACGTAGAGGAATGCTATACAATGCATGAATGAAAGTTAGCGAGATTTAAGCTATCTGGAAAAGAACTTTGTATAAATTAATGGTGGAGTGTTTCTCTTTCTGCTTTGTTCTTGCATAGGCATAAAATTCACAGATGGGTAATAACTATGTTTTTTTAAGAAACAGCCGAAGTAGCTCACTTTCTGACCCCATGTGTGAAAAGTTTTCATTCATTAAGATTTTTAGTAAAGCGGGTTACCGATCGCACACGGAGAAGTTGGAACCCTTGTAAGCATCAAGCTGCAGAAAGACGTATCAGATCTGATAAGCGTAACAAAAATTTGTCAAAACATGTAAAAATTTGAGTTTTCGTAGTAAAATAAACATCAGAATTCCTTATCTCAATCAAAACATCTCATTTTAAGCGGCACAGTAATAGGAGCATCGGATTTCCTGATCAATCAGTTTTATTAGTCTTGTCTTTGAAATACTGTTGGAAGTTCAATATTTAGAATTAGACATATATATTGGTGCAAAATATTGCCATGAATGATATGGGTAGATGAAATCACAATGGCCTAATCAGAATGCATCTGGGGGTATCAATTCAATGGTGTGTGAGGTTGCATTTTAAAATATCTTCAATATTTTAGTTACATGTACACCTAAACTTTTCAGTCAAGAACGTTGAATTTCTTATATGTATGGGAAGGAATTCTACTCAAACATTTGTACATGTAGTTGGTTGGTGTATACATGTATTTTATAAGTCGTACTTGAGATTACTGCGCCCCTGGGTATATCCGTAATGAGGGGGACCGCTGGGAGGGAGATGTTTAACTCTGTGTGGATCCCCAAATTCGTGAGATCAAAGTTTCTTTTTAATATTTGCTAATACAGTAATCAACTAAGTGTCAGCAAAGTGTTTCATCTTCAAGTTCCTGAGATTGCCCATCGAATAGGAAGCACATAGGATATGTATACATCATTAGTTCTGGACGTATTTCCATCATTTTCTTAAATTTTTTCATTGAAAATGAAATTTGGTCTCTTAAACGTGAATATTATTCCTTCAAAATTCCTTCCTTCTTTGCTTATCCTAAAAATGCCAAAGCCAAACGATGATCCCAAAAATGCCAATGCCAAACGATGATCCCAAAAATGCCAATGCCAAACGATGATCCCAAAAATGCCAATGCCAAACGAATAGGAAACACAGTATAAAGGTAAATGTATATTAAATTAATCAGGAACGTATTTTCATCATTTTCATAACTTTTTTCATTGAACATGAAATCCAGACTTTCTTAACATGAATCATATTTCTTTAAAAAAATCCTTTGCTACACATTGGAATAGCTCGGTATCGCATGACCTTTTTTGCCAGAAGTCGGCATCACTTCTTTTCAGACAAAAGCTTTCAGACAGTTCACAAATAATCAATGAGTAAGATCATCACTTAATACCAGCTATTTCATCTTTTATGTACGGACTCACGTTCATTAACACCCCGAAAATCCATCACAGCGGAATCGGAAATTCCGAGAGTTCAGCGTTTTGTAGAGCCTTGCGGTTATCACAGCTCTAAACATTCTTGCAACAGCGCAGGATCAATGGTAATGGAGTAAAAATCACATCAGTTGGTTCAATCTCCATATATCATCTATAATAAAGCTACAATGTATGATACAGAAGGAGAAAGAAGTTCACAAACTCATTTATTAGTAAATGGTAAAAGCGTCGATTCGATTCGGAAAATGAAAATTTACTTTCATTGAGACGGAAAACCAACGAAAACATTATACCGCTTCTTCATTACGGCTCAAAGATCTACAAACAATTGGACATGTCTCTAAGGAACAATTGGGAAACAGTTAGCTGTCCATAAAGAATTTACTATAAATTGTTCAGTAAGGGATGTAGGGACAACGCCTTCTACATGTATATTGCCCTCGTTTCTTGAAACCACTGCAACCTATGACCTTGCATGCGTACTTTGTCGCTTTTTGATAGGCACTTCCGGTTGTCTAACCCATCAGTAGGTATCATAGAGGATAAAACACAGTGACCGTACACACGACCCTTTTAATTTGAAGGTCAAGATTTTAATGTCTTTATCATTTGTGGATTAATGGGAAGGATGTTTACTTGAGAACATTGTCGCTAAACCTACGTACTGAGAAACCGCATATTGAAAAGGGGAGCTGTTTACAATCATATAATGGCAATATTTACTACCGTTTGTGGTTTTTAAATTACAAGATCTTCAAATTCACTACTCTACACTCTTCCCTATTGACAAGTTAGAATTGAGCATACTTGATAATCTATCATACAAAACAGTTCCGGAGGCGTTAACTTTCTCAATAAAACTTACGGCGATTTCGAGGTAAAAGATAAAGTTTGCATCATTTATACGTTAAAGATATCTTTTCTCGTGGTTTATCACTTAGAGGTTCAAGATTTGATGCAAGCCGGCCGACTTTCAATTGATAAGTACATGTATGCATATCCTCTGTCTTTTAGCATTAAGCTCCAAGGTTTGTGAAAAATCCATCATAAATCTTGTTATGATGCATATTCATGTATTAATCTGTTTTCCTTTCCATCAAAATTAAAATTTACCTTCTTTATGATTCATGTTGGCATATGAAATTACATCTAGTAGTACAAGTGGAAAACACATTTCATGAATCATAAACTGGTCTTATACCCCTCTAAATCATTCATAAAATACAGAAAGAAAGAGAAATTGGACCTTGAAATTTTGTCAAATTACAGGTCTATATGTTTCGCTGCACAGGTGTTCAGGCAAACTCTATTCAAATAACTTATCCAGTTGTATCGAATTATTATTAAACTTGCCTCCAACTGTTTTAAGGTCAGCGTTTCTGTACGATAAACTGTTATCTATAGAAGGATCTGTATTTCTAATTCAACTTCAGTTATTATATCAGCATAGGGGAGGGTAAAACGCTTCTACCCGTGGGTAAATCTCACTGCCAGAACAATTCTACTCTGTGTAATTTGATGGTCCTTCGTCAGGCAATTTTTGCATGCATTTACAACAAATATTCACGCTTTCGGTTTGAGCTTACGCACGCAAAGCTTCTTTTAAAAGCTTTATACAAATAACCATGAAGCTTGATCCATTAAACTGTGCATCTGCGCCAGGCTTACAAGCTTAGGAAAGGCTTAACTCTGTGATATATCACGGTGAAAAGGCTAAAGAAGTTTTTTGCTTTTTTTCCATCATCTTGGCTTGAGAAGAAAATGTATCTCCTACATTGAATCTACTAGTTTACTTTCACTGTATATATGTACTGACACCACCCATCCCCATCCTTTCTGCCTCTACTGAAAACGTATACCAGGATTGTCCATATACGTATAAATACATTGCGTATTAAACATCAAGAATATAATTCTAGTTGTCTAACGGGCGATATACGCATATGCGTTGTCGGTATACGCATACGCAAAGCGTGTATCAAGACAAACAAACGTAATATATGACGTCACACACATAGATACATAAATACATCATACGCATACGTATTACATATATGACGTGTACGTATCGCGTAAATAGCGAACAGAATATATATGCACTGTGTATAAAGATGCACTTACAAACAACATACAAACAACTATGTTAATTTATAAAGTATTTAATCCTGCCCATACCCAAGGCTTTACACCTGGTCCGCCCCTAACCATGTCAACATTATCACCTTATCAATCTCCCCTAAATAATGTTTATGCTTGCATTGCTGCAGAAATGTGCAAATTATATAAAACCAAGGTAACCTGATAATATCTTAAACTTATCAACCGTGATAAATAAAACAACATTTAAACTCGTGCAAATTATAAATGCGCACTTAAAATCAGGCAATAAATTCTATGCCCCAATTTTTTTTTTCAATTCCCACTAAAATTGCCGTAAAAGGTATAAACAGATCTGTGCCTAATTATTCAGAATAATATCCATTCTTTTTCTGATTATCTATAATAGGGAATGACCCTAATTTACTTCAGCTTATTTTAGTTGTCATGGATACATAATTAAACATCTCGGTATCTTTTGTATGTCATCATATTCAATATACAAATCCCCGGCTCAATACAGAACACAATCTGAGATCTGAATAGAAAGATTATAACGAGCATGCATTCAATCCTATACCGTAAAATGATAATTCGATGGAATTTCAGTATCTCTTATTATGGACTTGTATCAATTAATTCTAACTACAGCTGAATTCCTTGCATATCATATAAGGCGACCATTGATATGATAAATTTTGGTGTTAGTTCGGTTCATTTTCTAGATTTTTGACGCCATACAGTTGAGTTTATAGGTTTACTGAATCCGAAGCATAATATGGATAATGATCTCGCATTTCAAATTTCGATACCCATCGACGTGTTTTTCCGATGTTTTTTGGAGCCGTGACCTCACGGAGCAAACCCCTTGGTGGTCAAATCTGACAAAAACGGTTTTATCTGTGCATGTCAGATGTATTTAACTTCAAGCTAGTGTCACGTCTATATGGCTGTCATCCTCCACAATACAAACTCCATCCAAACAAAGAGTTTTTAACTGCTATTATCTGTTTTATTTAGCGTGAATTCGTGTCGTATCGACATTTGCCGACGAAAAGATTTCATGGGAAACGAATGACAGGCGAGTAATGACGATTCCGAGTTGTCTTTGATCCTTAATTTGTAAGGACGTCCGTGTAAAATTGTGATACATAAGCTTACAAGACGACCCCTTGCTGAGTTTATCTCGTTTCGTAAAAGTAAAGAAACTTCTCTTCACAAAGTTAAATATTTTGTTTGAAACCCAGGGCCAGTTTAAGGTTTGACATGCGATTTATAAATTCTTCAAATCAATGTATTAAGCCCAGACCAACGGTTGCCTTAGTTTGATGACTTGGAAACGCATTGAAATTGGGAACTTTGAATTCATAATAGGATCGATGACTTGGTAAAAATTTGGCCTGTCGTCATGTGACATTTACATGTTTGGAAAAAAAGGCCACACACGATAGCAAAATTAAGAAACTTTATAGATATATGAACATACAAATTTCAGAAACTGAGTCAGCAGTTTCAAGAAAAATTATCTTTGTCGATACCGAAGCTTTTCCATATGTTTTCCTCTTCTACAATTCATGATAAAATAAGGCTTTTTCGTCAATTCTGGCAGATGAATAACGCGCTCGCCTCGAACATTGACTGAATTTAAAATTCATCGATCAGATTGAAAAAAAATTAAATTATTCTCCTTGACATACTTTGATGAATCTATTTCTATGATATTTGAATAAATCTTCATCTATCAATGAACGGAGTCGCTTATCACCTGTAAATGGGAGATCGATGTTTTATCGATTGATTAAGCAATTATTCATTCCGGGTCTATCTATACCGATTCCAATCCAGATTATATTTACTTCCAGGTGTTTAGATATCACACAATGCGCGAGATTTCCGACAGGTGGCAGGGTGATAACGATCTCTCAGACTTAATCAACATAACTGACAGTTTATAGTCAATAAAGATATGCCGTGACTAAATACAAACCAGTATATTCTAAATACCTACATGCAGGTCTTTAATTACACCATGCATGTACATTTAATTTTCTACGTAACGATAAAATTCCTTTGCAACAGTGTCAAAAGGAGTACAGTCTGGCTTTATACATTGTATTAATCATAATCTATATACTGTTTCACTTGTCGCATAATCTGACCCTAAATTTGTAATTTTGTCCTTGAAAGTGACCTTGACCTCTAATTCGGTGTTGAGTTTCATCATGTTTGACATCCCTGCAAATTTGGAGGGAGCATAATGTATGCCAAGTAAGTTCTTGCCATTTAGAAAATGTGAAAGTGCGACTTTCACAGACATACGGCTAGACGGACGGACACTGGTTAAAGTTATTCCTATAGGTTTTATCACGCTCACGATGCATAACTAGCTTCTGACGTTATGTTTGCTGACGGTAAATGCTAATTTTACGGTCGCAAACTGAGTTTTTCTAGCGACGCGTTAGCGGAGCCAGAAAAAAAACGGATGTTTGCACCGTAAAATAAGCATTTGCCGTCCGCAAACATAACATCAGCATCTTGTTATTCCCATTCCAGTGCGAACTATATTTTTCTGAATATAGAGCGAAATGTTACTTTAGCAACGCTGAAGCCTAATATGTTCTCGTTTAACAGCCGTAGCTAAGGAGCAAACAACCAATGAAATTCGACGTTATAGCGACATAGCATTAGAATTCAAGATTTCTTTCCTTTAAATATAGGAGCCAAAGTCAAACAAATGAAAGTGAGTGAGGGTGTATACATAGTGTTTAAAAAGAGGTCAGAGGTTAATGCTGTAATCCCTTTGATTATTTTACGCGTCAATTTATCATCATTACCCGGATGTCATGTAGGAAGGGAAGCATTAACTCTGCCCCGATCCCTAATCCTGTATTATCCGTACGTAGGGTGGCGGGATCAGAGAAAGTAACGTTGAATGAATATTTTGCCTCTCTTAGTCTAGGACCCCCTAGTACTGACGCACTAGTGACTAGTAACAAAACAAAATGAAAATAGAAATAAATTATAAATAAAACCTGTGTTTGTGAAATACGAATGCCCCCGTTGGCATCTTTGTCAGTTAAGCAGATGAAAAGTAGTTTCACATTTGAGGTCAAGGTCACAAGGTCAAATTTAGTATCCATGTAAAAGTCTTGCCACATGGAATTCATATGTGAAACACTTACCATTCAAAAGTTATGGCTAATGTTTAAATTTTCGATATTAGGTCAAACTCCAAGGTCAAGGTCACAAGGTCAAATATTTTAGTATCCATGGAAAGGTCTTGTCACAAGGGATACACATGTGAAATATGAAAACCCTATCACATACCATTCAAAAGTTATGGCCAAGGTTAAAGATTTTGCGGACAAACAGACAGACCAAAAACTATATGCCCCCGAATCTTCGATTACAGGGGCATAAAAAACGAAAAATTATTTGCTTTGAGATCTTGTTCACTAACATTTTTGGGAAATTGACAATCTTGTCCCACTCCATTAATTTCCTCCAATGTTTATCTATTTTTTTCCTCTTCAGACAGAAATAACCCCGATATTTAAAATATGCGTTAATTTCTTTTAGTGAATTGACGTTTACGTAGCATTGTGCATGTCGTGGGCTGAAATACGTTGTACGTCAATAAAACATAAACCTCAAATATATGACATTTCATTGATAGATTACTTCCCATTCAATTAAATGTTCATACAGTATTGAAGAATATGGATTAAAACATGATGGAGTTCGATTGATATGGCATTTATTGGCCTGTTTACTAGTAATAAATCAATTGAAAATATCATGATACAAATGACAAGTGAGATTTCAGAAGTTTCTGTTCTATTGGTATAGAGTGAAAGGGGTGCTATGGATTTTAATGCACATTTTGGGTATATATATGAATGCAAACCGCACATCAGAGATCGCCCGACCGACCCGGAACCAACCCCCTTCCCAAAGTGAATCTGTACTAGTCATTTCTGCGCGAATCTATGAAAAGTTCAACTGAAGTCTGATATTTTTATGTAAAATAAGTTCTATCAAAACTATAATGAAATATGAAATTTGGGTGGAGCATTTCTATTTTTCTTCTTTATTTTCCAAACATTCATCAAGGTGATGCAGAGACGATAAATTTTATTCATAAATTACATTTATTCATTTTTTATGTCCGACTATTCAATCAGAGAGCAAAACAATCAGTCACCTTTCCCAAATTCCAAATATTATGACTTCATGTAAATCCAACACACAATTTAGATATATGTTCTTCCCCTACTTGTTTGATAAGATCCCCAGTTGAGAATTTCATTAAAGCCTTTTAGTCGTCGATAAAACAAGAAGGGGTATATAAGATTAATCTCACGCTTACTTCAAACAAATCAAACAAGTGTAAAATTAGTTTCTGGTGTTAATACGTCCACTCGAACCCTCTTATTTTTCAATAAATCAGAGCAAAACGAGAAAAACTTCTCTGAACTCATAAAAACGTTTCTTTTGAAGATAAGACGATTCTCTATACATCCGTAATAAAATGAAGAGATTTCTTATAAAAGACCGACGAGTCATATTTCGACAAATGCGTAAAATGGGAGTATCACAGAAAGACATTATTCCTCCTGCAGTAACTTTTCTTCAAAGCAATGATTTCTCGAGAAACCGGTGGAATGAAAGGCAAAAGCGGGAAACATGCGATGGTTGTTCGCGCATTCCTACCATGGACAGATACGACAGAATGCCGGAAGTAAAGGGTCAACTCACATTATCATCATTCAACAAACAATCAAGATCTGATTTTGTACGCAATTGAATTTGTCAAAGTATGCATTCAATTCTGGCATTTTCTTTAACTGTTGTAATTTTATTTTTCGCTTCTATGCAACCAATTATAGCGAACGATCAAAACACGAATTAAAGAGGATGGTTTTAAAGTGCGTGCACCAGTATCTAATTGAATTTATAAAAATAATTCTTTCGTGCATTAAATTTTCAAATGAATATTTGTGACAAGTATAATCCAGCAAGAACATGTAGAATAGGGGACCACCCAAAATGATAAAATAACAAGAATAATGCAGGTCGGCCGGATTTTCATCTAAATGTTTTTTCATGCACTGAGTTTGCAGGAGCACAGAATTACAGATTGGGGATAAAGACCATCCAAGTTTTTGTTAAAAATTCAGATAAGTAATTATGTACAAACTGCATCACATAATTACACGATGTGATCCTTTATACAGAGCTGTACAGCATGGGTCACATGATGTTAATTCTGATGTGAAGTCTACCACCAGATGTCGCTTCCGACCATGTGCAGTGACAAAAGATACGGACCAGCTGTTCAGCATAGGAATTCTGACTATGCGATGCTATGGCATGTTTCAATGCAAGTAAAATACACAAAACTAATTATATAAACAGGTATTCTGCTATTTTTACACAGATCTATCGATTGCATGTTCCTCTTTGCATTTCAAATTAAAAGATCAAATTAAAATTAGATGCACAGAAGCCCTTGTAAGAAGATGAAAATTTTAAACTGTGCAATTTATGGCTGCCATAAAACGCGGTGTGAAATTAACAATTTTATGCATAAAATACGACGTTTCCTGGTATTTGCCAACAAAACATCTGCAATATTACTTCTGCATCCCTTTCTGATTTTTGCGCAGTGGAACAGAGAGTGATACGACGCATTTCATGAAGTAAATGCACGTGTATTAAACCTTTGTAACATGTTCTTTGAATTATGCATGATGGGATGTAACATCATTATCTTCACAAGTCAAAAGCAAATGAAAGAAATCTAATTATTATCTTCAAAAGTTCTCATTGTCTCCTGATAGATTATTCCATCTAAACACTGCTTTTATTTGTCATACGAAAGAAATAACTGTGTGTTAACTAACTATAATAATGAGCATATTGTTTCTTCGATATTCTAGTGCCCTATTTGCTGAACATAAAAAGAAGCAGTATGCAACCTTGGATAGCTAGCGTAGCGCAACGCTCTCTTTTTCTACTTTCATTTTGTGAAACCATGTGACTTACCGGTGATGCTGTTGATGGCGAAACCTCCGGTACTGTCGCTGTCTGTGATGGAGTAACTGAGTTCCTGAGTAGGGTTGTCGTCCTTGTCGTAGGCCTGGACCTGCCCGACCACACGTCCCGGGGATGAGTTTTCCTCCACCTCCATGTAATATACGGGCTTGTAAAATTGGGGGACGTTATCATTGACATCAATCACCTTGATGTAAACCTCCAGGCGCGCATGCAGAGGGACGATACCGCGGTCAGTGGCGTACACAGTCAGCCAATAATGATCTGTCGTTTCCCGATCCAAAACCTTGCTGGTTCGAATTGTTCCTGGAACGAAACAGAAATTCAAGATGAACACTCAAATAGAGCTGCAATGAGTTTATCATTAGAAACCAACCTCACTAGCTACATTGTATAAGCTCGAAAACTATGGGTTCTAAAAGTATCATGAAATCATCAGTTTTACCTTTCGATTACTTCAACAATCCCACAGGCACTTGTTTAGTGTCCCCCTCCCATTTTCATACCCCTAAAACCCCATTAGGCCAATATGGGTATGAGAATCGGGGAGGGGTCAGTTAAAAGAGACTGCATGTGGACAATCTCCCATCAAAGACTTACACACCATGTTAGGGATAGATTCGAACTAGGCATAATAATGCTTGTTCTGGCTTGTCTGTATTTTTGTCTGTCCGCAAAAACTTAAACATTAGTCACTAAATGTAACCGATAGGACTTTCATATTTCTCATGTAGATTTATATTCCTTGTTGTAGGTACAATCTTTTCACCTCGTGACCTTGACCTTGAACTTTTACCTATTTCACAGGAATAAAAAAGGTTTGTGCCAATAAAGATGCCTACGGGAGCATTCGCGTTTCAAGCACATATCTTTTTAATTTCTATACTTTTATTCCCAGCTCAGCAATAAGTTGACTAAGTCCTACTTGGAGGCATTGATTAAGAAATCTGTGTCATAATCAGCAGGGTATTCTATACTTATTATACGTTCTCCATTTCACCTTCTACCTCTGACGCAAGTTTATAGATATCTGGGGACGTTATGTAAAGAAACCATTATACCTCCCCGGTTAGCGAGCTCAAACAAACATCAAACGCACTCATTTAGATATCAAAGTACATTATCAGGATCAAAGTTATATTCATTTATTAATTAAGGTGATACGCCTGCTATAAATCAATATGATATCCGCGCCATCGTATCGGCTTTTTACTGTGTTTGAAACAATACACGAAATACAGAATGAGACATTGAGATTAACGACAACAACAAAAAAAACTATGATTGAATTAGATACGAGATCGGTACAAGTGTAAGTCGTATAGCATTTCAATCTTGTTTTTCTTTAATCCTTACTCTTTCTACTGCCCCCATCCCATCCCAATTTCTTAGTTTCCATTTATTTGTTTTTCCCCCACCAATACATGTATTATCAGTAGACCAAAAACGAAGCGATTCGTGTTCATTCATTAAAAAAATTCCCTCATTAAAATATCACACAATTTGTATGCTTTTTTTTTTTTTTTTTTTTTTTACAGAACGGATTCCAGACTATCCCCTTCCCTCTCACCCTTTTCTTTACTTTTGAAAAGTCTATCTTTGTCAGTTTACAAATGGCCTAATATTTTCTTGTCCCTAACACTGCACTTCAGAGTTCAAATGTCACTTTACACAACAGAGCTAATCTAGACGATTATGTCATTTGGTTTGAATATCTACATTTTACAATTGTACATGTATTTCTGCCAAGTGATCAGACAGGTGTTGGCCGTGCCATTTACTCCCAGAACAAAACAAATCTGTTCTCATATTCAAAATCGCGAATTAAATATTGTGTCAATATGCTCTCAAGTTTTTTATTTATCTCATTAAGAAGGACTTATTTGTGCTATACTAAATGTAACCGGTCTACTTGTACTTGCCAATTTTCACCTCCTGCAGAGAACTCTTCTACGAAGGAGGCCAAAATTCTGGCGAAGTCATGATCGACCTTAAGAAAACAGAAATGGTCAATTTTCTGCCTTTTTTCCAATCCAAATAAAATCATACCTCTGGATGCATCGAGGTGTAAAATTAGCTGCCTTTGAATTCAATAACAACGTAAAGTGGAAGGGGGAAATCTGACAAAACAATCAATCTATGGAATGATAAATGTATCAATAGATTTACACTTTTCTTGTTGAATAAGGGGTAATTCTCTTGGGATCCAAATCGATAGAGTTTACTTGTGAAGAGGTCTCTATTTCGGTTTAAGTGAAAACAAAACCAATGGGGTATACTCGTGAAGGGGTCTTCCCATTCAATCCTACTGTCAAATACAAATAATCTAGGAGATCAACTTTGACAAAGTGCTGCATGGAATAAATCTTGACTGATTTTAGAGAGAAAACTCCAGGTTTTACCCCCTACAGTTCACAGGGCATGCGCGAATCCAAAAAGAGGGGTTTTTCAAAAGGTCCAAAACTGCTCCATCGCATCGGCATACATGTATACCGTAGTGCTGGTGTTTGGATTTTTTTTTTTAATCTTCTTTAAATTTGCTTCAGTTGAATTCGTGCTTAGTCTAAATCAAAGATTAACCATTCCATCCAATCCCATCTCGACCACGGAAGCTGGATCTGCCCCTGCAGATGATGGTGAGTTTAACATCTACATAAAAGAAAGTTTGCTTTCAAAATTGAATGATGGCTTTAATATAGGGGCAACCGTCATCCACAATGGCGGTCGATAGAATTCGTGATCCGGTCGTCACCTAAGTTGTTTGTGTGTGTATTGATAACTGTGCGTATGACAGATGGTCAGGTCGATCAATATCTTACCCGAATCTTAATTAAAGAGAGCGAAGTATCTTGTTCTGAACTGTCTGGAAATCGAAGTGTCTAACAACATCATTCCGAACAATCTCGGTATTCAGATCATAATTTGGCGGGAAAAGCTCAGATGTCGTTGACAGGAATCATACGTCATTACTGACAAGAAATATCCTTATCTAATTAGGAATGCTTTTCATGTTTACATTTTTTCCCTTTCTATAAAGTAGGTATTGATGAAATAGTTAAGAGCTGTGACACACGCGAAACTAAAGGAGGTCCCGTGGAATTTGACCCAAATCCTATTTTCCCGTTTTTGTGTACTTTTTTTGCAAAACCATAGGGCGAACGCCCCACGACTTGCTGGACCCTCTAGAAAAAATCTTAAAGCCGCCCATGAGTGAAATGGTCCTGACCGTCCAGTATCGCTGAGGTCTAAATGTGCACTCGGTTTGGATTAACGTAAACTTCGTTTTTGATTTCGATTCGGTGTGACCTTAGGATTATTCTGTAGGGTTAAACGATTTGCTGCTCTTTTATATCATTATTCAGCAGAATTGTTCAAAGTTGATAATAAAGTATTATGCACAGGTGCTGACTGTTTTCCCTTAGTCATTCATCTGCAAAAGTGTGTATGGGCACCGAATATATCTTAAGAGATAAAACTGCATTGAATGTGACATTGATTTTTCTTTCCCTTTATTTACATGGCTTTAACGTCTTGAGTCTAGAGCGGTCTTTGTCTACTGTGTCATCATCCCCTGTACAAAGAAAGGGGATCATCCACGTGCGGATCTAGAGAGGGGATTAGGGGTCCGGAACCCCTTCCCTGAAATACGTCAAAAATTCCCATTTTAGCCAATGTATGTATATAGACCATTAAGTTACAAAAATGAATATGATATGGATCCCTTGGTCTTGACGGATCCCTGTTGTCTGGATCCGCTCCTGAAAAGGGAAATACATCTGTGCATCAAATATCTGCACTATGACAGGGTGAGGTCGGTACTTAAAATCCCTTAAATTGTCAGTGAAGCACACATTCATTTTAATTCAGTATGCATTTTGTGTTTGAGAACCTATCTTGTAATAAGTACGTGGTTCTTAGTGAAAGCCATTTGTCGTGGGCGTTCTTTCTTTCGTGGCGCCCCTTGTTTACCCGGTTTGAAACCCTCTTCAACGATACCGAAAATAATGTGTCGCTCTCCTATTCAATATTCCTCATTTATTATTCCAAAGTTTTCATAAAATTTTCAATTTATTGCCAGCCTCGGTTGGATAGGGCACAATGTCGCGAAGGTAAAAACATAAAAAAGGTGTTGTCGTTGAAAACAGATTTATATATCCTCTTAAATGGGAGAAAAGTTTCTCACACTGTCAAGAAAACAAGGCGAAAGTTGGCATGCTGAATGAAATGGATAAGCAAACATTAGACATATCGACATGTAAGTGTTGCGCCATAAATGCTACATGTTGTCGGACAGTTTTACGGCAAGTCCCGCTGATACCTTTCGCATACCTGAGCGGATTTGTCGGTAAAAGTAAATTGCAGGTGACACTCCCTGTCATTCACGAAAACATCAGTATAAGAAAGTGCATGCATATGCAGAAAATATGAAATCGATGAATCAACTGTACACAATGAATAAATCGTTCAGAAAACTGAAATTCGGTTTAAGTAACATATTTCATCGAATAAGATTACACCAAATGTTGGCTCAATAGTAATCAAAACCGATAGAAATTGATCTAGCGCGATACAGGATGGTCCATATTGCATGTCACAGTGCAGGTGTGCAATCTTGTTTTGACGGCCGACTATGATAATTGGACGTCTGACCTGTCCAGCGTGTCGGTCAGTGATCTTTGCGCCACCTACACTGGCCAATACATCAATCATAAATCTGGACATGTATATGACCATTGACTGATGTATTGTCTCTATTGCGATTTGTCATACCAATTTCCATATACATTGTACCTCAATAAAAGAGTGACGAGTGGGAAAAGTTGATTCAGCGCAGAATACAAGGGTAGGGAGGACACAACTGCAATACGATATTAATTTGGAAACAAAGATGTTTCAAATTTTTGAAAAACAAAATGCAAAATGTTCATTCATAATCTTTCAAATACTAAATATCAAGTAGGACCGGACTGCCGTTCCAGAGTACCTAGCCTCCCCTCCCGACCCCAATTCATTTGTAATTTTGTAGGCCTCTCTCCTAGACAGTATGCAGAGCAGATTCAACTGGTGGTTATCAGACTTGGGAGTCAATCATATTTTGAATGCCTACATGTAGGTGCATCTGACAGATGCTGGGAATCAACTTGCTATCTTGCTCTCTTTCCCTGGGTTGACCGGACGGACATCTGACGGACGGGCAGGTCGCCATGACACTATACATATACATATATATAGTAGGCCAAGAAAAGTGCTAATATGACTACCTATAATTTATCACCTCCCAACCACTTCCATCTAGTATGACATTGATTAATGACTTCGCTTATAGAAATATAAACTTAATTTCTCGCCGGACCTCTGACCATTAATATATTTAGTAATCAATTTCATATCTGAGAACTGACAGCTTTATCATAACTCTACTGTTCAAAATAAACCTTCCATATCATCGTAAATGAAAGCGTTCTTTCATAACTTTATCTATATCAACATGCCAAGTGCTGAGGGTGTTCTACTGTAAATTTACTCTCAATTTAATGCTTTGTTAACTTATTAAAATTCTTCTGCATCCAATTGAAGACGTTCACTGACAACATTAACCATTAATCAACGAGAAAACATGCACAAGGTGTCAATTTCCAAGGAGTTTTCAACAAGAGTGGCAGCGAGTGCTTTACGCACTAGCATATTAGAGATGCACAATAAAACTATTGTTTTTCACTATCGTGGAAGTGAATTATTTGTAGACCAACAATGTAAATGTTTTGCTTTATTTCAAGAGCTGCATGCACGCTACTCGGCTACTGAAATCTTACATATGGTGGGCGAAATCCCGATATAAACCACAAGTCAATTTACAAAGAGCATGAAATGTTCGTTATGCCGAATGAATTTCTCACATGCGTACTTCACACCTGTATGCAAACTTTGGTCCTTGAATAGACCACGTTAAGCTTATTAAAGACATTGGTACAATCAACCTGAAATCTGATACAGATCTTGGCGTTACGATACTCAACACTGTGACACTTTAAAGCTGTCTGGAGCGCTTTACGTTCCCCAAACAAGAAATGATCCCTGGTCGACCCTACCCTAATTAGAAATGAAATATCAGACCTGTCTATATCTTGAATAAGATATCGGGTATATATTTTTTCTTCCCTCTAAATAAAGCTTAACCCATTTAACTCAATTTTCAGACGCGCACAATCGTGGGTGGACAGAGAAAAGGGCGAAAGAAGTAAAAGAACACATGGGAAATGCATTAAGGTCTTTGTCCAGGGTGTGCGTGTGCCATGCACAAGTCTATGGCCTAGAAAATCTAACCAATTACAGATAGACATCAAAACGCACGAGGAACACCGGTATCGAGACAGTATTATATAAAGTGTTGGCTTTCACAAAGCGCAAACAATACAATCCCTCTAACAGGTGCGCGACAGGGTGCACATCCGGGGGGGTGAAACACAGAGAACTAACACCTCTACTTTTACGGAAGATTCCAACACGTTATTCACATTTTCCTTTATGCACTCTACATGTTCTACAGGTTTACAACGAAAGACGCAAATATTATTCTATCTCAGGATAGAATCCCCTTAGGTACCCCGGAACGAGTGACGAGGTCCTGTCTGGTTTTATAAACTGTAAAGTAAATAGTTGATAAATACAGATAAACTGCTGTGATAAATTGATATACACTTACAACCGCGTGTTGTCCGGCGGATTATATAAACCCACGTGACTGATTGACCACTAAATGAATTGCCAAACTCGGTTGCCATACATTTTTACCATCTGGCCGGCAGGTGCCAAAGAATTTGGTCACAATGTAAGTTTTTGTACGGTTGCAGTGGCGGATCCAGCGCCCCCTTTGCCGGGGGGTCAAGGGGCGAATTTTGCCGATTTTTACTGAAAATGGGCCAAAATATACCTGTTTTTGAAAAATTTTGGGTCAGTGCCGGGGGGGCGGACGCCCCCTTCGCACCCCCCTGAATCCGCCACTGGGTTGGGTATATGTACTACGCTACATATTCATGCATCGCAAGGGTATGAGAGTCTTCCCTCATACCGGTACGACAAGATCGGTTAGATGGACCAGAAATGTCTATTTCATTGCAGATGTAGTGTGCAAGAATCGATATTGAGCAACAATATGACTCACTACCGTAGCTATTGAGCATTCGCTCCTATTTTTCCGTCTTGTGCAAAATGAATTATCAAAGTGCACGGCTCGAGTCTGACTGTCATTCCAATACAAGGCAACTTACTCGTCCAGAATGAAAGAGAGCAAAATCTGCATTACCGGAGACTGCATCATCAGAGCAAAATCAATACGATGATCTGATAAGCCCCACATCAATAGGACTGTCTCCTTCTTGCTTTGCTCAAGTCAGAAATGAACATCGACGCAACAGTCGCTTTTGTTTGACTTGACAAAACACGAGGCTAATCTGTCGTAAGTGTGTATTGAATGTCAGTCTAACACACAAAGGTCGGGGATAGGAGGGGAAGCCGTGCGTAGCGTGAAAGAATCGGGTAGATCTCTGCTTAGACAGCCTCTATACTATCCGTGACTGTCCTCGCTGAAAACAAATGCATTGACCCCTACCCAGGGGCATCGAGGCTCTGCTAATCACCTTACAATAGGCGATATACTACACCTTAGAGCCCTGGGTCTGGTCAATGAACCCTACACCCGACTTGTAACAAGTTTCTTATTGGGTTACATCCCGCTGGCCCCAGTTTTCAATACGTGGATCAGATTCGATACCAATCCTGTCTGTAGGCGCTCCTAAGGACAAGAGCTTGGTTGATTTTCTTTTTAAAAAGTCAAATAAATTATTCGATGAGTCAGGATTAGACAGGATACAAGGGGTTTCTCACCTTAGTTCGACGGAAGATAGTCTTTAAAAGTGTTAAACAATCATTATGTAATCATCGTGTAATGCAATGAATGTCCTCTTCATTCAGATTCAAAAATGTAGGCTATGTTTTCCGAGGAAGGGCGTTGTCAGCTTTATCAATCATGTTTTCTTAATTTTATCTCAAAAATAGCATTTCCTACATATTAATATACTTACAGATTCTTTCAGAACAATATTTAAGTTTATTCATGGGTCAAACACATTAAACCTACTTATACTAAATTTAGAACAAGTAGTTCGACCTATCGACCTCTTCGTGTATCGTGTTACGACTCACTTCATAATTATACATGTAGTATTGTATCGTCATTTTTTTCCCATATATGTACATTCACATAATACATAAGGGCGACATGAAACGGATCACGCATTTGGCTATCAAAACCTTGACCTTTAACCTTTAGGATAACAAGGGTTTTCCTACTAATTCACAGGAACTCGATGCCAACGACTCTCAATGAAATCTGCCCCTTCAAATCTCATAGCATGATCCGCGGCGTCAAGCTCCTGTGAACCAATTCTTCGTTGTCGAGCTGAGTGATGTAACACTCAATAAACAGTTGTACTCACCATCGTTATCTATGGTGAAGAATCCAAGACCGGAACCATCTCTGATGGAGTACGTCACAGGACTACGATTTGAGTTCCGGTCCACCGGACCATCCGAGTCAGTAGCACTTATCACCATGACAACAGATCCCACAGATTTATTTTCCCGAATAACTCCCACTTCATAGAAATGCTCAAACACTGGTGGTTCCACGTTCTCATTCACATCTATCACTTCAATATTAACGAAACATGCCGACATTAAGGGAGGTCGCCCTCCATCCGAGGCATGCGCACTGATATTATACACTTGCCTCGTTTCGAAATCAAGTGCTTTCACAAGACGAATAATTCCAGTAGATTCATCAATTTCAAATGTATCCTCTACACCATAAAGAAGTTGGTACTTTATTTTTCCATTTTCACCGAGGTCAAGGTCTTCAGCCTTCAAGGTCGCAACGACAACACCTAAGGGTAAATCCTCCCTCAATTTAATTTCGTATATTTCCGGTATAAATTTCGGAACGTTATCATTAACATCAAGTAAAGTTACCTTGACCGTAGTGGTAGCTGACTGTGATTTTTCTCCAAGGTCATGAGCTCTGATAGGTATTAAGTACGTGTCCTTGACCTCTCTGTCCAAAGCTTTGTTCACAGTGATGATTCCATTTTTAGGATCTACGGCAAACAGATTGGTATCGGCCGCAAGAGAGTATTCTACACGACCATTGCGTCCAAGGTCGTCGTCCCTAGCGATGACCTGTATCACTGTGGAGTTAACAAGAATTCCCTCAGATATTTTTGCCTCGTAAGACTCCTTTTCAAACTTTGGCACATTGTCATTCTCGTCCAAAATATTAAAGGAAATAACGGCACTAGAAGATTTTCTTAAGCCAACAGGAGCCAAATCAGAAATCAAAACTTCCAAATCATATCGCGAAATTTGTTCCCTATCCAGTTTAGCAACCACACTGATTTCGCCTGTTGACGGATTAATTTGGAATTGGTCGTAGGGGTCACCGTCAATCACCGAATATTTCAGTAATCCGTTATATCCGGTATCAAGATCGTAAGCGGCAACTTTTAGAACGGTACTTCCAACTGCAATATTTTCCGAAATATCATTGGCAATCAACATGGAAGCATTGAAAACTGGAGCGTGTATATTCTGCGCTTCGAGATTTTGAGTTTCAAGCATCTTGGAGTCTTCTGCGACTTGATTGTTCTTGCGCGAGATCTGCAACAAACGGGTTAATTCTTGGGAGGCATTTGTTTGATGACATTGGACGTTTGCGTCTTTGTTGGAGAGCTGTAGATTTTTCTTGGTGTTTACAAGAGTAAGAGTGACTGTAACAGGGTCAGCCTCATATTTATCATCACGAACTCCAACTACTATTACCCTCTCATTCGCTGTCTCTTCTGACATGCTGCAATTCAGTATCAATGTACCCGATATCGTATCCATGGTGAAGCAGAGGTCATCATTTCCGGATATGATGTAGTAGCTCAAAATATTATAATCAAAATCTATGGCAGGAACAGTTATCACTTCCGTCCCGACGTCTGCTTCTCGTGATATGTAACCGGAACAGTCCACTTTTTCAAAACGAGGCTTGTTATCATTGATGTCCCCGAGATGGAAATGCAAGACTATTTCAGACTCCCTCTGAAAAGGACTTCCCCAGTCAGAAGCTCTGACCTTGACCTTGTATAAACGCTTCATAGTTTCGTAATCTAAGACCTCTGACATCATAATGGTTCCGTTAAAATGGTTGATCGTAAATGGTACCTTGTCCGTATTTGTAATAGAGTAACTGATTTTCCCATTGTCTCCCTGGTCAGCATCAACAGCTTTGACAGAAAATACGCTCGCTCCAATCTCCAAATTCTCGTCGAAGGCAATATTTGTTTCATTTATACTGAACACAGGACTATTGTCATTGCAATCTAGAATTGTGACGTTTACTAATACGGAATTACTAAGGGCTTGACCTTCGCCTCGAAGATCAAGAGCATTTACTTTCAAAGTAACGAACTTTGCAGATTCAGCATCGATGGAGACGGCTGTCGTCACAAGTCCTGTGTTTTTATTGACCTTGAACCATTTCAGATCATTTCCTCCTACTATTTCATATTCTACACCCGATGTCTGTCCTATATCCCGATCACTGGCTCTCAGATATGTTACAGAGGATCCTACTGGAATGTTTTCTAGTATGGCTGCTTCGAATTTTTCTTGAGCAAATAATTTACGACCTTGACCTAATAGATGAATATTGACTGGTATCCTTGAAGTACTAGAGCGCGGAGGGTCACCTCTGTCAGTGGCCTCTATCACAATGTCAAAATTGTTTGAAATTTTTGACTCGGTGAGCTTTTTAACCAGAGCAAGCTCATATTGTTCGATATCATTTGTTGGAAATATTTTAAAGCTCCCTGAAGCGTCTTCTAAGATTCTTACAGAGTCAATTTTTCCATTTACATCGATGTCATCGTCTGTTACACTCATGATTGCATACACAATACCCGCATGTCCGTTTTCTTGACCACTATCCTCCAAAATTGGCAAGCGTTTGAACGAAATTTGAGGAGAGAAAAAATTGGCCCGCGAGACCAAGATAGTGATTTTGGCAAATCTGCTAACGAAACCATTGTGCCCCCGAGACTTTGGTCCCCTATCTTCAGCGACTACGTCAAAGTTATAACGACTTTGGACGAAATAATCTAAGCGTCGTGTAAGAGTTATCACCCCTGAGGTAGGATGTATAGCAAAAGCGTTCGTCTTTTGGACAAACCTGTAGTATATGTCAGAATTCACACCGACGTCTCCGTCAGAAGCGGAAACAGTTAGCACACTCGTGAACAAGTCTGTATCTTCGCTAATTGTCGTGTTGTACACATCCTTGTCGAAAAGTGGGTAGAGATCATTTTTGTCTAACACATTGATAATGAGATCTGTTGTGGTAGTCACAGAATTCCCTTGACTTATTTGCCCTATAGCTTTTATTTTAAGGTGGTAGCGACTCTCAAGTTCGCGATTTAAACTTCCAAAACTATTTGAAAGTGTCCTCACTCTCAGAAATACGAAGTCGCCCACTCTCACTTCCTCACACTTGAATATTCCAGACTTATCACCATCCTCTATCTTATATATCACACTTATTTTTGGATCGGATATGAATATTCCCATCTTCTTTTCTGATTTGACAAATGTTTTGCCTGGTGCCATTTCCGGTATTGTGGCATTGTAAAGCTTCTGTGTGAATAGGAAGTCCTCTTGGTTGATGGTCAGCGAGAGGGTGGAAGCTGAGAGATCCAGGATACATAGCAGGACAATCCACGTGTACTTCAGAATTAATGTCCTTGACCTCCACCATCTTGACCTGTGACCTCCCATTGTCACATTTCTGAAACAGAATTAAAACAAAATGTTGACATGCTGGCAATATTCAGATATTATAAGTGATCATGCATGTTTCATATTCAAAAGTTAATACATATATCATTCATATTTTACAGTGCAAGGCAAAGGCAATTCGAACGTCCAGCGTAGCACGTACCGAGCCAAATAGAGTGGTTTGTGGTTTATCTATTGCGTAACAATTTACGCACCTCCAACTCACATGATCGATGAACGAAATACCTGTTATACTAAAACAAATAATTCTTATAAATATGAAAACCGATTGTTGAGGATTCATATCTTTTGTCCGATTTTTATGGAGTATGATCATAGTAAAATTTGGGTACTAATTTGGAATATGAACAGCTCAACAAGACCAAAACTTCTGAATACTTGGTAATTAAAGTAACATTAGAAAAAAGAGATGTAAATGATACGTGCAAAAATTTTGAATGTTTCTCCTCTATGATGTACATTGCATAACAAAAAGGTATCGGTGTCATAAAATTCTCAAACAAGCTCGTTTCTAATCCTGTCTTTGATTTACATTTATTGGAGATATCATGTATTCATTCTTGAATACCAATGCCAAAATCTGTCAACATAATGTCATCATAGAATGATACGTTACATCAAAGGAATGGCAATGATGAAAACAATACTGTACTTAAAGAATGTCGTCAGTATTTATTTAAAACTGTTCTACATCTTTTACATTGTATAATTATAGCTCTCCTACCCATGAAACAACAGAGACCCGCCAGAAATATGACCTCATCATCTCCGTGAACGATGATCTAAGCGACAAAAATCTCTCATTCCATAGGGAAATTGGCCTAGCTAGCTTGGTTATTTAGGGACCCAGACGGCTAAAACTGTCTGCTGATTTTTCTGAATCCCTATAGCTATGGCCCTATAGACAGCAATTATTTGCCACAATGTAAAGACTGTCGCGCTGCCGTGTCCGCTAATTGCGTTACCTTCTCATTCTTTATATAAGGAAGTGACAAAGCAACGAGATTGATATAAAAGGAAAATTCTAATGGAAGCAAAAATAGAATCTAAAGAAAATCAGAATCCTTATTTAGGCTTCATCAACAAATATAAACAAACTAAACAGAGAAGCGGTCCGGTGCATTATGGTGTTGTAAAGTGGTATAACTGTGGAAAAAAGTAGGTCAACTGAACAGAAAGCACATAAATGCCATAGATAGATAATATCAAATTTTTCATATTTAAAGACAAAATTTAAGTCAAATGTTTTGGGATAATTTTACTATGCACAATACAGTTTCATGAACATGAACTTCTTTTGTTTGTTGCTTGTTGTTGTTGGGGTTTTTTTTTTTTTTTTGGAGACTATGTATTGCAACTTATTCACTGGATATTTTTTTTAATTCTCATCCAAATTCAATGTATGAAAACAAATAAATTGTTAAAATGACATAAACGCGAAAAAATGTACTTACCTACCAGTGAACGAGTAAATACATGAAATACATGTACCGTACGGTGTCTTATTCAAAATCAAAAAGCCTAAGACAAGTATGAAGTAACTTGGCTGTTCAGATATATCTCACTATTTCCTTAGGTCGCCTGATTGAGTTTTGCTGTTCCTCATTAGGGTTATTACTATAGGATAATCCAGATGGCCATTATATGTTCCTTTTACATGTTAGCGAATGACCGAAATCGAATTGTTACATAGAAATGACTATTATGTTCCATTCATGTCGGGTCAATAAAAATCTATTTCACAAGCTCTTTATTATGGATAAGCCCCCTGTATTATACCTTAGGGCTTGGTCTCACAATAAATACACTAACTCCTTTACATTCCCTAATACTTGACCCCAACTTTTACCCCTACCTATATTATACCTATAAATACCGTTTCAAGTACCACAGTCCCCTTAACGACTGTAGAATGACCACTTCACATTGTTTTAGGCAATTTGGGGCTTACTTTTAAAAGGTACATGTATGAAAGAAGGTAATTGGGCCATATTGATAACGATCTTAGTATTACATGTTCAAGTAAACCACAAGAAAATGTGGGTACAAATTGTACGAGTTTTATAAACTGTTAGTAAAGGGGTAGGCAGTGGGTGTCGGGATAAGAGTTACGCTTTTTCAGCAGACCTCCCCTTTTAAATGCTAAGAGAAATACTATGGAACGAAAACCCGTGAAATTCTCTGCAAGTAAACTATTCAGAACTCGGGAGTCATCAAACTATTTTTTTTTACCAAATAAGTGTCTGCTTTCGGACTTTAATGAGCCGGCATGGACATGACAAACCCTGAGGATTAGGTTAAGTCAACATTATCAAACCTCCTATAATCAAAAATGTCAAATTAACCAATGTTTGGAGTTGATACGTAACATGACTTTAAGGGGGTGTAAAATGTCAATCTGTATTTAAAATTGTTTTCCCTTTCACCCTTTTCATTTGGAATTCCTTATTAAGCGTAAATCTTAATTTCAACAAAGAACTTAATTCATCGGCTTTGCGGGGTGGAGAAAAATCAACATGTCTGCCTTGAAAGTGGAACGAATTCTATACATGTAATCCGTATATCTTAATGAAAGTTGGCGTAAAAGGTAAAAATTATATCCCCTCATATCCGGGATATCTTTTGCTGCAATATAAGCGTCGTAAAGAATCGAGAGTTATAAACAACCCCTTTTCCTTCTTATTCAAATATCCCCTTTTTCCTCTTTTTTAACTCCATGAATGAGGATCCTAATGAAAATTATCATGGGCGGATCCAGATTTTTTCGCCCCCCCCCCTCTCAATGATGATCAAAAGATCTATGCTTTTGACAAATCAAACATTTCGCGAGTTAACATGGAAATGATCAGCACTTTTGCAATTCTAGGAAAAGCAGGAGTACCCTGACCATCCATCCCTCCCCTCTTCTCCTCTTAAATTCGCACGAGTAATTGATGAATGTATCCCTGTATTAAGGCTAGCCTGTAGATCAATACGTTCTACATGATACTGAATACATGATTACGTCCCTTACTGTAACCTACCTTAATTTACCTGTCTAATTAGGTAACCCGACCAGGTATGTCGACGTATCCCCTACAGTCCCTATGTGAAATCTATGTCAGGGATTTTACACCAATGCAAGTTGAGAAGTCATACCAAACACAGCTATAAAGATGAACACGACCTTCTACTGTAGTAAAAAAAAAAATCCTTTTTCTTCAAAATTTAAGCGGTATACAAATCCAAAAATCCTTTAGGTCTAGGTGTTTTATACGTACACTACAAACCAAAACACAACAGGTAAAAACAAATACAAGTTGACTCACCAGTCAATTCGTGGTGATAAAATCCTAACTCTCGTACATCTTCCTTTCAAAGCATGAATGAATACAGTTATAAGTCAAGAGAACACAATTAATCAATGATTTATTCCCTATAAAACCTTAGTTTCTATGTACATGTGTAGTCCGCGCTCTCTAACATTCAAATGAGAACAAACTGGGTCAGATGTGCCTTATCTACCTGGCTTTTACCTGAACACAGGTGTTAAATTGTAATCACAGCCTACGATTTTATGCAAAAAAAAAAAAAACCTTGAAAAGTAATATATGCCATAATACGAAACTACTTATCATTTCCCTCCACTTAAATTCTACTTCGAAGGATGATTTGAATTAAAAGGACATTTGTGAATCTGTTGAAATCGCGTTAAGTAATATCTGCCAGGATTAAGTAATTATCGCTAACATAGCTTTCCTTTTTGACGGTGACGTACGTTTAAGAACAAGTACACAACTTACATCAACTCGAATCGTCTCAAGAGATCAGTGTCAACTCGACTTTTATCTTAAGGATTCCACAACATCACCAAAGGTCAATAACCCAGTATTTTCATTCCAAGGAAGAATGGAGTATCCACTTGTTTGTTAGTTTTTCAGATTTTTGACAAAAGCATTTCGATTGGGTAATCCTTTTTCAAAACATAGTCATAATATTTTATTAGGAAATAAGTCAGCCATTTTGAAGTAAACCGTCTCCCTTCAAAAAAAGGCAAATTTTCTGGTTAAATTGATAAAGCCACAACACGCTTTTAAGGAAACCCTCAGGTTGTATTGTGGTAAAAATGAACTTGATTACCTTATCCGGGTAAAACCACACCTGCTCTGTGTTATAATATAAATTAAAACCTTTATTTACTCTTACGAAAAAAAAAAAAATTCAATGTTTATCTATTTATCCAAGGATGGAACCCTCTTATGCCCTTCATTCAATAGAATATATTCATTCATTAAATCTAAACCATCCTATCTACTAGGGATTCAAATCCATCGAACTCTTCTAGCCGTAAATATACGGTGACACGATTTTGATATCATTTATCACAGACTTCATTCAAGCTCGATATTTGACATGCAAAAGATAGATCAATCTCATTGTCTGAACGTATGAGAATGGCTTGATCAGCATTGTCTATGTTCAGTCTATAGTCAATATTTGACGTAAACACGTGTAATTGAGCGTACAGACTAGTAGTGTCTGAAAAAAATAATAACCTTGGATGTTTTTTTTTTTCTTCAAAAGTTCTTCTTCCTCACTACCCCGTTCACTAATGCAGGATCTATATTACCTCCAAGACTTCACACTCATTTCCTCTTTCTTTATATCTAAAGGTTTCGGTTTAGTATAATTTTGTAAGTTTCCAGCCCCCCCTTTCTTTTCCTCAATTTCATCTCCATGACAACCTCTTCTACCCATCAGCTAGTTTAGTCTGTAAGAGGACTCACGAGTGCCCGATGAGACTGGACCTAGCAACGACTCCTTCAGACCTTGGAGTACTAGGATTTCGGTGCTGTCATTTGAGGGCCCCTCCGCTGTGATGCTATCGTGAAATCTACAGCGAGGTGTGATAGCAAGTCGATGGGATACAGGTAAATAAACAAAGGCTATCGATCAGGTAAATAAACAAACTAGCCACTTGCTGAGGCTTTAGTCAATGAAAATTTGGGGTCATATACTCATATTAATTTGTATGTTACAAACTGGGTTTTTTCCTTCAATTATTCAAATTTGGACGCGGTGGATTAAAAATCTTCGTACCACCACTGATCAGTGGGGGTACAGAGAAAAGACCCACTTTAAAAGATAGCATAATTTAACATAATGTATTCAGTTGTTAGACATATCAAACAGATATATATCTTTACCTACTCTAGCGTAGCATGTAGGAATATGGAGTTTGTTAACTGGTCAAGAGAAGATCTGTTCAGAGATAAATGCATACTTGACATGTAAAACAAACTTAATGAGCGGAAATTTTCCATATCTGGTCAATTTATCTGATTGGAATACGATATGTTTAATTTTTTCATATGTTTCACATGGAGATAAGTGGTCATTACCCAAAGAACAGAGATGAATCTAGCGTAGTCTAGACATTGGTCATATCATCATAATTTTTCACATTTCTCGAACACTTGTACTTATGTACACGTGTCACGTGACCAAATTTGAAGATGTTGTCTACAGATCCTGAATGCAAGCAAAGTTGCGGTTGAAATATCAAAATGCACTTTTAAAAAATATAAGAAGTGCATGTAATGAAACTTCATCTGCATGTCTGAGGATTGGAGACTTTTGTGAATCTACTATCTTTCAAGTTTCGGAAAATTTCGGCTATCTCCTTTTCGTTTACAAAATATCTATAAGGGTTATCATGTAAGCTTTCACCAAATATCTACCCGAATTTTGTCGTCATAAAGTCTTTAAAAATGCTTAAGTAATTAATACCCAACATGTTTACGTACTTGTTCAAAGCTACACCTTCATATGAATAAAGGAGTGGGGGTTAGCAGATATATCTTTGTAAGATTTACACCTTGAGTAGGGTATATAAGGTTTCTCTCTAAATCGTCCTTTGTGGACATTATATAATCGTTGAGTCATAGTCGTTGAGTTCTGAATGAAAATTCTAAAAAAAAAAAATCCGCACCGCATAGATAATTTCATACAGGACGTATTCATATTTAAAACTTATTATAGTTGACAGCTGAAAAGAAATATAAATGAGAATCTAAGATAAGTAAGGCAAAGCCAATATAGTTTTTATTTTAACTTAATCTCAATTTATATGAAATAACTTCCATGCAATGGAACAATATTCGTACCAAACAACAATGTATCTTAAAATTACATTTCAATTTCTCATTTATATATTATGCATATTATTATGAGTATCTTTTACAAGCTAGTGCTAATTTCTAAGTAGCAAGTTACTAAAAAAAAAATAAATATTACACTTTGACTTGATCTTTTAGGATATGAGAAAAAATGTTTATCGTATCACGGAATATTTGTACGTGTATGGATAGCCAAAAGGTGGAGAGTGGGAGAGTTCTGGTCCCTATTCAGGCTATTGAAGACAGTTCGCGAGACCGGTAAACTTTCTTCTTTCTTTTTCTTTTTTTCATTAATATGTGAGTAAAAGGTACTTTTACCAGGTGGATATTTTTTCATTTCATATTAAACGTTTCATAACACAAGGATAAGTTGACAAGAACGTTGAAATACGACCTGTCACTAAGATAATAAATACATCAACACTATCTAGAGAAATGAAAATTTCAATGTACCCAAGTTGTAAATTTCAATCTTGAGGGAAAAACGCGCCCGAACAATTAATATTTCCTTTTAATGATCTCATGCCTGAGGCGATTTAGGCCCTAAGAACCTTGTCCTGTGTTTCTATTTGTCAGAGTTTAGGGGTTCGCACGTCGCCTACTTCACACCAGATAATATTGGGTTAATGTGATTAACGAGATAAAGTACTTCGATAGCATAAGAAATGAGGAGGACCAGGTACGAAAAACAAAAAGTTATAAGTACACATTAATTCAATGGGAAAATATTTCTAATTAGCATATTCATAACAGCGCAAAACAATAGGGGATCTGTTTTAGTCTGACAGAATAAATTTCCCCGATGGATTGATGTCCAATCCATCAAATTTGCACAAAGTGAGGGACAAGAAAAAAATTGCCTATTTTTTTCCTTATCAACATATTCATAATATAAAGTCTTCAGTCAGAATCAAACAAGCCAGGTCCCGCTATATAAACTTGTGAACCCGGTTAGCCGCCAACGGTTTACCGCATGGTGACAGGACCATCAATTTGGTCCTTTGTCCATTCTACCATTTTGTCCCCTTCTAGTGATCATGTACAAGGGGGATAACTACATATAATAATAAATGTATCCTGGTACACATACATAGTAGAGGAACAGACTTTAGAGGTGAACCTTACACATTTATTCTCTTTCTTTCTATACCCTTTTATCCATTTTTTCCTTTATGGTAATTATCTGGTACCTGTTAGTTTACTTGTCGCACACCTGAACACGAGGGTCTATTCACAAGTAACAAAGCCTAATGATTCACTCCCCTGGGTTCATTCCATGGACACTCATTTCCCTTTACTGTTTGTTATGATAAAAAGAATTAGCATAAGTCTCCGGTAAACAAGTCCGACATTGCCTTATTTAAAAGTCTGAAAAAAGATGAAAGGCACCCTCTAACATGTTGAATAAACACTTTAATTGATCTACTGTAGTACAGTACACTAAAGGTTCCACACAAAGGTGTATCAAAATGTCTCATACGAACAGAGAAAGAAAGAAAGAAAAGAGTGATGAAAAAGAAGAAAAGGGAAAATGGAGTTCTCTTCTAGATTGACAAAAAAAGGTGCACATGCATTTCCTCTAATTCTGGTATTTTCAATCTTATAAATTATAATCGATTCAACTGTAAAAAGCACTATGCAGTCCAGTTATGAGGATTGCTTTACAAAAGGTCAATTTATTGTTTATTTTTGTGTAATTAAAATTTAGATCAAATTAGGTGCAAACACGTAAAAATATTATCTGTATCAGCGAGAGCAGAGCAGCTGATTTCAGGTAATCAATGGGCAGACAACTCTAAGAAGTAGTGTCAACGTCAATGTTGACAATTTGTTTTCGACAAAAACGCAAAATTCACATTTTAATGACGAGAAAACAACGATGAGATGAAATAATGAAGAACATACCTTGATGAATCACACAGAGTTTAAAAGTGAATCCTCTTTTATATCCAATCATGATAATATTTCAACGATTCAAACATTCGTCTATCACATCTCGTTTTTCGCCATGCAGTCAACTGCTAGAGAGATACCGTAATGGGGGCGTGGTTTATAGCGTAGGAAATTCCTAAAGAAAATAGTTCATTATTATTGCACGTTTTACTTTTACTTAATGCATACTTTGGACTAAAAAAATAAGTATGAAGTATGAGATTTAACTTTGCATTAAAAAATTATTATAACGTGTATCTTGTCAATTACAGTTACTTTTGAAAATCGAACGCAAGCATATTATAGCCACGCCCCTAGTTGACCTGAACTGAAAGTGAAAGTAAACTAAGCACGGACTAAAACATTCACAAATGTTGAAAATGTTTTAGCTTTGTCGTTGATTACAAATATATCCAGTTTTTGGTGTGTCAAATGTATGTTTTCATCATTAAACTGTTTGCAATAGTCTATAGAATATGTAAATTGGAAGACATCTATTATTTTTCCAAATAATATCCAAGCATCGGTGGTTCAGTGGTAGAATGCTCGCCTGCCACGCGGGCGGCCCGGGTTCGATTCCCGGCCGATGCATTTTTGCAATCATCAAAAAAAGTCGAAGAAATAAAATCTTTTTTGCAATTAAAAAAAAAAAAAAAAAAAAATCAAAAACAAACAAACAAAAAATTTCCCCACTTAACCCGTCTGACTTCGGAGGAAACTATTATACTGTACATAAAGTTGTCCTCATGGTGTAGATATATGTCACAGGAATATTCCACATTATTTTTAAAACATATACCAAAGTAGGCGCGGATCTAGCATTTTACCTCAGAGGGGGTCCAAATTATGTTTATGAATTTTTTTATGAATGAAAAAGGATGTCATAATGACCTCTTCCATCTTTCCGACTAAACTGCCTTAGTCACGGTGGGTAATCTCGCAACGCAATACAAAATGATTTTTTTATATTTATGTGCAAAATAGATAATTTATAACAAAAAGGGAAATGTGATGCGGTGTAAGTTGCATCCCAAATAAGGTGGATATAAGCTTTTAATAAAGCACAAACACGATCACTTTATCTACACGAATCTTTTAGCTTTATAAAAAAAACTCATAGCTAAGATATCCCTACACTGCATCACATTCCCCCTTTTGTGATAAATAATCTGTATCACATGGAATTTTAAGTAAATCTGATTATATATAATGTTCTGCGTTGCGAGATTACCCACCAAGTACATTTTTTTGAGAGAGAGTGTATAAGATTTAGCGAAGCGAGCGAAAACATTTTGTATGGACAGATACTGTGGCCATTCCTTTGTTGAAGAGGGAAATTATCCATGTATTACAGAATAGTTCCTTTTCTTAATTTTTTTAATCAATAATCTCGAAGAAAGAAAGGTACTATTGCTGACGTTTAATGTAAAATCACATGATTACATTTTCCACTTTCATGTCTTAATTGGGGTCGGGTGGGGGTGGGGGTTGGGGTGGAGGGTGGCGAAGCCCCCGGACGCTTTGTAAATTCTTTGAATTACAGGAGATGTTTCTGTTTAACCATTTTAATATGAAAATTTAAAATTTAAAATATGAAAATGTCGGACCCCTCTTGAAAATTTTCAGGGGGGGGGGATTCCCCCTTTAGATCCGCACACGCAACGGTTCGCATGTCTGCTATTCTGCTATTGACATTGGCTCGTTGGGACAGTTATCATAATGATTTATTGAAAAGAAGGTTGTTTGAAAATAAATCTTTTCTGAACATTGCTGCTCTTTATTTCAGGTCAAAAGCTTGCCAAAACGAATAATACATGTCAATACTATGAAATGTATTTTTTTTACGAATACTGATATTTAACACGCACGAAAGAGTTATCTCTCTTTGTCTACAAGAAAATCCCTGACGAGACCCGTCTTGTTTTAATAGGGACATGCATGTTGTCTGTCTGTCTGTCTTTGGGTGTGTTCCACTGTGGCCAGTGCAAGGTGGCCTTGCTGGAAATCTTCTCCATATCCTAAGAAGATGTATTATATATCATTTCCTGGGACCCTATGATTTTCAATGGAAATTTTCTGCAAGCCTGCATTTGAAACAATTCAGCTCCAATTTGATAATGGCCATTACGAAAATCAAATTTTCCAAAGTAGCTGTCAGATAACTAAGCTAACTCAGATCATATGCGAACACTATTTTTGGACATCCGTATCAAAATTGTTAGGCAGAGAAATCCAGACAAAGGTATACTAGTATGGCAAAGGAGATAATTATTCTAATTTTTCTTGATTTGACGTTCATATACCTAGACTGCAATCATATGGTATTTACACTTCTCATCCCCTCAGAGACGCAATAGTGTAACGTGAACTTCGAGCGAAAAGTATTATCTACGGGGTTCGCCTCTGATTTACACAGAGACACGTGTATAATATCTATATATTGAATTTTCCTTATGACTGTCTGTCACCGTGATTATATATCTTGAATCAAAATGAACATGAAATGATTTATTGAACAACAAAATGAATTAACTAAATGGTTTGCCAATATGAATTATGGCGTGCCAAAATGTATGTACCGTCCTACCACCTATGTGACGTACCCTAACTTGTTTGACCTACCACACGATGTGACCTGCCAAACGATATGACCTACCAAACTGTGGTACGTACAAACGTACTGGCTAACCAATGCACTTGACGTGCCAATGCTTTTACTAAGCAACCTAGACTTTATGTCTACCTAGCCAGTCACTCTAATATGGTAAATTAGCTCTGTTCGGGCTATGGCTCTATTCGGGCCTTTACCGTATTGAGTAAACAAAAATAATACCGTACCGATCAGGTCTTCTTGTTCCAAGTTGACAGCGATAGATACACAACCGAAGTGAAGTAAGAAATGAAGGAACTTGGCTTATATATAAGGACGGGTCCAAGTAAAATAGGGGTGATAGGGATATCTGAACGATTCCAAATTATAACTAATGTCAGATGAACGTTTACATTAAATACATGATATTTACAAGCATTTCTGTGGGTCAGACTGATTTTGTTACAATAGCTTGCTCTTATGTTTTGAATTTCACAGTAGAAAAGCACAAAGGAGCTGTTAAGATAAGGGCTTGATTTAGCCCTGAAATCACTCGATTATTTCTCGTGCGCTGTCCCTCTATTTTAGGAAAAAGTTCATCAGGATCAAAATATCAAGTATTAGAAGATTCCTGGTAGGTATTTTATTTGAATAGAGTTGGCGATAGATGTTATAATTGCTTCAATACTTGCCCCCCCCCCTCGGTTTAGAACCCAACTTGGCCAGAACATTTCTTTTATTGATATGCATATATGGTGAAAGTGGCATTCTGAACCGATGGGGGGAACAATGTTGTAAAAAACTTTTCCGTTTTCCATTGATTTCTATGGGAAAAAACGTTTAATTTTTGCATTTTAAAATTTTGACTCTTCAGGGCAGATTTTACGTCTTATCTTAACAGCTCCTTACCACAAAAACACCTCAAGGTCAAAGATTTCTTCTGCACAAAGTATAAAATTTTCTGGATAATCTGAAAAGAATTACATCTACTTCTCACAAGTAATGGCCTATTCCAGGATCAGACTATGTATCATTTGGAGTTTATTTTATGGGGACTTTATATAAAAAAATTCAGTTTGAGCTTTTATCTATATTAGCTATAAAAGGACATTCAATCGTCTTCTTTAAGCGGTGATCACAACCCGCCGCACGTGCAAGTACGTGCTGGCTATGTGCAAAACGTAGTCAAACTTTTGGGATCCGCACGGTGTCTGTGCGTTATCAGTTAGTGGTCCGCACGGTCTTCATACGGACTTGGGAACATGTAGACAGGAGTAGCAGTTTTAGGACATGAAGAACTTCCGCTGCGTCCTGTCTGCGTTCGGTCTACGGATTCATAAAGAAGTACGACACGCACGTTTACACTGAGGAGGCTTTTATATACACAAAATTGTGCGTTCTTCGAGATTGCTGGGTAAGCGGAGAATATAAAGGGTTGTGCGTACGTAATCCGGATAACGACACCATTTGCAACCAACATGAAAATTACCGTCCAGAGTCTGCACCTATGGTCTCGTTAGTTTATGTATAGTCTTTCGTTTCTAGTGCTTGGGGGTAAACGTTAGTGTTTGGTGTGCCTTGTCCCTTTTGTGTCTCTTGTTGTGTTTATCCACTCTGTGTTTGATGTTCCTTGTCCCTTTTGTGTCTCTTGTTGTGTTTGGCCACTCTGTTTTTGGTGTACCTTGTCCCTTTTGTGTCTCTGGTTGTGTTTGTTCACTCTATGTTTGAGGTTCCTTGTTCCTTTTAAGTCTCTGGTTGTGTTTGTCCACTCTGTGTTTGGTGTACCTTGTCCCTTTTGTGTCTCTTGTTGTGTTTGTCAACTGTGTGTTTGGTGTTCTTTGCCCCTTTTGTGCCTCTTGCTGTGTTTGTCCACTCTGTGTTTGGTGTACCTTGTCCCTTTTGTGTCTCTGGTTGTGTTTGTCCACTCTGTGTTTGGTGTTTCTTGTCCCTTTTGTGTCTCTTGTTGTGTTTGTCAACTCTGTGTTTGGTGTTCCTTGTTCAATTTGTGTCTCTGGTTGTGTTTGTCCACTCGGTGTTGATGTTCTTTGTCCCTTTTGTGTATCTTGTTGTGTTTGTCCACTCCATGTTTGGTGTACCTTATCCCTTTTGTGTCTCTTGTTGTATTTGTCCACTCTCTGTTTGGTGTTCCTTGTCCCTTTTGTGTCTCTTGTTGTGTTTGTCCACTCTGTGTTTGGTGTTTCTTGTCCCATTTGTGTCTCTTGTTGTGTTGTCTACTGTGTGTTTGGTCTTCATTGTCCCTGTGGTGTATCTTGTTGTGTTTGTCCACTCTGTGTTTGGTGTACCTTGTCCCTTTTCTGTCTCTGGTTGTGTTTGTCTACTCTGTTTGGTATTCTTTGTCCCTTTTGTGCCTCTTGTTGTGTTTGTCAACTCTGTGTTTGTATTCCTTGTCCCTTTTGTGTCTCTTGGTGTGTTTGTCAACTCTGTGTTTGGTCTTCCTTGTCCCTTTTGTGTCTTTTGTTGTGTTTGTCCACTGTATGTTTGGCGTTCCTTGTCCCTTTTGTGTCTCTTGCTGTGTTCGCCCACTCTGCGTTTGGTGTTATTTATCCCTTTTGTCTCTTGCTGTGTGTTTGTCCCCTATGTGTTTTGTTTTCCTTGTCCCTTTTGTGTATCATGTTGTGTTTGTCCGCTCTGTGTTTTCGCATTTGGGTGTTTGGTATTTGTTTGCTGCTGTCACCGAGTCTTGTTGGAGATTCCCTCTTTACCGTACATGTCTTATCATTTATGTTTAGTGACATAATATCCATTAAAAAATTTTTTTTTGGGTATAATTCGTGTTATTTCTTATGTGTCACAATGCTTCTTTCTCAGCATAATTTGGAAAATATCTCCAAGAAGACTACCATGCACTGACCAATATATAACACACCCTCAAGATTACGGTATACATAACAAACGATGGACAAAAGACAAACAACCAGTTCAACAAACAATCAAGTCATGTGCGTTCCGCCTTGAACACTGCAACGTCATCGTGCTGGGGATCTCCCTCTGTTTGTCTGTGCCCTCTCTATTTGGTCAGCGTCTTTGTGCTCACATTTTGCTTATTTATCTTGGATATCTTTATCTTTTTACATATCAATGTCGTATTTTCATTTCCTGTTTCTTGATTCTTCCTATTGTAATGACGAATTACTTGTCTGAGCGCAGAGCTGTTATCTTTTTTGGTCTTTAATTATTACTTTTGCATGGTTGAACAATGTTTCTTTGATGACTTACACCATCCCTCTAATGAGTTTTGGTCACATTTTCATTAAATAACGTTTCTGTATAGACCCTACAGGAAATTTGGATCGACTAAATCTGGACAACATATCGCCCCGAAGAAGAACACAGTCCAATGCAGAGTCAACATCGTAAGACCCAAAGTAATAAATGGAACACTCACAGCAAGAAGTCGAACAAGCCATTTCAGCAAAGGTCAAATTGAAACAAAGAACTATACATTGTATCACTCAAATCGACCCCCCACGAAGTGTCCAATTGCTACGGACAGAGAAGGATAATGCTCACCCAAGATTATAATTGTAACTTGTTACATTTTAAAGCTAGCAGTGAATGATAAAATTATCCGAAATTACGTACCCATGCATCCCTCCCACATTTCAGGAGATATAAAGTATCAACATCCAGTTAAAATTTTCATCGTAGGGTGACATTATAAACAAGACTGTACAACAGGTAAACAAAACAATTTTGTATATGGATATCAAAATGTGGAAGCACACACCAAACAGTCCGTGATCTGGAGAAAAATGAAAACTTCTAACTCTGCTGTCAGACAGACACCATCTTGAAAAAGAAACTGTTATGTCTGTCCGATGTCTGTTATTTGTTATGTTTGTGTGTGTATGTGTTCCTCTGTGATCACGACAGCAAAATCTTGATAGAGATACTATCCTGATTCAATTTCACTCTAATACACTCGTTATTCACACAACATTTTGAATGAAGAGTTTTGTTTATTTCTATAATTTTGTTCTCCTTTGAAGGATCCCATTGACTAGATAGCTTTTGCAACTCAATTCAGAGCAGAGAAATAGGAAAAAAATGGTCAGTTACATGCATTTTATTTTAAAAGAGTTCATGATTGAAAACAAGAGATTTACAAAAGCAAATTGAAACAGAATACAATGTACCTGAACCCTGTTTCACAAAAATACTTACGAACAATTTCAGGAATTTTCGTAACTTTTGATTGCTAATTTCTACTAACTAATCTAAATTTTAGAAGATTTGCTTTCGAATCCATATTTAGTATGTAGAAATGATGTAGGAAAACATGATACCATTGAACTAGAAAACAGTTTGAACTTCTTATTGAGAGACGAAAGTTACGAAAATTCCTTAAGATGTTCGGAAGAACTTTTGTTAAACTGGACACAGGTTTCTATTTGTATGCAATATTTTCTATGTAAGCATTGATTCTTTATTTATTTGATTAAACAATGTATTTATGAACACAACTTTTTCGTCAAAATTTTAATACAAATTCAAATCTACGTAAGGCCATAGTAATCAAATATTTTGTTTTACGTCCGCGGGCGGGTACCTTTTAGGAGAATTCTTCAGAAAAATAAAAAACATCAGTTTTTCAGGTAAAAATATCAGTAAATCATCTTGATTACCATGAAATGCCTATTCAATCATTATTATAAGGAGGAAATAGAAGTTTTTCTAAAAGTAAAGTCAGAACTACCTACTTCACTTGAGAAGGATATTTTTCTTTTATGTTTTCAGTCATCCTTTCAAAATTCCTTCATACTGATCTTTCATGCCTGGCGGGAGGGTACCTTTCAGAAAAAAATCGGGACGTAAACAAAATATTTAATTACTATGGCCTTATATATTACATCGTGTTTTTATTCCATCAATGTTTTCACACAATAAATAAGTTAATGGATACAAGTAGGAATAAACATCATTTATACAATGAGTATACATTATCAATACAAGATACTGCAAATATTGACTCAACATAACTAACAAACGATGTATGATCTCTATTAAACAACACTTATAACTGTATTATGAAAAAAAAATCATACAAGTCATCTCTTTCGGAATAGGATGTTTCTTCATTAAGACATTTGCCCTATAAAATTTAAGTAGATGAACAATAATTCAGTGAAAGTATGATGAAAGGCAATCATTTCCTGCTTATTTGCTACGTGATTTTCTGATAACCTTATTTTTTTGCATTTATTATATTTTTGTGAGGGATAGGTAACAGTATCATCGGTGAAATGAACATTATTGGGTATGACATTTCTGTAACAAGTTTGGAAGCAGAAACAGGTTTATGATTTCACTGATGCAAGAGCACAAATTGTACAAAAGTCGGTTTCATACTCAGAAATTAAGACATTCATTTAATAAAATTATTATTATTTGAGATTCAATATTTCAAAAGGCAAAGGAACATCAAGAAGCAAACGAATGTTTCAGTAGAAAAGAAGACTGGGTGTGGTCTAATGTGACAGTTTTCTCTAGTTTTATGTATCTTCTTTGAAAGGAGTGGATTAACTTCCGTGATTTCGACAGTTCAAGTCGAGAAAATAAGGATGATTTTCTGACATGTGATTATATATAAACGAAAATAAAAATCGTGGTACCATACGTGGTGCATGTGTGTTTGTCTTTATTTCAGTTATTCAATTGATATTCAAATAATAGCCGAGTAACTTCACCATATTTTATATATTTCATTCTTTTTCCTATTATTTAGAATGTTGCGATATTTCTTCTTATTTTAACAAAATATAATTTTTACATTTTCTTTTATTTTGTAATTTTGTTTTTATTTATACATTAATTGATAGAAAGACATGTCGTCATCATAATGAACATGATTGAGTATGACATATTTTGTAACAGGCTTTGCAATAGAAATGTGCTTGTCATTTTCACAGATGCGGAGGGACAATCTGCGTAGAAGTCGGCTTCATACTCAGAATTGAGAAATTCATTTTCCTTTCCTTAAATTTTCATGATAAAGGATTAATGGAACATGTTTGAAAATGAGCAAAAAAAAAAAATGCGTTAGATGACTTCTTTTAGTATTTGGCAAAGGAACACCAAGAAACAACTGAGACTGCCTCAAATTTATTAAAGAAAGGGAAAGTCAGTGTGCAAGATCTATGAAAGCATGTAGCATCCGACACCAAGATCATGAGGAATTGCCACGAAAAAAAAGAGATAAAACACACTCAAATTAGAGTTGGGTCGCTAATTTGGTATTCATTTTTAGGAAAACAAAAAACTATTAAGTGCCATTGTCGGAAACCCATAGCCTACTGCCTTACGATATCTAATGTAGTATAACGATGACGATGATTTAGTGTCTACAATGAAATCATGATAGAATACAAACAGTAGTCTATTTCCTGTTAGTATTTCGGCCGTTCCGCTATGCGCATATTTCCCCCTCTAGACTGAAATCTTATAATTTTTTAATCAAAAGAAGGTATTATCATTCAAATAATTTTGCACATACATGCGTAAGCAAATTTTAACTATTGAATGGATTACTCTGATTTATAACTTACAATTTTGCATCATACATGTATTCCACTCAATACTTTATAATTTTTTTTTCAATACTATGAATTTCAGCATCTTTTTTTTTGCTTGGAGATATTTTGTACAATACATTTCCCCCTTATATTCTTCGCAAGCGTTCATTTCAGTAAACACTCTTGCGTATGAAATTTTCTGCAACTAGATTCGCAAAAGAAAACTTGTTTATGATTTCCTAGACGCAGGAGGACAAACCGTGTAGAATTCGGCTTCATATTCATATTTATTTTAATATGGAAAATATGTATATTCAATTTAATAAGGGAAATTATTTGATAAAATTATTATTATTTGGGACTGAGTTTTTCATATAGGTATGGAACATCAAGATGCAAACGAAACTTTGGTAGCGAAGAAGACAGGGAAAAACTGTTACCTTTGATATAATGTGACAGTCTTCCTAATCTCCTCCTACACTTGGGGACATTAGTTTCAATTCTCATCAAAAAGCCATGAATTAACTTTACAGTTAGATATAATATCCCTCATTTCGACTGTTTCATTTTTGATAAAAGTTAAATATTTTTTTTACTTAGACTGAAATGTCAAAATCAAACATACAGATAACCATACATGTATCTATATGGATACAGTTTTTTATTTGATGTCTTATGTATACTTTACGAGAAATATAACAACAATTTCTTCATGTTTCAATTTTTTAACCTCAAAATAAGCTGTTGCAATCTTTATTTTTAACAAAATTTACAATTTTCTTCTTGTGTGTCTCTGTGTGCATTTTTTCATTTACACTTAAATATAATGTATATATTAATTAGCATTGTCCATGAAATGAACATTATTTGGTATGAAATCCACTGATGCAATAGGAAAAATTGTGCAGAAGTCGGCATTATATTCAGAATCAAGAAATTTATTTAATGAAATTATTTTAATTTGGGACAATTTCTTTATATTTCAATTTTTAAATACAATTCGAATTGTTGAAATCTTTATTTTTTCCAAAACTTATAACTTTACTTGTATGGGTGTAAATATATGTTTTTTCATTTATTGGGTATGAAATGTCCTCAACAAGTTTTGTAGCAGAATGAATGCACTGATCAATAGGACAAATTGTGCAGAAGTCGGCTTCATACTCAGAATTAAGACATTTATTTAATGAAATTATTTTTATTTGGGATTCAATATTTCATAAGGCAAAGGAACATAAAGAAGCAAACGAATCTTTTGGTAGTGAAGTTGACTAGGAGTAGTTTGATTCCAAGTTTTTTTTTTTCACGACTTCGGGACACTAGTTTGACTGTCTTCCAAATAGCGATTTAAAAACTATATACTAGATTCAACATCCATCATTTCGACGGTTCAATTTTAGACAAAGAAAACATTTTTCTTACACGATATGACATTATAAACGAAAATATTATCATGAAATTAAAAGTCATGGTACATGAATGTGTATCTCTTTGTTTTGGCTATTCAATGAATACTTATAATATGCACGAATAATTTAACTACAATTTACTTTCTTTTTCATTCTTTTTACTACTGTTAAAGAGTTTTAATATTTTATCGTATTAAAAAATCAAAGGTCTGAAGGCCCTGAAAGATACTCCACTTAGAACTTGCTGTAACATCTTATTTCATTGTAAGTGTTGATGTTGTAATATTTGGATACACTATATATGCACATGTGAAGTGTTCATACTTATGTTAGGTTCTACAATGTGTTATACTTATAATTACATTGATGAAAAAATCTGGGACAATGAAAGAATTCTGGGACAAAAATTGAAAGATTCTGAGACACAATCCGAGACATTTTTTTTCTTACTTATTAATAAAATGTGTTCATGCTGTCATGTACATGTACCTAATCTAGTCTCATAATCCCCGTGTCTCGTGACGTATAAGCATTAAATTTTGCATGCAATTTTTTCAGGGTAGGTCCGTTGAGTTGGTCTAAATTCGATACATCTCCCGAAGAGCGGAATTTCATTGCATTAAAAGTCGAAAGATGTAGGTTAGCATTAAATTACTTCCCAGTTTTATAGCTTACGTTTCTCAGCGGTTGTCGGCGCTCACCCTGAACGTCATTATGATCTCAATAGATTCGGAAATATAACAATTAATTCTTTTAAAATAGTGTTTGCATAATTACCATTTCACGTATAGAAAAAGAGACTGAAAAAGAAAAGTACACAAACTCAGAAGTATAAGCCCATGCGAACAGACCGGCCTTTTAATTTCTCAGCGGTACGTGGCCGAGCTGTCAACGGGTACAATTGTTTTACAGTTTCGTTAAAAAATATTTACAATGCGTGAATAAAGTCTACACATTCATTTTTATTTTGCCACGGACTAGTTCGAACCAATAATAGAACGTAAATCTCGTCACGTGCACACAGTCTAAATTTCAATAGACCTTCAGCAATTCCGCCATTGCCGTATAAATGAATTCGCATGTAAAAGGAGTCATGAAACGCCAATTTCCTGCAACAACAACAAAAAAAACCCCTTCTTTGGGCTTGATCAACCCGACAAATCTCTATAGACCCTAATGTATACCCGCTGATTAGCCGTTATCGTAAAATTATGCGTAACGTCACGCTTTCAATACTGGACCCAGGTGTGATTACTGAAATATTTAAGTGTTTTAAAGAATTTTTTTCCTTTAGATTGATAAACAGATACATTATCCTCAGCAATCAACTGTTACCCGGGACATGAGGCACGGTGGGTATTTTTATCAGAAAAAGTCTCGTCAGCAGAAAATTACAGCGTGCAGTGGTATCTGAGAAACAACCAATCGGCCTAATATTATCATGTAACGATGTTTAGCCGACAATTACATGACTCTCTTTGAACACCGAAAAAAAATCCAAAATGGCTTTGCCCTTTATGCGATTTGTTGTGTAAGTGTGGATCCAGAACTGGGGGGGGGGGGGTGTCCAGACCACCCCTGGATTATTTTTTTTATGAATGTACATATTTCAGTTTTGCTCTTAAAAAACTCGGATTTTAGGACCACCCCTGAAAAAAATCCTGGATCAGCCCATGAACTTTATATGCCTTATTATTTTTTTACATGATTCAACTTTGTCTGGATACGCGTCATTGATAAATCGATTATCATTTTTTTTGCGGACCTGTTAAGAACCGTTTGAAATACCAGAACAAGGCGCTAGCATTTTTTTGGCATTATATCGGATGTCTTTGGTTGTTTATCTGAAAATCTAATCGTAAATGACTTTTATTTTTTCCGATCATATGACTTCATAGGCAATGTACTACTAGTATACAAGAAGCCATAATTTAGTTTAAAAAGCTACGGAAAGGAGTTGTATAGTTTTATTGAAATGTTGAATCTTTACTTGAGACTATATTTGGTTAATGCGTTTGTTTGAAAGAAAGAACACTTGTAAAATAACTGGAAAAAAGAAACTAATTAATGAACATTTTATAAAATAATCAACTATCTAAATTAGTGGCAAATGTCGTTATGTACAAAAGAGTCAACTGATCGAACTTTTGTTATTCGTCTTCTCGCTCTCGCGGGACAGTAAAAATCGTTTGCCTATATGTATATCACACACACAGAGAGAGAGAGAGAGAGAGAGAGAGAGAGAGAGAGAGAGAGAGAGAGAGAGAGAGAGAGAGAACAAAATTCATTTTATTTTTCGATAAAGGCCGGTTTGTTTTGACGGTGAAAATGCATAATTCAGATGTTGATTGAAGTTAGTCGTTGGGGGCCAAAATCAATTTCAAACTGAAGTTTTTCTCTGATCTACTTTCTACCTTGTAAACAATAACATATTGATAAACACATAATTTTCCTGAATCGAAAAAAAAAAAAAAAAAAAAAAACATATCTTTTACAAAATAGCGATAACACTCATCAAATTCGTCTTATTTTTATAACATACAACCTAGCTGCGAGACGCAGCAGGACTAATATACGTCCCTATCAAATTCAAATAGCTATGAAATATCCATACTTCTGAAGTCAGTGAGATAATGATTGACAGCTGACCCGAATCGGTAAAAGGTGGGGCTTAGTCTTTTTAACTTAAGAAAAAAAGTTAGTTGTTGAGTCAGACGTTGTTTTAGTATCTGATGAGAACATAGTAGTACTGTATCGGCATTACAATATAATACGCATTGAAAAATTCAGAACTTTTGCGTATCAATAAATATTTACCTTGCAAGCTAATCACAGAACGTGCGGGCATGAATGTCAAACGGTGGGCGGAGCATGTTAGATAGAGCCCAGATGTAAAGTAGTCCCAAGTCGATATCAATTAAAAAAAGATCAAATTTCATCTTGAAAATCTCAACTAATCTTATTTTAATTCTATCATTCCATAAAAAGGATCGATTCTGATATATATTTTCCACACGCAAGTTTTGATGTCGAGAAACTGCTGACACAATCTGGAACTATTTTTCGCGGATAGACTTCCGGAAGACGGTACCTCGAGACGACATGAGAATCGCGAATACAGTAAGATACTCCTTCAAAAGGAGTATCTTAAAAATGATGTAGGATGATCTTTTATATATATATTTTTTGGTTTCATTTAGATATTAATTATCAGAAATATATATTATCAATTTTTGTATAATGAATGTAAGACATTTTCTACGACAGGTTTTGCAACAGAACATGTGTGTGTTCTTGAACAGATGCGGAGGGACAATCTGTGTAGAAGTCGGCTTCATACTCAGAATTAAGAATTAGATTTTCTGTTCTAGGATTATGATGATGAAAGATTATTGGAAAATGTCCGAAATTGAGATAAGAATGTGCGACATAACTTGTTTAATATTTGGAAACTGATCATAAAGACACAACTGAGACTGCCTTTAAACAAGGAATGTCATCATTCAAGCTCTTTCTGAAAGCTTGCAAAATTCGTCACCCATAGCATGAGACTAACCCAAAATAAAAGAAAAATACTTATTGAGAATTGAGGCAAACGAAATGTTAGTAGCGTAGAAGATCGGGAAAAGTGTTTCCTTTGATATAATGTGACAGTCCTCCCTAAACTCCTCCTACACTTCGGGACACTAGTTTCGCTTCTCTTCAAAAAGCCATGAACTAACATTACAGTAAGATACATTATCCTTCATTTCGACTGTTTCATTTTACATAAAAGTTAAATAAAGTTTTCTTTGACTGAAATGTCAAAATCAAACATAGGTATGTACATACTCTATTATTATACAGGTATTTATATGCCTTTGTTTCGTTATTTAATTATGTATACTTTAAGAGAAATTAGATGCAATTTCTTTATGTTTCATGTTTTTAACCACAATATAAGCTGTTGTAATCTTTATTTTCTAACTTAATACTTTTTTGTTTGGAATAGGGAACCGCATCATGCGTGAAATGAACATTATTGGGTATGAAATTTCCTCAACAAGTTTTGTAGCAGAAAAAGGTTTATGAATCCACTGATGCAATAGGACAAATTGTGCAGAAGTCGGCTTCATACTCAGAATAAAGACATTTATTTAATGAAATTATTTCTATTTTGGGATTCAATATTTCATAAGGCAAAGGAACATAATGAATAGAAGAAAATATTTTTCTTACATGTTATGACATTATAAATGAAAATGTTTATCAAGAACATAAAACTTATCGTACATGAATGTTTATCTCTTTATTTTTGGGTACTTAATGAATAGTTATAATATACACGATCAATTTAACTACATTTTACTTTATGTTTCATTCTTTTTACTACTGTTAAAGAGTTTCAATCTTTTATCGTATTTAAAAAAATCATTTGAATTCGATAACTCTTTTTTTTAGTTTCATTTGGATATTAATTGTTAGAATATTTGTATAATGAACATAACTTGGTACATTTAAGACATTTTCGGCAACAGAAAAATGTGTTTGTTATTGAACAGATGCGGAAGGACAATCTGTGTAGAAGTCGACTTCATACTCAGAATTAAGAATTAGATTTTCTTCTCTTGGATTATGATGATAAAAGATTATCGGAACATGCCCGAAATTGAGATAAGAATGTGCGACATAACTTGTTTAATATTTGGAAACTGATCATAAAGACACAACTGAGACTGCCTTCAAACAAGGAATGTCATCATGCAAGCTCTTTCTGAAAGCTTGGAAAATTTGTCACTCATAGCATGAGACTAACCCAAAAATGAGACAAAATGTACTTATTGAGAATTGCCTCGCTAGTTTGGTCTTAAAATGAAAATTATTCGATAAAATTATTATTTGGGACCCAGTTTTTCATATAGGTATGGAACGTCAAGAAGTAAAGGAAAATTTGGTAGCGAAGAAGACAGGCAAAAATGCTACCTTTGATACAATACCCTTCATATCGACTGTTTTATTTTAGATAAAAGTTAATCATTTTTTTCTAAGACTGAAATCTCAAAATCAAACGTAGGTATGAACATACAGAAAATCATACTATATGCCTACAGTTTTTTATTTGATGTCTTATGTATATCTTAATTTACGAGAAATATAACTACATTTTCTTCATGTTTCAATTTATCATCCACAATATCAGCTGTTTACACTTTTATTTTCTCCAAAATTTATAACTTTACTTGTGTGTGTCTGTGTGTGCATTTCTTCATTAACACTAAAAAATAAGGTATTTATTAATTAGCATTATCCATGAAATGAACATTATTGGGTATTACATTTCCTTAATAAATGTTGAAGCAGAATCCACTGACGCAATAGGACAAATTGTGCAGACGTCGGCTTCATACTCAGAATCAAGACATTTACTTAATGTAATTATTTTAAATGGGACAATTTCGTCATTTTTCAATTGTTAAATACAATACAAATTGTTGAAATCTTTATTTTTTCCCCAAAATTTATAACTTTGTGTGTGTGTATATTTATTTTCATTTACACTTAAATGTTAGGTATATATTCATTAGCATTATCCATGAAATGAACAATATTGGGTATGAAATTTCCTCAACAAGTTTCGTAGCAGAAAAAGGTTTTTGAATCCACTGATGCAATAGGACAAATTGTGCAGAAGTCCGCTTCATACTCAGAATTAAGACATTTATTTAATGAAATAATTTTTATTTGGGATTCAATATTTCATTAGGCAAAGGAGCATATAGAAGGAAACGAATGTTTTGGTAGTGAAGTAGACTAAGAGTAGTTTTCTTCCACGATTTTTCAACGACCTCGGGACACTAGTTTGACTGTCTTCCAAATAGCCATCTAATAACTGTATGCTAGAATCAACATACATCATTTCGACGAATCAATTTTAGAAAAATATAATATTTATCATTTATGTTATTATATTATAAACGAAAATATTATCCTGAACATAAAAGTCATGGTACATGTATGTTTATCTCTTTAATTTCGCTATTCAATAAATACTTATGATACACACGAACGATTCAACTACATTTTACTGTCTGTTTCATTGTTTTCACTACTATTAAAGAGTTTCAATCATTTATCATAGTTTAAAAAAATTTGAATTCAATGGGATGATCTTTTATACTATTTTTTTCGGTTTCATTTATATAATATTTGTTTGAAAGATATATGTATCAATATGTCAATAATGAACATAATTGGGTACATTTAAGAAATTTTCTCAACAGCTTTTGCAACATAAACATGTGTTTGTTATTGAACAGATGCGGAAGGACAATCTGTGTAGAAGTCGGCTTCATACTCAGAATTAAGAATTTGATTTTCTTCTCCTGGCTTATGATGGTAAAAGATTGTAATGGGAACCTGTTCGAATGTTAAACGTCTTCAAATTCAATTGGATCATTTCAGAGAGGGATCTTTGGAGAAGTGAGAGGGTTGTGCGCACGTAATCCAGGATAACCACACCATTTGCTACTTGAGTGGCAAATGGCCGTCGAAAGTCGGCACCGGTTGCCCATTGGTCTTGTCGGTTTATGTGTGATATTTTGTGTTTGATGTTTGCATGTTGTATGTCTCTTTTTCGTATCATACTATGCTCGTCTTTTGTGTTTTTGGATCGGGTGTTTTGGTGCTTTGATGTTGGTGCTGCATTAGAGTGTTGTTGGAGATCCCCTCCCTTCCTTCAGAACAGATAATTTTGCAGCAAGGACCAGACATACACGTTTAGGGTACTTAACACTCGTCAGTGATCCTCAATCTAAACAATGTAATATGTCCAAAGAGTGTGAAAATTGTTATGTCTAAAAATGTACCGAAAAATGTAGCAGGATGGGTGGGATATGATGCTACAGGACCCAAATTTTAGAAATTTCAAGAAATCTCGAAAACAGAAAATTTCATATATGTTGGAGAAACAATCAACGGAAGTTGACCGAACTTTGCTAAATTTGCAGTCGGGGACTCCTGGTCCACCAGCAGTGACACTCACCAAGTGGTTCAAATGTTAAACGTCTTCAAATTTGATAGCATCATTTCAGAACAGATAAATTTACAGCATGGACCAGACAGGCACATTTTGGGTACTTGAGATAAGAATGTGCGACATATCTTATATAATATTTCGAAATGGAACATAAAAACACAACAGAGACCGCCATCAAAAAGGGAATGTCATCATGCAAGATCTTTCTGAAAGCTCGCAAAATTCGTCATCCATAGCATGAGACTTGCCCCAAAAATGAGAGAAAAATGTACTTAAGTGAGAATTGCTTCACTAGTTTGGTCTTAAAATGAAAATTTTTTGATAAAATTATTATTATTTGGGACCCAGTTTTTCGTATAGGTATGGAGCATCAAGGAGCAAACAAAAATTTGGTAGCGAAATACACAGGGAAAACTGCAACCTTTGACATAACGTGACATTCCTCCCTAATCCTACCTTCGGGGCACTTGTTTCGCTTCTCTTCAAAAAGCCATGAATTAAGATTACAATAAGATACATTATCCTTCATTTCGACTGTTTCGTTTTACATAAAAGTTAAATAATTTTTTCTTAGACTGAAACGTCAAAATCAAACACAGGTATGTACATACTATATGATTATACAGGTATTTGTATGCCTTTGTTTAGGTATTTAATGTGTTATACCCACCCATTCTGCTACGTCTTTCGGTACATTTTTGGACTTTATAATGTTTACACTTTTTGGCCATATTACATTGTTTATACTGAGAATCACTGACGAGGGTAAGTATCTGAAACGTGCATTTCTGGTCCATGCTGCAAATTTATCTGGTTTTAAATGATGCTATTGAATTTGAAGACGTTTAACATGTATACTTTAAGAGAAATTAGATGCATTTTCTTCATGGTTCTAATCACAATATAAGCTGTTGTAATCTTTTTTTCTAACTTAATACATTTTTTGTTTGGAATAGGTAACAGCATCGTCCGTGAAATGAACATTATTGGGTATGAAATTTCCTCAACAAGTTTTGTAGCAGAAAAAAGGTTTATGAATCCACTGATGCAATAGGACAAATTGTGCAGAAGTCGGCTTCATCCTCAGAATTAAGACATTTTTTTCATGAAATTATTTCTATTTTGGGATTCAATATTTCATAAGGCAAAGGAACATAATGAAAAGAAGAAAATATTTTTCTTACATGTTATGGCATTATAAACGAAAATGTTTATCATGAACATAAAACTTATCGTACAAGAATGTTTATCTCATTATCTTTGGGTACTTAATGAATACTTATAACATACACGATCAATTTAACTACTTTTTACTCTATGTTTCATTCCTTTTACTACTATTAAAGAGTTTCAATCTTTTATCGTATTTAAAACAAGAGCCCCAGGGGGCACAACGCTCACCTGATACCCATACACACCTACTAATTGACATACTGACATTGAATACTGATAGTGACAGTACCAGGATTTTAGCCCACAACATTTCTAAAAAGATTTTTGCCGGATGCAGAGAAGGTTTTTTTTTCAGACAACCTTTAAAAGTACAAAAAAGAAAAAAATAGTCACATTTCAAAACGATAACTTTTTTACTGATTTGAAAAGACGGATAAAGTGGTCCAAGGTCATATGCCCAGCTAGTATAGTTTATTTATGCAACATCAAAAATAAAATCATATTGTAAAATTCCACATTAATGTGCAGCAGAAAAAGAATAAAAGAATGAAATTATTTCAAGTTTATTTAAACTTGAACACAAAACCTTTCATAATTGATAGCTAGCATGCCAGAAATTATAAAGCCTGTGTTTGTGATACGAGAATGCCCCCGGCGGCATCTTTGTTAGTATAAACGCCATTTTCTGTTAAGTATGTGAGAGGTCAGGGTCAGCGTAATATTGGTATCAATGGAAAGATCTTGTCACAAGGAATACACACGTAAAAATTGAAACCTCTATCACTAACCATTCAAAAGTTATGCCCAATGTTAAAGTTTTTGAGAAGTACGTCAAAGGTCAAGGTTATGTCCACGAGGTCAAAAATTTTGGTATCAATGGAAAGGTATTGTCACAAGGAATACACATGTGAAATATGAAACCTCTATCACAGGGGAATCCCCTTCGGGTACACGGCAAAACATGGCCGCTTTTGAAATCTTGTTCCCGACTTTAAAAATAAAATTCTAAATAAGTATTAAGAATTTAAATAATTGAATCATATCACATAAAAGGTCAATCAATAAGACATTGAAGCATGTGTCACTTGTTGAATTATCAGCTGTAACTATGGATGAAAGGTCGATCTAAAAATGATTAATCATACAAAGAAGGTTTTTTTCCTGTAGTTGCACCTGTAACATTGGGCATGGAAAACATACATTATACCTATGTACAATCTTAAAAAAATATTCCTTAAAAATCCAAAAGTGGATATCTTGACAAAATTCTTTCACCTGTAGGGTACCATGCATGAGTACCTCATACCTACAAATTGTCATGACAATCTGAAGAGTGGTTATAGAAAAGAAGCAGAAAATGTATGAAAATCACCCCCCCTTCCTTTTTACATAAGAAAAAAATTCATAAAAAATCAAAAAAATAAAATTTAAGCATAAAATACATATCAAAGCATTAAGTAAGTTAAATATGATTAATATGTGGTAAATGAATGTGTAAAATCATACACTTATTGAGTTATTTAAAGAAATAGTGCAAAAATGTGCATTTCTCACTACGTCCGAAAAGACGTCAAAAACGCGTCAAAAATTTGACTTCGAAGTGGAACCAAAAATAACAACACTTCTTAAGACAACTCTCTAGATCATCCTGATGCTTTCGGTTTGTCGATACATGCTTCGGTTCTGAAGAAGAAGTTTGTCAAAGGAGGGTACCCCCCGTGACATACTTTTGGCTGTGGTGGTGCCACCTGTTGACAGATCCGGACGAAAAACAACAACACTTGTAGGGGACTATGAGTACTTCATACCTACCAAGTTTCATCAAAATCCCTTCAGCCGTTCTGGAGAAGAAGTTTAAAATGTGAAAAGTTTACGACGACGGACGACGAAGACGACGCCGACGGACGACGGATGACAGACGCAACACTATGACAATAGCTCACTTGAGCCTATGGCTCAGGTGAGCTAAAAAGGGAAAAAATTTTGTTGGGGTCACGCCGGGGTTTGAAGCTACTCCCCATGGGTCCATTGGGCATGGAAAACATACATTATACCTATGTACAATCTTAAAAAAATATTCCTTAAAAATCCAAAAAAGGATATCTTGACAAAATTCTTTCACTTGTAGGGTACCATGCATGAGTACCTCATACCTACAAATTGTCATGACAATCTGAAGATTGGTTATAGAAAAGAAGCAGAAAATGTATGAAAATCACCCCCCCCTTCCTTTTTACATAAGAAAAAAAATTCATAAAAAATCAAAAAAATAAAATTTAAGCATAAAATACATATCAAAGCATTAAGTAAGTTAAATATGATAAATATGTAGTAAATGAGTGTGTAAAATCATACACTTATTGAGTTATTTAAAGAAATAGTGCAAAAATGTGCGTTTCTGACTAAGTCCGAAAAGACGTCAAAACGCGTCAAAAATTTGACTTCGAAGTGGAACCAAAAATAACAACACTTCTTAAGTCATCTCTCTAGATCATCATGATGCTTTCGGTTTGTCGATACATGCTTCGGTTCTGAAGAAGAAGTTTGTCAAAGAAGGGTACCCCCGTGACATACTTTTGGCTGTGGTGGCGCCACCTGCTGACAGATCCGGACGAAAAACAACAACACTTGTAGGGGACCATGAGTACTTCATACCTACCAAGTTTCATCAAAATCCCTTCAGCCGTTCTGGAGAAGAAGTTTAAAATGTGAAAAGTTTACGACGACGGACGACGACGGACGACGACGACGACGGACGACGGACGACAGACGCAACACTATGACAATAGCTCACTTGAGCCTATGGCTCAGGTGAGCTTAAATCAGTTGAATTCGATAACTCTTTTTCTTAGTTTCATTTTGATATTAATTGTTAGAATATTTGTATAATGAACATAACTTGGTACATTTAAGACATTTTTGGCAACAGAAAAATGTGTTTGTTATTGAACAGATGCGGAAGGACAATCTGTGTAGAAGTCGGCTTCATACTCAGAATTAAGAATTAGATTTTCTTCTCTTGGATTATGATGATAAAAGATTATCGGAACGTGTCCGAAATTGAGATAAGAATGTGCGACATAACTTGTTTAATATTTGGAAAATGATCATAAAGACACAACTGAGACTGCCTTCAAACAAGGAATGTCATAATTCAAACTCTTTCTGAAAGCTTGCAAAATTCGTCACCCATAGGATGAGACTAACCCAAAAATGAGACAAAATGTACTTATTGAGAATTGCCTCGCTAGTTTGGTCTTAAAATGAAAATTATTCAATAAAATTATTATTTGGGAACCAGTTTTTCATATAGGTATGGAACGTCAAGAAGTAAAGGAAAATTTGGTAGCGAAGAAGACAGGGAAAAATGCTACCTTTGATTCAATACCCTTCATATCGACTGTTTTATTTTAGATAAAAGTTAATCATTTTTTTTCTAAGAATCTCAAAATCAAACGTAGGTATGCACATACAGAAAATCATACTATATGCCTACAGTTTTTTATTTGTTGTCCTATGTATATCTTAATTTACGAGAAATATAACTACAATTTCTTCATGTTTCAATTTATTATCCACAATATAAGCTGTTTAAACTTGTATTTTCTCAAAAATTTATAACTTTACTTGTGTGTGTCTGTGTGTGCATTTCTTCATTTACACTAAAAAATAAGGTATTTATTAAGTAGCATTATCCATGAAATGAACATTATTGGGTATGACATTTCCTTAATAAATTTTGAAGCAGAATCCACTGACGCAATAGGACAAATTGTGCAGACGTCGGCTTCATACTCAGAATCAAGACATTTACTTAATGTAATTATTTTAAATGGGACAATTTCGTCATTTTTCAATTGTTAAATATAATACAAATTGTTGAAATCTTTATTTTTTCCCAAAATTTATAACTTTACTTGTGTGTGTGTGTATATTTTTTTTCATTTACACTTAAATATAAGGTATATATTTATTAGCATTATCCATGAAATGAACAATATTGGGTATGAAATTTCCTCAACAAGTTTCGGAGCAGAAAAAGGTTTTTGAATCCACTGATGCAATAGGAAAAATTGTGCAGAAGTCCGCTTCATACTCAGAATTAAGACATTTATTTAATGAAATAATTTTTATTTGGGATTCAATATTTCATTAGGCAAAGGAGCATATAGAAGGAAACGAATGTTTTGGTAGTGAAGTAGACTAGGAGTAGTTTTCTTCCACGATTTTTCCACGACCTCGGGACACTAGTTTGACTGTCTTCCAAAAAGCAATCTAATAACTGTATGCTAGAATCAACATCCATCATTTCGACGGATCAATTTTAGACAAAGATAATATTTATCATTTATGTTATGATATTATAAACGAAAATATTATCCTGAACATAAAAGTCATGGTACATGTATGTTTATCTCTTTAATTTCGCTATTCAATAAATACTTATAATACAATGTATACACAAACGATTCAACAACATTTTACTGTCTGTTTCATTGTTTTCACTACTGTTAAAGAGTTTCGATCATTTATCTTAGTTTAAAAAAGATTCACTTAAAAGGGATGATCTTTTATTTCATTTTTTCGGTTTCATTTAGATATTAATTGTTTGAAAGATATATGTATCAATATGTCAATAATGAACATAATTGGGTACATTTAAGAAATTTTCTCTATAGCTTTTGCAACATAAACATGTGTATGTTATTGAACAGATGCGGAAGGACAATCTGTGTAGAGGTTGGCTTCATACTCAGAATTAAGAATTTGATTTTATTCTCTTGGCTTATGATGATAAAAGATTGTAACGGGAACCTGTGTGAATGTTAAACGTCTTCAAATTCAATAGGATAATTTCAGAACAGATAAATTTGCAACACGGACCAGACATGCACGTTTAGGGTACTTAACCCTCGTCAATGATCCTCAATCTAAACAATGTAATATGTCCAAAGAGGTTGAAAATTATTATGTCTAAAAATGAACCGAAAAATGTAGCAGGATGGGTGGGATATAAAGCTACAAGATCCACATATTAGAAATTAAAAAAATTCGAAAACAGAAAATTTCATATATGTTGGAGAAACAATCGACGGAAGTTCACCGAACGTGGCTAAATTTGCAGTAGGGGACTCCTGGTTCACCAGCAGTAACACTCACCAAGTGGTTCAAATGTTAAACGTCTTCAAATTTGATATTTAATAAATCATTATGTCTAAAATTGTACCGAAAAATGCAGCAAGATGAGTGGGATATGATGCTACAGGACCCACATTTTAGAAATTTAAAAAAATTTCGAAAACAGAAAAATTTCATATATGTTTGAGAAACAATCAACCGAAGTTGACCGAACTTGGCTACATTTGCAGTCGGGGACTCCTGGTCCACCAGTAGTGACACTCATCAAGTGGTTCAAATGTTAAACGTCTTCAAATTTAATAGCATCATTTCAGAACAGATAAATTTACAGCATGGACCATACATGCACTTTTCGGGTACTTGAGATAAGAATGTGCGACATATCTTATATAATATTTCGAAATGGAACATAAAAGCACAACAGAGACCGCCATCAAAAAGGGAATGTCATCATGCAAGATTTTTCTGAAAGCTCGCAAAATTCGTCACCAATAGCATGAAACTTGTCCCAAAAATGAGAGAGAAATGTACTTAAGTGAGAATTGCTTCACTAGATTGGTCTTAAAATGAAAATTATTCAATAAAATTAATATCGTTTGGGACCCAGTTTTTCATATAGGTATGGAGCATCAAGGAGCAAACAAAAATTTGGTAGCGAAATACACAGGGAAAACTGCAACCTTTGACATAACGTGACATTCCTCCCTAATCCTACACTTCGGGACACTTGTTTCGCTTCTCTTCAAAAAGCTACGAATTAACATTACAGTAAGGTACATTATCCTTCATTTCGACTGTTTCATTTTAATACATAAAAGTTAAATAATTTTTTTTAGACTGAAATGTCAAAATCAAACATAGGTATGTACATACTCTATTATTATACAGGTATTTATATGCCTTTGTTTAGTTATTTAGTTATGTATACTTTAAGAGAAATTAGATGCAATTTCTTCATGTTTCATGTTTTTAACCACAATATAAGCTGTTGTAATCTTTGTTTTCTAACTTAATACTTTTTTGTTTGGAATAGGGAACCGCATCGTCCGTGAAATGAACATTATTGGGTATGAAATTTCCTCAACAAGTTTTGTAGCAGAAATGACTCCACTGATGCAATAGGACAAATTGTGCAGAAGTCGGCTTCATACTCAGAATCAAGACATTTATCTAATGAAATTATTTTCATTTTGGGGTTCGATATTTCATAAGGCAAAGGAACATAATGAAAAGAAGAAAATATTTTTCTTACATGTTATGACATTAAACGAAAATGTTTATCATGAACATACTTATCGTACATGAATCTCTTTATTTTTGGGTACTCAATGAATACTTGTAATAAACACGGTCAATTTAACTACATTTTACTTTATGTTTCATTCTTTTAACTACTGTTAAAGAGTTTCAATCTTTTATCGTATTTAAAAATTCAATTAAAACGATAATCTTTTTCTATCTTTTTTTTTAGTTTAATTTGGATATTAATTGTTAGAATATCTGTATAATGAACATAACTGGGTATATTTAAGACATTTTCGGCAACAGAAAAATGTGTTTGTTATTGAACAGATGCGGAAGGACAATCTTTGTAAAAGTCGGCTTCCTACTCAGAATTAAGACTTAGATTTTCTTCTCTTGGATTATAATGATAAAAGATTATCGGAAAATGTCCGAAATTGAGATAAGAATGTACAACATAACTTGTTAAATATTTGGAAACTGAACATAAAAACACAACCGAGACTGCCTTCAAAAAAGGAATGTCATCATAAAAGCTCTTTCTGAAAGCTTGCAAAATTTGTCACCCAAAGCATGAGACTTGCCCAAAAATGAGAGAAAATATTACTTATTGAGAATTGCTTCGCTAGTTTTCTCTTAAAATGAAAATTATTCGATAAAAATATTATTTGGGACCCAGTTTTTCATATAGGTATGGAACGTCAAGAAGTAAAGGAAAATTTGGTAGCGAAGAAGACAGGCAAAAATGCTACCTTTGATACAATTCTCTTCATATCGACCGTTTTATTTTAGATAAAAGTTAATTATTTAATAAAACTTAATAAATTTTTGTTTGGAATAGGGAACAACATCATTCGTTTAAGACATTTTCGGCAACATAACCATGTGTTTATTATTGAACAGATGCGGAAGGACAATCTGTGTAGAAGTCGGCTTCATACTCAGAATTAAGAATTAGATTTTCTTCATTTGGATTATGATGATAAAAGATTATCGGAACGTGTCCGAAATAGAGATAAGAATGTGCAACATAACTTGTTTAATATTTGGAAGCTGATCACAAAGACACAACTGAGACTGCCTTCAAACAGGGAATGTCATAATGCTAGCTGTTTCTGAAAACTCGCAAATTCGTCACCCATAGCATGGGACCTGCCCCATAATGAGAGAAAAATGTACTTATTAACAAGAGGGCGCTACTAAAATTAATTTTGGCTTCTCCGCTAGAATCATCACTGATGAGAATTGAATATTCGAAACACGTGTCTGGTGCAGAAAAGATGGTTTGAAATTTTCTTCAAGAAGGTAAAGAATTGGAACACTTGGTCTTAAAATGAAAATTATTTGATGAAATTATTATTTGGGAGCTAGTATTTCATTAAGGTATGGAACACTGAGAGGCAAACGAAAATTTGGTAGCGAAGAAGACAGGAAAAAATGTGACAGTCTCCCTAATCTCCTCCTACACTTGGGGACACTAGTTTTACTTCTCTTCAAAAAGCCATGAATTAACTTTACAGTAAGATACAATTCCCTTCATTTCGACTGTTTCATTTTTGATTAAAGTTAAATATTTTTTTCTTAGACTGAAATCTCAAAATCAAACATAGGTATATACATACAGAAAATCATACATGTATGTTAAACGTCTTCAAATTCAAAAGCATAATTTGAGAACAGATTAAATTTGCAGCTTGGACCAGACATGCACGTTTCGGGTACTTAACCCTCGTCAGTGATCCTCAATCTAAAGAATGTAATATGGCCAAAGAGTGTGACAATTATTGTCGAAAAATGTACCAAACGACGTAGCAGGATTGGTGGGATATGATGCTACATGACCCACGTTTTAGAAATTTCAAGAAATATTGATAACATAAATTTTCGAATGAATGCGTTGAAGAGACGATCAACCGAAGTTGATCGAACTTGGCAACGCGTGTCCTTGGGGACTCCTGGTCCACCAGCAGTGACCCTCACCAAGTGGTTCAATTGTTTAACGTCTTCAAATTCAATAACATCATTTAAGAATTTAAGAAGAGATAAATTTGCAGCATGGAACCAGACATGCACCTTTCGGGTATTTAACCCTCGTCAGTGATCCTTAATCTAAACAATGTTATATGGCCAAAGAGTGTGACAATTATTGTCGAAAAATGTACCAAACGACGTAGCAGGATGGGTGGGATATGATGCTACATGACCCACGTTTTAGAAATTTCAATAAATTTTCGAATGAATGCGTTGAAGAGACGATCAACCGAAGTTGATCGAACTTGGCTCCATGTGTCCTCGGGGACTCTTGGTCCACCAGAAGTGACCCTCACCAAAAGGTATTTATATGCCTACATTTTTTTATTTGATGTCTTAAGTATACTTCACAAGAAATATAACTACAATGTCTTCATGTTTCAATTTTTAACCACAATATAAGCTGTTGCAATCTTTATTTTCTCTAAAATTTATAATTTTACATGTGTGTGTCTGAGTGTGCATCTTTTCATTTACACTTTATTGGTATATTTAAATTATCCAATGAACATTATTGGGTAGGAAATTTTTAGCAGGAAAAGGTTTAGACATCAACTGATGCAATAGGACATATTGTGCAGAAGTCGGCTTCAGGTCACATGGCTGTATAAGCCAATCAAATTTGTAACACACCTCAGGTCACGAAAATTGACGTCAGAGCTACCACGTGTTTACCTTGAAATGTTGATAATGACAAGCATTATAAAATTGAATTTGATATCAGTATAATCTTTGAGGATAGACGAAAACATTTCAGAAAATAAGACATATGTGAAATCATTTTTATATCAAATCCGATACGATTCTGACCATGGGGGGTCCTAAGAGGTAATCGTGCACGCATGTACGTAAACAGAGGGTTGTGTACATTATGTGTAGTTATTTTTCGATTTGTAAACACAAGGTATACTTTTTTTGTTCTTTAAATAAAGAGTTAAGATCAGACTTCAAGACTAGATAGGTGAAAGTGTCCACAATTTTTTTATAAGAAAGAAATGTCACTTATAATTTGGTTGAAAACTGCATAAAATCTTATACAGCTGTCACACCTTCATACTCAGAATCAAGCCATTTATTTAATGAAATTATTTCAATTTGGGACAATTGCTGCATTTTTCAATTTTTAAATACAATACAAATTGTTGAAATCTTTAATTTTTTGAAACTTTTAAACTTAACTGTATTTTTCCCTGACATTGTCGCCATATCACTTTCTATAGAGACATAACCTCAGACAGTGCATTTATTTTATATATTGTTTCATTTTGCGTGAACATCGACGGCGGGTGCGACTAGCCAACAGGAATGCTTACTCCTCCCGGGCACCTGGTCCCACCACTAGCTTGCTAGGGGTCCGTCGATGCTCAATTTTGTGATCTATTGTGAGTGTTGTTGGGATTATCGTCAGGATCTTCCATAATAATGTCGAAGGAGTCATTTGTGTGTGTGTAAATATTTTTTTCATTTACACTTAAATAATCTAACTGTTCCCGTAATGTCTGTATAACGCCTATACAAACGTACGGCGCGAATTTTTATCTATAGCTGTATAGACAATGTCACCTATTATGACGTCACTAACAGCGAGCGCCGCTACGTTATTCCTGTTCAAATATCACGTCGCAAGTTTTGAACTTGAAAATCAACCACGCTAAAATGACTTCAATTGCAAAATAAACTAGATGATTAAATAGTGATTTAATTAAATTATAAGAAATGACTGTAATAATTTTTCTGTCTATCGATGTATTATATAGTTTGTGCATCGGTTTTTGTCTATACATCGATAGACAGAAAAATTATTACAGTCATTTCTTAAATGTAAGGTATATGTTTATTAGCATTATCAATGAAATGAACATTATTGGGGAGGGAATTTCCACAACAAGTATTGTAGCAGAAAAAAGTTTATGAATCCACTGATGCAATAGATCAAATTTGTTACGGAACAGATCTGATGGACAATCTGTGTAGAAGTCGGTTTCATACTCAGAATTAAGACTTAGATTTTCTTTTCTAGGATTATGATGATAAAAAATTATTGGAAAATGCCCAAAATTGAGATAAGAATGTGCGACATAAGTTGTTTAATATTTGGAAACTGATCATAAAGACACAACTGAGACTGCCTTCAAATAGGGAATGTCATCATGCTAGCTGTTTCTGAAAGCTTGGAAAATTCGTCACCCATAGCATAATACTTGCCCCAAAATAAGAGAAAAATAATTATTATTTGGGACCCAGTTTTTCATAAAGGTATGGAACATCGAGAGGCAAACGAAATGTTAATAGCGCAGAAGACCGGGAAAAGTGTTACCTTTGATATAATGTGACAGTCCTCCCTAAACTCCTCCTACACTTCGGGACACTAGTTTCACTTCTCCCCAAAAAACCATGAATTAACATTACAGTAAGATACATTATCCTTCATTTCGACTGTTTCATTTTACATAAAAGTTAAATAATTTTATATATTGTTTCATTTTGCGTGAACATCGACGGCGGGTGCGACTAGCCAACAGGGGATGCTTACTCCTCCCGGGCACCTGGTCCCACCACTAGCTTGCTAGAGGCAAACGAAATGTTAATAGCGCAGAAGACCGGGAAAAGTGTTAACTTTGATATAATGTGACAGTCCTCCCTAAACTCCTCCTATACTTCGGGACACTAGTTTCACTTCTCCCCAAAAAGCCATGAATTAACATTACAGTAAGATACATTATCCTTCATTTCGACTGTTTCATTTTACATAAAAGTTAAATAATTTTATATATTGTTCCTTTTTGCGTGAACATCGACGGCGGGTCGACTAGCCAACAGGGGATGCTTACTCCTCCTGGGCACCTGGTCCCACCACTAGCTTGCTGGGGGTCCGTCGATGATCAATTTTGTGATCTATTGTGAGTGTTGTTGGGATTATCGTCAGGATCTTCCATAATAATGTCGAAGGAGTCATTTGTGTGTGTAAATATTTTTAATTATTTACACTTAAATGTAAGGTATATGTTTATTAGCATTATCAATGAAATGAACATTATTGGGGAGGAAATTTCCTCAACAAGTATTGTAGCTGAAAAAAGTTTATGAATCCACTGATGCAATAGAACAAATTTGTTACGGAACAGATCTGATGGACAATCTGTGTAGAAGTCAGCTTCATACTGAGAATTAAAAGCCATTCTCTGTAAGGACCAAAATTTGCTGGAAACGCATGTTCTCAAATTAGAAAAAAACAAAAATAACATAAATCAAAATGATAAAACAATATTAAAAACATAAAGTATAATTCAAATATTTTTCATGTATCCATGGAAACGGCATCTGTATTGTCAATTTATGAAAAAAGTCAGAAGATTGCTTTTGAACATTATTTCCTATCGTTTCTCGTGTAGGATATACTTATTTTCATAATGATTGCTTCAGGTTTTGCTTATGAAATATATACCAATGCATAATAGAAGAATCACATTGGTCATATGTCATATATGGGTGTATAAACCTGTAATTTGAAGGGGATTTTCCCCAAAAAGCCGTATTTTTTGGTAACAAAAATCACAAACTTGCCATATAGTACAAACAATGAAAGACAGTATTTCAAGAAGCTCTGATAGTGCTACAAATATTCAAAAAATAAAAAAGGTGGGTATTCAACTCTATGAATGGAAATACGGAAAGAAAAAAACGACAAAATAGCGGATTTTATAACCTCCCTTGGAAGCGCTCTTCCGTGTGGAAAGTAGGAAAAGCGTATTTTTAGCTCGAATTTACTCGCTATCAGTCGCTACGATATTTAGAATAGACGATTATAGATGAATACGAGTGATTTTGACAAAGAAACGAATTTGTAAAGCTTGATGTTGAAAGGAAGGATAATAATGTGACAATTAATGTCAATTCACATGTGCCACGAGTCGTTTTCCAGCGTAATGAGCATGAGTTGTAAGGGCCGAGGGATACCCAGAAATTTTTGTTTGTGTCTACCATTCGGGTTGCAAATTTACGAAAAAGCAATGAAAATTTTAAAAGACAATATTCAAAAATAAATTCCGAAACAGAGATGATACAGCCAGGTGTTTGTCCAAACAACAGAAATCATGAAAAGAGGTGAACAATGCAGAGCATTGTCCCTGCTTTTCCTTTTCTATGGATGTAGGATGTATGTTATTGGATGTAAGTATAGACATTTTCATGGACTTACACTTGCATTTAATGTTGATAATGATAAGATCTAATCTCGTTTGAGATTCATGCACGTGTCTATTAGCTATGCTGCTGTTTGCTACTACGCTCACATTGATACGCTCACATTGATCAATGCGAGCGTAATAGTAAACAGCAGCATAGCTAATAGACGCATGCATGAATCTCAAATAAGATTAGGGTAGATCGTACCATTAGGTACAAGTTTTCCCGTGGGTTACACACTGGAATTATTCATGACCTGCAAATACAGTATTTAATACCAGCAGCTTAAATAATGTGACATGCCAACACTGTTACTACATAAACAGTTTGACATATCAAACAACTTCTTTTTAACAAGTTTGTCAGAACTGGGTGTGCCAAGTCTCAGCATGGATACAGTATTTAACTGAGTTGTTAATGTGTTTTACTGTCTTTACTGCAGGATTACTAATCCTGGGTTTGAAGTGAATAAATTATACTACTTGAATTGTATGTACAAGACAGTTAATCAAGGATCAATTAAGATATTTTTTATGACCCATTTTAAGAATGGAGGTTTAAGGGGGAGGGGGAGGTTGCATATTGCTAAACTCCTGCAAACAAAGTTAAGAAGTGTATATATGAATTATCTGTATGTCCAGTACATGTATGTCTATGACTCTATCCGATTCTGCTTAAATCATACCTAGCCTTTAACTTGCAATCCCATCATGGATTAGAATCATATTCAATGGGATCAAAGGTTGTGTCATGACAATGAACCAATGTCAAATCTACATTAAGACAAAAAGACATAATATGTTGTCTGTACCTTAATTTTCTATCCTCTGAATGTACTTTACTTAATTAGCTGACTTAAGATCTAAATGGATTGAAATTATAGTATTTATTGGATTTTTTTTAATACATCAAAATATCCTATGTACATATGTTTTAAGTAAAAAAAATTGTTTAAAAAATTGATATCAACATCTGTGTAATTTTGATTTTGGTCGCGTGACCTTTGGTCAAGGTGATGTGAAACCTTTGATTCAGTCTTGAACAACAACATACTGAAGTATGAAAGTGATTGGCTACATGTGTACATAATAGTATTTTAAGAGAAATAGACCAGACATGATTTTAATAGACAATTCCATTATAAAAAGCATTCAGTGATCTTGACCTTGATCACATGACCTTGGGTTATGGTTATTTGAAACCTTTGGATAATGAGCAACAATATACTACAACATGAACAGTATGAATATGATTCGAATACACATACTCAGAATCAAGACATTTATTTAATGAAATTATTTTCATTTTGGGGTTCAATATTTCATAAGGCAAAGGAACATAATGAAAAGAAGAAAATATTTTTCTTACATGTTATGACATTATAAACGAAAATGTTTATCATGAAAAAACTTATCGTACATAAATGTTTATCTCATTATTTTTGGGTACTTAATGAATACTTGTAATATACACGATCAATTTAACTACATTTTACTTTATGTTTCATTCTTTTAACTACTGTTAAAGAGTTTCAATCTTTTATCGTATCTAAAAATTAATTTAAATTCGATAATCTTCTTTTTACTTTTTTTTTAGTTTAATTCGGATATTAATTGTTAGAATATTTATATAATGAACATAACTGGGTATATTTAAGACATTTTCGGCAACAGAAAAATGTGTTTGTTATTGAACAGATGCGGAAGGACAATCTGTGTAAAAGTCGGCTTCATACTCAGAATGAAGAATTAGATTTTCTTCTCTTGGATTATAATGATAAAAGATTATCGGAACATGTCCGAAATTGAGATAAGAATGTGCAAGATAACTTGTTTAATATTTGGAAACTGAACATAAAAACACTACCGAGACTGCCTTCAAAAAAGGAATGTCATCATGCAAGCAATTTCTGAAAGCTTGCAAAATTAGTCACCCATAATATGAGACTTGCCCAAAAATGAAAGAAAATATTACTTATTGACAATTGCTTCGCTAGTTTGGTCTTAAAATGAAAGTTATTTGATAAAATTATTATTTGGGAACCAGTTCTTCATATAGGTATCGAACTGCAAGAAGCAAACGCAAATTTGGTAGCGAAGAAGACCGGGGAAACTGCTACCTTTGACAGTAAATGTTTTGAATATTTTCTCTGACATTGTCGCCATAGCACTTTCTGAATAGACATAACCACAGACAGTGCAGGTAGTTTCTATATTGTTTCATTTTCGTTACTTGAACACCGACAGCGGGTGCGGCTAGCCAACAGGGGATGCTTTCTCCTCCCGGGCACCTGGTCCCACCTCTAGCTTGCTGGGGTCCGTCAATGCTCAACTTCGTGCTCTTTTCAGAGTGCTGTTGAGATCATAGTCAGGATCTTCTTTAACTCTTTGATATAACGTGACAGTCTCCCCAATCTCCTCCTTCACTTATGGACACTAGTTTCACTTCTCTTCAAAAAGCTGTGAATTAACTTTACAGTAAGATACAATATCCCCATTTCGATTGTTTCATTTAAGATAAAAATTAAATATTTTTTTCTTAGAGTAAAATGTCGAAATCAAACGTAGGAATGTACTTACAGATAATCATACATGTATCTATATGCCTACATTTTGTTATTTAATGTGTTATTTATACTTAACGAGACATTATATAAAATTTCTTCATGTTTCCAGTTTTTAACCGCAATATAAGTGAGCTCAAGAAGATCCTGACGATAATATCAACAGCACTTACAATAGAGCACAAAATCGATCATCGACGGGCCCCTAGCAAGCTAGAGATGGGACCAGGTGCCCGGGAGGAGTAAGTATCCCATGTTGGCTTGCCGCACCCGCCGTCAATGCTCATGCATAAAATGAAAACATATTAAAATATGAACTGCACTCTCTGAGGCCATTTCTATATAGAAAGTGCTATGGCGACCATGTCAGAAACAATATTAAAAAAACTGTCGAACCCCTCGACAGCTTTTGTATCCTTTATTTTTTTCTCCAACTTAATACATTTTTTGTTTGGAATAGGTAACAGCATCGTCCGTGAAATGAACATTATTGGGTATGAAATTTTCTCAACAAAAAAGGTTTATACATCCACTGATGCAATAGGACAAATTGTGCAGAAGTCGGCTTCATACTCAGAATTAAGATATTTATTTCATGAAGTTATTCTGATTTAGGGATTCAATATTTCATAAGGCAAAGGAACATAATGAAAAGAAGAAAATATTTTTCTTACATGTTTTGACATTATAAACGAAAACGTTTATCATAAATAAACTTATTGTACATGAATGTCTATCTCTTTATTTTTGGGTACTAAATGAATACTTATAATATACACGATCAAATTAACTACATTTTACTTTACTTTAGGTTTCATTCTTTTTACTACTGTTATTGTATTAAGTTTCAATCTTTTATATTATTTTAACACAGATATCATTAAGTTAGGATAATCTTTCATTTTATTCTTTTTTCGGTTTCATTTAGATATTAATTGTTAGAAATATAAATTATCAATATTCGTATAATGAACATAATTTGGTACATGTAAGACATTTTCTACAACAGGTTTTGCAACAGAACATGTGTTGTTATTGAACAGATGCGGAGGGACAATCTGTGTAGAAGTCGGCTTCATACTCAGAATTAAGAATTAGATTTTCTTCTCTTGGATTATGATGATAAAAGATTATTGGAAATTGTCCGAAATTGAGATACGAATTTGCGACATAACTTGTTTAAGATTTGGAAACTGAACATAAAGGGAATGTCATCATGCAAGCTCTTTCTGAAAGCTTGCAAAACTCGTCCCCCATAGCAAGAAAAATGTACTTAATTAACAAGAGGGCGCTACTAAAATGAATTATGGCGGCACCGCTGTTAGCATCACTTATGAGAATTTAAATATTCGAAACACGTGTCTGGTGCAGAAAAATTAGTTTGAAATTTTCCTCAAGAAGGTATAGAGTTGGAACACTTCCGTATTATTATTATAAACACTTATTTCTTATTGATGTTAAGAATTGTATTAATTACTTCTTTCCAGCGCTGTCGCCTGAAGGAAGCTTCGTTTTGGCCCTTTATCGATTTGACATCAAATATATTATTTTGCTATTTCGGAAACTTGTCATTCCATTCATAAATATCATCGAAATTAAAGGAGGTGATATTCTTAGCACAATCCCTCCAATGCAATTTCGAACATAGATTTTATTTGGATATGCTACTGAATCGACCCTACAGGAAATTTGGAGCCGCGCACTCTCTGTAAAGCAAATGTACACAATTTAAATTCAAAAAATAAAACAAGAGGCGCTACTAAAATGAATTATGGCGGCTCCGCTAGAGGAACACTGATGAGAATTTAATATTCGAAACACATGTCTGGTGCAGAAAAATCGGTTTGAAATTTTCTTCAAGAAGGTATAGAGTTGGAACACTTCATATCATTATTGAGAACTGCCTCGCTAGTTGGTCTTAAAATGAAAGTATTTGATAAATTTATTATTATTTGGGAGCCAGTATTTCATGTAGGTATAGAACACTAAGAAGCAAACGAAAATTTGGTAGGGAAGAAGAAAGGGAAACTACTACCTTTGATATAATGTGACAGTCTCCACAATCTCCTCCTAAACTTGGGGACACTAGTTTCACTTCTTTTCAAAAGGCCATGAATTAACTTTACAGTTAGGTACAATATCCTTCATTTCGACTGTTTCATTTTAGATAAAAGTTAAATATTTTTTTCTTAGACTGAAATGTCAAAATGAAACGTAGTTATATACATTCATGTATTTATATGCCTACGTTTATTTATTTAATGTGTTATGTATACTTTACGAGAAATAAAACTACAATTTCTTCATGTTTCAATTCTTAAAACATAATATAAGCTGTTGAAACGTCTCCCAACAAAAATTTACAATTTTACTTGTTTGTGTGAATTTTTTTGTATTTACATTCAAATGTAAGGTATATACTTATTAGCATTTTCCATAAAATGAACAATATTGGGTATGAAATATTCTGCAACAAGTGCTTTTTTGCAACAGAAGGTTTATTGAAATGTTCACTGATTTGAGAGAAAAATCTGTGAAAAATTTCGGCTCCATGCTCAGAAATATAAATGTACATATAATTATGTTTTTCTTGGGCGAATATGATAAGACGCGCTCAAAATTATAGAAGAAATGATGAATGTTTGGTAAAGGAGCATAGAAACAAAGGAAACAACCTACAATTTATTCAGGAATGTATTTAATAAGATGCATGTACCATATGTGTTGCCAGCCAACAGAAAGTGTGCTTAAATGAGATGTAGAACATGCTGAAAGAATGTACGACAGGCTTATTTGCTATACGAGGTTTTGAGAAGGAACTTCGATTCCTTTCCACTGCCATGGCACAAAGTCGCATGTTACCGCATGGTATCAAATTTTCCCTTTAATATGAGATATTGTTCACATCATTTTTCTGTTTTCAATAAAAAATTATACCAGTAATTATAATTGTTATATGTTGGAAACAATAGGGTCTTGCATATATCAGAGAATAAGACCATCACAACATGTCTGCAATCGAGAAGTTACTTGCTTATTTTCCCTTCTGTTCCCTTTATCTTTTCTTTTTTCTTTGCTCTGAAATGAGAAATGACTTACATGTTACATGTGACAGAACTACACAATCACATCAAGAATGCATGCCAAGTTCTTTTCTGTTAAATCGATTTTCATTGCAGGAATGTTTTATTCGTCATTCAAGGCTGAACTTAAAAACATAAAAATTAAAGCGAAAGCGAACATTTTCATCGTTATAGTACCGATTCAACATTCTTGAATGATGTAATTCTTTATGCATGGTTAATTAATATTAAGAATTAGTTCCAAGGTTAGAGATTTTGCTGTCAATTCCTTGCATACAGCATAAAAATGAAATTCATTAAGGCTTAATATTTCTTCAATCAATTAAGTAGAAAGTCTAGGAGGAAATTGAGTAATCAGTAAAATAATGCGGAAGGGTTCCAACTCTATACCTTCTTGAAGAAATTATTATGCACCAGACACGTGTTTTGAATATTAAATTCTCATCAGTGATGCTTCCAGCCAAAGTGCTTTTCATAAGCCGCCCTAATTCATTTCATTAGCGCCCTCTGGTTTTATTTTTAGAATTTAAATTTGTGTATTTACTTTACAGAGAGTACCCAGTTCCAAATTTCCTGTAGGGTCTATTCAGTAGCATAACCAAATCGAATGTATGTTCAAAATAGCATTGGAGGGATGGTGCTGAGATGTTAACCTCCTTTAATTTCGATGCTATTTTGGATGAAATCATTGAAATGACAAGTTTCCGAAATAGCCAAATAAAATGAATGATGTCAAATCGATAAAGTGCCAAAACAAAGCTTCTTTCAGGCGACAGAGCTGGAAAGAAGTAAGTACATGTAATATTAAAAATGTCTCGCAAAATCTTGACCAAGAGAAGAGATAATCTACACTTCTGATCAGGGCATGACAAGTAAGTGTTTAATATATGTCAATGGGAATTTATTGCAAGACTGTTTGACGTTGTCTGAAAGAGGGCCAATAGAAATGGACGTATTCTTTTTGAGACAAAATATTTGTGAACTCTGTTCACAGAGAACCATGTTTGTTGTCTGTCGAGAAATGTGTCTGCATCATTAGTACATGAAAATCAAGCATTATAACCCTTGCACTCCTTCGATCAAGCTTCGCACTCAATGTCCTCATCAAAACTTATTTTACCAAAGCACCATACTATGATTTTACATGTGTAGACATTTGTTTTTCCCAATAATACCAAGTCCTTGCATATTAAACAAATACATATGTCACTCAAAATCAGGAACGACCAATACTTTAACTACTTCAGATGATATTGCGAATGGACACACATCTATCTCCCACTCCATGCTTATAAACTATATCACCTATCTCTCACTCCATGCTTATCAACTATATCATATATCTCTCACTCCATACTTATCAACTCTATCATCTATCTCTCACTCCATGGTTATCAACTATATCATCTACTTCGGGTATGTTCTCCTATTAAGTAGAAAGAATTATAACAAACACATATCAAGAATGGATTGTCAATATTGAAATATATGTTCTATTACAAAATATTAGTGCACCATATGCGCATTTCAACAAGTTATCTATCATCAGCGTTGCTCGAGTTCGAAAAAGAGGAAATCCACATGCTCGGCATATAAAATTCGATTGATAGCAGCACTCGTCACTTAAAAAAGGTCTTTACACAACCATATAGGATTTGCACTCTCAGTATTGAAATGATAAAAACTGAAAAATGTTATTGTTCTACCCCCATATTTTTTCAAAATATTCTAGTTCTAATTCAAAGGTTTCATCCATTTTATTTTTAATCTTAAGACGTTTAACATTTGAACCACTTGGTGAGTGTCACTGCTGGTGGACCCGGTGTCCCCGAGGGCACATGTAGCTAAAATCGGTTGATCATCTTCTCTTCAACGCATTTGAAATTTCTGTTATAAAAAATTCTTGAAATTTCCAAAATGTTGGTCCTGCAGCATCATATCCCATCCATCCTGCTATGTTTTTCGGTACATTTTTGGACATACTATTTTTCACACTCTTCGAACATATTACATTGTTTAGAAAAGGATCACTGACGAGGGTTAAGTACCCGAAACGTGCATGTCTGGTCCATGATGTAAATCGATCTGCTCTTAAATGATGCTATCGAATTTTAAGACGTTTAACATCTCATACGAAATGCAGTAGAGTTTTATCGTGGATTTATGTACAACCTTTCATTTTATTCTATCTGTAGGTAGTAGTTTTATGTCTTTTCTACAATTACCTTAAATATTCACAGACTTTAAGGACCCTTTGTCCAAGTCATCCAGTAGATTATAAATGAGATAAGTTCCAGATATTTTACTTCATAAACACTAGCTACACCGGCATCTGTGCCTCTCGTACACTGGAGGACATGCCCTGAGTATCACTCGTGTTCTTGGGTTGCCTCATAAATTATCCTTAGGTGGAGGATATCACGTACAACGAATTTATAGTGCTCCAGTCTCTGATAATTGTTGAAAGTCTGATGAGACGAGTCTTCTATAATACAAGAACAAGCAAAAATCATTTCAATTATAGAGTAAAACAATTCAATATTTAAGATCCGTTTTCATTGAGGAAAATTAAATTGTCAAACTAGAAATATTGTTCTATATGAGAGAATTATTGAATAATGTACCTTGTGACAGTAAGTGTTTTGAATATTTTCCCCTGACATTGTCGCCATAGTGTTTTGAATATTTTCTATATAGACGTGACCTCAGACAGTGCATGTATTTTATATATTCTTATCATTTTCGTGCGTGAACATCGACGGCGGGTGCGGCTAGCCAACAGGGGATGCTTACTCCTCCCGGGCACCTGGTCCCACCTCTAGCTTGCTAGAGGTCCGTCAATGCTCAATTTTGGTACTCTATTGTGAGTGCTGTTGAGATTATCGTCAGGACCTTCTTTAACTCATTTATGTCACACTTATGCTCTTTGCCGTGTGGAGCTCGTAAAAAAGTTCCCCGCGAGGGGTTTGACAGTAAGTGTTTTGAATATTTTCCCCTGACATTGTCGCCATAGCACTTTCTATATAGAGGTGACCTCAGACAGTGCATGTATTTTATATATTCTTATCATTTTCGTGCGTGAACATCGACGGCGGGTGCGGCTAGCCAACAGGGGATGCTTACTCCTCCCGGGTACCTGGTCCCACCTCTAACTTGCTAGGGGTCCGTCAATGCTCAAATTTGGTACTCTATTGTGGGTGCTGTTGAGATTATCGTCAGGATCTTCTTTAACTCATTGTAAGTGTTTTGAATATTTTCCCCTGACATGGCGCCATAGCATTTTCTATATAGAAAAAACCTCAGACAGTGCATGTATTTTATATATTGTTTTCATTTTCGTGCATGAACATCGACGGCGGGTGCGGCTAGCCAACAGGGGATGTTTACTCCTCCCGGGCACCTGATCCCACCTCTCGCTTTCTGGATGTCCGTCGTTGCTCAATTTGGTACTCTATTGTGAGTGCTGTTGAGATTATCGTCAGGATCTTCTTGAACTCATTTGTGAAATTTTGTAGAAATAAAGAATGTACTATCATACAGATACAACAACACCTTAAAGGTTGAACGATTAAATGGAGAAAAGGCAAGGTTACATTTTCAAGGCAATATTTACATTTTTTGACATGTTGTAGGTATAATATGATTTCAAATAAATAATAAGAATACTTTGAAGACTTCGCTTCCAGTGTTTGTCTCTTGGATTTTGGCTGTGGTTTGTTGGAGCTTGTAGGCTTTGCTGCACTAGTTGGTTGAAACTGAAAATAATATAAAAAGCGACTATTAACCACAGCATACTGGTGATGTATGATTACTTACGTCATGATCAAAATAAACTACAAATTTAAAAAAAAAAAAACCTTATCTGTCAAGGATATCATAAACTTGTAAAATCTTTGAAAATTTTACAATAACTATTCTGGACTTCTATCAAAATTTGTATATATCATTAGGAATTTCACTGCTCTCATTTAATGGTGACCAAATAAACAAAATCAGAGGGATCAAAGGCAGATCAAACTTCAATCACAAATGTAAGAAAATAGTCGGTCGCCTGCTTTACCGAGGATATGATCCTAAGAAAAGAACACTGGGCGTGGTATTGGAATAATCTACAGTTTAGTAACAGTGTCTTTCCCAACGTTAAACACTGACCAACCGTGACGACAGGACTCCATGACGGACCTTGCTCAAATCTCGTCAGAGAAGACTTGGTCCTGATTCTCTGTCCTATCTAAAAAGTTGGCCAGACTTCTCGGGTGATTGATCTAAGCCTCGCATTAGTTAGCAGAGCACAGACTCTTATATGCATGCCATAGAATTTTTTTTAGATCAATTTACATAGAATCTGTGTAATAAGATGGCACTGCGTTTAACTATCTCGTTTGTGATGTCACCTTACAGTGAGAAGTTTTATGTTTATAAAACAATTGTGCGTCTATTGAGACCTCTTTGTATCCGCATATGTGGGAGGGTTGTGCGCACGTGATCCGGATAACCACACCATTTGCTAATAGCAGATTGCCGTCCAAAATTGGCGCCGGATGCACATTGGTCTCCTAATTTTTTGTGTTGTTCTTAATTTTTAATGTTTCTGTACGTCTGTTTCGATTGTTTTGTATGATGTTCTAGTGAATATTGTTGTCTTTTTGCGGTTTGAAGTTTTGTCTTATGCCATTAATGTTTCGATTTTTTGCTGGTTTGTTTCTCTGGGTGAGTGCAGGGTGGTCATGCTGGAGATCCTTCCCTTTCCTTCATTTGCCAAAATATTTTGGATAATTTAAGGACATTAAAGAAAAAAGGGCTAAGCGTGATCAGATCTACTTCTTATTGATGTATTATGTCTAAAATATAATATATTTTACTGGGTAGAGCTAATGAAATCTCTATCCTTTGGACAGACGGACTAAAAGATAGAAAAACGTATTCCTCCGCTAGCAACACAAAATGAAAAAAAGTCCAATTTTGAGCAATGCTTCATATTCATCTTCATTATTTCAGTTCATTTTATGCAACATTATGATTTTAACAAGACGCATGTGAACTGTAATCTAAAAGAAATTAGTACTGATTAGGCCATTTCTTGTTTTTATTCTGTTTTGCGTCCTTTTGAAATTGAGAAACCTACCAGCCAGCCAGGGAGAAAAAGATGCAAATTCATATTATGTGACTTTATGGAATATGACAGAAACTTATTTCATTTGGTTATTAACAGAGTTTAGTCAACAAAAGAATGATGGATAATGTAATGTCTTTAATCATTGCAGTACTTTTACATGAAATTTGAAACATTAAACAATTCCTCTTTAATTTTTGCAGAAAACACATTTAATTTGCAAAAGATTTTATTATTTTATTTTTGTTTTGTTTTGTGACTTTGGGCTCAAAACCTACCAGCACGAGGACGCAAAACAGAAAATAACAAAGAAATGGCCTTATAGACAGACAAAGAGGAACTTGTACTCCACTTTAACAGAGGACAATGGTATTTTTATAGGGGACTTAACCCCCATCCTTTCCAAGTACAATACTAACAGCTGTCATAACAAATTGTTCAATCAATATAGATTTGTTGGTCCTCCAACATTGTACTTAACTGTAAAGCACAATCTCTTCCACGTTCACAATATTTTCAGTATATATGAAAAACATGTTTTTCAGTTTGTAGCACTGTCTCTTCTTCAATGCATGCTATGACACTGCTGGTATTCTGTAGAAATGTATATACCTCTAACTGAAACGATCTGAAGAAATAATAAGGCCACTTAGGGGAACTTACCTTTAGAACTCTAGTTTACAACTTTCTTCGACATATCATTTTATCACTGTCATACCCCTATACCTTATTATAGCCTATTTAGATAAAATAAATCGTACCTTCATGACTGGGTTTTTCAGTATTAGCAGCAATTGCCCCTTAGTTGCCCACATAAAAGGGGTATGTGTACGTTTACTAATTTCGGCTACCAGTACTCTTGAAAATCTAGAGGGATAATCGAGACCAAAACGTACACATACTCTGTTTCACTTCTAACACAATTACGGGAAAATATTAAAGTGAAGCGCCGTGGAAAGCTCATTAGTTAAAGGTGTTGTTCCATCAGGACAATACTCCTGTTCTCAATTTGTCACTGCCATGACTGCCATTGATGATAGTGGCTTTAGTTTGATCGATCATCCGCCTTATTCACCTGATCTTGCTCCTAGTCCAAAAACTGAAAGCAGCTATTTCTGGCACCCACTTTCAGGCCGATGATGACGCAGTGGATGGCTTTCTGACCAGTCAAGAAAATGAGTTCTTTAAAAGTGATATTGAGGCCCTTAAACACCGGTGGCAGTGTATAGATAGATACTGACGGGGATTATGTAGATAAATAATGCAAAATGTCTGATAAAATTCAAATCCATCTACACGAGACTCACAACATATCAATCAGCCCTCGTATGTCTTTTAGAAATATTATAAAAGAGTTGAACAATGAAGTCAAAGCGATCAACGCGATCATGAAATCAAATCATGAATGATTTTTTCTTACCAAAGTCTTGTCCGCCAGACCGGAAATTCAACAATATGAATAGCATTAACATATTATAATGGTTTGAAACACATGTTGATTGGCGTATGAATTTATGAAAAACCAAGAACGGCCAACATCAATCAAAAGTATCAGAGGTAAAAATAACTTCAAAATTGCATACTTCAATGATTTTTTTATTTTAAAATTATATTTTTCCTTTCTTTTCCAAAATCAAGCATTGGCCTTGTTTACAATCGTTCAGCTCTCAAGAGACTCACTATTACTTGTAGCACTTAATATTTATCAATCCGGAATGTGATGACCAACATGGCGAGATGGATAAACGACAAATGAACCTACCCCCAACTAGATAAAAAACAATTTCTATTTATGCACTTGAAATCTGAGGAACTAAGCACAGGTTATTGTAGTCAAGATAATGATTTATTAAACCCAGATATTAAATCCAGATAGGATTGAAACATGGCATTATTTATGAAAAGTTGCTGCTTAGTTTTGTGAATTACATATATATTGGTATATGGTATGAAAACCCAATATGGCCGCACAGAAACCCCTTATACTGTGCAGAAAAACCGGTAAAAGTGTCAAATTCTGAGGTTTTGAATGGTTCTATTCTAAATATCTTTTTAACACTTGGACAACGAGGTGGTTTAAGGTCGTTCGGTATAGGCGTCATATCGAAGTTGCGCTTTCCGTATAACAGCTTCATTTGATACAAGTTATATATATTCTGAAAGTCGAACATTCATTCTATAAAGTTCTGTAAATAATGATTATTTTCAAAGTGTTTCTTAAGTGTAATATCGTAACAAAGTCTACACATGACGCTACACGCATGAAGTTATTTTGCGTCGTACTTCAGTATTAGATTTGTTAAGATAGCGTAAAATAAGATAAAAAAACCATTGAATGTCATAATAATTACCTTGTCATGAAAGTTTTAAATTTGCGCTAATCGGTTAGGTAAAATATAACCTTTGATTCGGAATATGCAGAGAAAATTTTACTTCATCTTAAAGAAGTCATTAATAACATGCCACAATTTACGATCTAAATGCGTTTTGAGTCAATCCTTTAAAGCAAGTCGAGATTTTATCATAAAACTTCCTCTATACATTATATCAGATGTACTCTACAAATAGATGAAATAAAACAAATCAAAACATCCTTTAGCTTTTCTGCTTTTTTCACATCTATCTGGATATGTAACCTGATTTATGTCAAATATCTGCGACGTTTTGTTGCGACGCAGTAACGAATACATGTATTGCGTAATCCTCATTTGTGAATGGATTTTTTACTTTACATCATCAAAATGTACAAAATAATCTAAGCATTTAGAAAATATATAATAGTGTGTATACAGCATACATAATGACGTTATTTTTAATATTATACAGTCATTCCAGAAAAATCGCGACACTTAGTGATGTTACCTGTCGCTAGGTCCTAATTTGTGATGTTCATAACCTACTGCTGCAACTGAGTGCTCATTTGAGAAGAACAATCTTTTTCTCTCACATACACGTCAAATACTGACCGATTATTACATATTTAAGGAGTAGGCTATCCTAAAGTAGCTGAAATTAACCAAGAAATTGATGTCGCTGAGCTCTTTCACTATTTTTCTTAAAGTTTTAAGAATAGTGAGGGTACTTAAAAACAAAATCTGATATCACGTTTTATAGCAATTAATATCTTTTTTATCACAAAAGTATGGATTTTTAAAAAAATTCAACAAAATGCAAGGTCATGGCCCAAAATCTCGCTGTCGCTGAAATATGCCTAACCTCCATAACAAGGTAGTCATTGTCTATCAGATTTTTATTTCCATTATTTTGGAATACTCAAGAGGCCTTACCAACAACTGATTATGATATCAATTTGATTTTTTAACAAAAAAATCCTTTGCAACTTACTAATTTTCAGTTTTCAGAAAGGGAAGTTCTTCGATTGGAGTGTCACATATAAGAACCTAACCTACATAACGGATTTTTCTTTGCAAATAGCCACATAAACTTTCTTAAAGATCATATTGCTCAACACAAGTAATAATATCAATCAGCTGGTGTATGCATTTAAATCTTTGTAATGTTCCTCTTTCCAAAATATCTGATTAACTATGAAAACATAACCTCCATAACTAAACAACCTACGTAACGGTAATATTCATTAAGCTTTATTATAGATCTGGCGATCAAATTTTCATCCGGGTTTTAAGCAGTGTGTAACTAGAAGACATATTTAAGCTCCTCTCAATATATAAATCGAAGATTTAGGGGGATGTACGACTAAAGATGCGTTAATGTGTAACGTCCGTAACGATCACGTTCAAGTTCCACAGTTTGCCTTTTTTATTTCTTTTTGGCGTGTTTTTCGGAAGAGGGCCGATCAAGCGTTGAATAATGTTGAGGAAAAAATGTTACTTGTATTTAGATAATGCGGGCTTCTGAAAATATTTATTCGTTTTTGCTCGAAAAAGAGTGAAAAAAGATTTTTTCATCATTAATTGAAAAATTTTAAAAACTAGTCGAGTTTTTTCTTCTATATTCAAATTATATATTCTTGAAAATATTTTGATTACATTTATTAAATAAAAATGATCAAAACATGGTGTAGTTTGTTTGCTGCTTTCAACTTAATCTTGATCATAAATTTGACTTCCCGTCATTTTTGGCTAATCTTTAACGACGACGTCAAAATATACGTATAGTGTAGAGCGATGCAGCTTCGTCATAATTGTTATCGTATTTATCGTCATACAAGTAATATCGATATCATCTAAACAACAGCTTCAATGTCATTTTTCTGATACCCTATTTGAGAGAGAACGAAATTTCCTTCATTGTAGAATTAAAAAGATAAGAATTCTTCTTATTTGAATACAATTACATGTACACATACGTGCATGTTGAACATATAAAAATGACTCTTTAATTTCTTGACGATCGCATAAATACATGCATTCAAGAGAATGTTGCTTAACTAATAAAAGTAAACAAATATTCCGCTGCAAAGAGAAAAAGTCAATGCAGATAACCATATATTTGTTGTTTGCGTCTCAAGTATTAATCTGTATAGAAAAGGTGCAGTTTTAATGTGAACCAGCTTTGATTGAGTCAATGTATAACAATGAACTGTAAATAAAGCAAACAAAAAAATTAATGAAAAAATTTTTTGTTTTATTTTACATCTAGGAAGGTATACGGGTATCGTCCCCGGTTAGCTCCGTCTTTATGAACGTCTGCTTAGATAGAACAACGAACACATTTCCTAATAAAGACTAAATATATGCAGCAAGATAATCAGACGGATTGGGACTTACGAGCAGACAATGTGCATCCACGACGTTCGAAAATGTGTGCATTTCATGCAAGTCCTCTCCTACAAACAAATAAGTATTTTTCTTGTTTTCATAGCATTCTGCGTACATTTTATATAATTAATTACTATTCTTTGCTTTTTTCAAAGGGACCCAAGTCAGAATATAAGACAATTTGTTGGGTCTCTCCCATGCGTTATTTTGAGATGATAGCGTAAACTCACTCTGCGTTTACTCAGAGATGCTACCGAGGACTGTCCGAGCACCGTTTTGTTTGTTTTATATTCCTGTTTTCTTTTAATCTGCAAAAATAACCTGTCGTCTATCATTATCTTGTAATTCAACTTTTTATTTTTTCGCAATGAGCTTTGGAACAAATGAGAACGACGTTGTCAAAATATATTGATTTCCTTAGCGAAAGTATAGCTGACGTTGCGAAAGGTTAAAGCTAATTTTTTAACTCTCTTTATTTCAGAAACAAATAAGGCCACTGTTGATATAGAAACATTATTAGATTAAGGAGAGCTTAGATACTGCAATTCGGTTATAGTAATGTATGTCACTCTCCGCGATTAGAAAACGTACACGACACGTTTGCTTGAATCGTTCATTAAAATAAGATTGATCAAAGGTAGATTGAAAGAAAGGAGGGGATCTTAATAGGAAATAATACGAAACACCCAAATTCAAAAACACTGAGTGGACACGCCCATGACGACACATCATAGGGACGAAGAAGAGCAAACACCAATAAAACACCGCTAAAGACGGTATGGCCGGATTGCAAAGTAAGTTTTTGTCACCAACTGGGTCAAGGTCACTAGGTCAAATATTACAGCACACATTGAGAGGTCTTGTCAGAGGCAACCTACATGTATAATATAAAGTTTCTACTGCATACAGTTCCATAGATTTTGCTTAAACCAGGAACTTTAACCAAAATCTTTAACTAGGTCAAAGTCCAAGGTCAAGGTCACTAGGTCAAATGTTACGGCATAAATTGAAAGGTCTTGTCATGGGCAACCTTCATGTATAATATAAAGTTTCTACTGCATATAGTTCCTTAGATTTTGCCTCAACCAGAAACTTTAACCAAAATGTTGACGGCAGACGGACAGACGGACGGACGGACGGACGGACAGACAGACGGACGGACGGACGGACATCGTCAATCTATAGACCGGAATTGCTTTGCAATCCGGCCAAAAACCACGTAAAAGCAATAAACGAACAAGACCAAATGGTCAGCTGCCACAAACTAGAGGGCGCTACTGAGATGAACATTGTCTGTGTCTGAAAATCACTTTGGCTGGAAGCATCACTGATGAGGATTAACTATCCGAAACACATGTCTGATATGATTTTTTTTTTTCAAGAAGGTAAACAGTTAGAAAATTTCCATTTTATAAGAAGCGATTGACAAACGAGGAAATAATTATACTATGTTGTTTAAAAGTTGTGTTTCAGACTTATTGTATATCTACTTTTACGATTCAATTGAGAAGTACATATGTTACCTTTTTCTTGACTAAGATCTACTAATGATATGCTTCTTATAAAATCTCCAAATATTTCATTAAACATTAAAATCACGAAAGTTTCACAAGTCTTCATGTTCGATTTGCACATTATAGATATGATGTAATGCATCACTGACGAGGGTTAAGTACCCAAAATGTGCATGTCTGGTCTATGCGGCAAATTTATCTGTTCTTAAACACCAAAAACCACGTAAAAGCAATAAACGAACAAGACCAAATGGTCAGCTGCCACAAACTAGAGGGCGCTACTGAGATGAACATTGTCTGTGTCTGAAAATCACTTTGGCTGGAAGCATCACTGATGAGGATTAACTATCCGAAACACATGTCCGATGTGATATTTTTTTCAAGAAGGTAAACAGTTAGAAAATTTCCATTTTATAAGAAGCGATTGACAAACGAGGAAATAATTATACTATGTTGTTTAAAAGTTGTTTTTCAGACTTATTGTATATCAACTTTTACGATTCAGTTGAGAAGTACATATGTTACCTTTTTCTTGACTAAGATTAACTAATGATATGCTTCTTATAAAATCTCCAAATATTTCATTAAACATTAAAATCACGAAAGTTTCACAAGTCTTCATGTTCGATTTGCACATTATAGATATGATGTAATGCATCACTGACGAGGGTTAAGTACCCAAAACGTGCATGTCTGGTCTATGCGGCAAATTTATCTGTTCTTAAATGATGCTATCTATTGAATTTGAAGACTTTTAACATCCAAGAGTATTACCGTAGGCCATGCCAAATCAATTTTAGTCCCTCGAATCTTATTTCTCAAAGAGACAGAAATAGGGAGAAAAATATTTCTGAAAACCAAGAAAACAAATTGATTCGAAACGATATCAACGTTCAAAATTTGATTTATTAACTTTCGACAAAATTGAGGCTTTTGAAATAATTATGCAGTCAATTCTAACTTTTCTGTTTTTATTAAAGCTTTGTCACTTCTTCAATCATTTTATATTATCTTACATAAATTAGAGATTGATTTTTTATTTAACATAAGGCACAGTCCATTTGATATTCTGGGATGGGGGGGATTGGCTTTGGGTTTTTTTTTTCGAAAAAAAAAATTTTTTGATGAAAAAATTAATTTGATATGATACTACAGGACCCAGGTTTCAGAAATTTAAGAAAATTGTTTTAACAGAACCTCCCCTCAGACCATCTTACTTGTACCTTACATAAATTTTGTTCAATGAGGATTATATTGTCAAATTCTTTCATCTCTCTGTTTAGAAGTGAATTAAATTTTTGCTTAAAAATAGAATAATATCTAAGAGTTTTAGGTTAAAATAAAGAATTTCTATTGATAAAACATAAACATTCTTGACATATTGCACATCACTTGCCAGAAAAACTTTGCAAGAAAAAAATAATTTTGCTCTGGACCGGGGCGAAAAAAATAATTTTGATCCGACGAAAAATCCAAGCGCTCCCCCCCCCCCCCAATCCCCACCTGAATATCAAATGGACCATGCTTAAGAGGGAATAGGAAATTCAGCAACATTTAATATTGATCACGAAAACAGATTTGAATTGTTTTCTATGGTTTGCCTATTATAGTGAACTATTTGTACCTACATGAATTTAGGATGAAACTGAGCCGGAGGGCTTTCTCGGCTTGCTGCTTTGAAGCGATATCAAGAATATTATATCAGGTGGCGTGACCGAATAATGCAAATTTCTAAATGATAGTTAAACTAAAATGTACCTTTTAATTTTGGAGTATGCAACGAGTAAAAGACCCAGGGGACCCGAGGGGTTCGAAGACAAGGACCTTGTGTGTGGTACTAAAACCTAGATGAATCGAAAATATCTTATTAGAATTTTAAACGTCTTCAAATTCAATAGCATCATTTATGAGCAGATAAATTTTCAGCATGGACCAGACATGTACGTTTCGGGTACTTAACCCTATAGGTGGTATATGATTAATACAGGACCCATGGTTTAGAAATTTCAACAAATTTTGATAACAGAAATTTTCGAATGTGTTGAAGAGACAGACGATCAACAATCAGAAATTTATTTGTTACAGTATCTATTTGCGCGCATATCCCAATATAACAAAACGTAGTAATGAGGTAGTAAAATTAATATCGATCATAAAACCCAAATCAGGGTTCAAAATAACAATAAAAGAAAGCAGGCAGCAATAATGCAAAAAATCAACACAACAACTAAAACATCCTGCAACGGAAGAAAAGTGAATCCCTAATAGAGATGAAATCAGGTACCCAGGAAGAGTAAGCATCGCATTCTTACTAGTAAGACATATCACTTTAATGTATCAATTTTGCTTTTTAATCGGTTTCATATTTATATATTTCCATTATTTCAGTTCATTTTATACAACATTATGTTTTAACAAGAGGCAGGTGAACTGAAATCTAAAAGAAATTAGTACTAATTACAGACAGACAAAGAGGAACTTGTACTCCACTTTAACAGAGGACAATGGTATTTTTATAGGTGACTTAAACCCCTCTTTTCCAATTACAATACTAGCAGCTGTCATAATAAATTATTCAATCAATATAAATTTGTTGGTCCCCCATCACTGCACTTAACTGTAAAGCACAATCTCTTCAACGTTCAATATTTTCAGTATATATGAAAAACATGTATTTCAGTTTGTAGCACTGCCTCTTCTTCAATGCATGCTATGACACTGCTGGTATTCTGTAGAAATGTATATACCTCTAACTGAAACGATCTGAAGAAATAATAAGGCCCCTTTGGGGGAACTTACCTTTAGAACTCTAGTTTACAACTTTCTTCGACATTTCATTTTGTCACTATCATACCCCTTTACCTTATTACACAGGAAAATGTGCAACGTATGTGTCGCATATGTTTGGCTGAAACATATGTGACACATATGACATTCATATGTTTAACATATGTAAGATAAAGACATATATATATATAACATGTGTTGACAGACATATGTTTCACATATGTTAGCCCACATATGTAAAACAATCACATTTGTAAATCACCTGTTTTTGTTCACCATATATGTACATCACATGTGAATCATATGTTTTACATATATGTGAATGCTAACACATGATTATCATAGAAAATATTTGAACAATCAAAGTTGCAAAATTTCCAATATAGATATCTGTTCTATGTTCCATATGTCAACATTGATATTCACATACGTTTAACATATGTGTTACATATGTTTTACATCTGGTAAATTTGATATGTGTTTTACATATGCGTGCCGCATATATGCCAAAGATGCATTCATATGTATTGATTACATTACATAAGATGGGGATAAGATTCACATTAATTTAACGTAAGATAAACAAGCTTTTGCTTTCCTACAAACATGTATCAAATAAATTTTGAAATGATTTTGGACTATTTCTACAAAACGGAGTCTACCACTTGCATGGCAGGGGTAGATTGGGAGGGGGCCTTTTAAAAAAAAATAAGAAAGAAATAGCTATGTCTGTATTTAAAACTGATGAAAAAAAGCTTTCAACACGATACACATCGATTCAAAACTTAATTTATGTTGATGAACAGCCGTAATGTGAAGTAAAACATTGACGGCGCGAAGTAGCGAAGTGCTCGAAATAGACTCATAGACAGCAGACGATCAACGGGATTGGGAACTAGATCAGATCACAGGCACCAGATTCCTAGAGAGAAAATTATAACCCATCTAAAACGCTCTCTCTCTTCTCTTTATCCTTTTACTAAGGAAAGAGTAAAGAGAAGAGAAAAGGGAGTTTAAGATGTGGCTTTAATTTTTTTTCTAGGAATCTGGCGCCTGTGGATCAGATTACGAAGAAGTCATTGGATCGGGAACATCAGTCGTGTAAACCCTTACGAAAAAGTAATCTTTATTGTATCTAAATTATTTTTAATCGAAGAAAACGATTTATCAAAATTTGCTCGAGCTTTGCTGACCAGAAGAAACGAAAAACTATGACATTGTTAAATAGTTGTTGTGGCCAAGGCAACTGATGTGTCCAGGCTGGGTTTATTAACAGTTGGTCATCAGAAGAGCTTACTTCTTACTAAAATCAAAATTTAATTCATTTATGTAAGTTATTTTTACATTGAAAAATCTGAAATCGTAACATGAAGTATTAGTCGCTGAAGATTTGATAGAAGAAAATCAAGATAAGAGCAATGACACAACGAATTATCTGTCCACATAGCCCTACGACATAGCTGTCAACTCACCTGATTTCGGCGGTTCAGTCCCAATTTACTTGCATACACAGTTCACATACAGAACCAGTTGCAGATGCAGGGGGTGGGGGGGGGGGGGTATGGAGGGGGCATTGTCATTGGCCCAAAATGTTGCAAAAACCCCTATATTTTGGCTCATTAATTTTCAGTAAAATTTGACAAAATTCGCCCCTTGGTCCCCCAGCAAAGGGGGCGCTGGTTCCACTACTGAGTATATCCAATGGCGTTCCCAGTTTTGTATTTGGGGAGGGGGATTCCACATTCAAGTCTACACATACCACAAACAGCACTGGCAAGTGCGGCTAGTTGGGGCTAAGGATACATGTAGAATGTTTTAAGGTATTTAACCCTAATGCGTTTTCAATTATAAATACCAGAAATAAGAATTTTCAATCTCTTTAACAAGAATGCTATACATACTATTCTAGCTAAAGTTAGGGATTACATTTCTCATACAACGATCTACTCTGACATCCTGAAGATTCCCGATTATGAAATCATCGGCATTTGTCGGAAAATTATGAAAATGTGCATACATTGTAATCGGAAGTACTCTATTAGAGTTAAAATTGTTTGTAAACTCCAATCAAAGCTTTACTGTCCGCGCCGCTCACTTCGGAAATTGCATAAACTTGATTTTGATAATGTTGTCATGTGCAGAAATGAAATAAAATCCATATTATAGTCGTGAATTTTGGTATATGTTACATGGTCGAGTGTTCATGTAATCAGATTATATTTATACAAAATAAATTTTAGATGTTTTTTTTTTAATGTTAAATTTCAGCATGACGTCACTGAGTTTAACATTGAGCCTATGGAGATCATCACGACGTCATGATAAAAATTGGCATAGGAAACGACCCATCTAATTTCTAAAACTTGCTTTACCTTCATTTAAATTTTTGCATTATAAAGTAGTCAAAATCATGTTTATCCAGTTTCCGAAGTGAGCCGCGCAGACAGTAGGCTTTTTACGCCCTTAACACTTTTATATAATAATGGTCAATAATCATACAAAGTATAATTTTTTTTTCAAATAAATCCAGTGGTCAGACATGTAATTGACTACGCTCTTGAAAGTCCTTGTAACTAATAACAAATATTCGAATACGAATCAAAAACATTACATGTCATGAATATTCGAAAACCAATTTCAGGTACCAGTATTTGTTTCAGCTCTAGTCAGCATTTTGATTAGGCACGGTCCATTTGATATTCCGGGAGGGGGGGCTTGGGTTTTTTTTTAGCTCACCTGAGCCAAAGGCCCTAGTGAGCTATTGTCATAGCGATCCGTCCGGCGTCCGTCGTCCGGCGTCTGTCGTCTGTCGTCTGTCGTGTGTCTGTCGTAAACTTTTCACATTTTCGACTTCTTCTCAAGAATGGCTAAAGGGATTTTGATGAAACTTGGTAGGTATAAAGTACTAATGATCCCCTACAAGTGTTGTTGTTTTTCGTCCGGATCCCTCAACAGGTGGCGCCACCACAGGCAAAAGTAGGTCACAGGGGGTACCCTCCTTTGACAAACTTCTTCTTCAGAACGGAAGCACGTATCGACAAACCGAAAGCATCAGGATGCTCTACAGAGATGTCTTAAGAAGTGTTGTTATTTTTGGTTCCACTCCGAAGTCAAATTTTTGACGCTTTTTTGACGTCTCTTCGGACTTAGTCAGAAATCCAAATTTTTGCACTATTTCTTTAAATAACTCAAAAAGTGTATGATTTTACACACTCATTTACTGCATATTTATCATATCTAACTTACTTAATGCTTTGATATGTATTTTTTGCTTAAATTTTATTTTCTTGATTTTTTATGAATTTTTTTCTTATGTAAAAAGGAAGGGGGGGGGGGTTGATTTTCATACATTTTCTGCTTCTTTTCTATAACCACTCTTCAGATTGTCATGACATGTTGTAGGTATGAGGTACTCATGCATGGTACCCTTCAAGTGAAAGAATTTTGTCAAGATATCCACTTTTGATTTTAAGGAATATTTTTTAAGATTGTACATAGGTATAATGTATGTTTTCCATGCCCAATAGACCAATGGGGAGTGGCTCCAAACCCCAGCGGGACCCCAACAAATTTTTTTCCCTTATTAGCTCACCTGAGCCAAAGGCTCTAGTGAGCTATTGTCATAGCGATCCGTCCGGCGTCCGTCGTCCGGCGTCTGTCGTCTGTCGTGTGTCGTGTGTCTGTCGTAAACTTTTCACATTTTCGACTTCTTCTCAAGAATGGCTAAAGGGATTTTGATGAAACTTGGTAGGTATAAAGTACTAATGATCCCCTACAAGTGTTGTTGTTTTTCGTCCGGATCCCTCAACAGGTGGCGCCACCACAGGCAAAAGTAGGTCACAGGGGGTACCCTCCTTTGACAAACTTCTTCTTCAGAACAGAAGCACGTATCGACAAACCGAAAGCATCAGGATGCTCTACAGAGATGTCTTAAGAAGTGTTGTTATTTTTGGTTCCACTCCGAAGTCAAATTTTTGACGCTTTTTTGATGTCTCTTCGGACTTAGTCAGAAATCCAAATTTTTGCACTATTTCTTTAAATAACTCAAAAAGTGTATGATTTTACACACTCATTTACTGCATATTTATCATATCTAACTTACTTAATGCTTTGATATGTATTTTTTGCTTAAATTTTATTTTCTTGATTTTTTATGAATTTTTTTCTTATGTAAAAAGGAAGGGGGGGGGGGGGGGTTGATTTTCATACATTTTCTGCTTCTTTTCTATAACCACTCTTCAGATTGTCATGACATGTTGTAGGTATGAGGTACTCATGCATGGTACCCTTCAAGTGAAAGAATTTTGTCAAGATATCCACTTTTGATTTTAAGGAATATTTTTTAAGATTGTACATAGGTATAATGTATGTTTTCCATGCCCAATGGACCAATGGGGAGTGGCTCCAAACCCCAGCGGGACCCCAACAAGTTTGTATCTATGGTAAACAAAGTCGCCATATATCTTGTGTTACAGATTTGATTGGTTCCTCCACGCCCATTTAATAGTCACGTAGTCACGGTGGGTAATCTCGCAACGCACAACACTAGGTTTATATAAAATTTCGTGTATTACAAATTATTTTTCACAAAAAGGGGAATGTGATACAGTGTAAGGATGCCTTAGATACGAGTTTGATTGAAAGTAAGAGAGGTAATATCCTTTTATAAAGCCGAAAAAACTATCGGCATGATTGGTGTAGATGGAAGCGAAAGTAGAACGCTGATCGTGTTTGTGCGTTATAAAAAGCTGATATCCACCTTATTTTGGATGCAACTCATAGTTGGGGCGTTATTACACTGCATCACATTTCCCTTTTTGTAACAAATTATCTATTTTGCGAAAAAAATATAGAAAAATAAATTGTTCTGCGTTGCGAGATTACCCACCGTGTTAGTACTGTACACGTGATACATTTCAGGAGATTAATAGAATCTATCATGCAAACGAAATAGTACTGGTATTTGAATAGATTTTTATTTAATGTGCATATACTGGGAACACTTTCATACTTGTTATCATTCATGTACTTGGAACACTCATTTATAAACTTAGCTCGAATTTCCTTTGTCTTAGACTCTCTTAGATGAAGTATAATGAACGATTTCTTGAAGAAACATCTAATGAGTAAATTCTCTTCCTGAGGATTTAGAGAATGTATAGGACATTTGATATATCTGAAATTCTTGAAAAAAAATAATTCAGTTCAGAGTTCTTGAAATATTTCAATGAAATGTTGGACCACAGGAAGCTGTTGTTTTAAAAGAGAAAAGAAATTATTATTCACAACCTCAAGCCACTGTGTTCGACATCTTCAATGTATAACATTTCTAAAGATGAACACAGAGGCTTAAGGTTGTGAATAATAAAAAAAATTCTCTCATAAAACGACAGGTTCCTGTGGTCAGACATTTGGGAATTTTTATCTATCCAAATAATAGATACAACATGAGTTTTTATCGGACCAAATAATTTTTTATCAGCAAATCTGATGCAGCTGATACTTTTCATGAACTCTGTCAGCTAATAATTAGTCCGTGTAACAGTCCTATCACTAGGCGAAACATAGTTAACAGTAAATAACGATTTTGTATGTCTGCTAGTTGTACATGTAGCTTTACAATATCGTGGGCCTATTAATTTGTTTCCCTAAAAGCAGCATACACCAGAATATTAAGTTTATTTCATTGTTTTATTCTTTTTGTCTGTTTTTTCATCACCTGCTGCACATGAATGTGGAATTTTACAAAATGATTTTTTTGATGTTGAATAATTGAACTATACATGTACACTAGCTGGGCATATGACTTTGGATCACATTATCCGTCTTTTCAAATCAGTAAAAAAAGATAATGTTTTGAAATGTGACTATTTCTTCTTGTTTGTACTTTTAAAGGCTGTAAAAAAAGATCTTGTCTGCATCCGGCAAAAATCTTTTTAGAAAGAATGTGGGCTCAAATCGTGATACTGGCACTATCAATTTTACGTCTTATTCAATGTCAGTATGTCAATTAGAGCATGCATGGGTATCAGGTGAGCGTTGTGCCCTCCTGGGGCTCTTGTTTTCGAAAAAAATAATTTTGCTCTCAATTTTGATGAAAAAAATAAATTTGCTTATGGTGTGACAGAAAAAAATAATCTTGCTCTTACAAGTAATCTGAATTTGAAGAATAGACCATTTTCGAGTTACAACTAATGACCGTTATAAACCTTCAGTTTAGTCACTGCTATGACGCACCTGCTTAGTTACGTCAAGTAGGGTTACTTCCGGTCTACCTTAGCAACGTCACATATTGTGACATCAACGGTGTAAAATTGATCTAATCTACTCAAAATTGAAAAACTACTTTTCTTTGAATATGGAAATTATTATAATCGCTGCTTTTGTTTGTATTAACCATTAATTTGTTTACGTCATCAATGACAATGTAAATTTGAAGTCATCGGATTTTATTTTTTTTTTTTCAGTAATATCATATAGAGATAATTATTCTAATGAATATTGAAAAAGTGAAAGACAGGAAATTCTTTGAACGGAAAATTTAAAAGTCTTACATAAAAAAATTAGAAAATGGTAACCCAACTGAATTTCTTTTTTAAAACATAACAATATTTGTGATTTAACCCCCCCCTTTTTATGCCCACCTTCGAAGAAGAGGGGACATATAGGTTTGCCGCTGTCGGTCGGTCTGTCGGTCGGTCTGTCGGTCTGTCGGTCGGTCCGCGACATCAGTTTCCGTTCAATATCTGTGGAATGGATTCACATATTGAAATGAAATTTTGTATACAGACACATCAAACAAAAATCTAGGTCAAGTTCATATTTGGGTCCGATCAAAAAAATTTTGAAAGAGTTATGCCCCTTGCATTTCGAAAAATACCAAAATTTCAGGGTTTCCGTTCAATATCTCTTGAATGGAGTTACATATTGAAATGAAATTTTGTATATAGACACATCAAACAAAAATCTAGGTCAAGTTTATATTTGGGTCCGATCAAAAAAAATTTGACAGAGTTATGCCCCTTGCATTTCGAAAAATACCAAAATTTCAGGGTTTCCGTTCAATATCTCTTGAATGGAGTTACATATTGAAATGAAATTTTGTTTTCAGACACATCAAACAAAAATCTAGGTCAAGTTCATATTTGGGTCCGATCAAAACAATTTTGACAGAGTTATGCCCCTTGCATTTCGAAAAATACAAAAATTTCAGGTTTTCCGTTCAATATCTCTTGAATGGAGTTACATATTGAAATGAAATTTTGTATACAGACACATCAAACAAAAATCTAGGTCAAGTTCATATTTGGGTCCGATCAAAAAAAAATTTGACAGAGTTATGCCCCTTGCATTTCAAAAAATACCAAAATTTCAGGGTTTCCGTTCAATATCTCTTGAATGGAGTTACATATTGAAATGAAATTTTGTATACAGACACATCAAACAAAAATCTAGGTCAAGTTCATATTTGGGTCCGATCAAAAAATTTTTGACAGAGTTATGCCCCTTGCATTTCGAAAAATACCAAAATTTCAGGGTTTCCGTTCAATATCTGTGGAATGGATTCACATATTGAAATGAAATTTTGTATACAGACACATCAAACAAAAATCTAGGTCAAGTTCATATTTGGGTCCGATCAAAAAAAATTTGACAAAGTTATGCTCCTTGCATTTCGAAAAATACCAAAATTTCAGGGTTTCCGTTCAATATCTCTTGAATGGAGTTACATATTGAAATGAAATTTTGTATACAGACACATCAAACAAAAATCTAGGTCAAGTTCATATTTGGGTCCGATCAAAAAAATTTTGACAGAGTTATGCCCCTTGCACTTCGAAAAAAAACCCAAAATTTCAGGGTTTCCGTTCAATATCTCTTGAGTGGAGTTACATATTGAAATGAAATTTTGTATACGGATACAGACCATACAACGTTATTTTTTACAAGATACATGAAACGATGTGATACACGCATGATACGATAGGATACACGCATGATACGATAGGATACACGAACGAACACGATATACCTCATACACGATAGGAAACGATACGAATGGATACGATACGATGCACGTTACACGATACACGATACGAAATGATACACGTTACAAGATGCACGATACGAAAGAAAATACGTTAGAAGATGTACATTATGCACGGCACGATAGAATAAACGTTTAATAATATGCATTAGCTTGCATTGTACAGCGCATAAACACGATAAAGCAAACAAATCAACTGTGCACGATACGATAGGAAATAAAATGTGTGAGTTATGTACGTTTATTGTTAATATTTGTATGATAATAAATAGTATTCGTTTTATTTTAAAAACACACACATTTTTTCCGTATATCAAATCCGTGATTTGGAATCTATTATTTTCATTTACTCTACCAATGTCGCCAAAAAGTAATAATGATAAAAAAAAAAACAGTGACCTAATTGGCAGGGCACATTATCAATCAAGCGAGGCGAATTGACTGCATGGAAGTAAAACAAAATAATTGTATTTTAATTGATTTGCATGTATATGTATGCAATAGTACTGATGTCATTTTGACAGAAGGATACATCATATGTAGATTGACCAGGTAACATTTGAAGGCATCGATCGGTTAAGTTACTTTACAGGCTACTCTACACCTACCTTTGAGTTTTTTATCCTCCATTACAGTTAAATTAAGTATAAGGAAGTATATACATGTAATAGGTATATTTATTGTTCCTCAACAATACATGCTTTCACTAAAGAATCCATAACGAGATCAAAACAATCCGAATATAAACAAGATAAACGGAAAAGAAATTCCGACCATTTGATTGGCTACCTGATACGATAGGATACACGTTACACGTTGCACGATACGATAGGATTCATGATACACGATACACGATAGCATACGATAGGATAGGATAAGATATGATAAACGTTTAACGAAATTATAAACGCACGATACGATACGATACACGCATGATACGATACGATAAACGCAGGATACGATAAGATTAAATTGACAAAAATAACGTTGTATGGACTGTACATCAAATGACAATCTAGGTCAAGTTTTTATTTGGGTCCAATCAACAAAATTTTGACAGAGTAATGCCCCTTGCACTTTGAAAAATACCAAAATTTCAGGGTTTCCGTTCAATATCTCTTGAGTGGAGTTACATATAGAAATGAAATTTTGTATACAGACACATCATATGAAAATCTAGGTCAAGTTCATATTTAGGTCCGATCAAAACAATTTGGACAGAGTTATGACCCTTGCACTGTGAAAAATACCAAAACTTCAGGGTTTCTGTTCAATATCTCTTGAGTGGAGTTTCATATTGAAATGAAATTTTGTATACAGACACATCAAATGAAAATCTACTAGGTCAAGTTCATATTTAGGTCCGATGAACAAAATTTTGACAGAGTTATGCTCCTTGCACTTTGAAAAATACCAAAATTTCAGGGTTTCCGTTCAATATCTCTTGAGTGGCTCAGTTACATATTGAAATGAAATTTTGTTTTCAGACACATCAAACAAAAATCTAGGTCAAGTTCATATTTGGGTTCAATCAAAAATTTTTATGCCCCCTTTGAAGAAGAGGGGACATATTGCTCTGCCGCTGTCTGACTTTCTGTCTATCGGTCCGTCGGTCGGACCAGGACAACAGTTTCCGTTCAATACCTCTGGAGTGGATTCACATATTGAAATGAAATTTTGTGTACAGACACATCAAATGAAAATCAAGTATGAAGTTGTGACGGACTTTTATCACAGAAAGGATAGGGGGGCATTACTGTTTTACAAACATGACTTTTAACTTGTTTTTCTAAAGCCATTGCCTTTTTGTGCAAATATATCCCTAAGAAATTGTCAGTAAATAAAAGGTTCTAAAATTTAGATGACGCTAAGTATTTCTGAAGTAATATAAGCCGCTTTCTCTTCTGAATGCATCAATGCAGTATGAAAATCGGTATTAACAGGGTTTTTTTTGGGGGGGGGGGAGAGGTTAAAACTATTTTGATAAATGGCAGCGTGTGCTACTGGTAACTTGAGAAAATAAGAAAGATACGAAAGAAATGTCCCTGTACACCTGACGAAGGCATTAAAAAAAAGATGTTAAAAATTGAGAAAAAAAATCTGAAAAACGGTACCTTGGAATAATGAAAACAAACAATTTGTATATAGATAAAAAATAATGCGTGAATCAAAAAAACATTTTTCCAAGGGTGGGGTTCATCCTGGCTCTAAAGTTGAAACATTGGGAGCGTAGAAATAGAATAATGACATCTTGAGGAGGAGGGGAGTTCAGAGCCTCAACACCCACGCGGGTGTGAACTTCACGCAAAATAAAACTATCACAAACAATAAATTCAGTCACATACACCTGGACACCTGTCCAGAGTCTCTTGTAAACCCCCCCCCCTTTCCTGCCCATTCAACTTCTACATAGAGCATCCCCTTTGACTGATACCTTTTGCTTGAATTTTTCCAACCTCAGATCATGTAAATGGTGCACATTTATGACGCTACAATGCCATTTGGTTGCGTAAATAGTTTATTTCTTAATCGTGATCACGTTATTTTTAGACTCAAATGTAAACCGGAAGTAGGGCATCTTGACAAAACGTTGAAGCGGAGTATAATATCCGAACGTGATCGGTAACTCGAAAATGGTCTATTACCATAAAATTTTGCTAAAATTCTTGAAAATTTTCCGGCTCGCTTCGCTCGCCGCAGTTTTCAAAGTGTATAAAAAATTTTTGGCTCGCTTCGCTCGCCATAGTTTTCTATCAAAACATTTAGCTCATACATTTGAAGATATCAAAAGTTATACATGTATGTGAATGAAAAAAGGGCTTCCTTAAAAGCTTAAATATTTTATCAATATTTATGTATTGCTATTAGTACATGTTGCATGTAGTCTAATTTTATGTTCCTATAAGCTTGGAAGGAGATCTTCAGTTATTCACCAATTTACAATTCTCAGTAACATTTAAAAAATCTGTTAGTTTAAACATATTTATTGCTCCAAATTAGCAATGGATCGGTGAACAAGTTTTAGAACTTAGTCAAACACCTTTCCTACATTACAAGATACAAAATTTTATGAACATTATAATACACATGCGTCATTTAAAAATGTAATAAATTAGATAATTATATTCAAACATATATTATCGTAGAGCGAAAGTACTGTCTGTAATATATAATATATCATGTGATAACAAGATAGAGTGCAAGAAATCTCAAGGGGGGGGGAAGGGGGGTTAGCGCTAGGTATAATGATTATTAACACCGAAAAGAACATGGGAAGGTAGTATGTAGGGTGAGATCGGGAGGAAGGAGACGGAGGGGGAGGAGAGAAGTGGTAGTCGCTTTTAAAAACGCTTGCTTTTAGCAATATACTTGTGAACAGCATCAAATATTTTACAATTCTGTGATACACTTAGGTCAGGGTTGCCGTAAAGTATGACTCCTATATCTGGAGTTGCTCCTGATGCAATTAAGCCACAGAAGAGTTCTTGGCGAATTACAGGGTAAAAGTTACAATGAAGAAAGAAGTGTTCCGCCCTTTCATCAGGTGCCCCACATGCACAAGCGCTACTAGTTACAAGATTAACCCGATTAAGATCACCATGCAGTATACTGCACCCATGACGAAGTCGCGTATGCAGGATAATAAGCTTGCGATCGCCATGATCAAAATAAGAAGATCGAGATGAGGTGTGCTTAAGCTTGTTCTTGAATTGGGTCAAACTTGTGGATTGTCTAGTGGAGAGGGGTAGATTATTCCAAGTATTAATGGTTGAAGGTATGTAAGAAGACTGAAGAAGGGTGGTGCGACATAAAGGTAATGATAGATTTTGGCTATTTCTTAAATTATATCTGTTTCCAGTGCCTACTTGGCTCGGAACTAAATCTGCAAGAAAATCAGGGGCAAGGTTATTTTGAATTTTAAACATAAGAGTTAATTTCCTGTTTTGTCTTCGTTGTTTTAGTGTCTCCCAGCCCGTTTCAAAATAAATTGCTGCACGGCTGCTGTAAGATGGAAGGCCAGTGACAATACGCCCAGCTTCCAGTTGGAATTTTTCGAGTCTATCCGAATCATAAACAGTAAGATTATCCCAAACTTCACATGCGTATTCGAAAGTGGGGCGGATAAAAGTGGTATAGATATTAGGTAAAAATGTACGTGACAATTGATACTTAAGCTTTCTGAGGACAGATATTTGTTTGGACACACGAGAAATTATGTAGTCAACATGCTTTGACCATTTAGCGTCATCTGAAAAGGTAATGCCTAGATGTACATGTTCTTTTGTAGGGTGAATTGTCTGTCCGTCAAAGTTGAAGTCAATTGTAGAGTCACTATAATTACATGAGCCAAAAATCATAATTTTAGTTTTATGAGGATTGAAGTCAACCAGCCAAGATTTTGCCCACTTTATGATTTGTTTAAGATCCTCATTATTATCGTTTTGAATTTGAGTGATGTCACTGGAGGTATGGGCATTAGAAGTATCGTCTGCGAATAGTCGTGTAAGTCCTTTCAGTCCGTCTGGTAAGTCATTTATGTAAATCAGAAATAATAGGGGACCTAGGACTGAACCCTGAGGAACACCAGAATTGATTATACCTTGAGAGGATACTGAATTCTTAAGTTTCACTTGTTGAGTCCTGTCCGTGAGATAATCACTTAGCCAGGACAACAGTTGACCTTTGATGCCGTATAATCTGTTTAGGAGACCTTCCCCTCAGACCCTCTTATACATGTTATATACATGATGTACCTTATATTAAATATTGAGAATTGTATTGTAAAAATCTTTTATCTCTGTTTAAAAGTGAATTGAAAACTTGGATAAAAATAAACTAATATATTAATATTTAGAGTTTTGAGTAAAAATATAAATAATTTCTATTGATAAAACACAAACATTCTTTTTTTTTATTTTTCATTTTTTTTTTTTGGTATTTTTGCGTTACATACAGTTAGACAATACATAGACAATACATGAAACATAGACACTCATACACCATTCACACGTCTTGCATACTTTTATATTAAACTAATAGTATAGAGAGTTTTCCCCATTTCTTTGAAAACATTTCATCTTTCATATTTTTCTTAAAGATATATTTTTCAATTTTAAGATAAGATAATATAAAATTTTTTGCACCTTCTAAAGAGGGTTTGCATTTTTGAGTTTTTTGTCTAAAAATGTACTTTTTAACAAGATTGATTATAATGTTAATATTTCTATTATTATCATTTGCTATTCCAAAAATTATGCTTTTTACATCTAAGTTTATATCTATACTGCAGATATCATGTAGCCAAATGTTAAGATCAAGCCAAAGTTGTTGTGAATGAGAGCAAAAATAAAACATATGCGAAATGGTTTCAGGAAATGAGTGACAAAAGGAGCACATAATAGTATCGCTTATTCCAATTTTAAATAGAAGAGTATTTGTACCTAATATACGATGTAATATTCTATACTGAAACCACTTAAGGGTACAATCATTAGTATTTCTATTTACTGCATTATTGACACTTTCCCACCATTTTTCATTCTCAAAAATTTGTAGTTCTATTTCCCATTTGAGTTCACTTCTTGGTCTACAGTAAAGATTGTTGATAAATAAGTCATAAAAATCTCTTGAGCCTTTATCACTTTTCTTTAAAATTTTGTTATAATTTGGATAGAATGGTTGGCTTTGGAGGAAAGTTTCAATATCAAAGATCGAATGCAATTTTTTCACACTAAGTACAATACCAAAATACAGTGTAAATGGAGGGAAAAAGTTATATCTGTTGCAGAAGTCTTGGTACCTTAAGATTTCAACATTTTCATCTAAAATATCATATATAAAGTAAATTCCTTTTTCTATAAAGTTTTTATAACATAATGTTTCCCCATTTACTATAATTTGGTCATTATACCAAAGTGGCTGATAATAAGTTGCTTCAGTTTCTAATATTTCTCTTAAGTCATAGTAAGATTAAAAACACATCTTTCCAAAATAAATTAGTGGTTATGCTTGATAAGTAACTCACATATGCATTGCCAAATTTAAGCATAGATTCGAAATCATGAGGAAGGGTACTATTAAGAAGTTTAATCCATGAAATATTATCTTCAGTCATTATCATTCTTCTTACCCATGTAATTTTTAAACTTTTTATGAAGGCTTCAAGACAAATCATACGCAGCCCACCATTTTTATAATCCTGGATGATATTCTTCCTTGCAATTCTATCAGTTTTTGAATTCCATATATAAGAAAAAAATAATTTTTCTAGGTTTTTCAAAGTGCTATTAGAAGGATTTGGAAGGGTAATGAATAAATGAATTAGCTTTGGTAGCATAATGCTTTTGACAACAGTAATTCTTCCATTGGTACTAAGCATGCGTCTTGACCATGACCTAATTAGATTCTGAATTTCTTTGGTTTTAGATTCAAAGTTCAGTTTTTCCATATTTTGTAAATCAGTAGAGAAAAATATACCTAGAAATTTAAAAGGCTGCTGAGACCATATCAAGTTGTAATTTTCACTAAAGGTCAATTCAGAACCTCTAAGGGTGCCAATTTTAACACATACTGTTTTTGTGTAATTTGGTTTTAAACCTGAAAATTTAGAAAATTGATCTACAATAGAAAGTGCATTTTTTAATGATTTTTCCGAGCCATCAAGAAGTAGTGCCGTATCATCAGCGTATTGAAGAAGCTTGTATTCATTGTTTTTAATATATATCCCTCTTATTTCTTTGTTTTCTCTAATCATAGTAGCCATAATTTCAACACAAATCAAAAAAATATACGATGAAACCGGGTCTCCTTGCCTACAGCCCCTACCTATTTTGAAGAAATCTGAAAAATATCCATTTTGAGAGACACATAATTTAAAGTCATAATTGAATATGTCAATCCATTTGATAATACTATTTCCGAAATTGAAAAATCTGAGTACTTTATTTATAAATTTCCAAGAGACGGAGTCGAATGCTTTTTCAAAATCTATTAACAATATTAAGCCTGGTATATTTGTTGAATTACATTCATGAATTATATCGTACATTAAACGAGTATTTTCCCCTATATATCTTCCAGCTAAGAAACCTTTTTGATTCTCATGAACAATTTTAGGTAGGATAGACTTAATTCTTTTGGCTATAACACCTGACAAGATTTTATAAGAGACATTCAGAAGAGTTATTGGACGCCAGTTTTTTAGATAACATCTTGGCTTATCTCCCTTGGGAAGTATAGATACAATTCCTAGTTTTTGAGTAATAGAAAGTTCGCCAAAATCAAAACTATGCATATATGATCTATGTAAGAATTCACCCAAGTCTGTCCAAAAAAACTTGAAAAATTCTGCCGTATAGCCATCTGTGCCTGGAGACTTGTTGTTTTTGCAAGCTTTTAATGAATCTAGGACTTCTGATAAAGATAATGGTTGGTCTAATGTGATTTTTTCATCTTCAGAAAGTTTTGGTACTTTACAATTCTCAAGGAGTACATTCAAATCGATATCTTCTAAGAAGTTATCCTTACTACTATATAATGATTTATAAAAAGACATTATTTCCTTCAGTATTTCAGATTGTTTTGTTATCTCTCTTCCGTCATCGAGTAAAATTCTAGTCACTGTTTTATTAGTATAATTTCTCTTTTCTAGATTGCAAAAGTACTTGTGAGTGCTGTTGAGATTATCGTCAGGATCTTCTTTAACTCATTTGTGTCACACTTATGCCCTTTGCCGTGTGGAGCTCGTAAAAAAGTTCCCCGCGAGGGGTTTGACAGTAAGTGTTTTGAATATATTTCCCTGACATGGTCGCCATAGCACTTTCTATATAGACATAACGTCAGACAGTGCATGCATTTTATATAATGAGTTCTTTATCATGCATTAACATCGACGGCGGGTGCGGCTAGCCAACAGGGGATGCTTACTCCTCCCGGGCACCTGATCCCACCTCTAGCTTGCTAGGGGTCCGTCGATGCTCAACATAGTGCTCTATTGTGAGTGCTGTTGAGATTATCGTCAGGATCTTCTTTAACTCATTGGTTGGTCTTTCACCATCCTCTATCCAACGAGCACGAGTTCTAATTATTAAACCTTGAAGTTCAGACTTTCTAATTTCTTCTAGCTCTGAATTTAATTCAGCTAAATGTAAAGAGCAACTATCAGTTGGATTTTGATTGAGTAGTTGTTTAGCTTCTGCTATATCTTTTTCAAGTTTTTCCTTTTTCTCATTTCTTTCTTTCTTCTTTTTAGAGCAATATGGTAATGTAATCTTTCTAATATTCAATAAAAGCATGTCGAGGAATAAACTATCATTAATGGTAAGTGGGAGTATATCATTAGGGATATCTACTACTTTTTCTTTTATGATAGGTATAGGTACATATTCTTGTTTTGTTTTTAAAATACAATCCTTAACTAGATTCACATATTCTATATCTCTAAGTAAGGAGTTGTTGAATCTCCAGAAACCTGGAGCTTTATCAAAATCAGTTACTTTTAATTCTAACTCTATATATGAATGGTCGCTTCTATATCCTGGGAGAATCTGTACGTTATTTACAAGTGACATGAGTTCGTAATTTATCAAAAAAAAATCTAATCTTGCCTGCTTTATGGGATTAATACGGTGCCAAGTATACTCTTTCTTTGAATCATTAAGGACTCTCCAAGGGTCTACAAGATTAAAATCATTTTTTAGTTTTTCTACTACTTTTCTGCTATTTGGGTTATTGTGTGTAACATAGTTAAAACAATCTTTTTCAAAATCTTGAGTGAGATTCCAATCTCCACAAATTATTATGAATTCATTGTCAAGTCTTTCTAAAATTTTATAAATTTCTTCATAAAAGGATGGAGTGTCTTTGTTAGGGCCATATAAGTTTATGAGAGAGACATTAATTTTATTACACAGGTTAAGTTCTATTACCAAAAGGTTTCCATCATCATCATTCATTGTTTTTAAAATTGAGTACTCGAAATTGTTATTAAAAAGAGTCAATACACCTCTAGCATCACTTCTGCCTTGACTAAGAATATGATTAAATCCCCACTGACCATGTACAATATTATTATCTTTTCTTAAAAGATGAGTATCTTGTAAACAATACAATGAAGCTTTTCTTTCTCGTAATTTTTTAAAAAGATCTTTCCTTTTTCTTGAATCTCCTAATCCTCTACAGTTAAATGATGCTATCTTTATTGAACTCTTACTCATAGTAATGATGTAAACGTTTTAAGTCGAATACTTCTAACGTGCACATACATAGTTTTGAAAGAAGGGGAAATGCAAATAAAGAACTCTCACACTCGCATACATTCAAATGAAAAAACATGAAATAAGACATACAAATAGATTCACATAAGACAAACAGTTCACTTACTCAAGTATAAACTGGTACTTATTGAAAACCTGGTTATAAGGCATATTTAAAAAGCAAATGTAATGAAACACAAACATTCTTAATACATGTATCGACATCACTTTGTAAAAAAAAAAATTCCTTGCTCCAACTTTGCAAGAAAAAAATAATTTTGCCCCGATCCGGTGCGAAAAAAATAATCTTGCTCCGACAAAAAACCCAAGCCCCCCCCCCCCCCCCTGAATATCAAATGGACCATGCCTTAACATGTTGCATTTAAGTCCGTTAAGAGAATCTGCTTAGAGCAGTAACTTGAAACTTGACGTGGTGATCGACCAAGTTTAAGCCTGGGCTATATCATGAACTATAATAGAGGATATGGCTTCAATATTTCACATGCAGAATCCTCATGACAAGACCTTTCACTTTTGACCTAGTGACCTTGACCATGGAATTTGACCTACCGGTACTTTAAAAAAACTTTAACTTGGGCTGTATTTCATGTACTACAAGGGGTAGTGCTTTAATATTTCACATGTACATGTAGATTCCTCATGACTAGATCTTTCATTTGATATCATGACTTTTGACCCAGTGACCATGACATTGACCTACTTTTAAACTATAAGAGTTAGGGTTTGATATTTTTTCCTCATTTGGATTCCTCATGACCAGATCTTTCATTTGATATCAGTGATTTTTTTCAGTAATTTGGGAATGAGGTAGGGGCCCGTGCAATTGGGAAATTTAATTGACGACACTTGGGAATATTTTGGGAAGTACTAATATAAAAGTAAAATGACAGTTTATACAATCAAAAGTTCAGAATTGAATGTTTAATCAAATAATTTTCTTTAAAATATGATTTAATTTCTTATGCTTTCAATAATATGGCTTATGCTCACAACAGTATGGCAAGTAATAAGTAAAGGAGCTGTTAAGATAAGGCGTAAAATTAGCCCTGAAAAGTGGAATTTTGAAAATTGAAATTTCAAGAACCTTTTTTGGTAAAATGTATACTTATACGGCATCCCATCAGAATATGAAGTTATTTTTTATCTGTTTTGCATAATATTGCTAATTTTTAGGTCAAAACTTATCTTTTTCCCATAGAAATCAATAGAAAACGGAAAAGTTTTATTGAACATTGTTCCCCCCGGATATACAAAAAGCCACTTTTTCTGGAGATGTGTATCCATGATACAAATTTTTTGGCAAAGTGGGGTTCTGTATCTCCGGGGGGAACACTACCCCAGAGACGAAAAACTAAATATGGAAAGGGGGTGCATTTAATAAGAATCGATCTTTTTGACCATTAAATATAGCACATTTGACTATTTTTCCTCTTTAATCAATCAAACATTGTGTACTCGATATGATTGAATGAAAGATACAAGAATTAGAAACGAAATAAGCAAGAGTGATGCTCATTTCTCCGTCAATGTGTATTTCGCGCTAAAAGGCTTACATTGTAGCCATTGAATGAAGAATAAGACCGTATTTTAAGTTCCGGATTTCATTATTTACCGATTAAAGGAGGTAGAACGTTCGAAATCTATTTCTGATACACAATGTAGACATATTTGATGTCTTTTAGCTTATATTTATCCATTTTAGATTAAATATTCAAAAATGTATACGTTTTTTGTCGATATAATTGGATTTTCTATCCGAGCACCCCTACCTCTTTCGACCTTAATTTTACAACCTTAAGAGTTCCTTAACATAATGTAAAACATGTAAAAGGTCTGTAAATACATTATATTTCAATAATGATTCATGTTTTTCTGTGTACGATTCGCCATACGGAAGAAATAGGTCACGGGATTCAGGGCTAAATACGGCCCTTATCTTAACAGCTCCTTTGCTACTTTTGAACCAGTAATTTCGATCATTCTATCTATATGTAATTGGGAAATTTCAGAGCCACAAATGGGAAAAAAAGATACCATTTTACATTGGGAATGGGGCCGAATAACGGCCCCAAAAATGGATAAAAAAATCCCTGGATATCGTGACTTTTTACCAAGTTACCTTGACCTTGGACTTACTTTTGAACTTTAAGGGGTAGAGCTTTGATATTTCACATGTAGAATCCTAATGACCTAAAAAAAAATATTTCGCAATGGTATTAATGACCCTTGACCAAAAAAAGTATATGTCATCTAACACAAACACTTCGCAAACCGGCCTTACAGCCTTTAGGGGTTTATGGTTTATTTGAAATTTTATCATGTTTTCGAGATATCTCAGCGAATGGAAGGGGGGGGGGTTTACAAAATAATAAGTTAAAAACTTGGTTATATCTTTTGAACCATAAATGGTAGGGCTTTGATATTTCACATGTGGATACATCATGACCAGACCTTTCATATGGGACAATAAGTTTTGACCTAATGACCTTGATGTTTGACTTACTTTAATAAAGCTTTAACCTGGGCTACATCTCATGTAATACAAGGGGTATAGCTTTGATATTTCCCATGTGGATACCTCATGACCATACCTTCCATTTGAAACCTTGACTTTTGTCCTAGTGACCTTGGTCTTGACCTTTATTTAACCTACTTTTAAATAAAAAGGGGTAGGGGTTTGATATTTCACCTATAGATTCCTCATGAGTTTTCATTTAATACTATAACTTTTGACTTAGTGACCGTGATATTTATTTTTAGCTCTGAGCTTATTTGATACCATGTTGTCTGGCATCCGTCTGTCTGTTAACAATTTCTTGTGATCGCAACTGCTGAAACCATAAATGATAGAAACATAATTCTTTTTGCATTAAGTTTGGTCCATGGTTTATTGAATTTGTGCACCCGATATTGAAAATGGGGGGGGGGGGGGTCATTTTCTCCTATATAACTCTATGTAATCTTGTGAACTCCAGTTGTTGTATGAGAGCGGAATCTGTCCTTGTTGAAAAGTGGGTTGAGAAAATTCGTCCGTATATTGAAAACAAGAGCCCCAGGGGGCACAACGCTCACCTGATACCCATGCACGCTCTAACTGACATACTGACATTGAATACTGATAGTGCCAGTACCAGGATTTTAGCCCACAACCTTCCTAACAAGATTTTTGCCGGATGCAGACAAGTTTTTTTTTCAGACAACCTTTAAAAGTACAAACAAGAGAAAATAGTCACATTTCAAAACAACAACTTTTTTACTGATTTGAAAAGATGGATTATGCGATCCAAAGTCATATGCCCAGCTTGTATAGTTTGATTATGCAACATCAAAAATAAAATCATTTTGTAAAATTCCACATTAATGTGCAACAGAAACAGAATAAAACAATGAAATGATTTCATAAATTAAGTTTATTTAAAATTGAACACCAAACCTTTCATTATTAATAGCTAGTATGCCAGAAAATAATAAAGCCTGTTTGTGAAACACGAATGCCCCACGGTGGCATCTTTGTTGGTATAAACATCATTTTCTGTTAAGTATGTGAGAGGTCAGGGTCAGAGTAATGTTGGTATCAATGGAAAGATCTTGTCACAAAGAATACACATGTACAATATGAAAGCCCTATCACTAACCATTCAAAAGTTATGCCCAATGTTAAAGTTTTTGAAAAGTAGGTCAAAGGTCAAGGTCACGAGGTCAAAAATTTTGGTATCAATGGAAAGGTATTGTCACAAGGAATACACGTGTGAAATATGAAAGCTCTATCACCTTCCATTCAAAAGTTATGCCCAATGTAAAGTTTTTCGGACAAACAGACAGACGGACAGGCCAAAAACTATATGCCCCCGTATCTTTGATTCCGGAAGCATAAAAAACAAAGACTTTTCGGTTTTGCCTTTATTCATATTAAATTATACAGAAATCTATGAATGAGAGCTTTTGAATAGTACTGATTTCATCTTAATACATGTAACGTACAGTCAAAATCGTGTTAATCCAATTAACACAGACAAGTTGTTAGCGGACAATATTAATTCAAGTGAGTTGTGCAGAAATTGAGCCAATTTATTTTCCAAACAGCAGTGTACGGTGTATCAAACCTCATGACCCAGTGAAGCCACTTGGACAAATTATTTTCGGTAAATATGCTGAAATGCGGCGCTTGGAAATGTATTTTTAGCATATTGAATCAATAGTCGTGATAAATTTAACTTCGAACTTGATCTTGTCTTTTATGCAATCTACAGATAGGTTTGAAAATATGCAAAATTCGGAACATTTTCGATGAGGACGCAGAGTTCCTGTAAAAAAAGTGAAATTTGCGAAAAAAGGACATGCATGACACCCCCCCCCCCCTTTTTCTTTACATTTTTATGCGTGCCAAAGATTCGCAATCAAAAAAGACCAATTTTACAGACTTCCGGGCATTTCATTTCAGGCAAAATTTTTAGTGTGCACCTTTTTATTTCCTGTAGTTACCCCTACTAAAGGGGCAAGGAGGTATTGAACCAATCAAATCTGTAACACAAGATATATGGCGACTATGTTTACCATAGATACAGAAATAAGACAGATAAAATAATCATTAAATAGGGGAATTGTTCTGAAATATGCATGTATGAAAAAAAAGCAATCCAAGGAATGCTTGTGTCGCCTGCGTAGAGGATTTTTTTTTATTGAAATTAGGTCAAATATCAAGGGCAAGGTCACTAGGTTAAAAATTATGGAATGTTTAGAAAGGTCTTTTCATAAGGAATACAAATGTGAAATATCAAAGCCCTATCACTTACCACTCAAAAGAAATAGCAAATCATAGATTTGTTGAAAAGTAGGTCAAATATATAGGGCAAGTGCACGAGGTAAAACATAGGTAATCACAGATTACGAAGCTCACCTCGTGACAGCAAAATTCAATTCAAACATATTTCTTAGTACATGCTTTTAAAGGCAAATCCACTCAAGCAGAAAAAGTAGGTCAAGGTCATTTTATGAAAGTTTGATCAAAGATACATCCAATATGCAAGTTTGGTTCATGTAGCAGTTATACTTTGCTCAATATTGGCTTTATAGAGCAAAATCACTCAAGCGGAAAAAGTAGGCCAAGGTCATTTTATGAAAGATTGATCAAAGATACATCCAATATGCAAGTTTGGTACATGTATCACTTATACTTTGCTCAATATTGGCTTTTAAAGGCAAAATCACTAAAGTGGAAAAAAGTAGGTCAAGGTCATTTTATGAAAGTTTGATCAAAGATACATCTAATATGCAAGTTTGGAACATCTTGCACTTATACTTTGCTCAATATTGGCTTTTAAAGGCAAAATCACTCAACCGGAAAAAGTAGTCAAGGTCATTTTATGAAAGTTTGATCAAAGATACATCCAATATGCAAGTTTGGTACATGTAGCACTTATACTCTGCTCAATATTGGCTTTTAAAAGCAAAATCACTCAAGCGGAAAAAGTAGGTCAGATGCTGCATCCGATGCATGGGTCCATCTCGGCATCCAAAGATGAATCACTTGTGCAAGTTTGGTTACTGTAGCATCAGTACTTTGTCAGATACTGAGCTACCCCAAACTTCTTATCCAAATCACTCAAGCGGAAAATGTAGGTCAGATGCTGCATCCGATGCATGGGTTCACCTCAGCATCCAAAGATGAATCACTTGTGCAAGTTTGGTTACTGTAGCATCAGTACTTTGTCAGATACTGAGCTACCCCAAACTTCTTAACCAAGTCACTCAAGCAGAAAATGTAGGTCAGATGCTGCATCCGATGCATGGGTTTACCTCAGCATCCAAAAATGAATCACTTGTGCAAGTTTGGTTACTGTAGCATCAGTACTTTGTCAGATACTGAGCTACCCCAAACTTCTTAACCAAGTCACTCAAGCGGAAAATGTAGGTCAGATGCTGCATACGATGCATGCGTTCACCTCAGCATCCAAAGATGAATCACTTGTGCCAGTTTGGTTACTGTAGCATTAGTACTTTGTCAGATACTGAGCTACCCCAAACTTTTTAACCGGACGCGGACGCGGACACGGACGCGGACGCGTGGGGTTATAGCATAAGCTCACTCAACTTCGTCGAGGTGAGCTAAAAATGATGGTATGTGAAGAAAGGTCTTGTCACATGGAATGCACATGTGAAATATCAAAGCCTATCACTCAGCAATCAAAAGAAATAGCCAATCTAAGATTTTTTGAAAAGTAGGTCAAATATCTAGGTCTTGGTCATGAGGTCAAAAGTTATGATATGTGTAGAAAGGCCTTGTCACAAGAAGGAATACACATATGAAATATCAAAGCTCTATCACTTACCAATCAAAAGATATAGCAAATCTTAATTTTTTTGAAAAGTAGGTCAAATATCTAGGTCAAGGTCATGAGGTCAAAATTATGGTATGTGTAGAAAGGTATTGTCAAAAGGAATACACAAGAGAAATATCAAAGCCCTATCACTTGCCAATCAATAGATATAGCCAATCTTGGTTTTTTTTTAAAAAGTAGGTCAAATATCTAGGTCAAGGTCACAACGTCAAACATTATATGTGTAGAAAGGTCTAATCACAAGGAATACACATGTGAAATATCAAAGTCCTATCACTAATCAATCAAGAGATATAGCCAATATTAGATTTTTAGAAAAGAAGGTCAAATATCTAGATCAAGGTCACAAGGTCAAACATTATATGTGTAGAAAGGTCTAATCACAAGGAATACACATGTGAAATATCAAAGTCCTATCACTAATCAATCAAGAGATATAGCCAATATTAGATTTTTAGAAAAGTAGGTCAAATATCTAGGTCAAGGTCACAAGGTCAAAAATTATGATATGTGTATAAAGGTCTTGTCACAAGGAATACACATGTGAAATATCAAAGCCCTATCACTTACCAATCAAAAGTTATGGGGTGTGACACCCAAGTGTGACAGACAGACGGACAGACGGAGGGACGGATGGACGGACAGACGAACAACGGACAAAGTGATCCCTAAGTGTCGCTGTGCTTCGCAGGCGACACAAAAAGTCAACATCTTAAAAATAAATTCAGAGTATATTTGATAGCGTATGTGGCCAAGTTAATTCGAAGTATGAAAATAAGTACACAAAGCCAAACTAGCTATAGCTTGTCTTATTTGAAAAATCATTAAAAATCTAAAAGTTGATATTTTGACAAAATTCTTTCACAGTTTCATTTCTAGCGATAAATATAAAAATAAAAAGAGAAAAAAAACTGAAAAAGGAAAAAAAAAAATTGTTGGGGTCCCGCCGGGGTTTGAAGCTACTCCCCATGGGTCCATTTGGCATGGAAAACATACATTATACCTATGTACAATCTTAAAAAATATTCCTTAAAAATCCAAAAGTGGATATCTTGACAAAATTCTTTCACTTGTAGGGTACCATGCATGAGTACCTCATACCTACAAATTGTCATGACAATCTGAAGAGTGGTTATAGAAAAGAAGCAGAAAATGTATGAAAATCAACCCCCCCCCCCTTCCTTTTTACATAAGAAAAAAATTCATAAAAAATCAAAAAAATAAAATTTAAGCATAAAATACATATCAAAGCATTAAGTAAGTTAAATATGATAAATATGTAGTAAATGAGTGTGTAAAATCATACACTTATTGAGTTATTTAAAGAAATAGTGCAAAAATGTGCATTTCTGACAAAGTCCGAAAAGACGTCAAAAACGCGTCAAAAATTTGACTTCGAAGTGGAACCAAAAATAACAACACTTCTTAAGACATCTCTCTAGATCATCCTGATGCTTTCGGTTTGTCGATACATGCTTCGGTTCTGAAGAAGAAGTTTGTCAAAGGAGGGTACCCCCCGTGACCTACTTTTGGCTGTGGTGGCGCCACCTATTGACAGATCCGGACGAAAAACAACAACACTTGTAGGGGACCATGAGTACTTCATACCTACCAAGTTTCATCAAAATCCCTTCAGCCGTTCTGGAGAAGAAGTTTAAAATGTGAAAAGTTTACGACGACGGACGACGACGGACGACGACGACGGACGCCGGACGCCGGACGCAACACTATGACAATAGCTCACTTGAGCCTATGGCTCAGGTGAGCTAAAAAAAGGGGGGGGGGGGTTCCGAATACCGATAAATCCTCCCGATGAAAAATTAAAAACCTCCCGACGAGAGGCCAAATCTCCAGATGAAAATTGAAAATCCTCCAGATTTGTGGAGGCAAAAGGTTCACATGTATGTAGATTTGATTTCAGTATTATTCTAAACTTGCATAAACTTGTCTACGAAGGAATGTTTGATGACATGCAGCATAAATGATACATATTCTGATATTTAGCTATTCACTCTCAGTACCTTCAGAGCTTTGATTTATTTGTTAAATTCACTAAAGTGACACCAATTTTCGAAGACCCTGGGGTTCAGAGGCTCAAACGAAATGTCAGGTACACAACAAGACAAGAGACTGCCTATAATGCAGAAAGAATTAATTAACTCTCTATCAATTATACTTTCTGAGAACTGGTGTTCACAAGATTACATAGAGTTATATAGGAGAAAATGACCACACCCATTTTCAATATCAGGTGGTGTTCACTAGATTACATGGAGTTATACAGGAGAAAATGACCACACTCATTTTTGAAGACCCTGGAGGTCAGAGGCTCAAAGGAAATGTCAGGTACACAACAAGACAAGAGATTGATTATAATGCAAAATGAATTAACTCTGTTAATAAAACCAGCCTGAACACATCAGTTGCCTTGGCCACAACAATTATTTCACACTATCATAGTTTCGTTTCTTCTGGTCAGAGGAAGCTCGAGCAAATTTTGATAAATCGTTTCGGAGGAATTAAAAAGCACGTTTCACGTATATTAACCATATGTTTTCTACATGTCTATCACATACAAAACACGAATGAAAATCTAAAATACATGTTGAACATATATTAAACGTATGAGTTCCATACGTCCGTCACATATGAAACACACATGAAAAAAGTAACATACGATTCACGTGCAGGGCAGAGGCTATTACTATCATGCCTGTAACGATATGAAATAATATCATTGGTATTGCGGCAGCAGGAGGAGGAGTTGGCAAACCGGTTAGAGACTGTCATGGAGCCCTATGCGGAAATATTTACAGACATACTAGTACATATTCAACTTCTTCTTCAGAACTGCTGAACAGATTTTTATGAGTAATTTTTCAATCATGAATAGATATGTTTACTGTGCACATGGACCCAAGGCTTGTGGGTTCAAGTGCTGGTACTTCTTTTATCTATATCAGGAATTTTAACCCTGGTAACTTTAGTTTCGTATAAGAGGGGGAGAACTCATATACATGTAGTTGGTACATGTATAACAGCAGAACTAATGTATGCAAGAGTTGTCTTTCTTTAATATTGATATATGTTTTTGAGGTTTAAATTCTTGGATTATCGATTCATTTGAATGTTATATATTTTAAATTATTAAATAAGTATGCAAAAGGAAACTAAATAATTCAAAAAAGATGAATAAGTACTTTCAAATTCATCTTCTGAAGACTTAGATGTATAACTTTGAAAGTAAAATATTGAGAGCAGCTCAAAATATTAATGTAACCAGAAGTCTCTGGCGAGACTGAAGCTCTGTTGTTTGTTTTTGTTAACTTCACCAATATGCATATGAGTAGAGATAAAAATCTTACTTCTCAAAGTAATCAATCAAAACCATGTAAAAAAAACCCCCAAGACCTTAAAATTATGTGGATGCACATGCTGTAAATAACCTTTTGAATAATATACATGTATGTATGTGTTATTGAGGTGGAAGGTTAAATAAGATTGTCTTGTTGCCCGATTCCATATAAGTAGCAACAGTACATGTAACAGTACATACAATGTACATGTATGCATTTTTTTCAGTGATTTGGTAATCATATTGCATTTCTATGCATTTTTTAAATCAAACGCTGTTAAAACCCATGTATTCGCAACACGAAAGAGTTAAATTTTCATTTTTTGCTCTGTTTATAATGACATCGAGGCCTATAAGATCCATTTTTAACTACCATATTAGTAAAGACTTTAACTGGTCCAATTACATGTTTGCAAACTGTGACTAAAACTAATGACAAATATTAAAATATAGTCTCCTCAGGAAAAATCAGACAGAAGTAACACAGATATTTAACCACCCCAACTTTTGTCAAGCATCAAAGTTAGCTGTGTTCAATAAGTAAAAAAAGCAAAGATGTTGATCTGTTTGAATGTTGGACAACAACTGTAGCTGAACTTCTGCTCGAGCGACGGGCTGTCGGTACTGGTAGCTGACATGAGTGATCCCCATTTTTATCCCTGTTGCATTGTATTTGAAATCATAACAGGCTTTAGTCCCAGTCAGCCGGTTGCTGAATAACTGAGTTCATGCATGCATATGGAAACTATTATGATTACAAAAAAACAACTTATTTCTCTACAATGAACACATGACCCCAGTCACATGACCGTAACAGAACAATCAGAAACTAGTTTGTACGATGAGCCACAGATTTAAAGATACGTCGAATGTTCGTATCCGGACCCATGACTGCCCCTAGAGAAATCAGCCCTCTTTTGACACAACATAAACCTCCCCTTTCCTTTCCTGCTCTTACAAACTACAAGCTGCTTTCATAGATTAAAAATTATTATGTATTGCACAGAATTGTATGTACATATTTCATTTACCACACTGCTGCACTGAACTTAAAACTTAGAGCTGTCATTAGTCACTTAGATAAAAAAATTAGTCAAGGTAATTTCTGAAAAATTAGGAAGAATTAAACTTGTAGCACTTTTGAAATTGTAATGAACAGCATAGATATAACTTATAAGAAGTATTTGAAGAGAAATGCCTTCTGTTTTTTTTTACCTGGGAGGGAAAACTGAGATGAACTGAGAGAGCAGTGGCTGCCATTGTTGTTCTTCTTTATTTATACTGTACAAGACAATTCGACCTCGAAACTAATTCATATCAAAATCATTTCTTACAAAACTTTGTCATACCTATCAGAAAGCAGTAATCTCATATAAAAAAAACTTGAAATATGAGTAAAATTGAAAGATAAGCTTAAAATGCATCAAAGATGCAAAGTGCCGAGTTGCAAAACTTGAATATAAGTAAAATATACATGATTTGAATATGGTCTCGACAGATGGGAAACATTATTAGCATGTTTCAGGTTGATCCACATTCATATATAATTCAGAAACCATTTTCAATTAACGAGTCCTATGAATTTGACCTTTGATCTCTTGACCCCAAAATTAATAGGAAACATTTCTGGCAAGTTACATTATTATAGGTGCAATACAGGCTCAAATTCAGTCGGGAAACCATTTTTAATCATCTTAGTCCTGTGACCTTGACCTTTGACCTTTTAACCCTAAAATTGATAGTGGTCATCCTTGATCCATGGGAAACATTTCTGGCAAGCTTCATGATTATAATTGCAATACAGGCTGAAATATGGTCCGGAAACCACTTTCAATCATCGGAGTCCTGTGACCTTGACCTTTGACCTTTTGACCCCAAAATCAATAGGGGTCATTCTTGATTCATGGGAATCATTATTGGCAAGTTTAATGACTTTAGGTGCAATACAGGCTAAAATATGGCCAGGAAACCATTTTCAATCATCAGAGTCCTGTGACCTTGACCTTTGACCTTTTGACCCCAAAATCAAAAGTGGTCATTTTCTATTCACAGGAAACATTTCTGGCAAGTTACATGATTATAGGTGCAATACAGGCTGAAATATGGTCCGAAAACCAATTTCAATCAACAGAGTCCTGTGACCTTGACCTTTGACCTTTTGACCCCAAAATCAAGAGGCCTCATCCTTGATTCAAGGGAAACATTTCTGGCAAGTTTCATGATTGTAGGTGCAATACAGGCTGAAATATGGTCCAGAAACCATTTTCAATCATCTGAGTCCTGTGACCTTGACCTTTGACCTTTTGACCCCAAAATCAATAGGCCTCATCCTTGATTCAAGGGAAACATTTCTGGCAAGTTTCATGATTATAGGTGCAATACAGGCTGAAATATGGTCCGGAAACCATTTTCAATCATCTGAGTCCTGTGACCTTGACCTTTGACCTTTTGACCCCAAAATCAATAGGCCTCATCCTTGATTCAAGGGAAACATTTCTGGCAAGTTTCATGATTATAGGTGCAATACAGGCTGAAATATGGTCCGGAAACCATTTTCAATCATCGGAGTCCTGTGACCTTGACCTTTGACCTTTTGACCCCAAAATCAATAGGGCTCATCCTTGACTAATGGTGAGTAAGTGTATGAAGTTTCGTTGTTATAGCCTCTTTCGTAGTTGACTTATAGTCCGGAAACCAATTGTTGACGCCCTCCCGCCCGCCCAGACGCCCGCCCAACCGCCCGCCCAGACGCCCGCCCGCCCGCCCGCCCGTCTCACATCAAATTAAGAGCCGAGTTTTGCAACTCGGCTAAAAAGCATGAAATCTTACTGTCTTTACATTTCCAAATACAGATAAAATTATTTGAGCCCATATAGCTTCATAAAGGCTGATATCGGCGCATGAATTATACCAGAAGTCTCTGACGAGACTGTAGCTCTCCTGGTTGTTTTTTCTAAAACATCAATTTCCTTACTTTTTTTTTTAAACCAAGACCATAGGGAGCAGGCGCTCTAACAAATTATAAGTAGCATGACAAAACTACGAGTAGTTGCAAAAAGAATTAATTCTACATCATTTATAGTGTCAGAGGAGTTGCAAGCACAAGATTACATTAACTTATATAGGAGAAAATGACCACAACCATTTCTGAGGCCTTAAGGGTCAGGGGCTAAAACATAATATCAGGTGCACAACTAGACCACAGACCCATAATATTGCAATAAGAATTTAGTCTCCATCATTTATAGTGTCAGAGGAGATACGAGCATAAGATTACATAGAGTTATATAGGAGAAAATAACCACACCCATTTCTAAGACCCTGGGGGTTAGGGGCTCAAACATAATATCAGGTGCACAACTAGACTACAAACCCATCATATTTCAAAAAGAATTAAGTCTCCATCATTTATAGTGTCAGAGGAGTTGCGAACACAAGATTACATGGAGTTATATAGGAGAAAATGACCACACCCATTTCTAAGATCCTGGGGGTCAGGGGCCCAAACAAAATATCAGGTGCACAACAAGACCACAGACCCATCATATTGCAAAAAGAATTAAGTCTCCATCATTTATATTGTCAGAGGAGTTGCGAACACAAGATTACATAGAGTTATATAGGAGAAAATGACCACACCCATTTCTGAGACCCTAAGGGTCAGGGGCTAAAACATAATATCAGGTGCACAACTAGACTACAGACCCATCATATTTCAAAAAGAATTAAGTCTCCATCATTTATAGTGTCAGAGGAGTTGCGAACACAAGATTACATGGAGTTATATAGGAGAAAATGACCACACCCATTTCTTAGATCCTGGGGGTCAGGGGCTCAAACAAAATATCAGGTGCACAACAAGACCACAGACCCATCATATTGCAAAAAGAATTAAGTCTCCATCATTTATATTGTCAGAGGAGTTGCGAACACAAGATTACATAGTTATATAGGAGAAAATGACCACACCCATTTCTGAGACCCTAAGGGTCAGGGGCTAAAACATAATATCAGGTGCACAACTAGACCAGAGACCCATCATATTGCAATAAGAATATAGTCTCCATCATTAATAGTGTCAGAGGAGTTGCGAACACAAGATTACATACAGTTATATAGGAGAAAATTACCACACCCATTTCTAAGACCCTGGGGGTCAGGGGCTCAAACAAAATATCAGGTGCACAACTAGACCACAGACCCATCACATTGCTAAAAGAATTAAGTCTCCATCATTTATAGTGTCAGAGGAGTTGCGAACACAAGATTACAAAGAGTTATATAGGAGAAAATGACCACACCCATTTCTAAGACCCTGGGGGTCAGGGGCTCAAACAAAATATCAGGTGCACAACTATGCCACAGACCAATCATATTGCAACAAGTTAAAAGTCATGTTTGTAAAACATTAATGCCCCCCTTCCCCTTCTGTGATTAAAGTCCGTCACAACTTTATACTTGATTTTCATTTGATGTGTCTGTACACAAAATTTCATTTCAATATGTGAATCCACTCCAGAGGTATTGAACGGAAACTGATGTCTTGGACCGACCGACGGACCGATAGACAGAAAGTCAGACAGCGGCAAAGCAATATGTCCCCTCTTCTTCAAAGGGGGCATAAAAATTTTTGATTGAACCCAAATATGAACTTGACCTAGATTTTTATTTGATGTGTCTGAAAACAAAATTTCATTTCAATATGTAACTCCACTCAAGAGATATTTAACGGAAACCTTGAAATTTTGGTATTTTTTGAAGTGCAAGGGGCATAACTCTGTCAAAATTTTGTTCATCGGACCTAAATATGAACTTGACCTAGTAGATTTTCATTTGAGGTGTCTGTATACAAAATTTCATTTCAATATGTAACTCCACTCAAGAGATATTGAACAGAAACCCTGAAGTTTTGGTATTTTTCACATGGCAAGGGTCATAACTCTGTCAAAATTTTGTTGATTGGACCCAAATAAGAACTTGACCTAGTAGATTTTCATTTGATGTGTCTGTATACAAAATTTCATTTCAATATGTAACTCCACTCAAGAGATATTGAACGGAAACCCTGAAATTTTGGTATTTTTTGAAGTGCAAGGGGCATAACTCTGTCAAAATTTTGTTCATCGGACCTAAATATGAACTTGACCTAGTAGATTTTCATTTGATGTGTCTGTATACAAAATGTCATTTCTATATGTAACTCCACTCAAGAGATATTGAACGGAAACCCTGAAATTTTGGTATTTTTCGAAGTGCAAGGGGCATTACTCTGTCAAAATTTTGTTGATTGGACCCAAATAAGAACTTGACCTAGTAGATTTTCATTTGATGTGTCTGTATACAAAATTTCATTTCAATATGTAACTCCACTCAAGAGATATTGAACGGAAACCCTGAAATTTTGGGGTTTTTTTCAAAGTGCAAGGGGCATAACTCTGTCAAAGTTTTGTTGATCGGACCCAAATATACACTTAACCTAGATTTTCATTTGATGTGTCTGTATACAAAATTTCATTTCAATATGTAACTCCACTCAAGAGATATTGAACAGAAACCCTGAAATTTGGTATTTTTCGAAGTGCAGGGGGCATAACTCTGTCAAATTTTTTTTCGATCGGACCTTAATACGAAATTGACCTGGATTTTCATTTGATGTGTCTGTATACAAAATTTCATTTCAATATGTAACTCCATTCAAGAGATATTGAACGGAAACCCTGAAATTTTGGTATTTTTTGAAATGCAAGGGGCATAACTTTGTCAAAATTTTTTTGATCGGACCTAAATATGAACTTGACCTAGATTTTTGTTTGATGTGTCTGTATACAAAATTTCATTTCAATATGTAACTCCAGTCAAGAGATATTGAACGGAAACCCTGAAATTTTGGTATTTTTCGAAATGCAAGGGGCATAACTCTGTCAAAATTTTGTTGATCGGACCCAAATATACACTTTCACTAGATTTTCATTTGATGTGTCTGTATACAAAATTTCATTTCAATATGTAACTCCACTCAAGAGATATTGAAGAGAAACCCTGAAATTTTGGTATTTTTCGAAGTGCAGGGGGCATAACTCTGTCAAATTTTTTCCCATCGGACATTAATACAAACTTGACCTGGATTTTCATTTGATGTGACTGTATACAAAATTTCATTTCAATATGTAACTCCATTCAAGAGATATTGAACAGAAACCCTGAAATTTTGGTATTTTTTGAAATGCAAGGGGCATAACTCTGTCAAATTTTTTTTGATCGGACCCAAATATGAACTTGACCTAGATTTTTGTTTGATGTGTCTGTATACAAAATTTCATTTCAATATGTGAATCCATTCCAGAGATATTGAACTGAAACTGATGTCGCGGACCGACCGACATACCGACAGACCGACCTACAGCGGCACACCTATATGTCCCCTCTTCTTCCAAGGGGGGCATAAAAAGAATTAAGTCTCCATCATTTATAGTGTCAGAGGAGTTGCGAGCACAAGATAACATACAGTTATATAGGAGAAAATGACCAAACCCATTTCTAAGACCCTGGAGGTCAGGGCTCAAACAAAATATCAGGTGCACAACAAGACCACAGACCCATCATATTGCAAAAAGAATTAAGTCTCCATCATTTATAGTGTCAGAGGACTTGCGAACACAAGGTTACATAGAGTTATTTGGAGAAAATGACCACACCCATTTCTAAGACCCTGGGGGTCAGGGGCTCAAACAAAATATCAGGTGCACAACAAGACCACAGACCCATCATATTGCAAAAGAATTAAGTCTCCATCATTTATAGTGTCAGAGGAGTTGTCCGGACAAGATTACATAGAATTTAATGACCACGCCCATTTCATAAGACCCTGGGGGTCAGGGACTGAAACTAAATGTCAGGTGCACAACTAGACTATGGACCAAGTAAATGCAAAAAGAATTAACTTTCTATCTCTAACAGTTTCAGAAGAGTTGTCCGGACAAGATTACATAGAATTTAATGACCACGGCCATTTTCTAAGACCCTGGGGGTCAGGGACTGAAACTAAATGTCAGGTGCACAACTAGACCATGGTCCAAGTAAAATGCAAAAAGAATTAACTTTCTATCTCTAACAGTTTCAGAGGAGTTGTCCGGATAAGAATTGTTTACGGACAGACAGACAGACGGACAGACGGACGGACGCCGGACGAAGGGTGATCGCATAAGCTCGACTGGTCTGAGACCAGTAGAGCTAACCAGAGAAGAAACAAAGAAAAAACAAGTTAAAAGTCATGTTTGTAAAACATTAATGCCCCCCCTACCCCTTCTGTGATTAAAGTCCGTCACAACTTTATACTTGATTTTCATTTGATGTGTCTGTACACAAAATTTCATTTCAATATGTGAATCCACTCCAGAGGTATTGAACGGAAACTGATGTCGTGGACCGACCGACGGACCGATAGACAGAAAGTCAGACAGCGGCAAAGCAATATGTCCCCTCTTCTTCAAAGGGGGCATAAAAATTTTTGATTGAACCCAAATATGAACTTGACCTAGATTTTTATTTGATGTGTCTGAAAAAAAAATTTCATTTCAACATGTAACTCCACTCAAGAGATATTGAACGGAAACCCTGAAATTTTGGTATTTTTCGAAGTGCAAGGGGCATAACTCTGTCAAAATTTTGTTCATCGGACCTAAATATGAACTTGACCTAGTAGATTTTCATTTGATGTGTCTGTATACAAAATTTCATTTCAATATGTAACTCCACTCAAGAGATATTGAACAGAAACCCTGAAGTTTTGGTATTTTTCACATGGCAAGGGTCATAACTCTGTCCAAATTTTTTTGATCGGACCTAAATATGAACTTGACCTAGATTTTCATATGATGTGTCTGTATACAAAATTTCATTTCTATATGTAACTCCACTCAAGAGATATTGAACGGAAACCCTGAAATTTTGGTATTTTTCGAAATGCAAGGGGCATAACTCTGTCAAAATTTTTTTGATAGGACCCAAATATGAACTTGACCTAGATTTTTGTTTGATGTGTCTGTATACAAAATTTCATTTCAATATGTAACTCCATTCAAGAGATATTGAACGGAAACCCTGAAATTTTGGTATTTTTCGAAATGCAAGGGGCATAACTCTGTCAAAAATTTTTTGATCGGACCCAAATATGAACTTGACCTAGATTTTTGTTATATGTGTCTGTATACAAAATTTCATTTCAATATGTGAATCCATTCCAGAGATATTGAACGGAAACTGATGTCGCGGACCGACCGACATACCGACCGACAGACCGACCGACCGACAGCGGCATACCTATATGTCCCCTCTTCTTCGAAGGGGGGGCATAAAAAACAAGTAAGAATAAATACAGGCATCCAATTGTGATACTATTAAGACAGATAAACTTCATAAAAATGGAATGTACCAAACCAGCCATGGTTTTAACTTTCAATCTATAGAATTTTCTGAAGATAATTGAAAATGTACAGATCTTCAAACTGCCTGACTAAAAGACCACACCCTTTTTCTGAGGCCCTTGAGGTCAAGGGCTCAAACAAAATATAAGGTGCATATCTAGACTATAGACCAACCATTATATAGGAAACAATTACATTTCTATCATTTACAGTTTCAGAGGAGTTGCGTACAAAAGACCCCTTTAAGGAGGAAATGACCACACCCTTTTTCTAAGACTCTGGGGGTCAAGGGCTCAATCAAAATATAATTATAACAACTAGGCCACAGACCAATCACAATGCAAAAAGAATTACATTTCTATGATTTATAGTTTCAGAGGAGTCGTGTCCACAAGAATTGTTTACGGACGCCGGACAGACGGACGACGGACGATCGCATAAGCTCGACTGGTCTTTGACCAGTAGAGCTAAAAACAGAACTCTACATTTACATAGCGTAGTGAAAGGAGGGGGAGAAGGCTGTAATTTATTAGCAGGATTTTGCTTTAGCTTCTGTATAACTGTCTCTCTCGGGTTACTTAGATTACTCAAAAAGAAGGGGGGAGATTATTTTCATACATATTCAACTTCTTCTCCAGAACCGCTGAACTTGGTAGGAATGAAGTAATCATGGTCCCCTACAAGTATTGTTGTTTTTTGTCCGGATCTATCAACAGGTGGTACCACCACAGGCAAAAATAGGTCATTGGAACAAACTTCTTCTTCAGAACGGAAGCACGTATCGACATACCGAAAGCATCAGGATTATCTAGAGAGATGTCTTAAGAAGTGTTGTTAATTTTTGTTCCACTCTGAAGTCTGGTTATTTTCCTCTTACAAACTTCTTTTTGTTTGATAGGCGTAGTTTACGTAGTTTTCAGGTGAGCGTTGTGGCCCCTGGGCCTCTTGTTCAAAAACTTAGATCGAAATTTAGACAGTGGAAACGGGACGTAACTGGACGGTGCATACAACGAAAATGATTCTAAATATCGTTGTTTTACATTTACTTTCTGAAAACAGCAAAAAACAGAACTCTACATTTACATAACGTAGTGAAAGGAGGGGGAGAAAGCTGTAATTTATTAGCAGGATTTTGCTTTAGCTTCTGTATACCTGTCTCTCTCGGGTTACTTAGATTACTCAAAAAGAAGGGGGGAGATGATTTTCATACATATTCAACTTCTTCTCCAGAACCGCTGAACTTGGTAGGAATGAAGTAATCATGGTCCCCTACAAGTATTGTTGTTTTTTGTCCGGATCTATCAACAGGTGGTACCACCACAGGCAAAAATAGGTCATTGGAACAAACTTCTTCTTCAGAACGGAAGCACGTATCGACATACCGAAAGCATCAGGATTATCTAGAGAGATGTCTTAAGAAGTGTTGTTAATTTTTGTTCCACTCTGAAGTCTGGTTATTTTCCTCTTACAAACTTCTTTTTGTTTGATAGGCGTAGTTTACGTAGTTTTCAGGTGAGCGTTGTGGCCCCTGGGCCTCTTGTTCAAAAACTTAGATCGAAATTTAGACAGTGGAAACGGGACGTGACTGGACGGTGCATACAACGAAAATGATTCTGAATATCGTTGTTTTACATTTACTTTCTGAAAATGATATGATAACTGGCGAGGGTAACAAGCTGAAATAAATTAACAAAAAAAGAATAAATAGTGTCTAAATTCAGTATTCTGTAAGAACAGTTTCATTTTACGAAGCGGTTAGCTGCGCGAGTCGTTAAGTTTTTGATTTTATGTACACCCGTACGAAATATCGAGGCTCATTACGCCCGTATTTTCCCAAAATACGGGTGAAATTGAACCAGATTCTTGAAAAGACGCCTCATTTTCAGGCGTACCCTTATTTTTGAAAAAAATCAGCCCGTATTATTTAAATTTTTTTTAAAAAAATACGCCTCACTAACCTTATTTTCAGAACTCAGAATTTTCACAGCTATGAAAAATAAACTTCGAAATTCTACAAGGCGTATTTCTGTAGCTGCTAGACATATTTTTGACTTCGAAATTTTCAAGAACAAAAAGAAAGACTTTCTTGAGCAAAGTTGAGGCGTTTATATATACCGGTATGTTTGTGTCAATTAACTTACTTTTGTTTAAGTTTTATGATGGTTTTGAAAAAGCTTTAAATTTTCTCAAAAACATGAATGATTTACATCACGACTTTTTGTTACTTAATTTATCCTGGCCCGGATCCAGAAAATTTTACCGGGAGAGGGGGGGGGGGTTCAATCTGTTGTAGGAGGAGGTGTTGTTCTGATTCACGATTTTCGAAAAAAGGAAAGGTAAAAAAGCAAAAAAAAGGGCATTTTCCACATCCAAGGGATTGTCTATACCCGTATCTCCTATCTTGGTGATATCTTATCTACCTTTATGTGCGATGAACGCACATATTTGTTAAACTGCATTGTAGGGAGGAGGGTGGTAGTGGGTTTTTTTTTTTTGGAGGCGGGGGGGGGGGGTGGTTCAAAGCATAATAAAGATTTTTTGTAATTATACACGTGTATTCGGAAAAATTGTTGTGACAAATTTGAGATGGTGATCGAGGCCAGATATTATGAACACGTTAAAAATGGAGTAAAGATTCTTCGAAATTTCTATGTGTTTTAATCTTGAAAAAAAATAATTGCGTAATATTTTTCTTGATGTTAAATTCTTTTAAAATGTTCCAAATATAAATATTGGTGCAAATTTTAAAAGAGTCTTGAGTTGAATTCAATCTAAAGACAGACTACATGTACCATGACCGGATCCCCCCCCCCCCCCCCAAAAAAAAGGTATAACCCACCAAAATAATGGCAAAATTTAGAAAGTTATGCCATGAGACCGTCAGGGAGAAAGGGGAGAGGGGGGGGGATTCCAGCCTTTGATTTTGAAAATAAATTATACGTAAAACTGAAGGGCATTTGGCAAATCCTAGGGGATGAAACAAAACAAGAAAAAAACAGGTAATCACAGATTACGATGCTCACCTCGTGGCAGCCAAATTCAATTCAAACATATATCTTAGTACATGTATATTGGATTTTAAAGGCAAAATCATTCAAGTGGAAAAAGTCATTTTATGAAAGTTTGATAAAAGATACATCCAATATACAAGTTTGGAACAAATGGCACTTATACTTTGCTCAATAATGGCTTTTAAAGGCAAAATCACTCAAGCGGAAAAAGTAGGTCAAGGTCATTTTATGAAAGTTTGATCAAAGATTCATCCAATATGCAAGTTTGGTACATGTAGCACTTATACTTTGCTCAATATTGGCTTTTAAAGACAAAATCACTCAAGCGGAAAAAGTAGGTCAAGGTCATTTTATGAAAGTTTGATCAAAGATACATCCAATATGCAAGTTTGGTACATGTAGCACTTATACTTTGCTCAATATTGGCTTTTAAAGACAAAATCACTCAAGCGGAAAAAGTAGGTCAAGGTCATTTTATGAAAGTTTGATCAAAGATACATCCAATATGCAAGTTTGGTACATGTAGCACTTATACTTTGCTCAATATCAGCTTTTAAAAGCAAAATCACTCAAGTGGAAAAAGTAGGTCAGATGCTGCGTCCGATGCATGGGTCCATCTCGGCATCCAAAGACGAATCACTTGTGCAAGTTTGGTTACTGTAGCATTAGTACATTGTCAGATACTGAGCTACCCCAAACTTCTTAACCAAGTCACTCAAGCGGAAAATGTAGGTCAGATGCTGCATCCGATGCATGGGTCCATCTCGGCATCCAAAGATGAATCACTTGTGCAAGTTTGGTTACTGTATCATCAGTACTTTGCCAAATACTGAGCTACCCCAAACTTCTTAACCAGACGCGGACACGGATTGGTCGTCCTCAACTTCGTCGAGGTGAGCTAAAAAAAACGGGAAGGAGGTAGCTAGTTGACAAAATTTCCAGGTTGGGCAACGTAGAAAATTCCTTGAAAAACGAGGGAGGGGCCGAGGGGGGGAGGTGTTACGAGTCAATTATTTTCAGAACTTTATGTGCAAAATAGGATTCATTATATTGACAAGTTCTACACGACACGAATCGGGGCTCTCTAGCGTGAAAATAATCAAGTGATCACTTAATTAGAGCTATTCGCTCAAAAACCAACCAGTGGAGCTTCGGTCTTATCAGAGACTTCTGGTTATTGCCATATTTCTCAAAGCTGTCATCAGGGGTATTTATGTTTCACAAACATAGCTTTTATTTCCTCCATAATTGCAGCACAGAATTTCACTAATCTTATAAAAAGTAAGTACTCAAGATCCTTTACCAAGTTTGTGCAAACATGGCCAAAAAATAAAATTTTATAAAGAGAAGGACAGGTACGTATTATACTGCAACTTGTTTAAAAGGCCATGCTGAAATGTTGCATATTTTGCAAATCAAGTCATTAATTTTTTTCATTAAGTTGGGAATGGGGTCCAGGCCTGTGCAATTCGGAAAGTCATTTGGGAATATTTGGGAAGTACTAAATATAAAAGTAAAATGACAGTTTATACAATCAAATAAAATAAAATGACAGTTTATACAATCAAATAAAATAAAATGACAGTTTAATCAATCAGAATTGAATGTTTAATCATATAAATTTCTTTTAAATATGATTTAATTTCTTATACTTACAACAATATGGCAAATAATTAGTAAATTTGCTACTTTTGAACCAGTAAATTTCACCATTTTTGCTAATAATCCCATCTGAATGAAATTGGCAAAATTTAAAGCAAAAAATGGGAAAAAAATAAGATACCATATTTCATTGGAATGGGGCCGAATAACGACCCCAAAAAGGGGCAAGAAAAATCCCTGCAAGTGCTTGATTCCTCAGAATAAATTAAAACCCTGACATTAAACTTTCCCAATTTAACTTTTCACTGGCTTCAGGCAATGGGAAATTGGAATTCTAGATCCCCGAACTACAGGTATACAGGGTTGATTGGCTGAACCATTTTCAACATCTCTAACTGCAACGTGGAATTTCATGAAACCTGATAGGAAACAAGTACTCAAGGTCATCTTCCACACAGGTCACTTTCAGCCCTTTGTCTTCAACTCAGTAAGTGAGCAATGTGGCCCCCTTGGGCTTTTTGTTTTATGGATTGAGTGCATAATTATGTTGTTAATTATTAAAGTGCTGGGTCATTGACTACCCAATTGTTGTTAATCTTTGAATGGTACTAGAAAGGAATGTATCTGGAGGTAGTATGATGCCTGTAACTCTTCTTATACAATGTTAATTTTTCAGATAGAAAACTTCATGAAATTACATGTGATAGATTTATGCCTTGACAGTTGTGAATGAACTATCCTGTAATTCTAATCTTAAAATTTCAGGTAGAACGTAATGAAATGGCATATAGGAATTCATTTCCAAGAGAGAGAAAGTACAGAATGGATATTTGAAGTTGTGAAGGTATAATATTGAAATGATTATGCTGTTTTTGAACAATTATTTTTGATAAAGATTGAAATTATAAGAAAGAGAAAGTACAGAATGGATATTTGAAGTTGTGAAGGTAATATTGAAATGATTATGCTGTTTTTGGAAAAAATATTTTTTATAAAGATTGAAATTAATATATTGTTGAATGTTCTTGAACAAAGTTTTTATGCCCCCATAATCGGAGATTGGGGGCATTTAATAGTTATTGTCGTGTCTGTCTGTCAGTCCCTCTGTCTGTCTGTCCGCAAAAACCAAAATTTTTTTACCTTGTGACCTTTACCTCGAAGGTTGACCTACTTATGACAAACTGAAACCTTGGCCATAACTTTTGAATGGTAAGTAATAGGGCTTTCATATTTCATATGTGTATTTCTTGTGACAAGACCTTTTCATGGATACGGTAACAATATTTTGACCTTATGACCTTGACCATGGAGATTGACCTACTTTTGAAAAAAGTTTAAGTTTGGCCATAATTTTTGAATGGTCAGTGATAAGGCTTTCATATTTCACATGTGTATTCCTTGCAACAAGACCTTTCCATCGATACCAAAATTTTTGACCTGGAGGCCGGAGAATGAAATACTCAAAAATAATTTTTTCATTACAGCTGTTTTACTATAGAAAAAAGATGCCAACGGGGCAATTGTGTTTCACAAACACTTTTTATTTTTATCAGATGTAGAAAACATCATGAAATTGCTTTTCATGATCATAGATTAATTAAAATGAACAGTCCTATAATTTTTATCTTAAAATTTCAGGTGCAAGTGTAAATTAAGCTCATATTGGAATTCTTTCCAAGAATGGACAGAAATTCAGGATGGATATTTGAAGTCGTGAAGGTAAGATTGAAATAATTATGCATGTGACATTATATTCATCCTTGTACGTTTTATTCAATTTTTAGCTCACCTGAGCGAAGCTCAAGTGAGCTATTGTCATAGCACAGTGTCCATCCGTCGCCCGTCCTTCGTAACCTTTTCACATTTTCAACTTCTCAAGAACCACTGAAGGGATTTTGATGAAACTTGGTAGGTTGTACTCATGGTCCCCTACAAGTGTTGTTTTTTGTCCAAATCCGTCAACAGGTGGCACCACGACAGGCAAAAGTATGTCATTTAGTGCATATTTGTCATATTTAAGTAAATTAAGTTACCATTTGCCTTGATACACATTACATGCTCAATGGCTTAGGTCTGCCTCGAAAAGTGGTGGGGAACAACATCCCAAAATTTCTAACAAGCAAAAAAAAAAAAAAAAAGGGGGGGGGGGAGGAAGAGATTAAAAATAAATGGGGGTTTCATGTTCTGTATGCACAAATTTTAACATTTCTGGTGCAATTCTAAATTTTAAGTACATGAATAAATGTATGCAAGTGGTAGCGAGCCATGAAATTTTTAGCAAAATATTGACTTATCAGAAAATGCTTTCTATACCCTCTATCATTAACAAGTACATGTAATAATATTCTATATGGTTTGAGTTAAATGTCTTCATTTTAGAGTAATATGTATATAGGATGGATCAGAATAGCTTAATTATTCAGAAAGTCTATAATTTAATAAAGAACTGGCCAGCGGTAGCTAGCCAAAGAAACCAGAAGTCTCTGATGAGACTGAAGCTCTACTGGCAAATTTCTTAAATTCACTGAATTGACATCCATTTTCCAACCCTGGGGGACAGGGGCTCACATAAAATATCAGATGCACATCTACACCACAGAAACATAAAACATGTAATGCAAAAAGAATTTACTCTCCATGAATTACCGGTATACTTTCTGAGACCTGGTGTGCACAAGATTACAAAGACTTATATAGGAGAAAATGACCACACCCATTTTCAAAGACAGGTCAGTCTTAAACAGAATCTTAGGCACACAATCAGACCACAGACTCATGGAAATGGGAAAAGAAATATCTCTCTACAGTATCAATTATACTTTCTGAGAACTGGTGATCACTAGATTACATAAGAGTTAAATAGGAGAACATGACCACACCCATTTCAAATACCCTGGGGTTCAAATGCTGAAACAAAATAGCAGGCACACATACAATGTAGACAAGAGACTGATTATAATGCAAAAAGAATTATCTCTCGCCATCAATTATAATCTCTGAGAATTGATGTTCACAAGGTAAGATAGACTTATATAGGAGAAAATGACCACACCCATTTCCAAGACACTGGGGGTCAGGGGCTCAAACAAAATATCAGGTGCACAACTGGACCAGAGACTGATTATATTGCAAAAAGAATTATTTCTCTATCAATTATACTTTCTAAGAATTGGTGTTCACTAGATTACACTTAAAAAAATTGAAAATTGACCGAAAAATTGTAGAGTTATGGTACAAAATGTTTCTATTTTAAACAATGTTAATGCATCATAAAATTTTGTGGTTGAAAAGTGTGGGGGGGGGGGCACAAACATGCCCCCCCCCCACCCCCCTTCTCCTACGCCCTTGATTCTATAATCATCTATTTTGGAATTCTAATGAATTTTCTAAAATATGAATAGACATGTTTAACTGTGCACCTGGACCCAAAGGTTGTGGGTCCAAGTCCCGGTGCCTGCACCCAAATTTTTTTTGTCTTCTTTCATTTTTTTTCAATTTTGTCACCTTTTTTTTGCCTTTCTAAATCATCTGAATACCTTTAACTTCATTTTTGACCAAAACATTTTTATCTTCCATTTTCATTTTTTTTCATTTTTTCATTTTGAAAAAAAAGTTTATGTGTATATAGTCCCAACTACTGATGTTCAAGGTCAAGGGGTAATAGGTCAGTTTTACCGTAGTTTTTACATTGCTACTTGGGCAGGGGAGAGAGTCTAACTAGTAATGTCTTGGGGTAGTAGAGGAGATATTGGAAAACCTTACACAAAGCAAAAGGTTGAGGAAGCAGTTCCCAAGGTCACCTTCACTATACTGACAGAAATTAGTTGACTGTTCACAAAATAGCCATTAATGAATTGTTTCAATACCCAATAATATGCACTTGTCACATTTGCTCACAATGACCTGACATTTGCAAAGGGCAATAATTCATCACATGATGAACAGAATAGAGTAAAATGTTACCTTGTTGCATAAACTTTTACTAGGTTGCATAGAGTGCAATAATGTGGAAATGATCAGGAAACAATGATAAATACATAATAATTTAGACTTAAGGTAATAAGTAAAGGACAATAATATGTGAAAACAATGTGGTCACACTAGAAATCACAATGTACTTCAGATAATCAAGTAAGATTCTTATAATATCCAAATAAAGATGTGCATGTAGAGTACTGATTGAAAATTGTCCCCTTTCAGTTTTAGTATTTCATGCATTGTACTTATTAATTATTATAGGGGATCAATTAAGGCCTGATACATTTAACTGTAAGGCAAGATCATACAGAATAAAGGTGTCAACACTGTTACACATGATTGGACCTTTAAGTTAGGAGGAGTTAAATAACCAGTGATGTATCACAGACATTATGTAGAGTGGAAAGACATCTAAACAAGGTGAGAATTCTGTTGTTAGTGTGGTTTCTGCAAGCAATTGGTTGTAATCATTATAAGCATATCAACAAAACTACTGGTTTGCCTGAACTCTCCAACCATTCTGTCTGACTGAGTTGAGTTCTTGAAATCTCAAAACTTTTCATGCCCAAGATTTGGGGGGCATACAGTTTTTGACCTGTTCGTCTGTCTGTTTGTCTGAAAAACTTTAATATTGAGCACAACTTTTGAATGGAAAGTGCTAGAGCTTTCATAGTTCACATGTGTATCCCTTGTGACAAGACCTTTCCATTGATATCAAATTTTTTTTACCTTGTGACCTTGACCATGTTGACCTTTGACATACTTTGCAAAAAGATTAACATTGGGCTTAAGTTTTGAATGGTAAGTGATAAGGCTTTCATATTTCACATTTGTATTCCTTGTGACAAGACCTTTTCATAGATATTAAAATTTTTGACATCACGACCTTGACCTTTGACTTACTTTTCAAAAACTTTAATATTGGGTATAACTTTTGAATGGTAATCGATAGGGCTTTCATATTTCACAGGTGTATTTGTTATGACAAGACCTTTCTATTAATACCAAAGTTTTTACCTTGACTTTGACCTACTGTACAAAAAACTTGAACATTTGGAATAACTTTTTAATGGTAAGTGATAGGGCTTTGATATTCCACATATGTATTCCTTGTCACAAGATTTTTCCATTGATACCAACATTTTAAGCCCAGTGACCCTGACCTTGACCTTTCACATACATGTATATGTGTACTTGACAGAAAATAGTGTTTATACTAACAAAGATGCCATTGGGAGCATCACAGGCTTTATTTTCTTTAGAAATAAAGTTATTTACAAGTATTTATATTTAAGTTTTAATATACATAGCACAAAATAGTTTTAATGAACATGTATTTAACAAAATCACCAGGAGAGCCTCAATCTCATCAGAGACTTTCTGGTCCAATGGAATTTTTACCTCTCAAAAAGTCATGGTCACAATTACATTTATAGAAAAATAGGTCACACATGTCAAGGTCAGAGGGTCAAGAATTAGAACATTTGAAGTCAATTCTGGTAATTTGTTCAAAGCATATTTCAGATATTTGTCTTCGAAATCTTATTATTTGGGCTCAGATATCTTTGTCTTACCTGTTTTAATATGAGTCCCTCTGCATTACAGGCAGTTTTACTTTAATACACATCTGAACTATGATATGTTAATTTGGAAGATTAATAAATTGAACTACAGTTAAAAGTACATGTATGCATAGCATTTGAAGAATCTGAATCTGAATTTATTATTTTTCCTCCATGCTTGTATTGTTCATAAATCAGGCATACAAGTCAGAAATATCTTTTGTTTTTAATCTTTTGCAGGAGACAGAGCCATAGACATGTTTGATCCTCAAAGTTTAAAGATATCTTGAAGAACTCATAAATAATTAAGAGTATATAGTACATTGTATAGCAATATATATTCTATGTAATTAAATTAAGTCAAGAAGCTCAAGAAATACATATTATAATAATATATTGTATTAAGCCTGGATACTGCTGTTGCATCTTATTCTTTCTAGAACTTGTGTTTTATTATTAAATGGGTCTTCCTCTGGTTCTTATTACAATCTACGGTAGATTTACTTTGAATTTGGACAAGTGGAGTCTATAGTTATGACGTTAGATTGATAATGCATGTTTACCACATTTGTGATTCATATTGAATTATGTTGAAGCTCGAAAGTGAGAGTAACATTAACATTGGAATATTGGCTCATGTATGCAACAGGCATGAGGAATTAAAAAGCATGTTTCACGTATATTAACCATATGTTTTCCACGTGTCTATCACATACAAAACACGCATGAAAATCTAAAATATTAAACGTATGAGTTCCATACGTCTGTCACATATGAAACACGCATGAAAAATTTAATACACGTTTCACGTATATTAACCATATGTGTCACGCATGTTAGTCACGCATGTGACACACCTTAAAAAAGTAGCATACGATTCACGTATGTATAACATATGAAAAACGTATGTTTCATCACGCACAGGGCATTTTTTTGCGTGAATTATACGTTGCTTAACGTATGTGTCTTATATGTTTTTCATATGTGACACGTACGTTGCACATTTTCCTGTGTATAGCCTATTTAAATAAAATAAATCTTACCTTCATGACTGGGATTTTCAGTATTAGCAGCAACTGCCCCTTAGTTGCCCACATAAAAGGGGTATGTGTACGTTTACTTATTTCGGCTACAAGTACTCTTGAAAATCTAAGGGGATAATCGAGACCAAAACGTACACATACTATGTTTCACTTCTATTACAGTTACACAGTTACGGGAAAATATTAAAGTAGCTCACTAGTTAAAGGTGTGTTGTTCCATCAGGACATTTACTCCTGTTCTCAATTTGTCACTTTCATGACTGCCATTGATGATAGTGGCTTTAATTTGATCGATCATCCGCCTTATTCACCTGATCTTGCTCCTAGTCCAAAAAACTGAAAGCAGCTATTTCTGGCACCCACATTCAGGCCGATGATGACGCAGTGGATGGCTTTCTGACCAGTCAAGAAAAGGAGTTCTTTAAAAGTGATATCGAGGCCCTTAAACACCGGTGGAAAAATTGTATAGATAGATACTGACGGGAATTATATAGAAAAATAATGCAAAATGTCTGATAAAATTCAAAGTCTTGTTCGCCAGACCGGAAGTTGGTTTCTCGGTAAACTATTCGCTACAAGATAAAGTCCAAACATGTGCAAATGTAAACAAAGGATAATCGATACATATCAGCTTAAGCATACAAAAACATACCATTTTAAACGATTATATTTCTGAAAAATCAACAATATGAATAGCATATATATATTACAATGGATTGAAACACATGTTGATTGGCGTATGAATTTATGAAAAACAAAGAACGGCCAACATCATCGTCAAAATTGCATACTTCATTGATTTTTGATTTTAAAATTCTATTTTTCCTTTCTTTTCAAAAATCAAGCATTGGCCTTGTTTACAATCGTTCAGCTCATAAGAGACTCATTATTACTTGTAGCACGTAATATTTATCAATCCGGAATGTGATGACCAACATGGCGAGATGGAAAAACGACAAATGAACCTATCCCCAACTAGATAAAATTAATTTTTATTTAATGCACTTGAAATATATGGAACTAAGCACAGTTTATTGTAGACAAGATAATGATTTATTAAACCCAGATAGGATTGAAACATGACATTATTTATGAAAAGTTGCTGCTTAGTTTTGTGAATTACATATATATTGTTATCTCAGATGCTTGTATGTAAATAAAAACATGATATTCAATAAATTTGATTATATTTATTCAATTGGCATAATTTGGCCGCGGTGGCTTCAAATATATACAAAGGAGGACGCCGATGGACGAGCCTCAATCAAAACAAGCAATTACCGCAATGGATTGGCACAAAAGCGGTAAAAGCAATAAACATATATTCAAATCTGAGTAATATTACCGCAATGGATTGGCAAAAAAGCGGTAAAAAGCAATAAACATGAATGGGCCAATAAGGCCGAAATATATATAGGCCGATAAGGCCAAAATACTAGATAATTATAATAAGATGAAATATGTCAATAATAGGCCCAAATGGCCAATATTCTGTAAATGTGCATATTTAGAAAAAGGGTGAGCACCGTCCATCAAAGTTGATGGGTGACGACTCGCATGAAGTCACGACAAACGGCAAACAGATAAAGTCACAACTATTAGTTCGCAAATGGCTGAACACTACATTGAAGTCCATCGCGACAGGTCATCGAGCAGGAGGAAACCGGAGTACCCGGGGAAAAACCTCCTAGGGGGGGGGGGTTGTCCATAGAATCGGGCAGTCTTCGGAAGGGAGTGGTATAGGAGATGAAGTCACGACGAGGTGCGTCTCGCAATGGGGCTGGAAGAAGAAAGTGCAGTCCACTGCGACAGGTCCTGAATGATGAGTTGAGCCGAAGATCTTGGATGATTTATCCTGAAATATATAGAAAGAAAACCGACCAAAGTATCCATTTCGGAAATTGATCAAAAACATGAAAAAATGTTACGCGTCTTCAAATTCATGGCATCATTTAAGAGCTGATAAACTTACAGGCATTTATGTGAAAATAAGTCGATATGTACAAGTTTATGTAAGTACAGCCTTTCAACCATGTGTATATGGTTAGGCACTGCATCGAATAATATTAGATTGCTTCTGTAAAAAGTTGAATTCAAGTAGACTGCGCTACTTGGTTTAAATTTGTACGACAAAAGGATTGTAATCAGAAAACTAGTAGTTTAAAAAGGCAAATCAATACTAAAAACATCATGACCTTGAATAAGGGACGGGAGGGATTGTTTTTTTTATCTGATAAATGGAAATATATGTGAGCAAGCAAATTCACGACTTACACTGTCGGCTGCAGAATGAAAAAGAGGGGGTTGTTACGTAGTGATGGGCTGATTATCGATTATAATCGATTAGCGGCGTGTTGTAGTCATCCGATTTCGATAATCGATTTGAAAATAAATAATCGATAGCGTGAAAGGGGGGGGGGCGTTGAGGGATCAGAGGAAATTCTGTCCTATTGTCTAAAACTTATTCCAATAGTTTCTCTACTTAACAATTTTTTTTATAAACATGATTAATGTTGTAGAGTAACAGAAGCTAGTAATTTGAAATAAGAGAGAATAATTGTAAAAGAGAAAATCATTTAATGACCGACGGTGACCGTAACTTCTTAAATTATTGTCAATATTTTTAGGTAAACTAATTTTATCATTTGATTGAGAATGGTTGAACATACAGTAATCCTGTTTGATGCTATTGGTTATGTTGATAGATACATTCTACAAATACTTATATGACCCCCTTCCCCTTCCATATTCCACAATGAACACAACTGAAAATGATCGTTTTTAAATATACTTTTCATGCATTTTTAAAGGAAACAATGGAAGGAATATAGGTTGTATTTCATACATCCTTGATTACTCTATTCTAAGTTTATTCAAGATTAATTAACTCACATATATCTGCATTGTTGGTCAGTATTATATATAAAACGTGTGCTTAAATTATTTGGATAAAAAATGGTAAATTTGAGTTGAATGTAATAAACCGTTTATGATCGGTAAAATCGCATCGGATACACCAACCGATTCTAACCGATTATCGATTATGATTCTGAACCGATTTCCCATCACTATTGTTACGTAACAAGCAAAGAACGTTAACTCTTGCTGATAGAAGAGAACGAACGTATTTATACTAATAACATTTGCGTCAAGTAAGATTTCATAGAAAGAAATTTCAAACTGACCTTTTCGGAAAGACTTTTTCAAAAGTCTATGCGTCAGTGGCGGATCCAGCGCCCCTTTGCCGGTGGGTCAAGGGGCGAATTTTGCCGATTTGTATTGAAAATGGGCCAAAATATACCTGTTTTTGTAAAATTTTGGGTCAATGCCGGGGGGGGGGGGGGGGGCGGACGCCCCCTCCGCACCCCCTAAATCCGCCACTGATGCGTAAATATGCCACTTGACATTGCCTATAATTTTGGAATCCCCCATAAACGCACAGTCGTCAACTTTTGGTATATTGGTGTCAACTTTTCTTTCATCATGTAACAAATTAGGCACGGTCCATTTGATATTCTGGGGGGGGGGGGGGGGGGGGGGGGGGGGGGGGGGGCTTGGGTTTTTTGTCGGAGCAAGATTTTTTTCGCCTCGGACCGGGGCAAAAGTATTTTTTTCTTGCAAAGTCGGAGCAAGGATTTTTTTTAAACAAAGTGATGTGCATATATATTAAGAATGTTTGTATTTTATCAACAGATATTATTTATATTTTTACTCAGAACTCTAAATATTAATATGTACTTTATTTTTATGCAAGTACATTGTATTCAATTCAATTCTACAGGTAAATAGAGAGACAAAAGATTTCTACAATACAATTCTAAATAAACAAAATTTATATAAGGTACATGAATATAAGAGGGTCTTTGGGGAAGGTCTTGTAGACAAATTTAAAAATGCAGAATTGTAAAATGGTGAATAACTGAAGTTCTCCTTCCAATTAAGCTTACAAGAACATAAATTTGAGACTCTATGGGATACATGCAACATGTATTAATAGTTATACATAAGTATTGTTAACCCTTTTGATATCTTCAAATATATGAATTTTGACATTAGCAAGTAATGATTGATAGAAAACTATGGCGAGCGAAGCGAGCCAAAAATTTTTTGACAGACTGAAAACTGGCGAGCGAAGCGAGCCAGAAAAATTTCAAGAATTTTAGCAAAATTTTATGGTAATTCTTCAAATTCAGATTATTTGTAAGAGCAAGATTATTTTTTTCTGTCACACCATAAGCAAATTTATTTTTTTCATCAAAATTCAGAGCAAAATTATTTTTTTCGAAAAAAACCCAAGGCCCCCCCCCCCCCCCAGAATATCAAATGGACCGTGCCTTACCCTTTGGCTCAAAGTATTTTGAAATAAACTACATTTCATAAACGGCTTAGGTTGACGACATATACATGTGTTGCGTGGCCACTTTTAATTGGCTAGAACTTTTGTGATACGTCTCTATCATGATGTTCGCTCATTTATATTGTATGACATAATAGGACGAGCTATTATTTATGGTAAAAGAAAGGCTGTTTCCGTAGCTATACCTCACCTCTATTTGCACATATAATTTCAATTTCATTTCAGGCGTTTCGCGCCTTTAAAAAAATTCAAATTGTAAGTAATGAAAACTGAGCATGCGACGTATGCATTCATAACTTGTAAGGTCTACAAGTTATCTACGAACTTACAATTTTCGAAATTCAATTGTTCATTCATACATTCTTACTTTCATTCTTCTTTCTTTTTTTTCTCCTTTATTCCTTGACGCATAAGAGATACAGTTCAAGGGTTACAAAAACAAGACATTCCATTCCGTTGTGTTGGCTTTATATATTCTTGCTTGGTGATTTGGCTATAATCCATTGCCATAATTTAACGCGATTTTATTTGCCATATAATTGGTTACTTCGAATCCATTTAGTAACCAACCCGTATATTTTAGAAGTTTGTTGTGCCACCTGTGTACTGATAAAATTAGGATGCAAGGTCATCAATTATATTATCATCCTTTTCCTTTAGATTTCCATTTTTTAATTCCGTCCTTTTATGATTTATTTCATTTATTATCTTTTTATGTATTTATTCCTTTAATCTAGTTGTTCATTAATTTATTTATCTTTTCATTTATTTATTTATTTATTTATTTATTTATTTATTTATTTATTTATTTATTTATTTATCTATTTATTTGTCTATTTACTTATTTTTCATTTATTTGCAATGATCCATTGGCTTTGGTATTCATCTGAAAGGTAGGGATCCATTGGCAGGTAAAAAATAGATATTTATTATAGGGATGAGACTGTATGAACATGCTTACTGGGAGGTTATGGTGCGAATGTTTCATCGATATCAATTTAATTTAATTTAATTTAATTTAATTTAATTTAATTTAATTTAATTTAATTTAATTTAATTTAATTTAATTTAATTTAATTTAATTTAATTTAATTTAATTTAATTTAATTTAATTTAATTTAATTTAATTTAATTTAATTTAATTTAATTTAATTTAATTTAATTTCTTATTTCATTTTATTTTATATTATTCTATTTGCGGGGGGGGGGGGGGAGGTAGTTATGGAGTTAGTAGCTTTGCATTATTTGAATTTTGTAGGTTGTTTCTCCTTGTTATTTATGATTATTTGTTTTCAATAAAATACATGTTATCCACAGGTTATCCTCTTGATATTGGTTGCTTTATTTATCTATTTGATTGACAAAAATGTATTTATTCATTAGTTATATGTCTGTTTATTACTTCTTTATCTGTTATTATTTAATCCTTTACGTATTACTTATGTATTTTACCATTTATCTTATTACTCGTTTATATATTTTATTTACACGTTCCCCCTATTTAACATTTATTTCTGTTCTATTCATTTATTTGCCCTTTTTTTACGAATGTATGCCTATTAAGTATTTAGTTAACAGTTTAATTAATTTAATTCATTTATTATTATTTTTTTTAATTTGTCTGTTTATTTATTCATCATTTTTGTTTTAAAGTTCTATTTATTTATCGTTTATTTATATGTTTATTTATTTATCTGTTTATTTATTTATCTGTTTATTCATTTATCCATTTGTTTACATGTGTTTGTCTTTTTGGTAAAAATCATTTATTTGATTTATTTATTCATTTAATTTTTACTTAGATAGTAGTATTATAATTTTTATCCGTTTAATTTTTATCTTTATTTACATGTGTTAAACAGATTATCTATTTGGTTAAACGGTCTTTTTCCAAACTAAAACTGGATAGGTGTACCAGACATGCATATTTCGACTATATAACTGGAGATAAACGTGCTATGTTCCGAGGACATCTCAATATTTAGGATAAGTAAAAATTACAGGGCGCGACGACCGCCAAACTGCACATACTGCAACAAACAAGAGCGATCTAGAAACTACCAATACACTCTTGAAACCGGTTCATACCGGCCGCTGCTGCAGCCTGTAGAGGGTGCGTCATGCATGCAGTAATGGCGCGATCACTGCACAGTGTGTGATACTGGTATAAAGTCTACGTTCGATGATTGAAAGAACGATAATCAAGTAAATAATATGATATATATTATCCTGAAAGTAACAAAATGCACAGCTGTAAATAGAAAGGGTTCAAAAACCCGTTTTTTATCTGATAAATGGAAATTTATGTGAGCAAGCAAATTCACGACTTACACTGTCGGCTGCAGAATGAAAAAGAGGGGGTTGTTACGTAACAAGCAAAGAATGTTAACTCTTGCTGATAGAAGAGAACGAACGTATTTATACTAAAGGGGATATATATCAATTCAATTCTTTATTTCTTTATGCCTGTTGGCATATCAGACATTTGGTACAAATATATATATAATGCACATCAAGGTGGACATATCAAACAATAATATAATACATGTATAAGAAGCGAGAGAGTTACAGTTATAATAACACATTCAAATATAATATCATTTTAGAAAATAGAGGCATATATCTAAAGAATAATCCTCATGTTAATTTAATTGGTATAATCGTTTCTTCTTTTTTCTGTTAAGTATAAAAATCTGCCTTAATTCCTTGATTCCTTTAAATTTCTCGTACTAAGTAATTCTATAAGTTTAAATACACTGGATCTTCTAAGATAATACGGTTTAATCAAGGATACTCTCAGATCATTATAAAAAGGGCATTTAAGAATAAAGTGATATTCGTCCTCTAGGTCGTCAAGGTCACATAGTGTACATCGTCTGTCTGTCCTAGTTTCACGTCTGTATCTGCCTGTCTCAATGTTAAGGTTATGTGAAGATAATCTATTGTATAATTCTTAGTATCAAGACAACCTGTTCTGGCTAAAAAAAAAAATTCAAAAATACAAAGCGACCTCATTGCACCAGAAATGGACAAAATCCCTAGTTATAATGACAAATATTGAAGTTCTACGAACGATATCAAACTACTTAAATGCGAGTAGGAAAGATGATACATGTAGATAAACATCTACCAGAATGAATAATTTAATTTTTCAAGTCTTTTCAAGTACACGTAAAATTCGTGTTTATGAAATGTTTATGTTCAAGAAAGGAAGGGATCAAAAGGAAAAGGGTTGCATCTGTATCATGATTTTATATCATTTACTCAGCTTGACTTTGTTGTTTCGCTTTTTATTCGGTCTAGTGGTCCTTGGTTACTACTTCTTTATTTACATGTTATACATTTGTGTTAATATCAAAACGATGTTACCGATCTTCTTATGTAAAAACCCATAAAAATTTATGTATGACAAATACGGAATAGATCTCCTACAAGACACAGCCGAGGCAAACAAGACACAACGAAAATTATCACACGAACAAACAACCTGAACAAAAATTCTACATTACGAGGACCATCAAACGAAGCGAAATAAGCAAAAAAAAAAAAATAAATAAAAAAAAATAAATAAATAAAAAAATAAATAAGAATAAAAAAAAAATAAATAAATAAAACACGAAACACGAAGGATAAAATAGACCAATATGTCTACATGGACGGCCTCAACAAGATTTCTATCTTGAAATTAATGCTTAACATTCCGCAAGAAGGTGGAGGAAAGGAGTTTTGAATAATGTTTATTACATATTTCAAACGCTTTTTATGCGCACGTTTATGTCACGGAGAAACGCATGATGCATTTAATGATAACTATGTATCTCCTCGAAATGAAGTCAATTAGAATATTGCTATTGAAAAAAAATTCTGATCTATTCATATGACCTATGTTCTGATCTTGTATTCTTCATTAAAACGTATTAAACATGAAATCTTTGTGGATGAATGGAAATATCTTTTATTTCAAGTAATTTATTACACAAAGGAATCCGGAGTGTCGGCATAAACGAAATACATGTATCTTTTTTTTTTTTTGTTTGTATTTTTTTTTTCTATTCTATATATTATGTTGTTGTTTGCCTTAACGTCTGGCTGCAATTGTATTATTTATTGCTCTTGTAGCACCTTTGTGTGCCTGAGTTAGTAAATAAACATTGTCTTGTCTTGTCTCTTGTCTCTTGTCTTAGAATAAGAATGTATCAAATAACATAAAGTATTAAACGCTGGTAAATTGGCACAGGATCGACGAGTTTTGGGGTACAAAGATCTATCATGATTACATTTTTGATTCACATAGGGGCTTAACCAAAAATGTAAGTATGATAACAGTTATCATGATTACATTTTTGGTTAAGCCCCTAGGTGAATAAAAAATATAATTATGATAATTCATATAAAGCGCCTTGACTTGATAAAGCGCTTTGGTAATTCGATATGTTAATTTTCTCAATGACAATGACAATGACAATGACAATGATAATGGTTTATTTCTCATATACAAAAAGTGTAGAGAAAGTTACAGAAAAGATATATGAAATACAATTACAATGTCAATGTACACATTCTGTGAATATCTAACACGGAGAGCTGACACTCTCTATAATTTTCTGTATAAACTTTTGACAATTTGACAAATTAAATTAAATTTACAAATTAAAGTTAGTTTACAAATTAAATTTGACAAATTAAGAAGTATATTTCTATCATTAGAGTTAAACAAACTATCAAATTTAATTATATTTGGATGATGACAATCAGGGGGTAAACGTACTGTGTTTTGTGGTTCCGACAAGTATATGTTGGATATAGGCCTACTGTTGGAAACGCAGTTATGCCTACTGTTGGAAACGCAGTTATACCGTCGGGGCTTGCCCCCGACGGTATAACGTATGTTTCCAACAGTATATCCAACATATACCTGTCGGAACCACAGAACACAGTATGTTTATCCCTATTCTAATTTATGTGACATATTTTAACAATCTATACTCCTCAGAATGTCTCAGTTATTGCTTTAGAGGCGACGTTGCTACGGAGGACTAACAACGGCCAACAGAAGTTATTGCGCTGCAAAATATGAAATACAACTGCTTTGTATTTATTACAATGGCGAAAAATCAAAGTGTTATCAATAATAAACTTACTTGCTCTGTTGTTTACACGTGGAGAACGCCATTTACAAGCTCAAACCTTGTAGTTTTACGTCACAGTATGACGTCATAGGAGAGAAGAACAAAGGGGAAAATGACGTCATACGCAAAAATTGCGCTAGAGCTTGTAACGTGAAAATTTACGTAGGAATACAAAGTAGCTTGGTATAATAATGGGAAATTTTTTCTCCATTTTAGGGTAAAAACGTACTATGTAGTGGGGGGACGTGGCCGAATTTCGGCCTCATTTTAGGACGATCGAGTGCCCTGTTATCACATATTAGTTGTTATGTGTTTTGTACGAACACCAATGACATTATAAAAGCTATGACTTTCACACATTAGAACTCACGGATTGAAAGTTGCGTATGGACACTCTCTAATATGGCCTAAACTTTCACAAGAAACTTTGGTTCCTTGCAAAAAAAAAAGATAAGTTGAGAAAGATTGACCAAACTGTTTCAAAAGTGGTCTCATATTGCTCCATTTGCATATATTTTTCGCGAAATTTTCCGGGGAGGCACTCCTGACAACATCCAACTGCGGTAGGGGTTATCCCCGCACCTAACCCCCACCTCGGCGCTTAACCTAAGCCCCCTCCCCCTTGACTCCATTAAAACATTTAAAGAGGCTTATCCTGGGAAACTATCGTATAAGCTTGGAAATATATAACATGTTGATTTCAATGTGACTCGAAATTTGGTTCAAGAAAACTACGAAACTCTCGTTATAACGATTATATAGATCTACATGTATGACAAGTATTCATGTCAATTTTTCCTTTAACACGAAGTTTTAATTTTTAATCTCATAAAGGAAATTGAAACAGTAAAGTGCAATGACGCCGAATGTTACATTGTATCTTTTTCTAATGACAAGGCGTGTTTCAAAACGCTCGTAATGAAGTGACGTCAAGTGCTACTTTTCATCGTTTTCAGTGACGTTCGGTGCAATAGAATGTTATTTTTAAAAAATAATGACACTGTTAACATCTGTATATTTATACATCAATCGATTTTTCTTATCTTGAACTTCATTGAGGTGAAATTTTTATTACTTTCGACCATAAGATATGAAATATATTGGCAATTGTACTTAGTTAAGTGCATTCCCAAAATGACATTTTCATACAAAAAAGTGTGTAAAAACAGCTATAAAATTCTTTCTTGTCCTTGAAATTAAACAAAATTCATATAGAAATAATTAATGTAATATATGTTCAAGAATATGAATTCCACACGATATCAGCGTCATTAATTTTTCATAAATAAGGGATAAAACACTCGATTTACAGAATTCGATAAAAGACGTCACCATGGTAACTTTAAAACACCACAGCGTCTATAAATTGCGGTCGATTTCAATCAAACCATCACATGAGAAACTCAAAACATTTCTCTATAAATGGTGAAATTTTGAGGATATGTAAACACGCTACTTTGGAAACGCCGCGAGCCACCTTAAATAAATAGTTTTGCTTGATTTTATGACACTATCAGTACAGTTAAATATGTAATGAAATTCATCCCTAATCTCATTTTTTAGCATAAATTAGGCCTAAAAATTCTTAATTCCCTTGCTATATTATTCCATCTTCTAACTTCAATGGGTAATTTGGTATTGCAAGTTCTAAATTTACACAGATTTACTGCTGACTTAAAAGGTAACTCTATCAAATGACTTTCAATATTCAAATCATGCTTGAAAATTCTATAATTGATTGCTTTTGCTGAAACTTCGCTTTCTGTATTGCCAGACACAAGATAATCAACAATCATCCAATATATGGATAAACCATGGTGTATTATAAAATGAAACAATATTACAAAATTTACTACTTAGTTTATTTCGGGTACAATACAATAGTTTGGCCCAAAAAGTTACCATTCTTACTTTAACATTTATTTCGAGTGGGTAACGGCCAAGTTCACCATATACCATGTTACTAGGTGTTGATTTAAGTACTTACAGTAAATGTTTGCAAAATTTCAAATGAAGAGTTTCAAGTTTACCATAGTTACAATGGCCTCAAACTTCACATCCTTACAATACAATTGGTTTTATTGTCTTATCAAATATATCTAATTTACAGTCTATAGATAAATTATTATCTCTACAAGTCCCAACAATCTGATGAGAAAATATTTTTTTTCCTTGGTTTTGAAGAGATAATCTGTCGTAATATTGAATCGATTATTATTAGAAATGGTTGTTGATACTTCATACTATACCTTATTTCGAGGTTATTTAATCAGCGTAAGGATTTTAAGATTCATCAAAAAGCTTTAATGACTGGAATAAAAACGTAATAATTCGTCATTTTCTTACCAGGAAAAGACCCCTATTCATTGTAATGAATCAGTTTTATTGTATCAAAATAAAAGGAAAATGTTTTTAGTATTTTGTCTATTTTTACTTGTCAATTTTAGCGTTTTTAGATTTATTTTAACATAAGTTGAATAAAGCGGCACGCGACTCTAAAACAACAATCAATAAAGCGACATATACTAACAAAAGTGTAGTATTTTTCTTTGAGATAAGCAAGGTATGCTAAATGGACAATGCATTGAAGTTGTATTTAATCAGAACGATTCACAATTCATTTAAGATGGAAAAATTATATCTTCTGTTATGTTTTTTCATCCGTTGGATTTTGAACAAGTTCCTTTCAGAGAGTTCATAAATGAAATACAAGAAGGATACCAAAATTGGGCTTCTTTTTCAATAAATTAATCAATGGAAAAAATTGAAAGCACCAGTCATGACTGTCTCTTTTTATACATGTAATAACTCCTCAAAAGTGGTGCTTGAACAGTTGAGCCAACTGAAATGTATAAATTGTCAGTTGAAGTTAAGTACATGTAATTTTGTCCAGTAAGGTACTGAAGAAATGTTTTGACATGATGAAGGATTTCGTTAAACTTTCAAATTCTTGACAAGAAAGTTAACTATATAAATTTCATCATGTTAATCTTTCTTTTCTCTGAATTTTTCTAGCATGCCTTTGGACTACAGATGCTATTACTGCAAATTAGAATTTCGGACACTAATAGAATGCACAAAATTACAATGGCGCACAAAAAGAGAAAGACTTCAAGTAAAGGGAAGCTTGTCTGGAATGAATTTGCCGGAAAGTTTGATTATCAATCAATACATCATCCTTCATTAAGTCTTGATCAACTTCAAGATAAAGGTCGTGAAATTAGGACCAAAGACGACCATTAAAGTTTAAAGTATTTTTTTCAAAAGTAGGTTTAAATAAAAAAATTCGAATGTTGCGTCGCCCTCGACCTTTGACCTTTTCATTCCAAAACCATTCAATATACACAGCCAATTGTACCCCACATGAAATTCATATGAAATGAGCATCACGTAAATTTACTTGAAACTTCATGTGAAATTCATATGAATTTTACCTAAGATTTATGTGAAAAATTATTCACATTTTCATACAAACATACTTCACATGAATTTCACGTGCATTTTTCTTTGTGACATTCATGCGAAATTTAATTTACTTGGAATTCATTTCAGAAACTTCACATCAATTTCATTTAAAAAACTTCATGTAAATTTCATGTTCTTGCTCGTTTCATATGAACTTCATATGAACTTTTATGAAAATTTTACATAAATTTCACACGAATCTCATACGAGGCACAATTGGCTGTGTAAACCTCAACTCTGGAACATTTCTGGCAATTTCTATAATGACAAGTGCAGTTCATGTTTTTACATTATCTAGAAACGAATATCACAGTCCTTTGAACTTGACCTTTGACCTTAAGAACCCAAAATTAATAGGTGCCATTCTTCACTCACTAGAAATGTTTCTGATAAATGTCATGAAAATAGGTGCAATACACGTTCTAAATTGATCCGGAAATCAATATCAAATATCAGAGACCCCATGACCATGACCTTTGATCACAAATCAATTGCACAATGAATTGTTTCTGACAAGTTTCATGACGATAGGTGAAATAAATACTTATATATATTCCGGAGCCCATTTTCAATAATCAGAGTCCTATGACATTGACTTCGTCCTTTGACCCAAAAAATTACTAGAGGTCATCCATGACTCATGGGAAACATTGCTACGCGTTTCATTATCGTAGGTGCAATAAAGCTCTAATATGATCCGAAGAAAAAATAAAGCACCAGAGTCGTACATGTATAACCTTGACTTTTTAACCCCATATTCACAAGGGGTCATCCTTGACTCATGGTGAGTAGGTGTATGTAACGTTGTGTTTTTAAATACTTGTACAATTACATGATCGAGAATAAGCTATTTTATGAATTTCAATCAGGTTTTCTACCATCCCACTCAACTACGCATCAATTAATCGAACTTTATAATCATATTTGTATAAATAGAGAAAAAAATGAACATACATGTCTTATCTTCTGCGATATTTCCAAAGCGTTCGACAAAGTCTGGCACAGAGGATTGTTAAAAAAACTGAACTCTTACGGATTTACAGGCTCTCTTCATTATTTTCTTACAGATTATCTATCTAATAGGGAACAAGCCGTTTTTGTAAATAACCATCACTCCTCTTTTAGACTTACAAATGCCGGGGTCCCCCAGGGGTCCGTGCTAGGTCCTTTCCTTTTCCTCATCTTTATAAACGATATCGCTGAAAATCTTCTTAGTCTGGCACGCTTATTCGCCGATGATACATCTTTATTGTACTCTTCTAAAAGACTTAACGACATTGAACGTGTTTTAAATGATGACTTAAATAAAATACATTTATGGGCAAACAAGTGGATGGTCACTTTTAATCCAAACAAAACTGAAGTCCTCTTGATAAGTAATAGACCTACTCATGATCTTGACCTACATTTTGGTGATACTAGACTACAACCTTCTTCTTTCCATAAGCATCTAGGTGTAACCCTTTCTTCTGATGGTAAGTGGTCTCTCCACATTGATAACATATGCAATTCTGCCTTAAAACAAATCAATGTTCTTAAAAAACTAAAATTTGTCCTTAGTAGGAATTCGCTAAATAGAATTTATACTACATTTATCTTGCCCCTTTTAGAGTATGCTTGTGAGCTTTGGGATGGGTGTAGTTTAAGTGATTGTGAAAAGTTAGAAAAGATTCAATATCAGGCAGCAAGAATAGTTACAGGTCTCCCGCTTTTTGCCAGTATCGACTCACTCTTTTTAGAAACAGGATGGGATAGTTTAAAAAATCGACGGGAAAAAAGAAAACTCTCACTCTTCTATAAAATTGAAAACGGTTTGACACCCGATTATCTTAGAGATCTATTACCAGAAACCATCCAAGAAATAACTCCTTATAATCTGAGAAATAGTTCAAACTACCGCGCTCCACAATTAAGATTACAGAGTTCCTTTATATCATACATTCCGTCTACTTTACGACTGTGGAGTAACTTATCAGACGAGACCAAAGACCAACCAACGTATACCAAATTTAAATCCTCTTTAGACACTCTCTATGAAGCTAACACGAACAAAGTTCCGTCATACTTCTTAGTAGGTGACAGAAAACCTAACATATTACTCACAAGACTTAGAAACACTTGTAGTAATCTTAATGCAGATCTTTTTAAAGTTAATTTGAATAATTCTCCTGTTTGCTCATGTGGTTCTTCTATTGAAGATGCTTCTCATTATCTTCTACTATGTCCGTTGTATAATGAACAGAGAAGAATACTTAACAGTCGTCTACAGCCTCTTTACCCCCTGACTTTGTCTGATCTTCTGTCAGGAAGTACAACTCTATCACTAACTGAAAATACTTATATCCAGCTAGCTGTTCAGGATTTTATTTTGGCATCCAATAGGTTCTGATTCGTTACTGTGACGGTCGTCGATTAACCCCCCCCCCCCCCCCTCCGCCCCCCCCCCCCCCCCCCCCCTCCTACTTTCAACCTTTCCTCATTAATCTTTTCAACGCTATTCTCTCTCACTAACTCTACTTGCATTCACACTCCCCCTCTTTCTCTCCCTTTTCCCTCGTTTTTGCACCTTTTCGTTGTTCAACAAATATATAGTTTTTCCCTAGTTGAGTAAGATATATTGAATTATATAGTAATAAGATCTGTATTATAATTAGTATTGACGCCTCTTATGACATGCTTGTGTTTACTTTCTAGAATAGGAGAGGGCTTTAATAATGTTGAAATAACTTGTTGCCCGATCCAATTCAATGTTTTCTTGAATAAAATATGTTTAATCTAAAATCTAATCTAATCAGTAGGTGTATGAAGTTTCATTGCACTAGCACTTTTTGTCCGAAAACCATTTTTTGACGCCTGCCCGCCTGTTTCATATCACATTGAGAGCTGAGCTTTCGACTCTAATGAAAGCTTATTAAAAACATCAACTCATGAAACAAATGAAATTGCATCGATCGATGGACAAACATGTGTTTTGTTTCAATTACTATATTTACATCATTCCATAATGATTTTATCTCTTAATAACCAAATGTTTCAATGATGATATTCATTTAGTATAGCTCATACAGATAATATTTCCCTGAGCGATAAGCCTCTTTTTATTTTTCATCATTTACCTATCAAAGTCTCTAACTGATCATAAGCCGAAAGCGCTTTATATGATTTTCATTTCAAGTCTAAATCGCTTTATAACATACATGCACGTGTTTGAAATCTAAAAAGTGCATTTACTGTTTGAAACCTTAATCACTGTCGCATATCACGTGAGAGGCAAATACTCTCTAGCTTGGGAATTCCCTCCGATTAAACAAGGCAGATACTTTTTAAATCGACTTTATATGCATATATTTTAGGTCTATCATACGAGTATCATTATCATTTATATGATGGTAATCTATTCTGGTCAAGAATAGAATTATACTTGTATTCATAGAACATTTTAACAGAAAATTTTGTTTATTTGCGTGCACCATATCATAACATGTAAACAAAATGAAAAAAAAAATATTTTGAAGTGCCAGAAAAGATTACCAGCATATAGTTGAGAGTGATGCTCATATGATAGGCTTAAAATAGTTTCCTATAAAGTAGATTTAGACTGTACTTGCCATACTTAGTCGAAGGGGATTCCCGGGCTAGAGATTATTTGCATATCACGTGATACGCTACTGTGTTAATGCCCTGTCTCTAAACTTAGACGTAGTATTTATATTTTGATATTGAACACATGAATTAAATTATGTACCGATACATGCGTGTTGATATGTATTATAAAAATTTACTCATCTTTCCATCGTCACGGCGCTCAGGTAAATTCTAGTGTGTAAGTCACTCTCGCTTTATGGGAATTACCAGCGTGAAGATAACTTTCTTATCGTTTAATGACTTAGTATAGGAAGATACTTCGCAATATATTAACACAGATAATTTATTCATATAGCCTAAAAAGATTATCAAATGATAGTTTAAAAAACCATTACGGAAAAAATCCCGCGAGTCTGTAATTGCGACTTTAACATACATGTATAAATAAATGCTTGTAGTTGACATGGCTGAACATGGAGTTTTTTTTTCATATATTGCATTTTCAAATGATTTTTTATATTCTTCAACTGATTCATTCCTAAATGTTATTCATAATTCAGATTTCCTCTTGTATCGCATCACTGATGAAAAAATATTTGTTGAAATACGCATTATGTGCCCTGAAATTATTGAAATAGAATTCATAATTCAATATTAATGAATGTTTTGTATATCCATATCAAAACAAAAGTAATACTTTAGTAAAAATAAAAAGGAAGATATTTACGCTTTAGAATGGGTATTTGAAGCCAAATCGAAAGTGAAACTAGTGCATTAAAATATTCCAACACAATATTAATGATTTTCTAAAATTCATACATGCATTTGTAGCTAAATCGAAACCGAAAGTAAAACAATAGTCATATCTATTAAAGGTATTATTGATTCAATGACATTGACTTTTTTTTATCTTTTGTCTATCAGATTTGGCTTGGTATAACACGATTAGACTGAATTAAAAACGAAACCAGGAAGAATAAAAATCTAAGGTGTGTTGCATTTCTGAAAAACAGCGAATTCATTAATATCAGGTTGGTACAATGTGATTTATTCTCTTCGAAGGCTCACAGGTAAGTAGTCGAAGCTTTTCATAGTTTTTAGGCATTTGAAGTGGATTATTATGGGACAATTTTTCCATTCTTTATGTCAAATTATTTTTTCAAACTAATTGTCAAAATTAGTTCTTCCAGATTTATCTGAAAGTTAATTTGGATTTTTTTATTAGATTTAAGCTAATTAATAAGTTACATTAAACAAATTTTCCAGTGAATCTTAATGTTTCTTTATGGATTTGTCAAATACTAAACTAACAAGATACATGTTTACAAAAAAATTGTTATTATCGTTTAATCAAATTTGAAGATTTACAGTGAAAATATCATAGAACGTTCATTTATTTGTGAGATCTAGAGAGAAAATGTATGTTTCCCGTGGACGGTACCCAACAAAAGATAACGGAAGACGGGAGGAGTCAAGAAGATTCTATAATGTGAAAAATAAATCTGATCGCAACAGAAGATATAAGAAAATAGAAAGAAGCGGATTTAAAAAATCCCCATCTTTAAGAAGTCGTTATTTGGCACCTGCAGCAAAATTTCACAGAGGCCGACAATATTTTGGAAGGAGAGAAATTAAAAGAAAGTATGACGTCATCAGGAAAGCCTCACATACACGAGGGGTATCCGGAGGGAGGAAGGTCATTCGTGGTAGGGATAAACTTCAAGCTTATCCTTCAGTAGAGAGCAAATTTCAAAAAGAATTTAACCCTTTACATAGTAGATTTGAATACAATTCCTTTACTGAAATTCCTTCGATGACTCCTGTTAATGTTGCTTACAAATCTAAAATTATGGTTCCAATGGCCTCAGAAGGACCAAAGCCAGATCCTGTGTCATGTAATATACCAGATGATAGCGAGGAAGAAGAGGGCGAAATTATAAACACAGATGAAGACGATGGTGTTTCTATCATTGGGGATTACGATATTCTCTCGGAAGTCAGTAGTGAGGAGGACTTTGACGATAACGGTGCTGGAGACACACAAGGCCATGATTTTGACAAAGGCGCTGATGACGAAGAGCACATGCGCGAAGCTACAGAAGAATATGCCGAAAATCATGCAAACTTAACCCGTTCGATAGACGTACTCCTTGGTGGGCATGAGCTAGAAGGTAATGTACCCCTAGCGCAAATGGCCGAGGAAGAGAATTATTTCTCTACAAAAGGATCAAGATCATTGAAACAAATACCCATGTGCTTTACAATGAGTGGTAGTACTGAAGCTGAAAGGAATAGAATAGCAGCTGAAATGATGCGAATCACTATGGAGCATGGAGGAAGTATTAAGGATGAGGATTTACGAAGATATTTATCCGAGAAAGGAGTCGCTATATTCCTAAACCACGACGAGTTTATCAATTTCTTACTGTTTCATGAGAAACATTTTGAAATCTATTATCTGAATGACAATACTAAACACTATTACGTTAAATGCAAAATAAATCTAAGTCTTTGCCAGGCATATTTGGCGCACGCCAACTGTGACGAATCTTGCGAAGATCTCCATGCTTGTAAATTCCATATCCTAAGTTCCTGTGTCAATGGAAGAAGTTGTCCTCACGAGCATATGATATATAACCTGCAACACAATAAGAGGATACTGGGAAAACATTTTCTACAGAAATTGAGTTTCACCATGCTAAGGCGGTTACTAAGGGATCCTACCAATCGATCTGTAGCCACCGTCCCAAAAGCATGTTCGCACTATAACTATCAAAACGGATGCAAAAACGTAGAATCGTGCCAGTATTTGCATATTTGCAAGTACAAAATGTATGGCGAGTGTAAATTTGGATCCAGTTGCAAAAGATCCCACGATCTGTTTGATCGACATAACAAGAAAGTTTTAGCGAAATATGGGTTTGATGACGGAGTGGATGAATCTCTGATTGGAGGTTTGGTCAGAGAAATGCACGGCAGTTCTTTGCAAAGCAATGCTAGTTTGGATAACAGAGCTCTAGCGTCCAAATTAGATACTGATTCAGGCTTGAGTCTGAATAGGAGTGGACATTACGAAATTGTGGAGGGAATAGAAGACGAATGTAAGGGTGACATAAATACCGTGGAACAAAGTGGTAGAAATGACGAAGAGATGGAAACTCTTGCATTTCCAGATGAAAAGAGTGATATTTCCGCATCCTGCAGTCAGTCCCCAAACAGATCCAGCCTATATACTTGGAAAATTCAAACGAAAGCAAACAACAAGCAATTGAAACTTTGTCAACAAGAATCTGAAAGTATAGAGCATAAATATCAACAGTATTTACAGTCCCGCTTTTATGAAGTACAGATTGAGGGAGAGAGGTGAGCTTCGAAATCACCATTTGAGACTTTTTATCACTCGTTACAGTGTACTAGTAACTATACTTCCTAAGAAAAAAAAATATTTAAAAAATTTACCAAAAAAAAAAAAAAAAAAAAAAAAAAAAAATGAACAGATCCGAGATGCTGTTCTTAAATGATGTTATTGGATTTGAGGTCGTTTAACATAGATTTTATAGATATATGATCAACAGAAATAAAGAAAAAAATATCTCTTTGACTGCAAACCTATATGATCTATAAAATTAAAAGTATTCGACATGATCTTTCGTGTAGAATTTTTACGCATTTCATGTATTCTATGTGTATCATCTATGAAAGTACTTACAAACTCTAGATCTTTCGTTTCTACTTATAGAAAAGCACGTCTTATATATAAATTTTGTAAAAATTTCAGGTATACATTGGATTTTGCCACTTTATCAGGAAGGAGAGATGCCGGTGATACCAAAGAAGATAACGGAAATGACGTCATTATGAAAAGGTTGATGAAAGAGAGCGACAGTTTCATACCTCTTGAAAGCCCATGAAGAAGTTTTCCTGTAATTTCGACTTTATTTTGCTATTTAAATTTAATTCAAGACATTGTTGTGTTTTGATGATGAGATAATTTATTTCCAACAATATGATATGAAATAATCATCTTACCTATGTTCGACAAGTGATATTGTATTCTAGGATATCGATTACAAGATTTTTATCTACATATCTGGGCTCGGCACCATAAACTAAGAATTGACTTTTAAAAGTCTAAATTTCAATTTTCTTTTGTCTCACTATAATATAGGCGATGACTTGAAATGATTCACAGAATTTGTCTATTTTAAGAGTAGAATAGAATGGATGGTCTCAGTATTTCAAATTTTCACTGATTTGCTAAATATCGTATTTTGAGAATTAGACTTAAGTCATTTCTTAGTTTATGGTGCCGGGCCCTGTTTTCATTTTTGATCTTTAATGGTGAATGATCTAGAAACATTAGATATAAACATAACACTATCATACTTTTAAACTGTAATGGATTCTAGTGTTGAAGGAGGTACTGAACACTTGGACGCCAAATTCAATTTTTCTCAAAATTTCTGAAATTATATATTTCTTGTCTGTCCTTGATTATGCAAAGTTACATTTGATTCTATCCACTGGAAAATTTTCTAAGAGACTTTGAAATATGCAGAAATCGACGATTTTGTGAATTTCTTGATGACGTCATAATATTGAGAGTGCCATTCCAGTTCTCGTTAAGCTATTGAAAATTAATTTTGATTTAACTTCCAAAATCTTCATAAATGTATTGCACTTTCATATGGAAAAGATGAGATTAATTGTGTTTTAAAGAAAGACAGAATACTGCAATAAAAATGACACTGTCGCTTAAAAAATTGCGATTTCGAGCCACTTGACTGTAGTTGATAGTCAATTATTAGGAATCGTGTGGATGAATCTTTGTCAAAAACTAACAAAATTATCAACAATGTCCAGAGATGATTTCATGATTAAATGAGAGAAAATAGATTTTGGATTAAAATAATACAAAGATAGCTTTATATTTTCCCATTTTTCTTTCGAAAATCGTCCATTTTCAATGAAGTGACATCCGCTTTTCTGTTATCATAATTTGTCAACAAATTCACTGTGATGAAGATTTAATTTTCTATTTTATACATTCAAAGTTTCAATGCGATACGTTTCGTATTATTTTTTCATTGCATTTTGAATGCGAAGGTTTGTGACGCCATTTTTCCTGTTAATGTCGAAATGACGTCGTGGTTTGCTCATGGATAAAACTTCCAAAGTCCACAATTTCGAAAATCGCCATAATTTCTTCAAATGACGACGGAAATTATTGCAAATTCCTTCATCTGGATACTCAAATGTGTATATCAATCAGCGTAACATTTCAAATGTTTTAATGAAGTTAAGACTGGATTTTTGTATACTTTTCCTAGTGTCCTATGACATATTTGAAAATATAGTTATAATGCATGTTTAAATGTTTTAATATTTCAAATATGTCATAGGACACTAGGAAGTGAGAAAACAAATAATGCCGCCGCCATCTTGGTGTTCAAATCCTCATTAAATTACAATAAAAATTGATTTGAAAACAAAATTTCCTTTGACAGGTTTATACTTCAGTAACCTTATTTTTTCGACTTTGGAATAATAAAAAACAACTCATAAAGATGTATGATTTGATTTTTGATTTATTGGGGAAAAAGATCTTCAACAACACCAAAAAAAAAAAAAAAACAAAACAAAAGCAAAAAAAACCCACCAAAAACAGTGCAGTGATCACAGCGGAACACGCTAAAAAGTAAAAATGGATACCACGTTAAACAACAAGGCAAATGAGAACACCCTCACTAAGATTCACAAGAAGACAACGTTGCAATGCTTGCAGCTGGGCACACACGAGGAAAAAGAGGGGGAGGGGGGCGAATATAATGAGAACAATACGTCACATCATTAAAACAATAAGGAAAGAAGAGAAGAGTCATAAACGAAACAACAGACAAAAAGGCAACACACTCAATTAAACATGAATCAAATCAGACCAAATTACAAAAATGATTTTTCAGAAAAAAAGATGTCCTTCTCCCTCTAAATTACTTTGACCTCGGCCACATGACCTTGGGCCAATTTGATGTGGAGCATTTGAGTCATGAGCAACATCACACTAAAATATGAAAGTGATACATTACATTGTTTTAAGAGATGTAGCCCTTACATGATTAGCATGTACAATTTCATTATAAGCATATTGAGTGACCTTAACCTTGGTCACATTGCCTTGGATAAAGGTGATCTGAAAACTATGGATCATAAGCAACAACAAACTAAAATATATGCAGTTGGATACATGGTTCAGAGATATAGCCTGGACATGATTAGCATTATACAATTTCATTACTAAAGTAAGAAGTGACCTTGGGACAATGTGATGTGAAACATTGATTCCTGAGAAACAACATACTACAATATGAAAACAATTGTTAAAGCAGTTAAGAGATATAGCCTGGACAGGCTTGCGGGCCTCAAACTGTGCAATATCTTAAGAATGAATTGTTTTCAGTGTATATCCGATACAGAAGTCGTAGCAATCCGTTATTTTATCATAAATTGCTACGGGTTGCTACTATTCCACTATGAATCGCTAAGACTCCGCTACAACTCCCCTACGGCAAATCTATCCGTAGCGGAGTCATAGAAAATTTTGAACATGCTTGGCTCTCCCGGATTGCTACGGATAGGTACAGATTGCTACGACTGTCCAAGACTCACGCCGACTCGCTACGGATTGTTACGGATGCGAAATTTACCTCGATTCGAATGTTAAACGTCTTCAAATTCATTAGCATCATTGAAAGGCAGCGTGGACCAGACAAACACGTTTCGGTTATTAAACCCTCGTCAGTGATCCTCAATCCAAACAATGAAATATGGCAAAAATATGTGATAATTATGTCCAAATATACCCAAAGACGTATCAAGATGACTGGGATATGATGCTACAGGACCCAACTTTCAGAAATTTGTGAAAATTTTGTAGACATACATTTTCGAATGCGTTTGAAGAAACGACCAATCAAAATTGATCAAACTTGGCTAATGTGCTCTCGAGGACTCCTAGTCCACCAACAGTGACACTCACCAAGTGGTACAAATGTTAAACGTCTTCAAATTCATTAGCATCATTTAAAGGCAGATTAATTATCAGCTTGGACCAGACATACACGTTTCGGGTATTTAACCCTCGTCAGTGACCCTCAATCAAAACAATGAAACGTGGCCAAAATATGTGATAATCATGTCCAAATATACCGAAAGACGTAGCAAGATGGCTGGGATATTATGCTACAGGACCCAAGTTTCAGAAATTTTCGAATGCGTTTGAAGAAACGACCAATCGAAATTGAACTTAAATGATGCTATTGAATTTGAAAAACGTTAACATTTGTACCACTTGGTGAGTATCACTGCTGGTGGACCAGGAGTCCCCGAGGGCACATGTAGCCATGTTCGTTCAACTTCGGTTGATAATTTCTTCAACGCATTCGAACATTTCTGTTATCAAAATTTCTCGAAATTTCTAAAACGTGGGTACTAAAGCATCATATCCCACCCATCCTGCTACGTTTTTAGATATATTTATATAGAACTACAACACTGTTTGTCATGTCACATTGTTTAGATTGAGGATCACTGACGAGGGTTAATTACCCGAAACGTGCATGTCTGGTCCATGTTGTAAATTTATCAGTTCTTAAATGATGCTATTGAATTTGAAGACATTAACATTTGTACCACTTGGTGAGTGTCACTGCTGGTGGACCAGGAGTCCCTGAGGGCACATGTAGCAAATTACGATCAACTTCGGTTGATCATTTCTTCAACGCATTCGAACATTTCTGTTATCAAAATTTCTCGAAATTTCTAAAACGTGGGTCCTAAAGCATCATATCCCACCCATTCTGCTACGTTTTAAGATATATTTTTGATAGAACTTTCACACTTTTTGGTCATATTACAGTTTAGATTGAGGATCACTTGCGAGGGTTAATTACCCGAAACGTAAAAGATGACCAGACAAGATCGAGATACTGTGCTTGCGAAAAAGGTCAGATATTAGCTGTAATAGGGTAATTTTGTGCTTTGCGACACATTTAAGAGCAAAAAATATCAAATCATGGACCTCATTTTTGGGACTTGATGTTTGGGATGTTTTTCTCAAATTTAGATTTTCTGTTTGATGACGTCATTTGAAACAATTAAATGAATTTGCATTCAGGTTAAATTGTTAATCATCATTGAACGTACATATGACAATACCGGATAGATAAATTTGGTTATGTTTAACACCTTTAATAATTTCTAAAAAGTGAACGGAATTCTTAAAAGCCATTTTGTGACATTGCATTTTGAACCAAGTGTCTTTATCATGGCGCTGTGTTTGATAATGAAGTCGGATGCGTTTGACAGAATAAGTCACTCGTATACTAACGATTTACGATGGAAAGGGATAGAATACCTATACATTACATCAAAGAATGAAGATTAAGTGATGCGTTTCTTTTTTGTCGGGTATTTATCAACCAAAGAGAGATAAACACACAAAGTCTCGAACTTCAAGAGTTTGTGTCATTCCCTTCTTCACAAATTTTAAATTTGATATATATCAACCAAAGAGAGAAACACACAAAGTCTCGAATTTCAAGAGTTGGTGTCAATCTCTTCTTCACAAATGTTAAATCTGATATTATATCAACCAAAGAGAGAGAGACACACAGTCTCGAACTTCCAGAGTTGGTGTTATTCTCTTATTCACAAATGTAAAACTGATATATATATCAACCATACAGAGAGACACACACACACACAAAGTCTCGAACATCCAGAGTTTGTGGCATTCTTTTCTTCACAAATGTTAAATCTGATATATATCAACCATACAGAGAGACACACACAAAGTCTCGAACTTCCAGGGTTGGTGTTATTCTCTTCTTCACAAATATTAAACTGATATATATCAACCATAGAGAGAGACACACACACACAAAGTCTTGAACTTCCAGAGTTATTGTCACTCTCTTCTTCACAAATGTTTAATCTGATATATATCACCCAAAGAGAGAGAGAGACACACACACAAAGTCTATAAGTACCAGAATTGGTGCAGTTCTCTTCTTTATAAATGTTAAATCTGATATATATTAACCAGAGAGAGAGAGAGAGAGAGAGAGAGAGAGAGAGAGACTGTCTCGAGCTTTAAGAGTTTGTGTCATTCTCTTCCTCACGAATGTTAAATCTGATATATATCAACCAAAGAGAAAGAGAGAGAGAGAGAGACATACACAAAGTCACTTACTTCCAGAGTTGGTGTCATTCTCTTCTTCACAAATTATACATGTATATATCAACCAAAGCACCGAGTGGTACAAATGTTAAACGTTTTCACACACACACACACACACACACACACACAAACTCCCAATTTCAAAACAAAGAGTAAGCAATGAAATTATTAATTAATATAATTATCACTATATCATATCCCTAATAAAATTATTGATATCAATATTTGAATTAGTGATATGAATAAGAGATATCTCTAATTCGAATAAGTGTTATACTTTTTTTTATCTAATTCTGAACAATAATTCAAATTACTTTTAAGGCCCGGGATCGAAAGTCGAAGTCACTAATTCATACATTGTATATGTGATTCTAGGAATTAATGATATCACTAACTGAAATAGTGATATCACTGTTTTAAATAGAGATATCACTATTTGGAAATAAAAAGTGATATCACTAATTCAATTGGAGATATCACCAATTCAAATTAGTGATATCTCTATTTAGAATAGTGATATCACTAATTTTATTACTGATATCTCTAATTAGATTTAAGAAATGAATCTTACCTTTTTTCTGTTGATATAAGGTATCACCCGAAAAAAATAGACGGAAAACAGAATCAAGCGCGTAGCGAGTTGATGCAAAAGTTCACCGTCCAATTTTTCGGATGATACCGACAGGTCCCGTCATGGAGTCTCGTCGTCACGATCAGAGTGCAAGTCTGGTACAAGACTAGCGATTTGTCAAGAGTGTCCGTCTGGTGACATTAGGATCATATCTACACTGTAGGAGGTGTTTGATGACGCATTTTCGATGGTTAATCTGTCTACCTTTGATCCGTCTAATTTTGTTTTCTATGCCATCATAAAATACAGACTGTGAAATATCCAAAGTAATATACCCTTTTTGTTTTATAGGTATGAACTTTAAAAGAAGCTGACAGTAAGACAGTAAGCTTTCCAGAAAGTCTGAACTAATTTACGAAAACGGAAACCTTGACCTAAAATTTTACATTATATGTGAAGGAGCTGATAAGATAAGGCATAAAATCTGCCCTGAAAAAGTGGAATTTTCAAAATGGGAACTGCAAGAAAATTCTTTCACAAAATTGATGCTAGTTCTTGGTTTCAGTAAAATGTCTAGTGCTTTGTAGCCAATGAATACAAAATACAACCGTAATTTAGATTCAAGATTTTAAAATTTATGGATAAAGTTGAGACCAGTCTTTTAAATTTGATTTCTATTATCTTGTATAGACTACAACTATGTTTTAAAGTTTATAGATATCCATATTAGTCAGATTTTTCTGAATTTTCAACGTTTTTTTTTATCAATATTAGCTTCTTTTCAACACGGCTACCCCCTACTCTTTGGACTGTTATTTAAGTATCTAGAAATAAGCTTACCAAAATTAAAGTTGTACATGTATGAGGGACCTCCAAATGCATTACATTTTAGTAATTATCAAGTTTTTCTTGCGTACAGATCAGTGTGTAGAAGAAATACTTGATGAGATTCAGGGCTAAATGCAGTCCTTTTCTTATCAGCTCCTTTCTACCATGAAAATCCAAAACATTAGTGCATGCTCTGGCGTACCGCTGTGATATGTAAATGCTGTAAGACGTAGTGTGGAAACATCACCGTCTAGCAAGGAAACATTCCTATGTTGAGTCCAAAATCATCCCTCTTGTCGTGTAATGGTAAATCATTGATGTATAGTATGAATAATAGTGGGCCTAATACAGAGCTTTGGGGTACACCAGTTTTAAAACATATTACCTATATGTACTTCTAGGTGGCGATTCTTCAAGTATGACTTTATGAGATTTAGTGAATTCATATCGAACCTATACAATTTAAATTTCTTACAGAATTTCATGATTAACCAAGTCAAAAGCTTTACTGAAACCTAATAACACGATTCCAGTAAGATTTCCTTTATCAATCTCAGACAACCATTTGTCCGTCATTTTAGTAAGTGCTGTCACACAAGAATGATGTTGCCTGGATCCAGACTGATCCATTTGTAAAAGATCAAAATGATTGATACATTCTCGATTTGTGATGCCATTTGTTTTTCGAATATTTTTTTTAAATCGTAGGGAGTATGGATATTGGTCTATAATTACTAGGGGTTGGCTTATCTTTCGAAGATAGGTGTTATTTTGGCTTCTTCAAGTTTAGCTGGGAAAGTGTTCCGACAAAATGGCTTTATGAATTACCGGGGCAGATACTTTCAGAATGCTAGGTCCAATTTGGACGTCTCGAGAGGAATCGGAATGCTTGTCTTTGTAGTTATAGAAATAGTATGTCGAATTTTGGAGGTACCCTTATTTTTCAAACCAGAAGTTTGACCTTGACTCTTGATAGAGAGTACCCTTAAAATACAAAGTTAATCTGTTAAATCCACGAGTAGGGACCAACCTTAATGATTCTAAAAAATATTTGACTTAATAAGCGAAGTTCGAAATTAATTTATTGATTGGCAATACGACATTGATATCGTTTAAATAGCTTTCACTCCATTCATGCTTTGTATCGCTATTTAAATATATCAATAAATATTTAATTGATACTCTCATTTGCAAATTGTGTTTAGAAATATCCATTGTCGTCTTACTTTTTCTAAGAAATAATGCATGAAACTTACTGAGCAAGTTGGTTCCGTATCAACGTTCATAATGCTTCTGATAAATTGTTTCATGGTATTAATTCCAATTATTTCAGGTAAGAATTCAATATTATCATTCGATGCTAATTTCTAAGATATAATTCCAACATTTGCACAGATAGCATGCTAATTTTGCACCAACGTTAGGCCATCTGTGTCATTTACGTTGGTCCAATGTCGGCAATTAATGTTGGGCCAATGCAATGTTGTTCATCGGCCCAACGTTAGCCTATCAATGTTAAACGTCTTCAAATTGAATAGCATCATTTAAGAACAGATAAATTGGCAGCATGGACCAGACATGCACGTTTCGGATACTTAACCCTCGTCAGTGATCCTCAAATCTAAACAATGATATATGCCAAAAATTGTGAAAGTGACTATGTCCAACAACGTACCTAAAGACGTAGCAGGATGGGTGGGATATGATACTACAGGACCCACGTTTAAGAAATTTCAAGAAATTTTGATATCAGAAATTTTAGAATGCGTTGAAGAAACGATCAACCGAAATTGATCGAACTTGGCTACATGTGCCCTCGGGGACTCCTGGTCCACCAGCAGTGACACTCACCAAGTGGTATAAATGTTAAACGTCTTCAAATTGAATAGCATTATTTAAGAACAGATAAATTGGCAGCATGGACCAGACATGCACGTTTCGGGTACATAACCCTCGTCAGTGATCCTCAAATCTAAACAATGAAATATGCCAAAAATTGTGAAAGTGACTATGTCCAAAAACGTACCTAAAGACGTAGTAGGATGGGTGGGATATGATGCTACAGGACCCACGTTTAAGAAATTTCAAGAAATTTTGATATCAGAAATTTTAGAATGCGCTGAAGAAACGATCAACCGAAATTGATCGAACTTAGCTACATGTGCCCTCGGGGACTCCTGGTCCACCAGCAGTGACACTCACCAAGTGGTATAAATGTTAAACGTCTTCAAATTGAATAGCATCATTTAAGAACAGATAAATTGGCAGCATGTGCTAAACGTCTTCAAATTCAATAGCATTATTTAAGTATGTCGAAGGGTTCCAACTCTATACCTTCCGAACCGATAAATTGGCAGCATGAACCAGACATGAACGTTTCGGGTACTTAACCCTCGTCAGTGATTCTTAATCTAAACAATGCATTATGGCCGAAGAATGTGAAAGTTATTATGTCCAAAAATGTACCGAAAGTTGGGCGTTGTTGGGCCGATGTTTACACGTTGGCCCAACGTTGGTCCAGTTAAACATATACGGGTTAATGTTGGGTCAACGTCAATGAATGAATGAATAAATGTTCTTTATTTCCTCCATAATTGAAGAGCATGAACAAACACAAAATTAAGTAATGAAACACATATCATAAGGCGACTCAATTGAAGTAAATTGATTCAAAGAATAAAATTAAAAGAAAAAATATGTACAATATACATAGACATTTTTGTCGTACTGTTCATTATATCATCATGCATCATCATAGTCATTTTTCACGTTATGTAAGGTATTGGCAATTTAAAGTTCCATTTTTCAAAAAATCCACTAACATTTAAAATGAATTCAGTATACGTTTCATCATCTATATCTATCATTACATTTGTTAAACCTCCAAGAAGATTCTGGACAATCTCTTCTCAAAGAAAATACATAACTTTTCATTTATCAATCCACAAGTCTGAACATTAATCAATTAATGTTAACTATCCGACTTCAAATATAAATCTGGTCCTTTGGTAGCTTGTACAAAAAAGTTCTTAAATTTTGCAAAATAAGAAAAATAAACATCTCAAATGTGACTATTTGAAGGAAAAGCGACATAAAAGGTATACAAAGTTATGAAATTGCAGAAAAAATACCGTAGACTATTCGCGAAAACCACATCATAGATAAAGAAAGGAAACATGTTTTTGTGGTAGTTTTTATGTTGAAATAACAAATTTGTGTTGAAATAACAAAGTTAGTTTCAAGGTGTTCGAAAGGTTTCACAGACACACATATTCGAAAACATTAGGTACCATAGTCTGTTTTTGAATATCCATCGTGTATCTGTTTTCTTTTCATGATGTGACTTTTTCAGCACGGCTTAAGTGTTCCTTGCAAACAGTGTCCTGTAGGATAATGTCCAACCCCTCCTGCTACGTCTTTCGGTACGTTTTTGGATATAATAACTTTCACTTTTGGCCATATTACATTGTTTAGACTGAGTATCACTGACGAGGGTTAAGTAACCGAGACGTGCATGTCTGGTCCATACTGCATGTTGAATTTGAAGACGTTTAATATTTATAAGTAGATTCCTCAGAAAACAAAAAAATGATTGAGAGGCTTTGGGATCAATGGAATTGCATTTTTGAACTTAAGTGTACTTCTTATTTCTTTTGTCAAATTAATTAAGGGCGGCGTCGCGTTCCATGATTTGAAGTAATTTTCTTGTTCTAGGTTTTCATATGGGGCCGATGGGCGAAACTCTTCATCATTTTAAATAATACGGAGAGATAAATTAAAATAGCTTTGGTCCATGCTGCAAATGTATCTGTTCTTAAATGATGATATTGAATTTGAAGACGGTTAACATTTAATCATCTTTGGCTCTACTAACTTAGATACTATACTTGCATGACATATGTCACATGAATCATACGATATCTGAATTTGTTTAACTTTGAAAAATACGTTCGGTGCCACCTTCAGCGCATTCGACACTTACACCTGACTCTAGAGACTTGTTTACTAGTATTTCATTACGTTATCATTCGTGTCCTAGTATTTCATTACGTTATCATCCGTGTCCTAGTATTTCATTACGTTATCATTCGTGTCCTAGTATTTCATTACGTTATCATTCGTGTCCGTCCATTTGAGAAGTATTCACACTCTGAAACTGAATGTAGAATTGTGATAAAACTTAACTTGATTGCTATTTTCGATGTATTTACGTTATTTGTCAAATATGACTTCTAAATTGAGTTCCGCAGCACATGGGGAGAGGGGTATGCCTAAGAAAAATTTATTTAAAAGTCATTAGTACAAGAACAGGTAGTTAGTGTGTAATGTACTATTTCTAGAAGATAAGGATATTTGTTTAAATGAAAATGCATATTTCTTTTTAACCCTTTTTGTAATGAAAATGCATTTACATAATAAAACACTTTTTAATGAAATATTAGTGAAGGCCCGAGCGAGCGGAGCGAAGTCGAAAAATTTTTGAGTGTAAGGCGTAAAATTTTTGTCCTTGTGTCGCTTGCGAAGCAAGCTGAAAGTTTTAGCGAATGGCGAGCCGAAAATGTGTTTGAATTTTAGGAAATGTGTGCCAGAATATTTCTTTTCTGCTGCCTCGAGGGTAAGATTATTCATTTTCAACATTTTCTGGTCAGAATATTTATTTCCAAAAAGTGCCAGCCCTACTGCAACGGCTCATCAGTTTTATAAAGTTTAATTTGAAAATGAAATAATACCAAAAAAAAAAAAAAAAAAAAAAAAAAAAAAAAAAAAAAAAACTATGACAAATATGGATAAATGACATTATCCCTATATACAGCACAAAATCGATAATTCAGAAAATCAGAGACGGAAGGCATACAAAATCACGATAAAACAGGAACCAAAGCAAACAAACAAAAACCTCCACCATACGAAAAGAAGCGAATTCCCGTTATGGGAGTAAGACCAGGTGCCCAGGAAGAGTAAGCATCTCCTGCTTGCATGCAACACCCGCCGCTTCAATTCGGTAGAACTGTCAAATCCGGTTACTTCCATTTCGGAAGACATAGAGTACAATCTTTGGTTGGATGGTTCAAATGGTCTATGACAGAATATCATCTACCATTCTGGAGAGTGGGACATCATAGTGTATGACGAGTTCCCCATATCGACCGTAGAACTTCCTCAGTGACGATGTTAGTCGGCCACATACATATCCCTTACTGAGAAGCTTATCTGAAAGACGCCTAGCTCTCAGAACAAAATCCGTATATTTGGTACTTGCTCTGGCATAGCGTATCAACTGAGATACGATCATACCATAAGCAGGCGATGAAGGGATGTTGTTACTCAGAAAAGGAAAGTATGTAATGTTGAAATTGAAGTCGTCACGTTTGTCATAGAGTGAGGTGTTCATGTGACAATCAGTGTAGTAGGACAACATTATGTCCAAATAGGATGCTTAATTATTTGTATCTGTAGTATCTTTGATTTCAAGCTCCGAAGGATAGATACTGTTGAGGTAATCCGCGAATTTTGGATTACTGATGGACAACACATCGTCTATGTATCTGTAAGTGAAGTTAAAGTCAGAAGCTAAGTATTTTTTCCCTTCAGAGATCAAAGATTGAATGAATTCAGCTTCGCACGAGTAAAGGGAAATGTCGGCAAGGAGTGGGACACAATTGGTCCCCATTGGAATTCCGACAATTTGCTGGAAGACCTTTCCTCCAAACACCACAAAATGTTGTCGATCAGAAAGTTTAACATCTGAATAATATTTGTTTCAATGAACTTATTTTCAGAATCGGACTTCTCTTTTACAAAGTAGGTTTTGTCATTGTTAACAACAATAAATTTGTATTTGCGATTGCCGTTCTTACTTGTATATGCATTACTTATATTTTTCTTTCAATTTAGAATGTGGGATTGTAGTGTAGAGTGTCGAAAAATCAAAGGCTTTGATCGAATGGACTCCACTAAAATGAATGGATTTCAGATGTTCTAAAAGTTCCTTCGAATTCTTTAAAATCCACATGTGGTTGATACCACTGCGAGAATATACTGTCGAACAAATATTTTTTGAAGCCCAGATTTGATTTCAGAAAAAACTTTGGTGAGTAAGATCGATGCAGATTTGGTAGAACATTTTGAGGAACCAGCGATGAAACGTTGTTTCTAGGGATTCTTATGCATTTTAGGTATGCAGTATAAGTATGGTAAATCTAAATTTGAATTGTTAGTGTCGAAGCCAAAGGAAGCAAGAGCTGATTTGTGGTTATCTATTATTTCAGAGGCAGAAAGGTTTATTGGGGTGTAAGGGGATTTCCAGGTGTCGAATTTTAACCCAACTCGTTAACTAGACTGTCGAAAAAGTACTTTTTGCAAGTAAATGTGTAATTATTTGAGGCTTTGTCAGCTGATGTGATGACATAATGTTCTTGGAGGTAAGCATGCTTTGTGATAACATCAGGGTCTTTAAAGATAGACTCGAATCTGGTGTTCACAGTTGATTTTAATCGGTAAATTCTAGATAAAAGCACTAGTAACCCTCTGATGGATTTTATCTATTTGGAAAGGGTGTGGAGCTGTACATCCTCTTTTTTTGGCCAACGTCTTGCATATTCCCTGTGATTCCTGACATAATATTATATTGCATAGTATGTAAAAAATCACAACACCATACGTTTGGATACCACGTGGTGGAGAAAATGCAGCGAGAAAAATGCCCAAGAATGGCCGTACTTACTGTCCGAAGATACAGCCATCCAGCTCCGCAGAGGGTCCCTGTAAACTGCGAAACGAAACAAAAAACGAAACGAAACAAATCGAAACGGAACGAAACGAAACGAAACGAAACAAAACAAAACGAAACGAAACAGATCGAAACGAAAGGAAACAAAACATAAAACTTAAAGGACTGGAGAAAAAATATAAAGAGGAATCATTGCTGAGAACAAACATTAAAAGACATACTAGTATCTGCATGTCCATAAGTTCTAGTGGCTAGAGGTTATCTTGAAATAGTCGAAGTTGACCTTAAGAAACATAAATGTTAAATGCCATAGATGTGTATTCTAGTGGACTAAGGGGGAGGGGATAAATGGCCTCGTCATGAGACAGTAATAAGAAAATATATTTGGGAGGGGGAGCACATTTCAGGGATAAAATCTTATCCCTTTTCAAGCAAAATATGCCACCCCAACCCCAAAATAAAAACATTTATGTTTTAAACGTCAACTTTTACTCTTTCAAGAAATCCTCAAGTCACTATCTAAAACTGTAATATCAAAAGGCAGTAACATGCAGATCTTGACTTTACGTAATAGGTCTCAGATATATGTTTTGTTTCGTTTCGTTTCGATCTGTTTCGTTTCGTTTCGATTTGTTTCGTTTCGTTTTTGTTTCGTTTCGCACTTTACAGGGACCCCTTTCCAATTACAATTGTCATGTGCAGATGTTTGACGAAGAAACAATACATTTTGAAATTTTCCAAAGAGCAGATCATTTCAGATGCATTTCGTATTTGTGTATTTCATCACAAAACACAATATCTCTATTTTAATAAAAGATGTGTGTTTTAGATAATGCGCCCCTGAATTTGAATAATTCAATCTGATAATAGGCCATATCACATAATGGGCCTATCAGTAAGAAATTGAAACAAGGGTCATTTGTGAAATTATCAAATGCAGCTATGAATGAAAGGTCGATATAAAAGAAGAGAAGTCATTGGCGGCCCCCCCCCCCCCCCAAATCGTCAAAGAAAAGTTTTTTGGGGCTCAAACGACTATGTGTAGACTCTGTTTCTGGCAGTTTTGAGTCGAATTTCACAAAATTTCGCAGATTTGTATACATCTCTAAAGCAAGGCATGGCCAATAGCCAGCATTATGAAGAACTCAGTATAACCTCTTCCACACCTCAAAATAACTTGAAACAATGTTTTACTGGTCTTTTTCTGATATATGCTATGAAAGTCAACATATCCTTACAGCAGAGGGATTGCATTTGTGATGTGTAACCCCCCACTTCCTCGAAAAAAAAAGAAGAAAGAAATAGCTGGCTCGCTTCGTTCGCAATATACATTCTCTATGATATAGCTTCTATAAAACGATTTTCTTAGGAGGGGGACTTCGATCACCCTGGACTGAGGGAGGAAGGGACTAGGTGGCACAATTAAAGACTCTTTTTCTTTTTTGATATTTTCCACGCCCTCTCTAAACTCAAATCCTGTATCAGCACCTGGAAGTCATGTGAATTCAAAAATCGCATATAAGACTTGAGTGCAAAATATGGTCCTAAATCTTCAGTTGGCTAGATCTTTTAAGACTCCGTGGTCAGCTTTTTTCTTACAAGGTATTATAAACCTTCGTGTACAAAACTTTTTAATGAAACTTCTGGGTTAATGTGAGAGACATGGGATATGCAATTGAACAGAGGTGAGTGCTCCATAGACTTCAATGGAAAAGACATTTAGTACGTACTTTCCCGAATGTTCTATGGAAAATAAAATTGTAAGATTGTACGTCAAATAATAATATACTACCATATGTTTGCCAATTTATTTTATTGAGAAACAACAGTAAGAATACCCATGTTGTGTTCATAATTCATAAATAAAGTAAACGTTTTCAATGATTTGGATCAAATAAAAACAATACAGAATAACTATTCCTTAAAAAATTTCAGAGATGGACCATACTATTCTCAAGTACTTTTCAAAAGTTTTTTTTTTTTTACATTTCCTTTATTTTTCATTTTTTGATCGATTTCATTTAGGTTTAAACAACCAAATATCTTTGTTTCATACTAAAAAAGAAAACGGCCAGAATAAAAAAAAAAAAAAAAAACATATGTAAAGAAAACTGCTACTGTTGATTACATTAATTATCATATTCACTATTTATATTGTCTTGTAAAGATTGTAAGTCTCCTATGAGCTCAATGGCTAACCGAAATAAAGAATATAATTATTCTTTTCTTCATCTACAAAAATGTCTAGGAAAATCGGTTCCATACAAAATATGAATAGATGAACTGAGGTATAAAAGAACTAGACAAATTATGTTTGTAAAATATATGCCCCGCTGAACAGTTACGACTCTTACGACAACAATCTTTTGTAACCATAAGGCCTCTCCCCCACAATAATTATGCTAATTAATTATTCATATTAATTAAGAATATGTATATGGAAATTGCTAACTTGAGTTTACTATAGTAAAAGGGGAATCATTCTAACTTAATACCTTGACTTTAAGTTCGAACTTCATATTGAGACAATTAACTCTGAAATCTGTTTAATTTGATTCCCACGATGCTGAGAACACTGCAGTAATTGGCACACCTGCAAGTGCTAGGTAGCCTTTGCTAATTGAAAGCTAATTGGAAATCTCTCCGTAAAAGCCACTAAGGTTTTATATTTGGAAGAATCTAATTTCAAAAATGTCTTTTTAATAAAAAAAAAAAAAATTACTTATTATTTTGTGCAGATGTTAGCAATTTCCAGTCATCCACATATATACTCGACGCATCGTTCGTTTTGCCGACCAGTTTTAGTTTTAAGTTGCGCTCTCATACTGCTACGATTCAGATGTTACGATTTGAATAAACTTAGAACTTTTATTCGGACTTCTGTTCGTATGTTTCAACATGACAATGTAATACACAACGCGAACTACACCCTAAACCTGTGGGTCATAGGCTTACAGAGTGAAAGGAAGAAATTACCTTGACCTACTGAACATTTAATCAATCTGCTTGTTCCCCTTCATAATTCATATAATACCATAACTTTGTTAAAATGAAATTTATTGTTGATCTAAGGATCAATGATACCCCGGCCCGGCCCGGCCCGGCCCGGCATATTTTACATAAAAGCAATGTATAAAAAGTTGGAAGGGGCAACACAAAATTAAGGAACATGCCCTTTATTTGAACTTGATCTGTATGTCTCAATGTAAAGCTATATCTAAGAAATAAATATACTCCCTGTTACAGTTTTCATTTAAATGTCAGGCAAGCACAAAATATTGATTTTTTTTCCAACTTTAAAGGGGCACAACTCTGCATAAAATTGAGTCATATTCAAACCTAACTTGTAATTTTTGGTATAATGATGTTGAATATATTGGTGTTGAATTTATTATCTGTAACAGTTGTCCTTCTAATGTCCAGAAACCACAAAACTGTGAATTTTTCTAAGTTTCAAGGGGCATAACTCTGCACAAAATTGAGGGACAGACCCATATTCGAACTTGACCTGTATTTCTTGGTGTAAGAGCTATATCCAAGAAATAAATTGATTATCTGTAACATTTTACCTTTAAATGTCCGGAAACCCCAAAATTTTGATTTTTTTCCAAGTTTCAAGGGGCATAACTCTGCAAAAAATTGAGGGACATAACCTATATTCGAACTTGACCTGTATTTCTTGGTGTAAAAGCTATAGGTAAGAAATAAATTGCTTATCTACAACGGTTTACCTTTAAATGTCCGGAAACCACAAAATTTTGAAATTTTCTAAGTTTCAAGGGGCATAACTCTGCACAAAATTGAGGGACATGACCCATATTCGAAATTGACCTGTATTTCTTGGTGTAAAACCTATATGTGAGAAATGAATTGATTATCTATAACGGTTTACCTTGATATGTCCGGAAACCACAAAATTTTGAATTTTTCTAAGTTTCAAGGGGCATAACTCTGCACAAAATTGAGGGACAGACCCATATTCGAACTTGACCTGTATTTCTTGGTGTAAGAGCTATATCCAAGAAATAAATTGATTATCTGTAACATTTTACCTTTAAATGTCCGGAAACCCCAAAATTTTGATTTTTTTCCAAGTTTCAAGGGGCATAACTCTGCAAAAAATTGAGGGACATAACCTATATTCGAACTTGACCTGTATTTCTTGGTGTAAAAGCTATAGGTAAGAAATAAATTGCTTATCTACAACGGTTTACCTTTAAATGTCCGGAAACCACAAAATTTTGTGCCATTATATGGCGGGGGTATAATAAGTTATAGAATTGTTGAGTTATTATCTGAAATACATATTGGAGGTCTATTTCTCAAACAGAGACCTTGCCCTTTGACCCAAAGATCGATAGGCTCCTTCAGCCTTTCTAAAGTAACCATGTTATTATCCGCTTTTGGTTATGTAAGTTAGAGTACTTGAGTTGTCATTTGAAAATAATCTTTTTCAATCTATTTTCCCTTACGGTGACCTTAACCTATTGACCCCAAAATATACAAGCTTAAGTAAGCAGTTTAATCATGGATTGGGCAAACGTTTTCATAACATGTATCCTACCCGAATTTGACGTGGATAGGTGGAAGAGTGCTCGAGGTATCAGATGGAAACCATGATTTTAAGTGTAATTTTCCTACGGATGACCTTGATCTTTTATATGTTGACCCCAATGGACTTCTTTTCCTCTTGATAAGTAAGCATATATCTAAATTGGGTTTGGATAGGTGATAGGGTTCTTGAGTTATCATCTGTAAAGCATTTGTGTTTTTCCAAACAGTGACCTTGCCCATTGATTTATTGATCCCAAAATCAATATGCTTCTTCCGCTTTTAATAAGTAAGCATACATCCAAATTTGGTTTGGATATATGATACATGCAGGGTTCTTGAGTTATCATTTAACACTGAAAGTGTGACGGAATGATGGACAAAGAAGACTCTTAATGTCCTTCGCCATTACATGTCGGGGTAAAAAAATATATGATACAACAAATTGTCATACCCGGAAGGCATACTAGAGATAATTCAATCTGTATGCTATTATCCTTTCTAAACGGTACGCACATCTCCATACATGCAAATACTCCGGTTTATACATGGATCCTTCACAAGGACATTGATTTTCCTGGATCAAAAATCAAGGATAGAAAAAGAAAGAAAATCGATGAATATTCTTTAAAAAAAAAGATAAAAGAAAGTTAATGATAAAATATAATGAAATAAATCTATGCCTCACTGTCCCGGTTTCCGAAAATTTTCTATTAACTTAAAGTTCACTGAATAGGCACATTATCAAAGGCAAAAATTAACAAAAAATAAGATATATCTTGATTTTAATTTTGTTCGTATTTTGCTCAAAGTTCAAAATCCTGTACAATTTTTCCTACATACTTTTGTCCTAGTTTCAACCAGAGTGGAAAAAAACGAATCTATTATCTAGGAACTTCTGTAACTTTTGTTCACTTTATTCTTTTGACACCCCCCCCCCTCATTTTCACGACGATCTCATTCTCAATTTAGTCCGTAGAAAGAATTTGAGATACGAAATAAACTAAAAGGAAATTATCTTTAATTAACTAGCAAAAATCAACAGAAGTCCTGAACATTCTATTTCTAAGAAAATTTACATAGAACACTTTGCAACATAATCTATGGCTTTTAAAATAGATCACATCTATTAAAAAAATTGTTAAATTCTAATGAAAATATATAATTATACTATAGGTATTGCGATAAATCATATATTTACCATCCATTTTGCATAGATAAAAATGCATCTGTGACCGAGCCCGACGAAAGAAAAACATATAGATAGTGACAATAAATTAAAAAAAAATCTGATTGATAAAAAACCCCACATGTTTACACCATATGCACGCATTATTATGCACAGTACTTGAGTATCCAATGCAAATCCAATGCAAATACAATATACAACCTGCAAATTATAAAAATATGAAATACCGGTATTACACAAATAATATATGATTCATTCATCGTCCTTTTATAGTTATTATAAAAAAACTTTCCACATTTGTCTTTTATATTCATTCATGCATGTTTAAATCAAAACTAGAAGAGTTTAAGCTAGACCTCTCTCATTTTTGCAGATCACCGAATGATTTGGGTTCCTCATTTCTTGAACACCAATATTTCACCATGTCTTTCAATGTACTTTGTCTTTTACTTGCTTAGATGACCATTGTATTCCATTGTGTTTCAGTAACTGAAATGAGATATGTGTTATTAAATCCAAGTCAAAAAATACCATGACCAACATGAAAAATATAAATATTTTACCTGAACATCAATACTAGGCTATTTGAATGATTTGTTGATCTAGAAAGATTGAATTCTTGCCTCCTTCAATAGCGACTCTACAGTGTGCAAATGAGTTTCAATATTATCCACTTTCTCTTTGATTTCTGCTACCTCGGTTTCCTCCTGTAAAAGAATAGTAGGTTTCATGAAAACATTTGGATCCGTGTCAGAGAAGAAACAAATCATGGTCGTCGACTACCTTTGCTCAAATGAAGGACTGAGGAAACATCTTTGTTAGTTTGTTGACTACATGGTACATGCCATAGACTTAATCAGAAATGTCTATCGAAATACGGGTAAATCTGTTACAAGACAGAAGGAAATAAAATGAAGAAATGAGATGATATAAAGGTTAGGATATACAGACTCGTAATAAGGTTCAGGTTGGTTACATAACTGACATTAAGATCGACAAAAGAGCAATAAAGGTAGGATATGGTAAGTATAAGAAAAATTAAGGTGGAATTAACTTCTCCCCTCTCCCCAGACATATATTGACCCTGTCCTTAAAACTTTCTTACTTCATTCTTGTCCTTGATTCCATACATACTGAAATGTAAACATTAAAGAAGTACTATTAAACATTAAAGAAGAAATGTAAAATATGTCATGCAAAGATACACTACGACACATAAGATTTCGTTTCTGATGTGTTGTTATGACGCTATTTTCTTCAATCTATCATTAGAGTTGGCATATACTTCCATTTATCGATTTGTATCAAATATCTTTTATATTCTTTTATATGATGCTGATATTTAGAAATGACAACCTTTTTTGGAAATCTTTTCAACTGGCTACATGGATCTTACTTGAAGTTAAATGTAGTAAAATATTGATAAAAACCAATTCACTTTGTTTCTCCATACACCTTCCATAATTTCTGGCATGAATACTTCTTATTTTCAACTCTGTTGCCTTCAATAAAACACATAGGTAATACCCACCTTGCTACCTCTAATATTGCTTTGTATTCAAACTCAAATGTCTTCTCGTCTATGGAATAGAAGTCATCGTTGTACAAGACAGCTGAAATGTGAAACATTACCTCTCTAAATAGGAGGGGAGGAGAAGAGGATATTTTTTATGAAACAATAATTGCAAAATGTTTTTCCAAATAAATAAAAATGTTCTGCGTCATTTTAACTTTTCCATCAATTCAATGTCCATTTAGTTCAGAATTGGTTTTGCATTTCACATATGAAAATTTATTTGTTTACCTCTTTTCAGTTCTTTCGCAAACTCTATATTACACAGATTAAGAACCTTTCTCACGACAAGAAGTATAAGTCCAAATATTAAGGACCAAATTTGGAAATGTACAGGGATGACACTTTTCAAACAAAATTCCTCAAGGAATTCAACTTGCATTTCTGCCCAGTACAATCTGGAAGTTTCAGCCACTCGGTTGTAAGTGTCACTGAAATAGAAAGAGAAAACAGCAACTATTTCTTACGAGAACAAAATTTGTGAGAATGAAATACTAGAAATCACATGCAGACTATGTATTACTACCTTAGAATATTGGAAATGTATCACTGAATGTGTTTGTGTTTGAGATATATTCACCGAATCAAACAATATATGTCTTATATATGAGAAATAGAGGACCACAAGAACATGCTTTCAGTAAATTGAATGAAATTCAATGCTGCGGTCCAACTGAAGAGTCTGACACCATGCATGTTTCTTGACGGACCGATAACAAAAAGAGAAAAAGGTATATAACATTGTAAACATGCTTCCCGTAAGGTTTCGTGAAATTTTACGCAGCAGTATAAAAGTAGAAGTCGAATTTACTGCTGCCAATCAGGCCTTTTGGGATATTTTTTAACAGAACGGCAAGAAAAAGCAAAAAAAAAAAACTTGCTTCATAGATCTTCAACAGTTGCGGAAGTAGTTCGAAAATATGAAAAGTAACTGGACGGATACGAAACAACAAAAAGACGCCTGACGCTATGACAATACTTCACCCCTATGGCCTTTGATTCAGGTGAGCTAAAACATTGATAAAAGGTGAAATATACAGCTCTAGACATCCAAAGTGTACATTATCAATAAAAAAAATCCTTGCCTGAAAATTGTAATGAGCAAGTTGAGTAAGAGAACGACCGCTACCAGTGCATATGCTGCTTTTAACCAGGGCACTACCGTGATTCCCAAGGAAACGGGACATCTTTTCTCAAAACCATAAGCAGTCTCAGAGGTGTCATTCGTACAATCAGGATATTTAACTAAAGAAAAAGAAAGTTAATTCATGCAAATTAGCTTGAAAATGCAATTGCAACACTGTCGTTGTTCATCGTTCATGTAACATTATACAGTTGTTGACTGGGGTTGAGGTCAACAGCTAATTTGTTGGACCCGAGGATGAACTGTTGACCGATTTGTTATACCTTTTTCGATCTGAAAAATAATATTGAGACTCCGTTCTACAACTTCTGTCAATTTCTCGATCGGCTGTATAATCAGCGATCAGCGACATATTGAGATTAATGGAGCATTAATATTCTACTAGAATATTCTGTGAAGTTCGTATTGCATTCTTAATGTTTTTACCATCTCTGTCCTCCAATATTTTTTTTATCTTCCTCCGTCACTCTCACAGGAGCAACTCGCTGCCATTTTGAAACGATGCGCGATGTAAGCAGGTGATTAGGGAAGATAACTCTTATATTTGATCCTTTCAAGGGGCCCCGCATGGGGTACGTTCTTTTTTTCATATACAACTAATTATTGAAAATGATCAAATTTACATTATTCGGCGTCTTTAACTGAGGAAATAAATAAAATTACCGAAATAAACAAGAAGCTTGTTGTCATATCAACACTAAAATATCTTGCCGGTCAACAGTTCTTCACGTGACCGGTCCAACAGTCGATTTTAACAGTTCGTTTCTAACAGTCATTATGTTGGACTTTTTTCTTGTATAGATTATGAAGGGGAAAATATCTAAGGGTATAACAATATCAAACAAGCTATGTGTCACACTATGAGACACTATCTATAGAATACCCTTATGATAAACATTCTAAAGAGATTGACATAGTCTTTTCTGAGAAAATTGGATTTCTTTAGACAAATTTTCTATGATTGCACTTATTCTCGATAAAGTTTTGTTCTCTGCTAATAACATCTCAGAGTTTTAGAGTCGATAATGGTTACACATACTTCACACAGGCTTCCCTAATCTACATATTAGATGAAAAGCATCAGAAATCACTTGTCCAAATATGGTGAAACCATGAAAGAAAGAACGCGATAACAAAAATAAAAAGCGTTGCCAATGTCATCTTAGTAGTGTACAAATATGACTTGATGATAACGAAATGACATTTACTATGAATGTCTTCCAGTCCGTTGTCCCCAAATAGCACCCAATACCCAAGATGCAATGCTGCTTCAAGTTGAGCGAACGAAAAATCCGAGTTTGGATAGAGCAGCGAATAAGACGATACGCTGAAGCAGAACATGATGACAAACATGATGGTCATGAAGGCAATCGTGTCCTTGAACTACAAAAAAAGAGATGATATACTGAGAAATAAAAGTAATGAGCAATCATTTAATAAATTAGGCTCTTCGATGTCTTCATTATTGCGGGAAACATAAGATATCCATAATGAGAAGTATGCTGACTAACGAAGCGTCTACAGCCAAACGTGCTTGATATCCTGCCAAGTCCTCTTACATTCATTAATAAAATGAAATTTAAGAACTTGTTTATGCACTGTCTAGACTATTCATATGTGTCTTTTCGCGATAGTAATTGCTCATTCTTGTTTGAAATTATGATTTCACTATTCTTCAATCTTCTTAAGATGTTGATCAAAGTTCATCTGCGACTAGGAGTTCTAGCAATATTTCAAAGTTAACGAGCACATTTAACCTATGGGGAAGTATCTTTGAGTAAAATCTCGAGTAAATGAAAATCTACATACCATGTTTTTAATCATAACAAGCTTTGGTCCCAAAAATTCTGATATACTGAAGAAATGGAGGTTTCGTAGGCATAACATCCCAAAGGTTATCACAATCAGAACTTTAGATGCGTCAAATAGGTCAGGATGACTGCCTATTCGTAAAAACATTCCAAGAGTGTACGATAGGATTATAAACCAGTCTAACCGGTTCCAAGGATCCTTTAAGTATTCCTTTATTCCTACATGCTTGTCATACATTTGACGACTAATGAGAATCTGTAATGAATGAAAATATGGCAATTTGAAGAGACAAATGAAAGAAAGATTTCAATTGAATCGCATGAATGAAATAATTACAGGAGGAAAATTGAAACATATGAAAAGCTCTTTATGAAAACAAGTAAGCAGACGAAGCCTATTCTTTTACTTGTTTTCATACTTACATGTTTTCATCGCCGTTTTAGATGTTTACTTAATTTTTATATTAACGATTAGTATTTTGGATTTTGACTTTGATATTCATTTGCTGAAGTAAAGCAAACGGTACTTTCCAGTTTATTTTTATTTTCAAAATATTTCATTTAGAAATGGATGGAATAAACATCAAAGAAGTACCAAACCGTGGAAGCTATTCGCTAATTCTATGTTATGAAAGAGTTAGCTCATCTACCTAATTCCGATCCACAACTTTTTCAAATTTCAAATCCGTATTTTATTTTTGTTCAATGGTTTTTGGCTTATGAAATAAGAAAATTGAGGGGTGACGATTAAGAAGTGATTAGTTCGAACATTTTTACAATTCGGGTAGTGTCTCCTTAAGATGTAAGTTGGGTGCTGTAACCTAGTGTTGTTGGAGATCCCCTCCTTTCTTTCAACTCAAAATAAATGTAATGATATAAAAAAATATCACAATACGATCCGTACACCTATTCACAAAAATAAGTATAGTCAACATTGAAAAAACTACTATCAGCTACTAACCTGTTTTACTTCCTCAAGTGCGAAGTTAATCATCCAATAGATTATCAAGTAATCACACGGAGTCATTGGAGCACTGAAGTCGAATAACAACATGTAAGAAAACAGAACGGTAACGTAGATGATGCTGCACTGAAAAGATAAAAGAGATATTTCGCTTACTGGTAACTCAAGACCACTTATATTTTTTCAAAGCATCGAACTGCTAATTGAAACCCCATAATACTTCATTTAGTATTGGAAAAATGATTTGATTAACAGGATGAACAACCAAAATATATATACTCGAGTATACGCTGATGGCTATATGGAGATCCAACCCATCTCTAAATCATCATATTATACCACTCCTACTAAGTTTATTCAAAAACTTTGAAGCGATTTCAGGTAAAATGAAATTTATGATAAAGACAATTTATCGTTTTTACCAGAATGAAGATAATGTTTTGCATACCACATGAATGAATACTTTCATAAATGGTACACTGTATCTTTGCACGGCCCTGGAAAGAAAATCAAAATTGTAGAAAAAACTGAATATACTCAACAATCTTTTAAAGATAATGTGACACTTCTGAATAAAAATAAGAACAAGGTTTGTATTGGTATAGTTAGATTGATGAAAATAAAAATCTTTAATGCCATTTAATGCAATCAATTTATTGTTTCTTTTGTGAAAAGAATATCACGAATTTTCGTTTATATTTTAATAATAGAAATAATATTTTCAAAACGTATCTATACTTTCCTTTCTGCGCCAAATCTTGCAATTATAATTATGATTGTTTTACAGTATTTGGAAAGGAGGGAATATCCATCAGGACTTGGCTGCAGAACCCACAGCAAAACACCCGAACACTCCATTGTCAAAACACAGAGTAGATATACTCAGCAAGGACGCAGACGGGACAAGGAAACCAAAAACGATACCCAAACACTCCTTTCTCAAAACACAGAGTAGATATTCTCAGCAAGAGACGCAGAAGGGACAAGGAAACCAAACACGACATCAACACACGAAACACAGATATTAAACATTAACCAACGAGACCAATGGGCAACCCATGTTGTCTTAGGACTGCCATCTGCAACATTAGAAGCGAATGGTGTGATGGGCGCACCCTCCCACTTACCCGGTTACCAAATGGTCTAGGAAAATGTACAATTATTGTGTATAATAATTTTCTCACTTTAAAATAACCGCACAAACAAGAGAGCAACACTCATGGGTCCAAATCAAAGGAGGGGATCTCCAACAACACCAGGTTGCAGTACCCACAGCAAAACCCCAAAACACCAAATGCAAACACACAGAGCAGACAGGCACAGAAAGAGACGCAAAGGGGGCAAGGAACACCAACGCACAACACAGAAACATCAAACACAAAGATCTACACATAAACCAACGACGACACAAATGGGCAACCGGTGCCGACTTAGGAGGGTCATCTGTAACACAGGGATGAACATGTAAAAGGATATCAAAAACATTAAATGGCGTACAAAACGAAGTCCGTGCTCTACCAGCTGGTGTAATTTACGCTATATCGAACGATTTACTCTCAAACATATTTTTGTTTGCCCTCAAAGCAAAAGCAGTCAACAATTTCGAATTGCTTCATCTCAGAGCTACGGATCATTAATGACACGACGTAAAAGTCGATAGGACTGATATAGTAAAAAAAAAACTACCTTTCAAGCAGGCTCGATTTCACGTTCAGTATAACAAAGGGAATCAATACCAGATGACATAAGGCAATGAGCAGGAACTTAGCATACTAGAAAAAAGGTAAATTCCACGATATAAATAAAATGTCAAAGATAAAATTACGTTAGCAAGTAGATTTGCAATCATAATCACACTTCGAACATAAATGATAAGAAGACATGCAAATGTAGCACACGTTATAAATAACAAGAATAATATTGTTTCTCGAGTGTATGGAATCAGAAATTGTCCTAAACAGTCAACAACCTTCAAAATAGCTGATTCGCCGATTTGTCTTCCTTTTCCAAACCATTTCCGTTTCAAGATGTCCTGAATGACAGGATCATGCAAGTATTCACTGTTTTCGGTCTTAATAGCGAGTTTCAGTACTTGGTGATTGATGAGGAGTTTCTCCACTTGCTTTTTCCCCTGTGAATCCCATCCTTTGTCATGTCCGTACATTTGGCGAGTTATACAGATAGCTTGTTGTGTAAACTCACTACAATGTAAGCATGAAACATAATTGTGTATATAGTTTGTTTTTATAGTATCAATTTCACTCATCCAGTCCATGCATAGATCCAGGAGGACACAATCAAGTATTAAAAAATCTGATTTTTCGTAGTTTACGTAAAATTTTCTCTAAATCCAAAGTTGAAACATTCCAAACCTTTTACTTTGGCAGACTGGATCCATCTTGTAATAGTTTCTAGGAAAGCACATTCATCAGATTAGAAATATACAATATCGCGAAAAAAAAGTTTTATTCTAATTCCTTGATCGGTCCATACCTTTTTAACTTGACGAATTGTCCATCTTCCTCTCTGGTTGTATTTGGATCTTTGTAGAGGTACTCAAGGATCGAACTGCCGATCAATATATGGGAGGTACGTGCCTTAATAAGACAAATAAAAATATAATGGCATCAAACAGTATTCCTTATTTTCAGTTCCTCAGATACAATATAGTCTGAACTTATATCAAAATGTTCCAGACTATCAAAGAAACGAGATTATAATCGGGGATATAAAAGAAAAAATCCTAACAACAAGTACGAGATTAACACAAATAAACCTCGAGATCGTTTTATTCTAATCTTATTCTCCAAAATGTAATAATAAATATGTATAAACATACAAAACCAGTGGTGATAAACTGTTTGGCACCAGTGAGTAGTTTTAACTCTAACAAAGCATGGAAGAACGCCCCCGAAAGAGTCTCCTCTTTTAGCTCTCTGTCGATTTTCTCTGTTCCTACAAGATCATTATCATGTTTTATAAACCTTATCTAGGCTCTTTGTTGAAATTGATATTCTCAAATATAGTTCATGAATGTAAGGAAAACACGAAAAATACTACTGCGAGGAATTACTATAAAATGAAAAGAATACATAAAACACAAATCAAAAAGAACAATAAGAGGATGTTCAATTTATTATGCATTCTACAAGCTAAATCTAATTCACTGAAACCTCACTTGATTATAACTATTTACATTTGATGAACAAATTTTGTATCTGATACATGTATAAGTTGCAAAGTAAAAAATCAAAGAAAGGAAATGATCTCCTACAGGACCCGGTTGCAGCACACACAACAAAACACCGAAACACCTAAATGCCAAAACACAGAGTAGACAAACACAACAAAAGACAACAAAAGTACAAGGAAGACTTAACGCCAAAGACGGCTTCATGACACTAAACATAAATCAACGAGACCGCCGAGCAACTGGTACGGTCATCTGCCATGTTAGTAGCAAAGAAAAACGGTCATCTGCCATGTTTGTAGCAAATTGTGTGATTATCCGGATGGTGTGTGTAAACCCCTCCCACTTCTCCCAGTTATCCAGCTGTATCAAAGAACACAAAGATTACGACACAAACAAGACAATAAAACTCAGATAGAGGCCCAAGGAAAAAACAGATGAACATGTAAATAGATATCAAAATCACAAGGCTTCTGAATTTATCATCAAAGTTGCTTACTGCAGTTGCGTATAAATGAGAAACGTCTTCTAATTCAATAGCAACATTTAAGTGCAGCTAAATTTGCAGTTTGGACAAGAAATGCACGTTTCAGCTACTTAACCCTTGTCAGTGATCAAAACAAACAAAAATAGCTAAGATATTTACTGTTGTTTTGATTTGACGTGTATCCATGTCTCTTATTTGGACTTAAATGTTTCGGTGGTACACTTGCATCATTCGTTATAGATGCCAAGTGTGCAAAGAAATCCGACTTGTCTGTTTCCTGTAAATTGAAATTGATAAGACATTATTCTTACTTCTTAGATATATTTTTATCAAAATGTATAAGTAAATTGATAAGTCTACGATGGTTATAATATCTTATTTTAAAGGTATTCATGAATTTTTTCTTCAGTTTTTTTTTCTCTCAACATCATCTCGAATAATATAATAAAGTTACCTCTTCTCTGATAAAGTTTACAACTCTAAAATCGAAAGGGAATGCCCCCTTTATGTCTTTTCTAGGTAAATGCCACGCCCCTTTTCTGAGGAGAAGAGCACATATTTGTTGGATCTGAAATATCTCTTTTCTCGAAATCCCCTAGAAATAGATATGAAAAATTATCGTCAGTGTTGCTGGCCACAATGAGTTTTTTTAGAAAGGGACTTTTTTAAGTCTTTGAAAAGATGTAGTTGTCTCCATTTGCACGTTTCCTTTTTCTGACATACAAGTTCTTTTGAAAACATTCTGAAAGAGAAAAATGAAAGGAAACTACAACATGTATCTTGAAAATTCATATAATTCTGACCTTATCTTTTTCGTCAATCTCCTTTTCGTCTTTGCGTTTGGATAAAAGCGCTGGAATGAAAAAGCATTGGAAATATTTAAGTAGTTGAAGGCATTAACCGAACATCTATTTATATTGCAGCAATAATACGAGGGGCACAACGCTCACCTGATACCAAGGCATGCTCTTGATAGTGCAAGTGCCAGGATTCGAACCCACAACCCTTGGGTCAATATACAGATAAAATTCATATTACTAAAGAGGATATCCCAATGATCTACGTTTGCCTGTGGTGGTGCCACCTGTTGAAGGATTTGGACGTAAAACACCATCAATTGTAGGGACCTATAAGTACTTTATTCTTACCAAGTTTCATCAAAATCCCTTCGGTGGTTCTGGAGAGGAAGTCGAAAATGCGAAAACTTTACGACAGATGACAGATACACGGATGCCGGACGGCACGCTATGTTAAAAGCTCACTTGAACTTTGCTTAGGTGAGCTAAAAATGTCTTCTTACTTAGGGATGTAGTAAAAGCAGCAAGGTAGAAGATTTAAAGTAAAAATGGAGTATTTTTCTAAAGATAATTTATTTTCAATTTAAATGGACCTGTACTGAGCTGAACATACCTCCTAATAACAGATAAAGAAATATCTGGTATTTTTGCCGATGACATATCATGTCCGATAGAAAGTTAATGTGATATGTTTTAACCACATCAGAGCATTCCTTCCAAGGTAGATTAGTGTCTGCGAAATATTCGTGATCTATGAATTCTTCTGATTGTTTCACTTTCCGCCATATCTTAACAAGCGCAAAAGTTCCGTTTTCCTGCAAAATGGATATCACGTTTTCATGTGAAATATGCAGAAAACATGCTTAATTTAACCCTGAAAAGCATCTTGTCATATGCTCATTTTATAGTGATATATTGTCTTGAACGAGAGCAACTTAAAGTGAAGAAACAGTAGGCAGTGCACTATATCACAAAATTATAACCATATGACACATTGTTGTAAAAAAGACATCAACCTTCCTTAAACTATTATCCTTTGTTTAATGCAAAAAAAAAATACTTTCTGCAATTTATGTTTTTGTCGGATTATCAAGAAATGATTCTATAAATTTTGAAGCATTGTGTAAACTATCTGAATTTGAAATCATCATTTCAAGTTCTTGTGATGTCTTTTATGACAAATTTGCTGTATCACAATATCACAATAATTTCTAGATGTATTTTTAAAGACTTTAACAACTATACTCACATTCATGTAAATCAAAGGAAGACAGAGCTGTTTGTAGTAGGCTTCCATGCCCTCATTGGTGCCACCAATCTTAAGTGCCAGGGGGATGAGGTTGAACCCTAGTTCAGCTAAATCAGGTTAAGAAACAAAACGTGAATTATGTCCGATATACACAAAATATTACTCATCATATCATTCCTGAAATAGAGGAAATGTTCCAACTCTTTACCTTCTTGAAGAAAAATTCAAAGCAATTTATTATGCACAAGACACGTGTCTTGTGCATAATAAATTGCTTTGAATTTTTCTTATCAAATCCTCATAAGTAATTGCTTCCACCCTAAGTGATTTTCATACGACGCCACCATTCATTTCAAAAGCGCCAATTGGCTTTTTTTAATTTAAAATTTACTTTACAGAGTGGGCTGCTCTATATTTCCTCAGTAGCATTATATATAAAATATATTTTATTTGGATATAACATTAGAGGTATGGTGCTAAGATGTTAATCTATTTTAATTACAATGATATTTTTGGACGAAATGACAAGGGCACATGTAGCCAAGTTCGATCAACTTCGGTCGATCGTTTCGTCAACGCATTCAAAAATTTATTTCTGTAATCAAAATTTCTTGAAATTTCTCAAACATGGGTCCTGTAGCATCACGTCCTACCAATCCTGCTAAATCGTTAGGTACATGTTTGGTCTGAATAACTTTCACATTCTTTGCTCATATTACATTGTTTAGATTGAGGATCACTGACGAGGCTTTAGTACCCGTCTGGTCCATGCTGCAAATTTATCTCTACCTAAATGATGCTATTGAATTAGAAGACGTTTAACATTATATATCTTTCCCTTCCAGAATCGCATAATATGTAACTATTTCTATAGAGCGATGGATAATATGTTCTCTCTGTTTTTTTTACTTTCTTTTCAATTTGTTACCCTCAGAGCAGACAGGAGATGCTTACTCCTCTAGAGTATGTAATATCAGTCATAAATAGGATTATTTGCATTCTTAATTTTATTCGCTTTTTAATAAACCCAAACCTTTATCGTTCAAATTGGAAATAAGATTTTTGTTGGTTTATATTTTGGGTTGACAAAATCCTTTCGCAGCACAATACAAATTTGTGTACAAAAGTCTGTGAATTTTGATTCGAATTTTGTTAAGATATTTCATATTTTTAGAAGAAAATGATTGAAAACATACTTCGAATAAGATTGATAAAGTACTGGACGTTTCTCTTGTCTGTCTCTGTTTCTTCTAGTTTACCAGTGATAAATTCCTTGTACCCATTTTTGATGAGGAACTAGTAAGAAAACGAAAATCGGTATTAATTTTTAACTTTACCTTCATAAAATACATTTTTTATTTTAAACAGCGATTGTCATGTTTTCCACAAATAATACTAAACTTGATATTCCTTCTTAAGTCATTTCAGACCTACATTTATATTTGGTAAATTGAATTTGCAAGTCGTGCTAGTTAGGCTTAAGACATAATTTTTAATGATCTTATTATAATCGATAATTAACTGGTTGTATCAGATTTCCAGTAATTGGTTGTGAGCATTATCCGATTTGACAATGTTCAAAATGATAAACATTATGCATTATGACATTATTCTTTATCAGATCATGATAATTTTTCGTATACAATTACCTCAATTGTTTCTTTTTTCGTATTTGGTGCTACGAATGCCTTGCCAACATCTCCGGAAAAGGCAACCTGTTCACTCACTAGATGGCAAGTCACTCCGGAATTTTCTAAAATTCATAAATTATAATTCATTAAAACCATGTAAACTTCATGAAACAGAAAATATTTCAATACCTTTTACGGATTTACAAGCATATCATTTTTCTTTTGAATTATATAATGCTTTAAGACTTACTAGATAATTCAATTGCCTCGTGAAGATATTTCTCACAGGACTCCTCTGTTAAATCCGACGAAACGTTTTCCAATACCACATGCAGCTTTAGATGTTTGCTATCATTTTCTTGTGTTTCGTGGATCCACACAACGTTTGCCTTTTTATAACAATTTAAAAATAAATCAAAAATAAAGAAGACAATTTTTAAAACATATATTATCCATACGACAATATACAGAACTTTCATATTTACTTTAAATATATGTCATTGACTTTTCAAGTTGAATATATCAAAATAGATGAATGAATAGATAAACAAATGAATATTTATAAACTGATCGATAAATAAATCGTTATATGTATTTATCTATAGTAAAAACAAAATATTGTAGCTTCTCTTCGACGAATTTGAAAAACTTTCTGTTACAAAATTTCTTGACATTTCTAAAACGTGGGTCCTGTAGCATTATATCCCACCCATTCTGCTACGTCTTTCGGTACATTTTTGGACCCTATAATGTTTACACTTTTTGGCCATATTACATTGTTTAGACTGAGGATCATTGACAAAAAGAAGGGAGGAGATCTCCAACAAGACCCCGTTGCAGCATCAACAGTAAAACACCAAAACACCCGATGCAAAAGCACAAAAGACGAGTACAGCACGAGACGGAAAAGAGACACACGACATGTAAACATCAAACACAAAAGACTACACATAAACCGACGAGACAAATGGGTAACCGGTGCCGACTTTGGACGGCCATCTGTCACGCAAGTAGCAAATGGTGTGGTTATCCTGGATTACGTGCGCACAACCCTCTCACTTCTCCAATTACCCAGAGGTCTCGAAGAACGTACAATTGTGGTGTAAAACAACCTCCTCACTGTAAGATGACATCACACAAACAAGACCGCAAAACGCAGAGGCCCCAGAGACACAGATGAATATGTAAATGGATATAAAAAGAGGGCATGCGTAATACAGTCCGTGCTCTGCCGGCTGTAGCGAGCTCATGTATGTAATCACCCGAGGAGTCCGACTGACATTCAGAGAGGACAGGTGGTCGGGGCCCTGTCTTCTCTAAAGAGGTTTGGACAGGGCCCGTCATGGAGTCCCGTCGTCACAGTCAGCCAGATTGCAAGTCTCAAGGATGCGCTTGTACAAGACTGTAGATTGGTCAAGTACCAAGCCTAGTGTCCGTCTGGTGACATAAGGGTTAAATACCCGAAACCTGCATGTCCGGTCCATTCTGCAAATTGATCTGTTCTTAAATGATGCTATAAATTTGAAGACGTTTAACATTTGTACATGTACATCAATCAGTGAATGAAAGCCAAACGCAAAGCCAAAACGTATTCCAAAAATCACCATCAAGATCATTAAATGAACCAAAGACTGAATACAACTCATTAATTTTATCTCTACATTTGACATCGAAGACAGTATCTTTATGTTAAGGTCTAATACGATTTCGGTATTTATTGGATGTTAAACGTTTTCAAATTCAATAGCATCATTTAAGAACAGATGAATTTGCAGCATGGACCAGACATGCAAGTTTCGGGTACTTAACCCTTGTCAGTGATACTTAATTTAAACAATGTAATATGACCAAAGAGTATGAAAAGTATTATGTCCAAAAATGTACCGAAAGACGTAGCAGGATGGATGGGATATGATGCTACACGACCCACGTTTTAGTTTCAAGAAGTTTGGTAACAGTCATTTTCGAATGTGTTGAAGAGACAGACGATCAACCGAAGTTGAACGAACATGGCTACATGTGCCCTCGGAGACTGCTGATCCACCAGCAGTATCACTCACCAAGTGGTTCAAATGTTAGACTTCTTCGTTACTTCGTTTGTTTGACCTTCTGGACGGAGTGTTCTCTTTTGGCTCATTATAAATTGGTGGAAATTCAACTGTTTGTTGATGAAGGTGTTTTCCATGCTATCCGATATTCATTGCAATCATGACTGTTTCGGTGAAGTCACTGTAACGCGGTCACGCTTGAGACCTTTTCCTCTATATTTCCAGCTATATTTACAGCAAGTTCACTTACTTTGGTTTGGGTTTCAGGATCCTCGATTTGCATTGAGCACTTTAGGTCTATCAAAGGAACACAAGTGTAATTCATGAACATAATAGTTAGGTATAATAACACAATTTTTATAAACTTGCCGATGTTCAAATATTTTCAGATTATATTAAAGATAAATTGTTTTGAAACTTCCTTTTGATTTTTACTCAAATTCAAGTAATTGTGGCCCCCCGCTATTGAATGTTTTCTTTAAAGATACGCTTACAGACCCCCATCGCCCATTCTTAAGTTTTCATAATGTACCTCATGTATTATCAAAATTCTAAATAAAAGATTAAATTCCTAAAAAAGGTCAAAATGTTTAAACTTTGTTACCAAGAGAAAGGTCTTGTGAAATTGAATGCCATGTGAAATATGAAAGTCCTATTATTTACATGTACCATCCAAAAGTTGTGGTCGATGTTGAAGTTTGTAGATGTGGGTCAACCTCCAAGGACGAGGTCTCAATGTCAAAATGCTGTTAAGAACGGAAATGTCTTATCACAAGGAATATACATGTAAAATACGAAAGCCTAATCACTAACCATTCAAAAGTTATGATCAGGGTTTAAGTTTTTGAAAAGTAAGTAAAACTCCAAGGTCAATGTCAGAAAGTCAGAAAATTTGGTATCCATGGAAAGGTCTTGCCACATTGAATACACATGTAAAATATAATAGCCCTATCACGTATCGAGATCAAGGTCACAAGGTCACATTTTCTGGTATCCATGGAAAGGTCTCGTCAAAATGAATACACATGTGAAATATGAATGCCCTATCACTTTCCATTCAAAAGTTATGGTAAAGGTTAAAGTTTCAGAAGCATAGGTCAAACTCCAAGGTCAAGTTCACAAGGTCAAACATTTTGGTTTCCATAGAAAGGTCTTGTCACGCGAAATACACATGCGAAATATGATAGCCCTATCACTCACTTACCATTCAAAAGATATGGACAATGCTAAAGTTTTTTTGACCTACAGACAGACGGACGGGACGCTTTTAATTTCCCCGCGCTTTCGCGGGGGACAAAAAGATGACAAAAAATTACAGAAAAGGGAAAATATACTTTACGTTTTCCTAGAACTGGCAGGTGTCCAGGATAGTACTTCAATATTTTTGCTTTCGGGCATCTCATTCCAATATTTGAATTTTCATTAATGTCCAAAGTTTGTAGTGTCTGCTCGTCGTTCCATTTTACTTTCATCCTACGTTTAAGTTTGTACTTTCCAATTTCGTGTATCTCGTACATTACATCTACAGTTAAAAATGATTAAGTATGAAACTGGCACAAACTCTTACTCTTCACCATGACTACCCTATCATCTCCAGTGTGATTTCAACTCCCCTGGAAGAAAAAAGGATCTCCAGCATGACAATCCTGCACTCGAACGCGAACATGACCATTCTGCACCTACAAACGATTATGACCATCCTACACCTGAACACGAACATGACCATCCTGCACCTGAACACGAACATAACCCACCTGCACCTGAATACGAACATGATCATCCTCGCACAGGAACATGAACATGACCATCCTGCACCTGAACACGAACATGACCATCCTGCACCTGAACACGAACATGACTATCCTGCACCTGAACACGAACATGACTATTCTGCACCTGAACACGAACATGACTTTCCTGCACCTGAACACGAACATGATCATCCTGCACCTGAACACGAACATGACCATCCTGCACCTGAACACGAACATGACCATCCTGCACCTGAATGCGAACATGACCACCCTGCACTTGAACACGAACATGACCATCCTGCACCTGAATGCGAACATGACCATCCTGCACTTGAACACGAACATGACCATCCTGCACATGAACACGAACATGACCATCCTGCACCTGAACATGCGATAACCATGTTTCAATTGAGTGGTTTTTTAATAATTCTGCACGAAAAATTCACACCCATACTGTGAAAAAAATCTAGACTTTGTATTATTAATACTTTACTGTGTTACCTTTTCAGTTTTTGTTTAATCGTTAATATTGTATAATATAGTACTTAGTCTTTGATGGGGATAATGCAGTGCAAAATTAATCAACAGTTTTAAAATCACAGCGAAACCACAAGGAAGGTATTTGGAACTTACTCATTCTGTTAGGAACAAAACCTTTTTAACCAATCCATTTGTAAGCTTACTCTGAGAATTTAATAGATAATTTTGTTTGGTGCCCCTTTTTCTTGGTTTTTGTTCAATTTTTAATACTCGTGTGTACTGTGTAAGGTAAAGTACTTACTCTTTGATGGGGAGAATCAGTGCAAAATCAATCAACATTATCATAATTACAGCGTATAACAAGCAAGATCTTTGGACCTTAACCATGGTGTTAGGGATGAAACTTTTGTTTAACCAATACATGGGTTAGCTTACTTAGAAAGTTTCATATCAAGCTTACCGTGTTTTGACTGCAGAATAACTCTGGTCCCTTTCAAGGCTTCATTTGCTCGTAAAAGCATTTCTCTGCAAGCCAAAGAAATTTATATAAAGCAAGTACGACATGCAGTATATTACACTGTGTTACTTAGAAACATTTATTATTAGTCCCCTGCCGGCTCACCGGAGGGGACTTATAGTTTCCACCCCGTTTGTCTGTCCGTCTGTCCGTAACACTTTGGTTTTCCAGACTTTTTTCACTGTCGTTGCAGATATTGATCTCATTTTTGGTATGTGAGTATATCTCAATGTGATGTAGATCAAGTTCGAGTTTGGTTCCGATTGACTTATTTTTACAAGAGTTATGACCCCTGGACTTAGCAAATTTCATAAAATTCTCAGTTTTCCGGACTTTTGTTCCAAGGTACTGCAGATATTAAGATATTTTTTTTATATGTGATTACATCTTAGTGTTATACAGCTCAATTACAGTTTGGTTCCGATTGACCTATTTTTACAAGAGTTATGGCCCCTGAACTTTAATTTAATGAAATTATCAGTTTTCCGGACTTTTCTCGGCTGTTGTAGATATTGAAATAATTTATTATTACATGTGATTACATCTTAGTGTTATACAGATCAAGTTCGAGTTTGGTTTTGATTGACCTTGTTCCACAAGAGTTATAGCCCTTGGACTAAGCAAATTTCATGGAATTCTCAGTTTTCCGGACTTTTCTTCCATGCTATTGCAGATATTGAAATCATTTTTGGTATGTGAATATATCTCAGTGTGATACAAATCAACTTCGTGTTTCAACTTTATTGACCCATTTCTACAGGAGTAATGGACCCTGGACTTAGCAAATGTCATGAACTTCTCAGTTTCCAGTCTTTTCATGCATGTTCTTGTAGATATTGAGCTAATTTATGTTATGCAGATACATTATTGTCTGATATAGAATAAGTTGGATTTATTTGTTCTTACAAAAGGTATGACCTCATAGCAAATTTCATTAAATTTTCCTGTTTTCAAGACCTTTTCTAAAACACATGTTGAACTTATTTTGATGTTGGATTCATCTTTTGGTGTAAGTACAGGTCAAGGCAGAGTTGAAGGACATGGATTAATGCCGATAGGGGACTTAATAATATATCGCTTGCGATTCATAAATTTATTTTATCTGAAAGAAAGAAGGTTATCTGTTTATGAGCAAGAACTATAAGGAATCTACATTATACACTCTTACTTATCATTTTCCGGTAAGGTTTTTCTACTTTGAGTAAGATCCTCGAAGCATGTTGAGCATATTATGGTTGTGCTTTGCTTTGTAGTGCTTGGCATCTCTTTTTCACAAAGTTTACATTTCTGCACACTTTCGTATGATCCTTCAAAACATAAAGGATGAATACACAATAACTTTCCTAACTTTTTTGTCTTTCTCCTTTCAAGAAATTTGAAGAAAATAGGTTTCCCACAATTTCTTTTCTTTAATTTCAAGAATGTTGACACTATCAAGTTTCAATTCAGTTACCGTTCACATAATTGACAGAAAAGAAGACATACAGAAAAATACCAAATAAAGAAAAAAATGCCAAAAGACAATCTATTAGAAATGAAAGTAAGGTGATTCAGATTCAATGTTTTCATACATCTAATGAGGACAGTAAAGGAAATGCAACAAAACTTATCCTTCTAGCGGGCTAATCAAATCTATTCTCTTGCTACCTTAGAGGAGAACACTTATAACATACTTTATTATAACAATTCTCCTATTATTCTACGTATGTTTGAAATATTGCCTTAATGATGACCGTCCTCCTTGGTTTGTGTACAGTGTTTGTTTGTGCATAGTGTTTGTTTGTGTACAGTGTTTGTTTGTGAACAGTGTTTTTTACAGTATTTGTGTGCGTAGAGTTTGTTTGTGTACAATGTTTGTTTGTTTACAGTATTTGTGCATACAGTGTTTGTTTGTGTACAGTGTTTGTTTGTGTACAGTGTCTGTTTTTGTACAGTGTATGTTTGTGTACAGTATTTTTTGTGTACAGTACTTGTTTGTGTACAGTATTTGTTTGTGTGCAGTGTTTGTTTGTGTACAGTGTTTGTTTGTGTACAGTATTTGTTTGTGAACAGTGTATGTTTGTGTACTGTATTTGTTTGTGTACAGTGTCTTTTTGTGTACAGTGTTTGTTTTGTACTGTGTTTGTTTGTGCACAGTGTTTGTTTGTGTACAGTGTCTTTTTGTGTACAGTGTTTGTTTTGTACTGTGTTTGTTTGTGCACAGTGTTTGTTTGTGTACAGTGTATGTTTGTGTACAGTATTTGTTTGTGTACAGTGTCTGTTTGTGTACAGTGTTTGTTTTTGTACAGCGTATGTTTGTGTACAGTGTTTGTTTGTGTACAGTGTTTGTTTGTGTACAGTGTCTGTTTGTGTACAGTGTTTGTTTGTGTACAGTGTCTTTTTGTGTACAGTGTTTGTTTGTGTAGTGTTTGTTTGTCTACAGTGTTTGTTTGTGTACAGCATTTTGATGCCATATGTGGTGTCAGGTCTTCCCTGTCGTGTTGTGCTTATCTACTCTGTGTTACCGTATTCAGTGTTTTGGTGTTTTGTTGTTGGTGTTGTTACTGAGTCCTGTCGGAGATCCCCTCCTTTCTTGCTGCAGTTCCTTATGAGATATTGTAGGTATTTGAGAATACACAATGTATATACTTCTTAGAATTGATTAAATTTAGTTTCATACAATTAACTGCGCTCTGTATGACTACTTCCGCAAAGGGAACTTCGATTATTTTGCCATCTCGAATATCTTGTACAGATATATACAGTTCAAGTCTGTCATCAAATTCTTCCAAAATACCTAAGAAATAAAAAATAAAACCTCTTATTACCCTGAAGATAATTTCAAAAAGAATGTTGACATCTTTTCTTGCTTGACGCTTTATCCTTCTTCTCTTAAATCAGTTCGAATTTAATAAGTACCACTGATTAGTATTCAATATCCGAAACACGTGTTTGGTGTATTAAAATTGGTTTGAAATTTGTCCAAGAAGGTAGGAAAGTAGGAATACTTCCGTATTATTGTGTTGTATGTTTTGTAAATAACAATTCTAATATTTTAAGTTATCAGTCAGTGTGCTGTTGTACCATGGATAGAGTTACAAGCGTTGATGCATTTGATGACTTCATTTCTTAAGTTACTTCACACAAGACGGAAAATCATGTTTAGATAATTGAAAAGGAGTTCGGCGCTGGGACTAGCCGTCCATCTGAACAATTCTCACAAAGTTAATCCGACGTGGTATCGACATGTCTCGAAAAATTGATGTACCGTTATCCGAAGATAATTATGGCAAATTTTCCAAACCATAAAGTTTGCATCAATTAAAACAAGGTGATTAATCAACCTCAGGGAGTAAATAACCAACTGTAATCGTTCACACTTACTGTTTTTTAATGTTAAGACAAAACATATTATTATCAATAGAAGAAATATAATCCAAACGTTTCTTGGTCAGGTCAGGTCAGTGATAGGTAGTCTTGCTGGAAATATAATCAATGTAACCTGTTATCTTCTTCCAAACTTTTGTTTACCTCCTTTGGTGTCCTTCTTTAAAGGGATAAACGTATGCAAATGACGTGACACTGGACGTGATTGATCTTTTTCATGTTCAATCGATACCTTTGACCCCTCAACAATTCTTTGGAGTATGTATTTGTTTTGCTCTCGAATCCCTTTTTGACGTTTTCCACAAGCTACACTGAAACGAAATGGACAGAAAAAAGATGTTAGTATAAGATATCCAACAACACTCGGTTGCAGCAACCACAGCAAACTCACAAAACACCCGCACTGTGTGGTTATCCGGATGACGTGCGCACAATCATTGTTTTGCATAAAAGATACACAGCAATCGCCAACAGGACACGCAATATCACAACAGACATCGAATTGAAAATAAACCGCAATGACGAATGTAATTTAACCACGATGGCACACAGTTTAGACACACCATCAGAAAAAAAACGAAAGAAGTACATAATTGAAACACGAATGACAACGCGAAAAAAGAAAAAAAACCAATGTGCGCTCGTTTCGATAGACGGAAATCCACTATATCCATAGCGCATGCCGTTGTAATACGGATTAAGTACGCACAACCTTCCCACTTATCAAGATACAAATATGAAAATCAGACTTTAGATAAGATAACATTATGGGGCCCTTCCTTTCAAAATAGCTGAAAATGGAAATCAAAACATTCCGTGTTCTGCTTGATGAAGCAAGCTCATGATCAATTACCTGAGTCCGATAAATATGTGACAGTCTTTTATTATTTAAGAAATGACTGTCTTACTTTTGGTGTTCATGGGTGTATAATTCTGGTTGGACACGTGCAAATTTTCCGAGAATCGCTTCGCGATTCACGGAATTTGCACGTGCCCAACCAGAATTATACACCCATGAACACCAAAAGTAAGACAGTCATTACTTATATTTACATTTATTCTAATTATAGGTCATTTTTATTTGCATGAACATCGCACATTTTGCCTGTAACAGCGTCAAATGTATCTTAATTTTGGTAATTTCTCCCTACATGCAATACCTGAACGTGACGTCACAATAGCAACCCAAGTTATTGGAAAATAATTCTAGTTGCCTAATGGGCGTTCAACATGGGGAATCTACTAGTAATGTAAATATTTTCGTTAATACAATCAAAAAATGAGAGTTAGCATAAATGTTATTTTCTCATCTTACAGCTCCGAGGTTTTTCCAAGTTTCTTTGTTCATTCTTGAAAATATACAGAAATGTAAAAATCCGAGATTAGGTGTAACAAATCATTGTTGGAGGCAGATGTAAGAACTGAAAAATCATTGGAACGAGTAGATTTGACTTCATAATTGGCTACCTTAGAGGTAATGGTTCTTGCATTAGTCTGAACACGTGTCCATGATGCTCGTCACTCATGTAGCACTTCGTACAGAGGTCAAAGTCTTTACACGTGGCACATCTCCACCTAAATCCACGAATAGGATTCTGGTTACATGATCCACAAGACACGTGGTCATGGACGACACCTGGTAGTAAGAATGAGTATCGTAAAGTTGTGTTATCAAAGAAGGTTTTAAAAATCAAAATCTTAAAAAATATCCCATTTGTTTTGTCCTTACCGCCATCAGATGAGAGACAGGCATGGTTTTTGTGTCACCTGCGAAGCATAGCGACACTTAGGGATCACTTTGCCAGTTGTCCGTCCATCCGTCCGTCTGTAACACTTTGGGTGTCACAGTCCATTACTTTTGATTGGCAAGTGATAGGGCTTTGATATTTCACATGTATATACCTTGTAACAGGACCTTTCTAAATAAAGCATAATGTTTGACCTCGTGACCTTGAACTAGATATTTGACCTACTTTTAAAAAAAGTTAAGATTTTTAAAGTCTTCGAATCGACAAATATAAGTTTAGATCGGTGAGGCAAATCCATATTTGTTTAAAATCAAAAGATAATGATGGATTTTCAATATAATAATAAATTTTTCAAAAGAAAATTCCCAAAATTATCCACCGAGGTAACTTAACATATACATACCTGTTTGCTCATTATCAAACAGCCTCAGGCTATACAGCCCGTCACGGCCCACGTTCTCCATTGTTTCTGTGGCATCGTCCCATTGCACAGTGACGGTTTTGGTTTCTTCAGAGATCTCTGTGATCGTCCCTAGTAAGTGTTCATTCTGATTTCTCCTCAGTCTCCACGCTCTCATGATCATGATGCCTGTAGGATTAGAAGGAAAGGACGATGTCAAGTTCACCAACAACAAATAATTTTTCACACTTATAATTGAGCCCGTCTTCTGTATATTATATGACTGATACTTCATCATTTTATTTCTTAGTGAAGGCACATGAAAATCATAATAAAAAGTTAATCCTCTGAATCTACTACCAAGTGGGCTGGATTTTGTGTGGACTTTCATGAGTAACAACATCATGTTGCTCCTAAGACTATAAGTTCAGATATAAAACAAGACTGTTCACGAACAGGAATGTCGCATGTTTCGTGTTCGGAGATACATAACTTACCTTGGTGTTGAAGATGAAGACATCATTATCGAACATTCAGCCAGATTGATTAAAATTCTTATGTATATCAAGTAAGTTATGGCCATTTATATGAAAATGTGACTACAAAATAGACAGACGAGGGGCGGACAGAATCATCACAAAGCACTGATCACCCTTTTCTCCGATGGATTCTTTAGTAGTAAGTCCATCGTTCCAGTGGACTTTAACTTGGTCGGTGCCCTCTAAACATTTCGTTATGGTGCCGTAGACGCTACCATCTCCATGTAAAGGTACCGCCATGATAAATCCTATGAAATCACCTACAAAATATTTGATCAACTTCTGTGAAAAAAAATTGAAGATTTTTTTGCGAAAAATAAACATGCGGAAGTGATATTTAAGTCTTTCTCTTTTTCTTTAAAGCACATGTTGGCGTAAAGTTTAGAAAACAATTCCACTGAAATGATAAAAAGGATCTGAATAAATGTTGTTTTGTTTGTTCGCAATTCCCTTTTTCTCATTTAAAAACTACCGTAAACATTCATTACCAGCACGGTATTTTTGGGAGACGCTTCTACTTGTATGTTTCCCGATCATCTCCTCTGTCTGTCTGCCATTTTCCCAGCAAACGTAAACCGAGTATTTACTTCCCAAACATTTAATATAACCAACTTTGTCATCTTCCTTTTTTGTAGAAATCGTGTCTCTTATGACTCGGAGGCCGTGTTGAATTTTTCCTGAAGTTTTACAAATCAAAGAATAAAAGAATAGTTAGTATATGGTTTCATTATAGTAGAGGATGCAATAGAAGAGGACTTCGTGCTTTTGATATTATTTACAAACTTTTTGTGTAATTAAGGAACCCTATGTTTTACTGACTTGTTTGTGATGTCAAAGTAACATGAATTTTTATTGATACAACAATCGTGCTTCTTGGGTGAACAATTTATTTCTGTCTTCATTGAAGAGTAGTGAACACGTAATCCGGATAACTATTTGTTATAATACAACAATTGACCGCCCATAGTCGACGCCGGGTGCACAATCATTATTTTTCCCCGTTTTTGTAGTCATTCATAATTCACAATGTTTGCTTTGATTATATTGTGGTCCATTTGGTATGGGCGTTCTCGTTTTGCAGGTTGTTCGTTGAGATCACAGTGACTTGATCCTTGTCCCCTTGTATATATACCCATTTCTATATAGATAGCACAAAAAGGGTGCAAGTGGCTGTTCCCATTACTATATAGGTAGAGAGTACAAAAGGGTAAAAACAACCGCGTGCGCTATACAATGTCGGATCCATCCAATAAAGGGCGAATATACGTCACTTGGAAACAAAAGATATAAACAGCACAAAAAAGGTACAAGTGACTACGACACTAAAACGTGTTTAAACTCAGCGGAGGGGACAGTACATCCCTTAATCCGTCTGAACACACGTATAAGTACTTGTGTCCAGACAGAACAAAGGTCAGTACGTCCCTCATTCCGTCTGGACAAATGTACAAAACATACACACTCTCATGCTGCTACAAACTTTAGACGGACTAATCGATAGAAACACGCCAATGACTTCTATTTAAAGGTTCACAAATAGAATAAACGTTTTATAGTGTCGTAGTCACTTGTACCCTTTTTGTGCTGTTCATTTCTATATGGGTACCTATACACAAAGTGTCGTAGTCACTTGTACCCTTTCTGTGCTGTTCATTTCTATATGGGTATCTATACACGGGGTAACAATTTCTAAGAGGGATTCCAGTCCCTGTGGTTGAGATTAATTATATAATAATTGTTTTTTGGAATGTGATTATTACTATGGATCCAGGAATTATAGACTATAAAGCGCATATAAGCGTATAATCACATTCCAAATAGATGCTTATTACATATATTTACATTAATTTTTTTATCCTGAAAAAAGTCTAAATACGTTTTTTAAAGTTTCGTAGCTAAGGCTCCTTTACTACGTGCCGGTATATGACGTCATATTTTAAATCAAGCCACCGCAGTTATATTCCTATAACCATAGTGTAAATTTTTCACAAATGAATGGGCATATGCAAATATTAGAATCTATCCCCAAATGTGATCAGGGACAATAAAAGCCATCCCTTCCTCATGGTGGTGTTTGATTATTTTTCGCCCATGTCATCTGATAGGAACAATTATGTTATAAGCAACTGTTTGTTGTTTTACATTCATAACATCGCTTTGGTTGCGATGACGTCACAGGATGAGATCTCTTCAACGCATTTGAAAGTTTCTGTTACAAAATTTTTTGAAATTTCTAAAACGTGGGTCCTGTAGCATCATATCCCACCCAATCTGCTACGTCTTTTGGTACATTTTTGGACATAATAATTTTCATACTTTTTGGCAATATTACATTGTTTAGACTGAGGATCACTGACGAGGGTTTAGTACCCGAAACGTGCATGTCTGGTCCATGCTGTAAATTTATTGCTCGATTTCAAGAAATCGACCTTACTAGATTTGTAGACCGGATGCTGTCAATAGGAGAAAGTTCCTAATTGAGTCCGCCAGATTCACCATGCAACATTGAATTATCCTTATGAAAGAAACGTTTTCGTGACTAGTGAAAAACACGTGACCAGAGACAGGCATTCCCATGACCTCCCACTTTATCCACTTCACAAAAATAGGACATGTCGTCATGACAACGCTAAGGTATCGCGATTATGAATTTAGATATTGCAGATGAAAGTAATATCTGCATGATAGTTTTTCTTTGACAATATTTACTTCCAGACCAATTAGTGAGTGATACAGTGAACCCCATGCCTTCAAAATTCCTATGGTCGACATTTCTGGATCCTTAATTGGATCCATTGCAACAAAGAAATATGCGATCACAACGTATGCCAGGGGTGCCAGTGGGCTAAAAAGTTTCTAACCGTCCATCTGACTAAGCTTTTTCTCGTTAAGGATATGCCACTTTGTTTGATTGTTTATTTTCTTACCAAAGCTAGGCAATTTGATAAATGAAACAAAGAAATTAATGAGCGATAAAAAAAATCGACAAGACTGTACGAGTCACAAAATTTGATTGAACTTTTTAGAAGTTTCCCCTTATTTCCCTCCAAATTCTTATACATGTAATCGGAACTCTCCACTTTTCCCGCGAATACACACAGAAAGACTTTTGATTGGTCAATATGTGTTATATTGGAATTTTCCTACGGATCAAACAATTTCTGAATGGATATGAAGAGTGTTGCATCTTGAGTTGTCCAGTGTAAATGTATCTATTTTCTAACTTGTCACTGAGAATTATAAAGACATACATTTCTATAAGTACTACTCTTTAGTCATTATTTTAAGATTAAAAATTTTTAACCTATGTCGACGAAAAAAAATTATCGCGGGATTAAAGAAATGTTGATATCGACCAAGCTTTTTTGGAAAGCTAATACTTGTCAGATTTTAATGCTATTGAATTTAAAGATGTTTAACATAGATGACGTAAAAGGGTGATATCGATTTATTTCACCCCAGGAAAACTTGAGAGTTCTCAGTTTCTTGTGGGAGAAAACATTTTTCCTGACACCTAATTACACGGAAAATCAGTCTTAAGTGAGAGAAAAATGTTTTATCTGTTGTTCATTGTTTGCTTTAACCAGGCGGATGTGTTCGGCTGTGGTTCGAGCTATGTCGTGCCCGGCGTTTTTATTTTTAATCCTTTTGCTTTTCCGCCCATGGTCTTGAAGTCGAGTCGAAAATGAACAATTCAAGACTCATCGTATCGTGAAAATTGTTTTTATTTGGCAATTCACTCCGTATAGACAGCTTATGATGTCGTATGGCCTTAACATTAAAGAAATTAGGTCTTTATATTTGAACTTGTCATGTGCAGTTTTAAACAAAAGACCGGAATTACTTGTAAGATACGCAAGCATAAATAAGTCACACAAAACGGTTTCTTAGTCAAAGAGAAGAAGATCGAATAATTTTAATCGAAGTACCACACAATTTTCTGCTAATGTAGCAAATGTCCTTCCAAAGTCGGCATCGGTTTCACATTGGTCTCGTTGGTTTTATATGAAGTCTTTGGTTTTGAGTATTTAAATGCGGCTAGCCAAAAATGAGATGCTTACTCCTCCCGGGCACCAGTTACCATCTCTAGCTTGCTAGGGGTCCGTCCATGATAAATTTGGTGCTCTATTGTAAGTGATGTTGAGATCGTCGTCAGGATCTTCGTTATCTCATTTGATACAAAAAACGTATGTGTTGCCTGGTCAATTCGGTGTTTCTTGCTGTACACCCTGTAGTTTCGCATTTTGATGTTTCAATAATTTGTTTTGGGTGTTGCAACCTAGTCATGCTGGATACCTACAGCTGCTTTTCATATTAACATGATTTTCATAATGGGCATTCCTTATTTCACATGCGGGAATATATATTTGAATCACAAAAGATTTCAAATTGTGCGCTTTGAAATTGAAAGGCTGTCTATCTCAAAATATTTTAAAAGACTTACTTGGCCTGAAATGTTTGACTTCGCAGCCATTAAATGCTTCAGTCTTTGTCAAGTCTGGGAAGTAATCTGTGTCCTGAAAACAGAAGAAGTAAATTGAAATGATTAATAAACTGGAATGAGTTCAAATAGTTCGTAAAAGAACATAAGAAATTGAGCAATACAATGTTATTTTAGGTACCTCGCATTCAGTCATGTTGATTTTTATCTGTTATACCACTGTAAAGTCCTGCAACAAGAAAATATCAGGTGTCAAATATTTACATGAATTTACTATATGTTATTTTAAATTTCTATTCGTTCAAGTGGAAAATGCTGGTGTCTATGGAAGCCTATTAGGGCAACTGATTTTTTTTAAATCTTGATTTTTTGACTTACTATCTTGAAAATTCAACTTATCATATCTTGAATTTCTTGAATTGAGTTTTCAACTTATTACTTGGATTTTCAATTTACCATCTTCAATTTTCAAGTTACTATCTTCAATTTTCAAGTAACTATCTTCAATTTTCAACTTACTCAATTGAATTTTCAACTTACTGACATGAATTTTAATCTTAGTATCTTGAAAATACATCTAATTATCTTGAATTGTCAAATACTTATCTTGAATTGTCAAGTACTTATCTTGAATTGTCAAGTACTTATCTTGAATTGTCATGTTACTATCTTGCATTTTTTCAGTTACTATCTTGAATTTTCAAGTTACTGTTTTGAATTTTCAAGTAACTGTCTTGGCATTTCAAGTAACTATCTTGAATTTTCATGTTACTATCTTGATTTTTCAAGTTACTATCTCGAATTTTCAAGTTGAATTTTTAACTGATTATCTATATTGAAAATTCAAGAAAGTAAGTTGAAAATTTTAGAAAAGTATTTTGAAAGTTCAAGATAATAATTTAAAAATTCGAATTAGAAAGTTTAATTTTCAAGATAGTAAATTAAAATTCAAGTTCGTTGAAAATTCAAGCCAGTAAGTTGAGTTTTTAAGGTAATAAGTTTAATTTTCCAGATAGAAAGTTTGAAAATTCAAGATAGAAAGCTTGAAAATTTAAGATAGTAAGTTGAAAATTCAAGAAAAGTTTCCTGAAAATTCAAGAAAAGCATCTGGAAAATCCAAGATAGTAAGTTGAAAATTCACGAAAGTTAGTTGAAAATTCAAGATAGTAAGTTCATAATTCAAGAAAGTAAGTTGAATTTCCAAGATGAATTTTAAAAAAATATCTGTGGCCCTTATTGGCTTTCGTAGGTATCTCTGCTTTCAAGTGATTGAATTTCATATACTTGCACTGTTTCTTTGAAATCAAAATCTTGAGGAAAAGAAATTCCTGACCAATTTTTAAATTCTTAAGGTATGCAATCATTAAGGGTATCTTAAAATGCGAATATATTTCAACCAACCAAAACTCCTATATAAAGTTTAGTTTCAAAATTCAATTTCTTTGAAATCAATATCAAACTGAATTTTCTGCAAAAACTGATAGGCTAAAAAGTTGTATAGAATATACCGGTAAAGACAAAAAACTTATGTAGAATACAAAGGGCAAAGAACAAATATGCTATAAAGCTGTATATATCCCCCAAAACTGAGAATTACAATTTTTTCTTATTTTCTGTTCACTTGTACCTAGACAAACAAAATACTTTTTTTTAATTTTTCGGACGTTTCTTTTAGAAATAAGCTGTAACATAACATATGATCCGACATTCTGCTCTTGAAGCATGGAATGTAGATAGTTAAACTATCAGTTTACTTAAGTATACATAAAGTTTAATTTGAATAAAAGACACGTGAAAGAGCCATGTGATGCATTAGCCAGTCGTGAAATGAACACATATATTACAAAAAATGTGGTTAATTTATGTCGAAGAACTTGATCATAATATGCACAACAAAAGGAGACAACTATAAAGTCGTTGGTCTATGCAATGAATGAATTACTCTGTGCAAAAAGGCAGACACGATGATAAAGATACCGAAATAGTGCACAGAGAAAAAAGGGTAAATACATTCAAATGCAGTATCATCCTTCAGCAATATTTTCCAGTCTATATACGCTGAGAAAACGTGATGAAAATTCCAATAACACTGTGTTTTACACAATGTACTAATATTTTAGTTTTCACAATGTTCTTTAAAATATTTTGGATTTTCACAGTAGAAATTTACAAAAATGGTGCTAATGAATTTGAAGACGTTACACATTTACAAATCAACAAGAAGATTCCGTTCTCATAAACTAGAACTTGTTTGACTTGCATTCACTGATTAGTCACAAATCCTTTCCTCTGTACAAACCCTGTCATCTACAAGTCTATAGTAACGGAACGGCATGTGTAGCTTTTAGAAAGAATTAATGATTTGAATTTATTTTATTCAAACATCACGAGACAACCGAATCATATCAATTCACATGGTCAGCCTTAGGGAAGGAAAGATAGAAAGCAACGACTGTATGTACAAGTCTTCAAATTCGATAGCATCATTTAAGAACAGATTAATTTGCAGCATGGACCACTGGTCGTTGATCCTCAATCAAAACAATGAAATATTGCCAAAGAATGTGAAACTGATTATGTCCAAAAGGTATCGAAAGAAGTAGCAGGATGGATGGGATATGATGCTACATGGTGCTTATTAAAGACTTGTATAATAAATGAATAGTGACTAAGCTACGATAAACCTCGCCCTTGTGCTACAAAACTAGAATCATTGGACATGCCCATGAATTTGAATTGTCTACCGTCTCTCTTTACACTTATGGTGTGACAAAAGATTGTAAGATAGCTACGTTGCAAAAGCTTGACTAAAATATAAAAACCAAGTTCTTCATTTCGATCCGCTGATACTCGCTGATTTTGCAACACTTTTCATAGAGCAAGATGGTTTACATGACATGATATATATTCCGCCTAGATGTTATTTGTAAAAAATGTTATTTTACCACAGCTTTAACTTAATGATGGAATGAATAAGAAAGCGTACCATTGCATAGCTGTGTTATAATCGGTCATTTAATTTCATTTTTTATGTAAAAGTTAACTCACGAATGACAAAAATTGATTATGACCATATCTCCATTTACAGTACAAAATCGATAATTCAGAAAATCATTAACCGAAGGCATACAAAATCAGGATAAAAGAGGAACCAAAGCAAACAAACAAAAGCATCCATCGCATGAAAAGAAGGGAACTCCTCATATCGAAGTGAGACCAGGTGCCCAGGAAGAGTAAGCATCTTGCTTGCATGCAACACCCGTTGCTTCAATTCGGTAGAATTGACACATCAGGTTAATTGCATTTCGGAAAATATAAGCATATTCTGTGGTTGCATTGTTCAAATGGTCTAAACCAGAATATCATCAACCATTCTGGAAAATGGGACATTGTAGTGTATGACGAGTTCCTAGTATCGACCGTAGAACTTCCAATGACGATGTTAATCAGTCACAAACATATTCCTGATTGAGAAGCTTATCTGAAAGACACCAAGTTACTAGAACAAAATCAATGTATTCGGTTCTTGCTTTGGCATAACGTATCAAATGAGATATGAACACGCCATAAGCAGGCGATGAAGGGGTACAAGTAACAGAGTATATTTCTTCACAGCCTGCATTTTATGGTGACAAAATATACAATATAAGAAGGATCAAAGATAGACAATATTACTATCGAAAATGCGTCAGAATCATCAAACGCCTTTTATACCGTGGATATGATCCTGATGTCACCAGACGGACACTAGGCTTGGTACTTGACCAATTTACAGTCTTGTACCAGCGCATTCTAAAAATTTGCACTCTAACTGACTGTGACGACAGGACTCCATGACGGGCCCTGTCCAAACCTCTTAAGAGAAAACAGGGCCCCGACCACCTGTCCTCTCTGAACGTCAGTCGGACTCCTCGGGTGATAACTTCATTAGCTCGCTACAGCCATTAGAGCACAGTTTGCATTACGAAAGCCCTCTTGTTATATCCATTTACATATTCATCTGTGTTGCTTGGACCCCTTCGTTTTGCGGTCTTGTTATTGTGCGGTCATCTGACACTGAGGAGGTTGTTTTACACCAAAATTGTTCGTTCTTCGAGACTTCTTGGTTATCGGAAAAGTTGGAGGGTTGTGCGCACGTAATCCAGGATAACCACACCTTCTGCTATTTCCGTGGCAGATGGCCGTCATAAGTCGGCACCGGTTGCCCATTGGTCTCGTTGGTTTATGTGTAGTCATTTTCGTTTGATGTATCTGTGTTTTGCGTTGACGCTTTTTGTCCCTTTGTGTCTCTTTCTGTGTGTGTCTGATCTGTGTTTTTGCACTGAATGTTTGGGTTTTGCTGTGGGTGCTGCAACCTAGTGTTGTTGGAGATCCCCTCCTGTGTTTGCTACTCAGAAAGGGAAAGTTCGTGATGCTGAAGTTAAAGTCGTCACGTTTGTCATGGGGTGCGAGAATCAAAGATTGAATGAAGTCAGCTTCTTACGAGCAAAGAAAAATGTCAGCAAGGAGTGGGGCACAATTGGTTCCCATTGGAATTCCAACACTTTGTTGGAAGACCTTTGATCCGAACACCACCAAAATGTTGGCGATCAGATGTTTAACATCTGAATAATATCTGTTTCAGTGTACTTATTTTTTTAATCGGACTTTTCTTTTACAAAGTAGTTTTTGTCATAGTTAACAACAATAAAGTTATATTTGCGATGGCCGTTCTTGCTTGTAAATGCACTGCTTATAATTTTTGCGAGTCTTTCAATTTAGAATGTGGTATTGTTGTGTAAAGAGTCGAAAAATCAAAGGCATTTATCAAATGGACCCTATTTAAATGAGTAGATTTCAGATGATCTAGAAGTTCCTTTATAATATTGTTGTGTCTTTTTTACGATTTGTAGTTTTGAATGTTGTCATTTATGTGTCACTTTCTTGTGGGTTTGTTTCGCTGGGTAAATGCAGGGTGGTCATTCCCTTTTCTTTTGAAGCTAGAAGCTCTGTTGTGTTGTCCACGTGTGGTTAATGCCGTTTCGAGAATATACAGTCGAACAATATTTTTGAAGTCCATTTGTTTGGTGAGTAAGATCGATACAGATTTGGTTTAACATTTTGAGGAACCAGTGGTGAAATGTTGTTTGTACGCATCTTTATGCATTTTGGTATAGAATATAAATAGGGTAAATCTAAATCTAAGTTGTTTATTTCAAAGCCAAAGGACAATTGTCAAAGATTGTCGATGATCATCTTTTGATGTATGAAAACAATTCCAACAAAATGCAGGAATCGAGTTTAACTTTAATCGAGTTTAACTTTTATACCGTGGATATGATCCTAATGTCACCAGACGGACACTAGGCTTGGTACTTGACCAATCTACAGTCTTGTACAAGCGCATTCTTAACACTTGCACTCTGACTGACTGTGACGACGGGACTCCATGACGGGCCCTGTCCAAACCTCTTTAGCGAAGACAGGGCCCCGACCACCTGTCCTCTCTGAATGTCAGTCGGACTCCTCGGGTGGTAACATACATGAGCTCGCAGCGGCAAAGCACGTATTGTATTTTTATCTTTTTATACCAATTTACATATTCATCTGTGTTGCTTGGGCCCCTGCGTTTTGCGGTCTTGTTTGTATGTGGCCATCTGACAGTGAGGAGGTTGTTTTACACTACAATTGTACGTTCTTCGAGACCTCTGGGTAATCGGAAAAGTTGGAGGCTTGTGCGCACGTAATCCAGGATAACGATACCTTCTGCTATTTCCGTGGCAGATGGCCGTCCTAAGTCGGCACCGGTTGCCCATTGGCCTCGTTGGTTTATGTGTAGTCCTTTGTGTTTGATGTTTCTGTGTTGTGCGTTGACGTTCCTTGTCCCTTATGCGTCTCTTTCTGTGCGTGTCTGCTTTGTGTTTTTGCATTGAGTGTTTTGGGGTTTTGCTGTGGATGCTGCAACCTAGTGTTGTTGGAGATCCCCTCCTTTGTTTTCAATGAATAAATTAGATTTCATGTTCATATCTTATACTTGGAAACTCCATGCGTCCTGCCAAAGGTCAGATGGCTTAATACAAAAACCGAAACAAAGTATGGTAGAAAGTAGAGTTCTCGAATCCTTGTATGATGACGTTGTCCTTTATAAATCTTACCTCATACGAAGACATTGTCTTAAAGAAACTCGATTCCTGTGTGGATTTTTTACCACACAGAGAATATTCTGAATAAATATTAAATAATAAATTGTAATTTTGTCTCCTTTGCACAAAATTCAAAGGTGGATTTAGAAAGGAGCTGGATGGGAAGATGGAGGGGGGGGGGGTATCAGCAATTTTCTCTTTCTTTCGAATCTTTTTTCGTCATCACGAGTAAATTATCTCCTTATTACAACTTAAGTATCTCGTTATTACGAATTAATTTTCTAGTAATTACGACATGATTATCTCGTTATTACGAGATCTTTTCTCGATACGAGATAAGTTTTTTTTGCGATACTACATGTAATCGGTTTTCGTTGAATTTTATTCCAATCCTAACAAAAAATCGCTGTCTCGGTGCCTCTCGCCTTTTGTTGTATTTACATATTAGAACCAAGTACTATGATGTGAAAATTCAAGATTGTAAGCTTTTTGCTCGCTATTGTTCGCCAGCCATCGGTTTCATTTATAATAAGAAACAGAACTGTCATTCGTTAATCAAGGACTTCATTTTCTAGTGTGCCTTTTTTTGCTCTTCAAAAAAATCGGACTTCCGGACCCCCCCCCCCCCCCCCCCGAAAAAAAATCGTGGATCCGCCTCTGTAGTTACATTAAGTTTTCGCCGAACAAAACTTTGGAACCAGCATTGGAAAGTAAGTATCTCAGGAAACATCAAAAGTGATTCACATATTCACATAATCAAGATTTTAATATTTTAAGTATTTGAGGACACTTCTTGAGGACTAGGTCTTCCAGCAAATTGTCGGAATTCCAATGGGGACCAATTGTGCCCCACTCCTTGCCGACATATTTGTCATTCAAATACCAAACATCAACAAATCATCCATCACAAATGAGATAAAGAAGATCTTGATTTCTCTTTCAGCCAAACCACATTCTTTTGCTTTAGAATCTTAACATGTTGTTTTGTTCCCTCCAGTTGTTTACTCGTTTTTGCAGTGATTTTGTTTGCAAAAGTGGTTCACATTATCAAGATTTTTCACTCACGGCAAAGAGCTTTCGGAGAAAATATCTGTAAAATTCACTTAACTATTCGGTCGTTACGTGTCACAATACAACGTCTCGCCAACTAGCATGCTGAAACAAAGGAAAGTGATCTACAACAAGACCAACAGCAAACCATCGAAACACCCCTGTGTGAAAACACAAAGTAGACAAGCACAAAAAAAAGATACGAAAATGGGACAAGGAACTTACACAAAATACGACATCCAAACACGAAAGAACAAACATAAACCAACAACGAATGAGCAATCGGTGCCTATTTAGAACGGTTATCTGCTAAGTTAGCAGCAAATGATATACAGCGCGTAATCCTCCGACTAGTCCGCTTGACAGAAATTTTGTGGAAAACTTTGAAATGGTGGATACATGTATGAGACATTCCATTTTGAAGTCCCTTAATTGTAATTGACCGTTTATCATAGTGACGGGTGTTGTTAGTTGTGCGCGCGCACATAATTTGGATAAATAAATCATTTGCTACTAACATGTCAGATTACCGTTGTTTTCTTTGGGTTATGTTGAGTCCTTTGTGTATGGTGTTTTGATGTTGTATTTATTGTTAAGTGTTTGTTCACTCTGTAGTTTTGCATTTGGGTGTTTACGTAATTTGATTGGCTGCTGCAATGAAGTCCTGTTTTGAGATCCACTCATTTTTCTCACGAAGAAGACAGTAAAACTAAAGATACATAACAATGTTAATGGATATCAAATGGAGTGAACTTACAAAAGACAGTTCGCGCTGTGCCGACCAGAGCTGGCTATGATCAATAATTGGAGAAATCCTACAAACTTTCAGACAGGACATAAAGGAAGGCAAAATACAATATCGCTGATGAGGAGTACTTTATAAGTACTTTATAAGAGACATTTGAAATGTTCTTTAGTTCAGATTTACATATGGTTTGCAATCAAGATAAGATTGAGAAACCATACATTTAGTCAGAAATATGTCATGTTTGAAACTATTTAATTTGAAAAAACGAAACTTTTGTTAATCTTTATATTTTAATTGCAGAGTATACTTTTTCTTTTTACGGTGTTAACATCAAAAATTAAACAGCACCGCAACGCGTCGATTCAAGGATGCATGAAATGTTTGAGCTTACTGCGTAAAACTGTCTGACCTTTTTTTTTTTTTATTTCGCGTCAAGTAACATGAAATGAAACTTGAGTTGTTGAAGACATTTTAATCAAATATAGGCTGACTATCTGCAGAAAGATGTCTTGTTGGTTGACAGATTAGCAAATTGTCCTTGCCTTTCGGCTAAGCAAAGGGTTGTAGAATAGGGGGTATCCAATAAGACTCGGTTACAGCAACCACAGCAAATTTCTGCCTTATGTGGATGTTTTTAAAAACGTGTTGAAGGTTGAATAACTGAACGTAATAAGATAGCATAATTGGTTATATAAGGGTCATGTATAATATGAATTTACGCAGCAGAATTTCACATTATCATTGTAATGGCCATAAAAAGGTCTTGTTTTCCAACAGTACGTCGAACCTTAAATTAATACTAGTAGAAAAAGAATGGGTACCGATCGAAAGGTCTTGTAATTCTGAATACTTCAGAGAAATATGATATGCTTCATTTAAAAGTTGATTCTTGTACGTATAGAAAAGCAAAAGAGCGTATATCAACATAAATGTGCTCTGACGACTGAAGCAAGTTCGAGTCTCATCGCCGGATAAATCCGACCGTTATTTTCTTATTTTGCCCCTTAGTCCCTGTTGTCTTTCCACTGAATATGCTTATCAAGACAAAATAGAATGCAGACAGCAAAATCCAAACAACTTGACCCATTTTCTTCTTAGCAGGGATTGAGATAAGCATTGATCTCCAGAAAGACCATGATGAAGTGAACACAACAAAACATAGATACAGTACTACATATAGGGAAACTATTTCCGATGCAATTGGGGCGAATTTCTTTAGAAACTAGCAAATCAATACTGGGCGAATAAGTTTCCAATCTACATTGGGCGAAAATAAAGTTGGGAGAATTCAAAGCAGTATACAATATATTGGCACCTGGTTTCACTTCGAAAATTTATTCATTTAGAGGATCGCTACCATTCCTTCGGAAAATCTATTTTGCCTTGCCATCTCGACTTTGAGACTGAATAACTGGTCGATACTTCTTTAATGTTTATTGGTCTCTGTAGTTTATGTGTAGTACAGTATTTTATCTCAGTTGTTTTGATGTCGTATTTGGTGCTCCTTGCCCTTTTGCGTATAGAGTTGGAACACTTCCGTATTATTTCTATGCTTTTCTGCTCTATGTTCTCACGCGCGATGTTTCTGTGTTTTGCTGCGGGTGCTTGTTGAATATCCCATCCAATCTATTCTTATACATAAGATCCAAACAAATAACTGATACTCGCAAAATCACTACACAAACAAACAGCTTCAGACAAATCAGAACATTTACACCAAGTTGACCAAAAACTCAAGAAAAGCAAAAGAAGACAAATCAGAACATTTACACCAAGTTGACAAAAAACTCAAGAAAAGCAAAAGAAGACAAATCAGAACATTTACACCAAGTTGACAAAAAAACTCAAGAAAAGCAAAAGAAGACAAATCAGAACATTTACACCAAGTTGACAAAAAAACTCAAGAAAAGCAAAAGAAGACAAATCAGAACATTTACACCAAGTTGACAAAAAAACTCAAGAAAAGCAAAAGAAGACAAATCAGAACATTTACACCAAGTTGACAAAAAAAAACTCAAGAAAAGCAAAAGAAGACAAATCAGAACATTTACACCAAGTTGACTAAAAACTCAAGAAAAGCAAAAGAAGACAAATCAGAACATTTACACCAAGTTGACAAAAAAACTCAAGAAAAGCAAAAGAAGACAAATCAGAACATTTACACCAAGTTGACTAAAAACTCAAGAAAAGCAAAAGAAGACAAATCAGAACATTTACACCAAGTTGACTAAAAACTCAAGAAAGCAAAAGAAGACAAATCAGAACATTTACACCAAGTTGCCAAAAAAAAAACTCAAGGAAAGCAAAAGAAGGCAAATCAGAACATTTACACCAAGTTGACAAAAAAACTCAAGAAAAGCAAAAGAAGACAAATCAGAACATTTACACCAAGTTGACAAAAAAACTCAAGAAAAGCAAAAGAAGACAAATCAGAACATTTACACCAAGTTGACAAAAAACTCAAGATAAGCAAAAGAAGACAAATCAGAACATTTACACCAAGTTGACAAAAAAACTCAAGAAAAGCAAAAGAAGACAAATCAGAACATTTACACCAAGTTGACAAAAAAACTCAAGAAAAGCAAAAGAAATATCGGTACACTTTTTCGACATAGTAACTTTCATACTTTTTTGGCATATTACATTGTTTAGATTTAGGATCACTGATGAGGGTTATGTACCCGAAACGTGCATGTCTGGTCCACGTTGCCAATTTATCTGTTCTTAAATGATGCTATTCAATTTGAAGACGTTTACATTTATACCACTTGGTGAGTGTCACTGCTGGTGGACCAGGAGTCCCCGAGGGCACATGTAGCCAAGTTCGACCAATTTCGGTTGAACGTTTCTTCAACGCATTCTAAATTTCTGTTATCAAAATTTCATGAAATTTCTAAAAATTTGGTCCTGTAGCATCATATCCCACCCATCCTGCTACGTCTTTCGGTACACTTTTTCGACATAGTAACTTTCATACTTTTTTGGCATATTACATTGTTTAGATTTAGGATCACTGATGAAGGTTATGTACCCGAAACGTGCATGTCTGGTCCACGTTGCCAATTTATCTGTTCTTAAATGATGCTATTCAATTTAAAGACGTTTACATGAATGAAGTTCAGATTAATGTGTAGTATATCTTTCGATAAAAGATAGAAAACAAAGTGTCCATCTCTGGTTATAGAGAACACCCTTCTGGACAGAAGATTCTAAATGACCTGTCACTTGTTTCACAAAAATACTGACGAAACAATCTATGAATTTTCGTTACTTTCATCGCCCAGTGAATCTACAGGAAAATCAGCTATTGAAAAAACATGTTAAGCTTTTAATTGGAGATGAAAGATACGTCAATTCCCAAATTTTTGAGAAACAGGCTACAGAACCAGACATGCATGTATGGGATAATGAATCCATATCAGTGATACTTATAAAGTCAAAATGATTCAAAGTAGAACAACAATTTAGTTTGGCGCCCCTTGTTTCGACGAGGCTAACCAATGAAATCCTTAACATGATAGTTATTACGTTATTTGATAAACTTTTAAAAAATCAGTGTACATGCAATGAGCAATTAAGATAAATCAAATCAAATATAGCTTGTAAACATAAAATTATGGGAACTACGGATAAAGACTTATCAGTGTGTCAATCTCTTTTTAGAATAGGTGCACAAACAGACACTTTGACATGTATATGTAAACTGAGAGCGCTGCTTTTGAAATTTCGTGGCCCGATTTCATAAGATGAACAAAAGGTGTCAGACACCTGCCGATTCACAAGGTATAACCTGCATTTTTTCTAATTTGGGAATATAGGTAGGATATCACAAAAAAAACTCTAAAAGAGTAATTCAGAGCTTTAAGTCATTGGAAAAAGAAAATTGCTATACAAAAGAAATAAAGGGATCACCAACAGCACTTGCTTGAGGCACCCACAGCAAACCCCAAAACACCCAATGAAAAATCACAGAACAGACACCCACAGAAAGAGACGCAAAAGGGACAAGAGACACCAACTCACACCATAGAAACATGAAAAACAACGTTTACTTTACATGTTGACCATATATGGAATAAGTGTCTTAATTTGCGTTTTGTTACGGGTATGCAACAAACAGCAAGTGTGCCCTTCGGCTCGGAAAATATAAATTCCAGACAAGGTATATCAGGCCATAATTATTATTTGTCTGGAACCGTAATAACGTATAATATACTTGGCGTCATCTAATATTCTACGTATTGATGACAAATATGGAAAATGATCATATCCCTTTATACAGCACAAATTCGATAATTCAGAAAATCAGAAACCGAAGGCATACAAAATCAGGATAAAACAGGAACCAAAGCAAACAAACAAAAAACCCCACCATATGAAAAGAAGCGAACTCCCAATATGGGAATGTGACCAGGTGCCAAGGAAGAGTAAGCATCTCCTGCTTGCATGTAACACCCGCCGCTTCAATTCGGCAGAACAGTCACATCCGGTTACTTCCATTTCGGAAGACATAGAGTACAATCTTTGGTTGTATGGTTCAAATTGTCTATGACAGATATCATCCACCATTCTGGAGAATGGGACATCAGTGTGAATGACGAGTATGACGACCGTAGAACTTCCTCAGTGACAATGTTAGTCGGTCACAAACATATCCCTGACTGAGATAATCAGTATGAAACCTAAGCTAGGTAAAGTTAATCAACAAACTTTAAAAAATTAGATGACTGCTCGTCCTAATGCTAATAGAATAAATCACAAGTTATATATTAGAAACAACACGATTATGTTGCTTCCATGTTCTTTGGTGTTTACAGTCACGCATTGAAGGATATTTCTTTTCCGATTCTCAATACTGTAAACATGGGAAATTTAGCGTGAGGGTAATTTTCGCGTATTTCATGAATCGAGGAAATTCGCAAAACTTTTCCCTCGCGAAAATAACCCTGCTGCATTCTTAAAAAGGCAGAGATACTTGTTATCGAGAATTTTCTCCAAGCGTATATATGTTTTTTTTCGGACGATACAAAATAACCGAATACGATACATTTACCGGTTTTGACCTTTTCTGCACGTCTTAAATGAGGGATGTTGCTAGCTATTTTGATCATAGATTTCACTTAACTATGCTACTGAATCGACCCTACATGAAATTTGGTACCGCGTTCTTTGTAAAGTAAATGTACAATTTAAATTCCAAAAATAAAACTAGAGGGCGCGTCTGAAATAGATTTGGCTGTGTCAGAAAATTACTTTTAGATGCTAAAGAGTTGGACAATTTCATATTACTCTCCATAGGCTCCCAGTCTTATCTCCATAAGAGATTAAGTTTTGCTCCTTTGCCGAAAGGTTTGGCTTTTTATTTTGATTTCGTAACTGTCCCTGTTTCTTATGCCTATGGATTATGATTTTTGAATACTGGTTTTGATATGTATAGTAATTTCACTCGCCAATTACTATCCACCAACGTTTGATATATGAAAAGGAACGAGGCGATCTCAATCACAACTTCATTGCTAACGAAACATTGAATAAATAAAAGAAATAAATACAACCGCTCAGGTCACATAAAAACCCCAAGACCTAGTGTAAAACGTCTTCAAATTCAATAACATAATTTAATAGCATATAAGCAACATGGACCAGACATGCACGTTTCGGATATTTTACCCTCTTCAGTGATCCTCAATCGAAACAATGTAATATGGCCAAAGAGTGTGATAGGACAAGAAATAAGATATATATATAAAGACAAGAAGAGGATGAAGTAAGCTTTAAAGATCTTTTCACCTGATGAATCTAATTGTTCCCCTTTACCCTAATAGCAACGAAATCAACAACAATTTACGCATTCTCTCTAGTGAGTCAACGTTCAGTAAAATGGCTAAAAGATATCGAACAAAATCACGTTAAGACATCAGCGGAACTCACGCGTGACCGACACAAAAATACAACAAAGAATCGTTGACAAAAATACCACTTATAACAAAAGTCGAAAAATTCCCTAAGAATTTTTGATAACTCTTTTGAAACGAAATCCTTGCCATGAAAGATATTTTGATATTTTATATTTGATAACAATACTATACCAAAGTTTTGTCAATCTGATTCATGGAATCAAATGAAACATAGCTCGTTATAAAGAGATGGGATCGTATATGTAAATACGAATGAAAACCTGTCAACATTTGAAAATGGGTGCACTATCTTGCTAATCATCTTGCACATAGAAAGATAATTAGACACCTTATGTAAACTATGATAGCTCCTGACGACACGCAATCTCTCTACCGAGACTCGATTGCATAATATGATCAAAAGGTGTCAGACACCTGCAGATTCAAAAAAGTATAACGAGTAAACTTTAACACTGTTTAAGGAAAAAGTAGGATGTAATGAGCAAGTTCAAATGTTCTGATGTGGTTAATAGAAAAAAAAATCGCACAAAATGTTCACTTCGATGCTTTCTCTGCATGTTTGATCGTTGAGATATTTTGAAGAATAATTGGGCATCACACATTTATTTGCCCACATTGCGTCAAATAAAATAATTTATCACATGATACATCCTTTATGCAGTTTATATTCAAATGTTATGATAACACGTTACATGTAACCCTGCTTGAATGTGATTGGTCAAGTTTGGAGCCTCATCACCTACACAGTGACAAGTGTGACCTTTCAATTATTGAACAAAATTGAAATATTTATCTCTTTATGCACAGAAAATATATACGATATGGAACCACTTCTCATGGTGTAGCAGACAACTTCTAGGACAAGGCGTAGTTCGCCTCTAGTTCTCAGAAACGTTGTATTCACGTTGGAAATACACATTGTTTTGGCAGAATCATGTGATAAAAGTATCTCAAGGCTGGGGGATATAAATCATTAAGGGAATCTCAAGGCTCGGGGATATAAAACGAGGGTTAAGTACCAGAAACGTGCATGTCTGGTCCATGCTGCAAATTGATTTGTTCTAAAATGATGCTATTGGATTTGAAGGCGTTTAACATCATAATACATCGTATAGAATGAAAATTCATTTGAGATCCTATATGTATGTATGTATCTAACTTGTAAACGAATATGATAGCCAGCAAAGCTAGGTAAATTAAAGGTCAAGTTCCTCTAGCATTTGGATGATCCAGTTTAGTCTCTCCAATCCCAAAATCGTTGCTAATCAGATCGCCACAATCAAAGTGTTCAAACGACAGAACTACAATTTATGCTCGTTGGTTCACATTCACTGTTGTCCTAGAGAAGTTTTTTTTCATTACTTCATGTCAGATACATACATGATAGTTAGTATATTAGATTTCTGCCAATATCGCGCATTGTGTGCAAGAGTGATCTATCTGCAATTTCAATGTTTTCGAGAAAATCGACTTTGAAAATTTTGCCACTTTGTTTGATATATCAATGACATGTTCCATGCCATAAAACATTATATATCAAATACTACAAGAAAAGTAGTTTATAGGTGTAATTTTATATCACATAGTTGCGTTTTTCTTATGTAATTCGACTATTAGGGATTTACAACATTATTACACTAAAAATAAAGCATTTTTTTCAGATAGAACAAGTAAATACCGTGAATTGCTCTTAAAAGAAAATTGGAATTCAGTTTTTATCAATGGGATGAGGTAGAACAGTCTCTAAAGATGCCGATGTTATGTTTATATCATTTTTATTAAAAATGGAGATAGAACACTTCTGCAGTCAGTGCGAGATATGGTCAGATTCATACTGGCATTTGTCAGACGATCTTAGCTTAGTACAGAAATCCTAACATCGATTTGGCCTTGCTTTTTCGACTTTGAGAATTCCCATTGGAACGGTTGCGAACCTCGGAATGAATAACATTCTGAAATGAGACCAGGTGCCCGGGGAGAGTCAGCGTCTCCTGATAATTTCTTTATAAGTACATATAGAATAATAATTTCCTATCCTCGTTCTCAAACATAACTCCATTTCAATTTAAACATTGAAGGGATAAACACAACAAGGCGGGACAAAGTAAAAGAAAAAAATTAAGTAAAGCCCTGTTATAGCAACACATATCTGATATATAGCCTATAAATTGGATAACAGGTTAAGAGTTTAGTAGTCCATTTTCTACATCCATAGGAAATGCTTGGTAATAAAGAGTACGTACGCACAACTGTTCTACTTATCATGACTTTGTAATCCTGGGGAATATAAGAATTCGCACGTCTTGTTTAGTACTTAGTTTATTTGTATGAAACACAGGGAATCCATAAGAAATAGAGGGATATGAAAACGGCTATCAAAAAGCATTAAGAGAACTCACAGAACAATATATGTGCTCTGAAGCCTGTTTCATTAAGAAAGCTTTTTCGAAAGTATATCAAGGCATTATGACGTTTTCGAATTCATTAGCAGCATTTTAGAGAAGATTAATTTACAGCATGGACCAGACATGCACGGTTCGGGTAATAAACCCTCGTCAGTGATCCTCAATTTAAACAATGCAATGTGACATGTCAGAGGTTTATAAAGTTTCACTGGGGTTTTTTTTGTGTCATTAATAGACGATACCTTTACCGGTAATCTAAAAGAAAACGAATATTATACTCGTTAAGATATATTTTTCTCATAAAGGTTTATACAGGAATTGCGATCTTATAAAGCATAACATACCTTAAAGGTCTGTCGTTATCTTCAAAGTATCAAAGCAAAAGATGCTTCAGCACATTTTATAAGTTCCTGTTTATGGGTCACGGTAACTAGATCAAACTCAGAGAACCAGAAAAAAAGTTTGTCACTGTTTTTTAATCCAGTCAGATTTATTTTCGAAGCACTGAAGCGGGGAATGAAAGCAAGTTAGAGATGGTATCTTATTGTTGAAGAATTTGATGCACCTTTAGCTTTACATAACAAGTATAAGGTTACTGATTCCAAATTATACCTTAAATTTCTTCACTTTAAAATCAAAAACTGGTTTAAATTTGCCGTACATAATAATGATTATTAATTATTATGATTGCTCAAAAGAGTTTTCTTCAATGTAATCTGAGCACATGTTACAAACAGAAATTTATCAATAGCGTTATTGTAAATGTCATAATTTATTTATGTTAAAAGAAAGATACACATTAAAATACAAATGATTTGATTTGCCCTATCTTGTGAAAATTTTAGTGGGTTTTTTTTTTCAAAACCTAATTAAACTCTGTGTCTGATAACCGGAAGCGTCTCTGGTCTGCTTTTATAGTAACTTAGACCCTTTCAAGATAATTTAGTATTTCATATTGTAATACTTGGTCTCCTCGAAATATTCATTTTCTGAAATTTCTATTGTAATATTAAGTTAACTAGATACAAATATAAAATTAGACCATCTTCATACAAACCATGGCTAAAAACCATGAGAGATTATAAAGAGGACAACAGATGCAATCAAGATTGAACGTAATCAGATTTAGAGTCACCCTTACGAACCTTGATCCAATATTTGTAGCTTTATACTCCATTATTAGTTTGTTAGAATTGTTTATCCTGGACGTTAGTGTTGCATTTCTTTCGTTTTCATTTTTTATTTGCTTGAAACATATTTAAAAAGACTTAGTCGCTTTCCTTCGAAAGCATAAACAACTTATCAGACATAACTCCAGACAGAGCATGATTTGTGGATATTGTATTTATTTTCATGCGTACGACGGGTGTAGCTAGCCAAACAGGGGATGCTTACTCCTCCCGGACACCTGATCCCACCTCTAGCTTGTTAGGGGTATGCAATGCTCGATTTGAAGCTCTATTGTGAACTCAGGAACAGAGACAAAATAAAGGACACCAAGGACACCATCCCGATAAGAAACGTTGGTGGGCAAACGAGAACACTCATACCGAGTACAACACTTAAACGACTGACAACGCACGAAGTCAATGTGTAACCGGGCCAAAAGAAGATATAAAACGTGTGGAGAACGAACACAAATATACCAGGCAGGTGTTTTTGAAATTCACTTTATTTTCCTGAAATATAATTTCAATAAATGTAAACAAAGTGAATATAAGTAAATAAGTTATATTTCTAAAGTAAACATGTTTACATTTAGTTAGTTTTCGATTAGCGAGCTTCAGAAATGCTCTCATTTTTGTTCAGGTATAAAATAATATGTTGACGTGTTACAATGTAAAGTCCTGTGTGCACAACCATCCATGTAAACATCAATTCTTTAGTTCGTCACAAACATTCTTAGTAATGGAATTGAATAAAAACAAAATGGTGAAAGTCGAGATGAAAACAAGCAGTATTTACAATGAAAAACAGATTTTATCAAACAAAATGTGAGAAGACTAAATAAATATGTGCTTTCTTTATCTTCTTTTGGGAATGTTAATACATGTACATGATTTAAACCTCCAACTGTTGATTCATTCCAATACTGAACTTATTTTCGCACTTGTTTCTATCTCTTTTTGATTAAAGAAAATATTTTGATCTACATCTAAATATGTTCATATTAATAGAGACAAATAATGCAGAATTAATTGTACAGATGTCATCCCAAATTACATTGTACTTAATGGGATTTTTCGTATCAGGAAACTGCAATTGTCATTAAAGAAATTTATAAGCATAGTCTTACATGATATTGGTTGCTTATGTAAGAAGAATAATAGTTCCAAAAGGACTTCCGAATAAAATATTTCCAGTCATTTTAATTAAAGTCTGAATATAGCACTTTTTTGTACTACAAAATTTTTAAATCACATTGATATGTGTATTCTCCTTAAAATGACATGATTCATTGAAATTTAATAAAAAAATAAAATAAATATTCCTTTAGATATAAGAATATGCTGATAGATTGTTAGATTACTGTACGTGTGGTTTTTTCATTGCCATGAAACGATGCCAAGTGCTTGTAGGTCACTGAATCCAGAAGATATTGTTCTTTGTGCCCGTTCTGCCACTTGGTCCCAGGAATTACTGGCATCCATAACGTTATTAAATGGATTAGCAGGGTCCATGACGTATGGTGCGGAGTGCACGCTGTAATATTAGTGCCTTGTATCAGTTTCACGTGATAATAAAATATCGAATCCAGTCAATAAATATGACATTGTACTTTTAAAGAATCCCCTTCTTAAAAAAAATGAAACCAGAGGGGCACTTGACATATGCAGAATTGATAGATGTAGAACAAACTTTTGTTGCTTTTATTTTGAGACGCATTGATATAAGATGGTCTTTATAGTAGAACATTTTAATTAAAGACAGCCGTTGAAATTGTTTTCGAATTTTTAAAATGTATTATAATCTTACTTGAATTGGCTGTCGTAATTATCATTCCAAACTTTCCTGAAGTTTTGATACTTTGTCAAGGCGTCCAAGACACGATAGAAACCTTTCCGAATATCAAAATCCCTCGGCCGTCCGGCGTCTTCCCATTCTCCAATAGTAATCAGCTCCAAAGGATAAGATACCGGAAGTCTTCGCGCAGAACTCTCCTTTAAAACAAGAATTAAAGAGTGTATGATCGGCCATGTTTTTTTTTATGTTTGTAAAGGAAAAAGAAGACAAATTATTAATTTTAACATGCACTACTACAGAGTGAAAATAAGTTTGAAATAAGTCATATTCAAAAAGAATTTTCTTCAGCATAAAACATTCAAAGTGCTATTAAGACTGAAACCCTATGAGTAATGTGTTGAAAATCCACACACCCTAACAATAATACGGAAGTGTTTCAAATCTTTATCTTCTTCTTGAAAATTTCAAACCAATTCTAATGCATCACACACGTGTTTCGGATAGTAAATCCTCATCAGTGATGCTATTAAATGCTGAAGTGACAAGGCCTGATGTTCAGACACAGCCAAATGTATTATAATACCGTCCTCTAGTTTTATTTTTACATTTTGCAAAGAATATGCGGCTCCAAATTTCCTGTTGGGTCGACTCAGTAGCATAGTTAAATAAAATCTTTGTCCAAAATAACATCAGGAAGTAACCGGATGTGACAGTTCTACCGAATTGAAGCGACGGGTGTTGCATGCAAGCAGGAGATGCTTACTCTTCCTGGGCACTTGGTCTCACTCTCATATCGGGAGTTCGCTTCTTTTCATATGGTGGAGGTTTTTGTTTTTGTTTGCTTTGGTTCCTGTTTTGTCCTGATTTTGTATGCCTTCGGTTTCTGATTTTCTGTATTATCGATTTTGTACTGTAGACAGGGATATGGTCATTATCCATATTTGTCATCGGAAGGATGGTGCTAGGATGTTTTCGCTGATATTTTCAAACAAGAACGATTTTTCACAAAATAGGTACATTTCACTTTTTGTACAGATCAACTTTCTCAAAAAAAAAAAAAAGAAACAAACCGTAAAGCTAAAGACAATGTGAAATTCAAAATTTACCTCAAATGCCGTTTTTCTCCAAAATTTCACAGTCCGAACCAAAGTTCTGAGCTTCGTAACACTGCTGATTTTTCTTTCTACGAATTCCATCTGTAATTTTACCAGGGGCGCTGAATAAAACCTTTTATCGGCATCCGATTTTTGTCTCATTTCACTGAACACTGCTTCAGGACCTAGTGAGAGAATATAAGTGGTAAATTCATTTTTTCTCACAATTCTAACACAATTAAGTATTTGAATTATAAGGGAAACCACATAAAAACTCATCATATAATTATTCATTTTAGTTCTTTTTGCGATGAGACATATGGATGCTCCGACAAGTAGTAGGACTATGCATAATAATACGAAAGTATTCCAACTCTTTACCTTCATGAATAAAATTCCAAACCAATTTTTCCTGCACCAGACACGTGTTTCGAATATTAAATTCTCATCAGTGATGCTTCCATCGGAGGCACGAAAATTCATTTCAGTAGCGCCCTCTTTAATGTTTTGAGATTTGTACATTTACTTTACAGAGAATGTGCGGCTCCAAATTTCCTGTAGGGTCGATTCAGTAGCATATCAAAAAAAAATTGTTCAAAATAGCATAGGAAGGATGGTGCTAAGATATTAACCTCTTTTAATTTCGGATCATGCTTCTGTTTTCTTGTAAGTTTTCGCTATAGCTAAATAATATCTATGATGTTACATCGATAAAGGGCCATAACAAAGCTTCTTTCAGGCGAAAGAGCTGGAAAGAAGAAATTAAATGAATAAGTATCCCAAGAAAGGAACATCAACATTTGTAACTATACTATTTGTTTGCAAATTCATGTATCCAATGCCCTTTTTTCTATTGCGAGATCAAAGAAACAGCTGAGAGCGACAGGTCCGCTATGTACTTGGATATACCGCCATCTTTTGTCGCGAACGGCCATCTAAACACCTCATTGTATGACAAGCGTGAAGATTTAATCTTCCACCTCAACTTCTAGAAACCTCCCTTCGTGAGTAACAACATTCCGTCTTGTCCTGCTGGTGGTGTTTGGTTTCTCAGCTAATTCGCTACGCCAAAGCATGTTCCAAATACAACGATTTCATCATTAGAGCCAGACGGCCTGCGAATAAGTTACTCCTTTAGGCTTAAATTAAACAACAGCTGAAATCATCATCACGGAAGTTCTTTTGTCGCATCAGGAATCCTATGAAAGCATATGAGATCCCTTTTTCCAGAGTTATAAATGACATTCTAAGTTTCGATTGATTGGTTGTCAATATCATAAAAAACTTTATCCGATATGTTATCAATATGTAAATCGAGACAGCAAGCTTTTATGGAACTTTTGCGACGATTGTTGCATGCAAACAAGAAACGCTGACTCTCCCCGGGCACACTGTCTCTTTTCTGAATGATGTTTACTCCGTTGTTCACAACTGTTTCTTTGGGAATTCTAATGGTTTTGCCTTATATTCTCGACCCTAAGACTAAATAACTGATTATTACTTCTTCGATGTTTATTATATCCATTTACTGAAGTTTGTGATAACTAGGGCTTCAATATTTTAATGTATTGTTTGTAGTGTAAGCTTACAGTGAGAAAGCATTTTTGATTTTACAACATGACCTCTAAGTATCCGTATGAGGGCGAAGGAAATCTGAAGAACCACACCAATGCGTATTGATTTTGCGGACTATCGCACTATTTCCTATTAATATTGCAGATGACCGTCCAAAGTCGGTTCTGGAATCACATGGATTTTCATGTTCCAGAGTGGTTTTCTGTGAGTTTGTTTCCTCAATTTCAGATTACGTTTGCATGCTGATTTTTATAGCACAGTTATATTTGGTTTTAAGTACTTATGACGAGAATTTAATGGGTTTTTTTTCGCTCTTATCATTTTAAAGAGATCTTTCTTGAGATCATTTATCTTGCGTTGAGTCTCAAGGTACAATATTGACTTAAATGTATTACTTTTTGTTGCTAGGATATTGCAGGTCGGCAGGATATCAACATCCAAATCATATCCTGAATGACATGATAATTGTACTTTGACGGCAAATTGTGTTTCGCCGGTGATTTGGCATTCTCCATGATCTTCAAGGAAACGGCGGAGAACTGTTCGCACCCTGGACATTTCCTTCTTCATCTTTGCAATGCTGTCGTATTGAGGATCCGATAGAAAGACAACCAAGTCGGCATCAGAGCGATTTTTAACCGCTGTTCCTTTTCCAAGAGATCCTCCCTTAAAGAAAAATATTTACAAATCACATTGATTTCTTCATTCGTATTCTGTTTTCTGATACAGAGAGATTTCTTTTATCAAGATGCCGTTCCTTATTCCTTTTTCACTTAAATGCGCTTCCGAATACATTCTACACAAAATTTGTCGCTCATTTTCAACCTGTCTTATATTAATAATGCGGGAGGGTTCCAACTCCATACCTTCCCGAACAAAATCTCCAACCAATTTTCATGCACAAGACACGTGTTTCGAATATTAAATTCTCATCAATGATGCTTCCAGCCAAATTACGTTTAATAAGCAGTACTTAGTACTATTAACGAGGATTCAATATCCGAAACAAGTGTCAAGTAAAGTAAAATTGGTGTAGGCTATCTTCGAATTGCTTAAATATTATATATATGAAATAAATACTGCACATAGATGAATATTCATACAGATTATAGATTTACCACATGCAGGAATTCATCCTATATCCTAAATAAAGATGGTTAATGATGTTTATACCTTTATCACTTCCTGTGGCCGTAAGTCACTTGGCACGTTGTTCTGAAGAAAATGAACCAATCTATCTACTACTGCGCTACAACTTGCATTGTATGCATGATCTGGCTCTATTGTTGATGCTACATATCTATTCATTTCAGACGTTGTCAATTTTGTGTCCAAATCGGATGATGGCTCATTCCTCCTCGATACTGATTGATAAGGTGAATTACTTGGTGAAGTACTAGGTGTTGGTCCTATGCTCATACCGTAAAACGGATCACCAAAAGTCCTGGATGGAGTTTGATGTACAAGGTTTTGTCCGGATGGCATGTAGGATGAAAGTTGAGAACCTGATTTAGTGCTTAAACTCGATATCCGGCTTGTTATGCTTTCAACTGGATCATACCTCTGTGGTTTTTCACTCTATGAAAAAAAGAAGAAAAGCTAGTTTCTCTTACTTTTGACAGTTCCTTCTTTTTATGTTGAATGTGACATGAATTGACTATGAATTGTTTTAAACCTAAGAATCTATGATTTTACACTCGTTATTTGTCTTGTGCTCAGTATGCGATTGAATCATGAAGTCGATACTACTGTGGCAACTAACTTATTATCTTAATAAAAAAAAGTTATTTTCTTAATAAAGCTATCAATGATTAGACTGGAATAATGAAATGAACATCCACAATTTAATGCAGAAAATGACGCAGAGTCTGACTGACTGTGACGACTTTTATTTTTGGTACTTCAACCAGGTCCGGTTGGAGATTCCCACCCTTCTTGCATGTCAACATAATTATCTTGCATATTGACATAGATACGTCGCATGACGACATAATCCATAGAAAAATATCTCGCATGTGGGAGGCAGAGGTATGCCACCATAGGTAACAACAGAACTTTTGAATAGTTGTGTAGTGCAAAGGATTCATTCCCGAATTCGATTCTACATGTACAAAGTTTGAACTTACTTAACGTTCTTTTTTTGTTTTTTGTTTTGAAGTAATCCTTAAATACGAAAGTCGTTTGAGACCTTGTCTCATCTCTTTCTTTTCTTTATTATTAGCTATCTGCATCAGAATTTGGTATAGGATAACCGAAATATAGTTGAATGAAAATTGCAAACTTTAGCTAGATATCGTCAGTCCTAGGCATAAGTTGCTTTACATTTGTTTTAATTCACTACTGCCAATAAACACCAACAAAGCGAAAAAAGTCTTATTTGTCGTTGCGGTGTGGTCTTGTTGGAGAATTGATTATGCACAATCACAATGGAAATGACAATATTGAAAGTGGTGCCACTGAAACTGGATCTTTTTTTGTAATCAAATTTAACAAACATAGGAGCCAATAATTGTTACAAAGGACCATGTTTATTATTTTGGATAAATCCACACCAATATACATTATGAAACAACTATAGATGGGCAAATCCAGAAATGTGATATTATCCAGATGTGCACTTGAATTCATGTCATAAGCAAGACACACAAACAGATGCAAAACGAGGAGGTTATAAAAAGGATGAGGAGGGGATCTCAAGCAAGACTACTCTGCATTGACTACACAATAACATACCCACAGGATGCACGGAACATCAGGCAAAACAAATTAATTCACAGGGAAAGAGCACAAGGGGCACGACGCTCACCTGATTCCTATGCACACTCTTAACCTACTGACATTGCATTATGATAGAGTCAGTGCCAGAATTTGAACACAATATGGGATCTATATGCACATAAATCATTTTCTAAAAATTAAAAAAAAAACCAACTCCAATATATAAAGTTTAGGCATAGAATATATATCACAGCATAAAGAAACTTAAATATGACAAATACAAAGTTAATTTAAGGTATTAAAGGTATTCAGGTAATTAAAAATTGCATAAAAAGCTGACAAAATGGGGAAAAAGGAAAAAGGAAGAACAAAATGTGGGGGTGTCGGTGCTTGGACTCACAACCTTTGGGTCCATGTGCATATTTCTATTCAGATTAATGTATATCAAAGCAAATAGTAACTTAGAGATGACAAACATGCACTAAGTAAAGGCACAAAGCCACACATTTATAGAGTAAGTCAAAGAAACAGATCAAAAATGAGCATTTCTGACATAGTCCGTCATACATGTATGACACATAAACATGTCAAAAATGTGACTTTGGGCTGGAACCAAAAACAACACTTGTTAAGACATACTTTTAGATCATCCAGATGCTCTCGATTTGACAATATGTACTTCTGTTATAAAGCAGTTTGTCAAAGGAGAGTATCCCCCGTTACCAGCTTTTGCCTGTGGTGGCGCCACCTGTCGACGGATCCGGACAAAAACAACAACTTTTGTAGGGGGCCATGAGTACTTCATTCCTACCAAGTTTAATTAAAATCCCTTCAGTGATTTTTGAGAAGAAGTCGAAAATGTGAAAAGTTTACGACGGACGGATGACAGACGGACCCCGGACACCAAGTTATGACAATATGAGATTTGCTCAGGTGAGCTAAAAATATGAAAAAGGAAGAACAAATTTGGTACCACCTGGTCCATCATACCATATAAACATTTTTTCTAAAATTCATTAAAGATCTAAAACGTTGGTACTTTGACAAAATTCTTTCACAATTATATTTCTAAAAATAAATATAAAAAGAAAATGTGAAAAAAATGAAAAAGAAAAAATATTGTTTTGTACCCAACGGGCTTTGAACCCAATAACCTTGGGTTTATTGGCCTATGTACAGTCTTGAAAATTCCAAAAGTGCATATTTTGAGAAAATTCTTTCACAGTTGCATTTCTTACTAGAAATACCAAAACGAGTATGTAAGCAATTTCAGGGGAGAAGTTGAAAATGTTAAAAATGACAATCCCCCCTTCACTTTTTGCAATTAAAAAAAAACTTTTTAGCAAAATTCTTTCACATAAGCATTCCTCTAGTTTATCATGGCTAAAATGAACTAAATTGGGGTACCAAATTTAGCCAAGATATAAAAGAATAAAAGAAATCTAAATTTTTGTATTAAAAATATCTAAGTCGAAAATGACGTCAAAACGCGTCAAAAATTAGATATCGGATTTTAACGAAATGAACCAACTTGTAAACATAATACGTCCCTCCTGATCACTCAGATACCATTAGTTTTCAATCCATGTAGCGATTCTGGAGAAGAATATTTTTTAAGAGGGATACCCTCTAGGGCCTAATTGACCCCGGCCTGGATCCATCCCTGAAGGGATCCGACCGAAATCAACAAACTTGGTAGAGGACCTTTAGTACTTCATGCATACCAAGTTTCATCAAAATCTTCCGAGCAGTTTCGGAGAAGTCGAAAATGTGATAAGTTTTTAAAAGCGTTGATCACAAAACCGCCGTGCAAGTACGTGCTGTCTACGTGCAAAACTTTTTGGATCCGCACGGTGTCCGCACATTATTAGTACGTGGTCCGTACGGCATCCGTACGAATTTGGGAACACGCTGACAGGACGTAGTAGTTTTAGTGCATGCAGAACTTTCGCTGCGTCCTGCCTGCGTTCGGTCAACGGATTCATCAAGAAATATGACACGCTCGTCGTGAGTACCTTGTAAGTACGTGTAACGCACTTGTCGCATAAGGGAGGGAGTAATCCGTGCGTTAGCAGTACGTGTAAGTGTAACACCCACATGATAACGCAGATCGTACGTTGTAAGCAAGTTGCACGCACGTTGTCTGCACGTGCGACGTACTTGCCACGTGCGCAGTATATGATGCATGTAATAACTCCAATTAGCTGTACGTGCGACGTGCGTTGACGCACTCCTTTCAAACTATTGCCATTTCCTTCCTTGCGTCTTCAGAAAAATGTATCGCACGTAGCTTCTCCAAAAACGCACATCCAAGAAAACACGTACGGTGGGTTGTAACCAGTGCTTAATCACGGGGAAGAATACGTTAAGACGGTTTTATCGCCGTTGTTTTCAAAACCTTTAAAGTTATGCGAGTTTACCGTCCGTGGATAGAAAAACATAGGTGATGCGACGCCATCACCGTCCGTTGTTTAACAATAATTTTGTAAAGAAATATTTTTATCGATAATTGAATCGATGCTGCACAATTTATCGAGTATTTAATATCAATGGGAAATCCAGATGACATTCTTCTTTACATCTATACTAGTTTGGAGGCCATGTCTGCTGTTGTTACGACGGAGTTCAGATCGGCGTGGAAATACTAGATCATTCTGATAATTTTTGAAAGAAAAAGGCATATAATATGACTAAAAGTGTGTTAAATCGTACAATGTTTTATCAAATGGTTCATTTATGCAAATGATAAGTTTCCTTAAACTTTTGCCTCATAAAAGTGATTAAGAATACGAAAAACTTGATTTTAACATTTTATTAAGATACTTCCTTTCAGGAAATATCTTACTGTTATGGTAACTGCTTCAAAGTATGCAAATTGAGATACTGCCGCTTTGCACCTCAAAATATAGTGCTGTATTTAGTTCAGGAATTTGCTGGCTACCACATACAAAATTAAAGAACAAGAATATTCTTTTTCTTGAAAAGAGTTTCAATTTCATAAAGAATAAATGCACCACACAATATCAACTAGAATTCTTGTTTTCACAGCACAATGGTGGCGTAGTAATATACTACTTTGTTTATGACAATGTTAGGAAAGATAACTCAAAAATTGCATTACAGTTTATAGAATTGCCTTTCTTATATCAACACTGGGCTAGATTAACATAGTTTGCGTTGTTTATAGAGATATTATAAGCTTCACATATGAATCCTGTGTTAAAAAAATAATCATTATTGTCTTACGATTAAATTATTCAACATTTTGATAATTGCTGACAATAAATTTTGTATAGATCTAGAAGTATCTCTCAGGACCTTCAGTCCTTTGATGTACGTGACTAGTTGTGATACGATATTTTGTCTGTTGCTAGAAGTCCTATCATTTATCGGCAAAGCTCAAACATACACAATCTCGTCATTATCACGCGTGTCGTCGAAATACATAGAAAAGGGAAGGGTCCCCAGCATGACCACCCTGTACTCACCCAATGGGAAAAACCACAGGAAAGCGACACATAAATGACATCAGACAAATCTACAAACATTCGAAACAGACGTACAGAAACTTCAAACATTAATGACAACACATAAGAGGAAGGAGACCAATGTGCACCCGGTGCCGACTTTGGACGGCAATCTGCTACTATATTATGACATGCGTATAACAGTCTGTGCTCTTCTTGCTAAAGCGAGCTCAAAGTATGATCAACTTCCAAATAAGACAGGCGATCAGGACCCAGTCTTCTCTGACGATATTTGAGCAAATGAGATAAAGAAGATCCTGACGACAATGGCAACAACGCTCACAATAGAGCACCAAATTGGGCATCGAAGGACCCCTAGCAAGCTAGAGGTGGGACCAGGTGTCCGGGAGGAGAAAGCATCCCCTGTTTGACTAGCCGCACCCGCCTCGATGTTCACGCATGAAAATGACCAAAAAAAAAAAGGGACCGTCATGGAGTCACGATTGGCGAATGTGCAACGTTTGGAGAGACACTGGTACAAAACTGTAGACTGGTCCAGTACAATGTCCAGTGTTCTTTTAATGACTTCAGGATCATATCCTTGGTAAAAGATGCGACCGACTATTTTCTTGCATTCGTTTGATCTGCCTTTGATCCTTCTAATATTGTTTATTAGGTCACCGTAAAATGAAGGCAATGAAATTCCCGATGATACATGTACATACTCTCATGCTGGAATTGTCCTAAATGTATTAATAATGCAGATCAAATATGTTATTTATCTGTGAAATCACTGGCGTGTTTTCCACGTCAGCTAAAAGGCTGAGGGCTCCAGAATAAAAACAAAGATTCAGTTATTTGTGGTTGAAAAAAGAGGATAGGATGTCATAAAAGAGATGGCAAAATTCAATACGAAATTCATCAGTATCTCGGTTTGGGCGAACCCTTAAAGGAAATGTCAAAGACAATCATTATGTCAAACCAACAATGGGCCTCGACGAGCTACTCGTTAATCTGTTAAACATGTGAAATGAGTAACGAAACTAAGTGAAATTAGGCACCTAAGAGTTAAGTAAAAATAAAGGAAGACTACAAATGATTCACTGAGCAAAATTTAGCAATATACTTTTTATTTTTCCCAGGAGGATGAGACCCCATTAAGCCTCTATTTTTCCACGCCGATCTGTGAAAACATATATATCTCTTCATCTTCCTATGTACAAAGTCACTGATAATCACAATCAGCAATATCTTCCTCCTCAATTCCAAAATAGAGCAAGTTCTCTCGCATCGATCTTAAGATCTAAGATGCCCACTCGTAACTTATACTTCCCTATTCAAATTCACAAAATAGACCATCGAACAAATCACTGCATATAATATCATTCTAAGTTTATATCATTTTTCTTTTGCGCCTTACGTAACTCCTGAATTTCCCTTTTATTTATATTATTTATGTCTGACTTTCTGACTTTCATTTCCAAACTATCCATCCTCGCAACTTATCCGTCTACATGTATCTTCACTCCTCGTTATCTGAAATTTTATTCACTTTTCAGTTTAAATTTTCTAGCATGCTATACATGTATATATATATCATTTAGATCCTTGTTAGTTATTGGGTTTTTTTCATCGTTCTCCTCGTTAAAAAGATTTTTAAAAAAATATGTCCATCACGATTTCACATAGACATTATTAATGAAATCTAATCATAAAGATAAGCAAATCAATAAATTATCCATAAAAGTTATATTTCTTCGAATTTCTCTTTTGAATTTCCACAAAACATGTAATGAATGTAAAGTTGTGTTTTCAACAACTTTCTGTAGTAGTTATCCCTATATATAAACCAAAAGTTCTTAAATTTGTAGAAGCTCAGAAAAACACGACTGTTCCGGGTACTTAATCTAGACATTTTTTCTTTATAAAAAATATTTTTTTAGAAAAATGCTCTAAAACATTTGATTATGATTAGCAACGGACATCTAACTACGGACCAAATTTCCTATACTGTCTAACAACGGACAGCTTCATTGGAATGTTTAATTTTCCTATCAATTCACTTACTTCTTTTACATTAAAGTGTATTGAATGATTATTTATTAGAGTAATGTCACAATTATAGGAGCAGCATGATGAAACATATGACAAAAGTACAATATTTCACAAAATAGACACAAGTTGACAAGGAATAAAGTGGTGTGTCGTACACGGAGAATGTGAACTTCTCTTTAGCTACGACATTCCACGAATCAGGATTTCTGCAGAAAACCCTATTATCATATTACATTGTACATGTAGATAGGTTTCCCATTGAAATCTCAAAGTTCATAATGCTATATATCATTCATAAATTGCAAAAGTTGCTTACGAAAGTCTACATCCGTACAATCAACGGACGCTCATGGCGTCGCATCACCTGTGTTTTTTTTTCTATCCACGGACGGTAAACGCGCCTAACTTTAAAGGTTTTGAAAACAACGGAGATAAAACCGTCTTTACGTATTCCTCCCCGTGTTAATGGACGGACGCACGGACGACGGACAAATTGGTATGACAATAGCACACTTTTAGCCTTCGGCTCAAGTAAGCTAAAAACAAACAACCAGGCGTACCAAAATGAAACACGAAGGACAAAACATAAGTTAAAGAAGATCGATATACATCCGGCGAAGAATTTTGCATGGCAATCCGCTGTTGAATAGCAAATGATGTGGTTATCCATGTTGTGTGCGCACAACTCTCGCACTATCATGGATAGACTTACAGCTGGCTTATAAACATAAAGCCCTCACACTGCTAGGTTACTTCACACACAAGACAGTACATGGGGCCCCAGGTAACACAAAAAGCCATGAAAATAAATATAAAAAAATGGGCATTCGAAAAACAGCCCGTGACCTGCTGGCTGAAGCGATTTATATTTTATCACCTAAGACGTCCGACAAACTTTAAGATAGAACAAGGGACCTACTAGTATTTGGACGACAGAAATTTTTCACACAAACGAATCTACAACCAAATCACCAGAGACCGCAATGAAACATAGGACATTAATATGACAACACATGCAAAAAGAAACTATTAAAATCAATTATAAATAATGACATGTACCATCTGCATTTTTTTTTTTTATTAATCTACTGATTATATATACGTATAGACTACAGGCTAGTTACCTCAATTATCATATATCATATATCGTAATAATTTACCTGTTGACAAATACCATGTTTGTCTCTATCATGTTGATCTTTATGAGGTGGGAGCTTAAATCGTCGTTGTGGGGTACACGTGTCACAGACTTCAGGATATTGATGGGGATTTCTGCGCCTTTTACCAAACCTATTGTAATTTACAGATCTTTTCTTTCGAGAACGCTGCAAAGAAATCAATAAGATGTCAATCTTATGAAATCAAACATAATTAAGCTATTTGTTACTCTAAAATAGTATAAAATCATATTACCATTTACAAAACGTAAGAGTTTTTTTTTTATTTTCAAGATTTTAAAGAGCTCGCCAAAATGATACTGATCCTGATCGACAGCATTTTTGTGGTGTTCAGAGGAAAGGTCTTCCACAAAATTGTCGGAATTCCAATGGGAACCAATTACGCCCCACTCTTTGTAGACATTTTTCTTTACTCTATGATTTCATTCAATCTTTGGTCTCTGAAGGGAAAAGGTACTTAGCTTCTGACTTTAACTTCACCTACAGATATATAGACGATGTGCTGTTCATCAATAATCCAAAATTCGCGTGTTACCTAAACAGAATCTATCCTTCGGAGCGTGAAGTCAAGGACACTTGGGGAGAGGACTTAGTATAAGTTCTTCTTGTTGTCCAATCCCCTACTTTTTTTTTTTTGTAAAATCATATTATATGCCAATATTCAAATAAATAATGTTTAAACCAACTACAGAGACGCAAATAATTCAGCATCTATTTTGACTGAATGCTGTGACATTGCTGTCCCACGACACTGATGGTCAAGTGAACACCTCACTCTACCGGTGTCGGAACAGTTTCCGGACGGTTTTGAAGGTTTTTCGGGGATAACTCCTCCGTCCATCAATGGAAAACATTCAAATTTCTCTAAAATAATGCTATGCCCTTCCTACAGATACTCATGTTGAAAGGAAATATTAAATCTCTCAAGAAATATAGTTTCTAGGCCGATTTTATGACCCTATATTTTGGCCATATTTCGCAAATCACTATAACAGTTTCCGGACACCTGATTTTAAATCTGTCAATCTCGATCAATTTCAGCCCAAACTGGATGATTTTTTGATAAATATTGTTTTCTTCAATCTTTTCTACAAATGATTGTGTAAAAATAATTATGAAAATAGAACCGAAACTTCTCAAACCACGTAGATTAAAATAGTATGGTTCTTGGTGACTTCCCCCAATGCGCGATATTAAACGGGGCAGAAAGGGATAAAAAGGTGGTGTGATAAAGCAACTTAGATGCAAAATTTTGTTTATATGATTCCTGATTTGAATTCTGCATTTAAAAATCTACAAAATTGTCACAAAATTTTGAAAATAATTTCCTTCAAAGTATTTGAAAAGGGTGACTGTCCGGAAACGGTTATCTGACACCAGAATGACAAACGTGATGACTTCAATTTCAGCATCACAAACTTTCCCTTTCTGAGTAGCAAAATCCCTTTATCGCCTGCGTGTTCATATCTCAATTGATACGTTACGCCAGAACACAGAGAGCTAGGCGGCTTTCAAATAAGCTTCTCAATCAGGTATACGTTTGTGACCGACTAACTTCGTCACTGAGGAAGCTCTACGGTCGATAGGGGAACTCGTTATAAACACTACACGATGTCCCATTGTCCAGAATGGTGGATGACACTCTGCCTTAGATCATTTGAACCATCCAACCACAAAATCCGGGTGTGACAATCTACGGAATTGAAGCAACGGATGTTGTATGCAAGCAGGGGATGCTGACTCTTCCTGGGCACCTGGTCGACCTCACTCCCATATCGGGAGTTCGCTTCTTTTCATGTGGTGGAGGGTTTTGTTTGTTTGCTTAGGTTCCTGTTTTATTCTGATTTTGTATGCCTTCGGTTTATAATTTTCTGAATCGTCGATTTAGTACTGTGTATGGAGATATGGTCATTATCCAAATTTGTCACGCATATGTTGAGATTCTGTCTTCAGATTGCGAATATACCAAAAAAAAATCAAATTCAAGGAATCGTGGTCCCCCGCTTTCGGGTGTTTGTCTTTAAAGAAATGCTTACAGACATACCCCCATTCTTTAATTTTAATAATATATCTCATATATTATCAACATTCTAAATATGAAAGATTAACTCCGAGAAAAGGTCAAAAGGTACAAACTTTTGTTTTGTTTCCAAGGGACAGGGCTTATGAAAAGACATGCACATGTGAAATATTTAAGACCTATGATTTAAATTAAAATCAAAAACTTATGGTTGAGGTTGAAGTTTTTAAATGTGGGTCAACCTCCATGGACAAGGTCACAAGGTCAGAATGTTGTTACCAACAAAAAGGTCTCATCACAAGGAACACACATGTGAAATGTGGAAGCCCTATCATTTTCCATTAAAAAGTTATGGACAAGGTTATAGTTTTTTGAAAAGTAGGTCGAACTCAAAGGTCAAGGTCACAAGGTCAAAAAATTTGGTATCCATGGAAAGGTCTTGTCACAAGAAATACACATGTGAAATATCAAAGCCCTATCACTTTCCATTCAAAAGTTATGGTCAAGGTTAAAGTTTTTAATTAGTAGGTCAAAGTCCAAGGTCACAAGGTCAAAAATTTTGGTATCCACGGAAAGGTCTTGTCACAAGGAATACACATGTGAAATATCAAAGCCCTATCACTTTCCATTCAAAAGTTATGGTCAAGGTTAGGGTTTTTAATAAGTAGGTCAAGGTCAAGGTCACAATGTCAAAAATTTTGGTATCCATGGAAAGGTCTTGTCACAAGGAATACACATGTGAAATATCAAAGCCCTATCACTTTCCATTCAAAAGTTATGGTCAAGGTTAAAGTTTTTAATTAGTAGGTCAAAGTCCAAGGTCACAAGGTCAAAAATTTTGGTATCCACGGAAAGGTCTTGTCACAAGGAATACACATGTGAAATATCAAAGCCCTATCACTTTCCATTCAAAAGTTATGGTCAAGGTTAGGGTTTTTAATAAGTAGGTCAAGGTCAAGGTCACAATGTCAAAAATTTTGGTATCCATGGAAAGGTCTTGTCACAAGGAATACACATGTGAAATATCAAAGCCCTATCACTTTCCATTCAAAAGTTATGGTCAAGTTAAAGTTTTTAATAAGTAGGTCAAAGTCCAAGGTCAAGGTCACAAGGTCAAAAATTTTGGTATCCATGGAAAGTTCTTGACACAAGGAATACACATGTGAAATATCAAAGCCCTATCACTTACCATTCAAAAGTTATGGTCAAGGTTAAAGTTTTTAATAAGTAGGTCAAAGTCCAAGGTCAAGGTCACAAGGTCAAAAATTTTGGTATCCATGGAAAGGTCTTGTCACAAGGAATACACATGTGAAATATCAAAGCCCTATCACTTACCATTCAAAAGTTATGCACAAGGTTAAAGTTTTTGTGACTGACGGACAGACAGACGGACAGACGGACGAACCGGTTTTAATGTCCCCGCGCTTTCGCGAAAGCGGGGGACAAAAAATCGTACAATGGCCGCGCGAAACCAAGTGAAATTGGTCTAATACCACAGACACCAGATTCATAGAAAAAGAAAAATTAAAACCCCATCTTAAACTCCTGAAAACGTAAGATGGGTTGTGATTTTCTCCCATTTGCCCCCATGTGGGATACAGTTTGCCCATAGCGACGCTCATGTAGGGTCACTGTATCCCACATGTACCTCGCGTGACTTTTGACGTCGGTCGTATAGGCCGTATCCATATTGTGACGTCGTTGTTATCCATTGTGACGTCATGATTTTTGCACCTAAAGCGGCGACCTCTCAACAAAAACGTCGTTTTAAAACTCTTTTTTTAACATTCTAATTCTTACTAAACCTATTAAGGCTAAGGACTACGGTTTATTCTTTTAGAATAAACCATTTTCGAGGGCGCTGAAAACGAATATTCCATTATTTTTCGAATTCGATAAAGTTGACGATTTCATGATTTCAAGGAATTTCAAGAAAGGCCCATAAAAATGGGAGAAAAACGATCAACCATATGTTTTTCATGTGGGATGAGAAAAGCCCACCCGAGGGGTCTGGTTTCTGGTCAGGGAACGAGGCTTGTGATTTACTCTCTAGGAATCTGGTTTCTATGTCTAATACGTGTGTAATGATTCAATCAGTACAAGATCAAACAAAATACTTTCGTTAATAATGATACGAAACAAAACCTAAAATCATTCAGATACATGTATTTATAATTTTGTAAGCTGCGAAAATATATTCTTACTTACATAGAGTGAAGCCATGGTATAATTAAAAAATATATCCGTGAAGATGCAAAGCGAAACTTAGTACTGTCGGGTTTCCCTATTCGGATATGCTTAGCAATATCGATCTATCACATAATTTGCAATCGTTTTGGAGGCTACGTAAGTTATATAATAAATCAATTATGTACTTTGAATTTAAATCTCCACATTTACGACTACACCAATTGTAGAAAATATAACTTTAAAAATCAAACCCGATCATTATAAAAGGGGAGGGAAAGATGCAACAAAGAAAGGTAGTAAATCTCACCTGGAGAGCAGCTTGGCACCTGACCAGCATCAAAGCACTCTATTCTATAACATGTAAACCTGGTCACTCAACAATGAAATATAGGTCAGCTGCGGTATCCGTACCATGGCAACGTAGTAGGCATTGTTGGATCCATCATCGACAGTAAGTTGGGAATGCAGATATGCCATTATTCCTAACTTGGTAAGTAATACGCGAAAGAGATGTCAAATCCAACATTCAATCATTGCACCAAGCATCCTACAGAGGTTTGATGTTGGACTTGCACATGTAGTAAGATCGGAATAGAGGTGTCCTTTTTGCTCACGCCGACATCAACATTAATGACAGAATGAAAGCCAACGTATAGCATAGCATTGACTCGAAACTACAACGACATGACATCGTCAGGATCTTCTTTAACTTATTTGTGTCACACAGGTATATGCCCTTTGCCGTATAGAGCTCGTAAAAAAGTTCCCCGCGAGGAGTTTGACAGTAAGTGTTTTGAATATTTTCCATGACATTGTCGCCATAGCACTTTCTATACAGACATAACCTCAAACAGTGCATGTATTTAATATATTGTTTCATTTTCGTGCGTGAACATCGACGGCGGGTGCGGCTAGCCAACAGGGGATGCTTACTCCTCCTGGGCACCTGGTCCCACCTCTAGCTTGCTAGGGGTCCGGCGATGCTCATTTTGGTGCTCTATTGTGAGTGCTGTTGAGATTATCGTCAGGATCTTCTTTAACTTATGTATATCTATACACAAAGACCCTGACCTTTGATCTTGAAAACCAACAAGGTTCGTCTTCTCCACATGGTACTCATTTGTGGAAAGACTGATTTTAAAACATCTTTTATTTTGGATTCTATTGTGTTCACCTTGGTTATATTTTAATGTTCAGTTACGCCCCCCCCCCCTAACATGTGCAAATCATAGGTAAAACGATCATTTTTCATATAAAAATAGTTGCCAGAGTCACCTAATGCTCGACTGCATAGCATAATATCTCTCATGACAGCCAATTTATTTAAACTCCCTTTCTCGGGCAACAACATATATCAAGTCAAATAAAAAATTTAAAGTTATAAATTAAAATTAGTTTATGGTGAACCAATGGTGAAGCAAAATCACTGAAGAGGAAAAAGTAGGTCAACGTCATATTTCAATAGTCTAACCCAAGATGCATTCAATATGCAAGTCTGGTGCATGTAGCACTTATACTTTTCTCAATATTGGCTTTTTAAAGGTAAAATAATTCAAGCGGAAAAAGTAGGTCAAGGTCATTTTATGAAAGTTTGATCAAAGATACATCCAATATGCAAGTTTGGTACATGTAGCACTTATACTTTGCTCAATATTGGCTTTTAAAGGTAAAATCATTCAAGCGGAAAAAAGTAGGTCAAGGTCATTTTATGAAAGTTTGATTAAAGATACATCCAATATGCAAGTTTGGTACATGTAGCACTTATACTTTGCTCAATATTGGCTTTTACAGGCAAAATCATTCAAGCAGAAAAAAGTAGGTCAAGGTCATTTTTTGAAAGTTTGATCAAAGATACATCAAATATGTAAGTTTGGTACATGTAGCACTTATACTTTGCTCAATATTGGCTTTTAAAGGTAAAATCATTCAAGCAGAAAAAAGTAGGTCAAGGTCATTTTATGAAAGTTTGATCAAAGATACATCCAATATGCAAGTTTAGTACATGTAGCACTTATACTTTGCTCAATATTGGCTTTTAAAGGTAAAATCATTCAAGCGGAAAAAAGTAGGTCAAGGTCATTTTATGAAAGTTTGATCAAAGATACATCCAATATGCAAGTTTGGTACATGTAGCACTTATACTTTGCTCAATATTGGCTTTTAAAGGCAAAATCATTCAAGCAGAAAAAAGTAGGTCAAGGTCATTTTTTGAAAGTTTGATCAAAGATACATCAAATATGTAAGTTTGGTACATGTAGCACTTATATTTTGCTCAATATTGGCTTTTAAAGGCAAAATCATTCAAGCGGAAAAAAGTAGGTCAAGGTCATTTTTTGAAAGTTTGATCAAAGATACATCAAATATGTAAGTTTGGTACATGTAGCACTTATACTTTGCTCAATATTGGCTTTTAAAGACTTTATTGCTATCTTAACATTTACCTTATCATCTCAACATTTGCCTTATCATTTGAAATAATTTTAAAAATCCCAACCCCAGGGGCTATATCCTCATCTGGATATATACCAAATGATGTATAATTAAACATTTGCAACAAAAAAAAACCAACAGAATATGAATATGGGAAAGGTAAATGTGTAATCTTAACATTTACCTTATCATCTAGTTCGGACGACGCCGACGCCGACGCCGACGCCGACGCCGACGCCGGGGGTATTGCAATAGCTCTTTTGCACTAAAGTGCAGTCGAGCTAAAAATGAGTAAATATTAACTACCAGTTAGTTAATATAATTGTCAAATGCATCAATTTCAATTCGTTAATCAAATTCTGTCATGAAAATGGGTCCGAAAAGGATGAAATCTGCTAGCTTCCGGGGTGGGGGGTGGGGTGGGGTGGGGGGGGGGGTGGGGGGGGGGGGAGGGGGGGCTCCACTGTAACCTCAACTTTTGGCTTGTGATCTTGAAAATTCTCTTCCAATGACCAATGTCTGTGGAAGGTTTTAATAATTCTATGACTATTCGATTTGTCTTTGTGTTAATAATATTATTTGTGTGGCTCTTTTAAAACGAAAATTTGAGTAAATATGGTTTAGAAACCGATATACTTTCATTCCATTTGTCCAGTGTCCTTGTATTGACCTTGTGAAACACAATAGGTTTTTTCCTCTCCCAAAGTAAAAACCCCAAACATCAAAAATTGGTACAGAGAGAAAAAATGGGTGCATTAAAATCATCAGGAAACTAATAATTAAAATCATTTTGCTTATTTGTTGCCTTGACTTTGATATTGAACAGCTGCATACATGTCTAAATTTCTATACAACTCATTATTTCAATAGAGACTTTCAATTCGAAGGCTTTGTACTTACAAATCACTCCATAAACCAACAAGTGTTCTTAAAGACTTCCAATGTTGGTTTTAAGTATCCCGACACTCGTTTTACAGTGTGTGTGTGTGTGTGTGAGGATGTACATATATGTGTGTTTTAGTGGTCAACAATAGCTGGCAGAATATTATTAGTAATGTTACAAGATTTTGGCTTCAGTTCTTTATGAATTCTAAAAAAGTCCTCTTCAGTATTTGTGAATTCATTGAAAGCAGCATGCATATGAATGTTTGCCCCTAATAACTTCAGCAACTATTTTCCAATATCATGGTGCAAGTTGAGTTCAGTTGATTTTGATGCATAAAGTTCAGTTGATTGTGATGCATATTTAAAGATCAGTTGATTATGATGGATAAAGTTCAGTTGATTATGATGCATAAAGATCAGTTGATTTTGATGCATAAAGTTCAGTTGATTATGATGCATAAAGTTCAGTTGATTATGATGCATAAAGTTCAGTTGATTATGATGCATAAAGTTCAGTTGATTATGATGCATATTTAAAGTTCAGTTGAGTATGAAGTTCAGTTGATTATGATGCATAAAGTTCAGTTGAGTATGATGCATAAAGTTCAGTTGATTATGATGCATAAAGTTCAGTTGATTATGATGCATAAAGTTCAGTTGATTATGATGCATAAAGTTCAGTTGATTATGATGCATAAAGATCAGTTGATTTTGATGCATAAAGTTCAGTTGATAATGATGCACAAAGTTCAGTTGATTATGATGCATAAAGTTCAGTTGATTATGATGCATAAAGTTCAGTTGAGTATGATGCATAAAGTTCAGTTGATTATGATGCATAAAGTTCAGTTGATTATGATGCATAAAGTTCAGTTGAGTATGATGCATATTTAAAGATCAGTTGATTATGATGCATAAAGTTCAGTTGATTATGATGCATAAAGATCAGTTGATTTTGATGCATAAAGATCAGTTGATTATGATGCATAAAGTTTCAGTTGATTATGATGCATAAAGTTCAGTTGTTTATTTTGGTGAAGTTCAGTTGATTATGATGCATAAAGTTTCAGTTGATTATGATGCATAAAGTTCAGTTGATTATGATGCGTGAAGTTCAGTTGATTATGATGCATAAAGTTCAGTTGATTATGATGCATAAAGTTCAGTTGATTATGATGCATAAAGTTCAGTTGAGTATGATGCATAAAGTTCAGTTGAGTATGATGCATAAAGTTCAGTTGATTTTGATGCATAAAGTTCAGTTGATTATGATGCATAAAGTTCAGTTGATTATGATGCATAAAGATAAGTTGATTATGATGCATAAAGTTCAGTTGATTATGATGCATAAAGTTCAGTTGATTTTGATGCATAAAGTTCAGTTGATTATGATGCATAAAGTTCAGTTGATTATGATGCATAAAGTTCAGTTGATTATGATGCATAAAGATCAGTTGATTATGATGCATAAAGATCAGTTGATTATGATGCATAAAGATCAGTTGATTCTGATGCATAAAGATCAGTTGATTTTGATGCATAAAGTTCAGTTGATTATGATGCATAAAGATCAGTTGATTTTGATGCATAAAGATCAGTTGATTTTGATGCATAAAGATCAGTTGATTATGATGCATAAAGTTCAGTTGATTATGATGCATAAAGATCAGTTGATTATGATGCATAAAGATCAGTTGATTATGATGCATAAAGATCAGTTGATTCTGATGCATAAAGATCAGTTGATTTTGATGCATAAAGTTCAGTTGATTATGATGCATAAAGATCAGTTGATTTTGATGCATAAAGATCAGTTGATTTTGATGCATAAAGATCAGTTGATTATGATGCATAAAGTTCAGTTGATTATGATGCATAAAGATCAGTTGATTTTGATGCATAAAGATCAGTTGATTTTGATGCATAAAGATCAGTTGATTTTGATGCATAAAGATCAGTTGATTTTGATGCATAAAGTTCAGTTGATTTTGATGCATAAAGATCAGTTGATTATGATGCATAAAGATCAGTTGATTATGATGCATAAAGATCAGTTGATTATGATGCATAAAGATCAGTTGATTTTGATGCATAAAGTTCAGTTGATTATGATGCATAAAGATCAGTTGATTTTGATGCATAAAGATCAGTTGATTTTGATGCATAAAGATCAGTTGATTTTGATGCATAAAGATCAGTTGATTATGATGCATAAAGATCAGTTGATTATGATGCATAAAGTTGCAATGCACTATTTAGGTCATACTGTGAGTGTTTATAAGCAGTAATCATAGCAATATATGACTGTATGAAAATCATTGTATTTTTTCCATAATAAAACAAACAAAGAATAATATATTTGTCATATTTTTATTTTTTGTTATTTTGTTAAGAATATAAGTTTTGTTTGATCCTTATATATATTATTCATCAAAGACAAGCATGAGACATTTCACTATGGTTATTTTTTAACTAATACAAACCTATTCCCGGGATGTACATATACTGAATGGAATGATATTTTTGATTTCATTGCCATGGCAACAATATTGCCCATTTTATTCTACTTATAGAGTATCAAAAAATTTAACAAAAATGAATTTTGAAAAATGAACATCTAAATTTTTATGGAAAGTTTATAAATATTACTACTAAAATGTCAAAATGGTATTTTTTTTCACTTTTGTGAGGTTTGATGATATGAAATAATATTACAATAGGGAAAATGGAATTCATAACAAACATTGTACAAAAACAGGACATGGTTTAGTATGATTATATGAAAAATATTCAAACATTTTAACGTCAATATGAATACACAAATGAGCATTGTGACCAGTGAAAATATCAATTTCATATATGTAGCATAATTATTCATATTTGACGCATTTTGAAAATTTTATGAAATATATTTAAAAATGTACAACCACCTTGGCACCAAATTTGATGATCGAGCCCATCTATATTTTTTCCACATATACAAGATTATGACTAAATCATGACAGGAGGTATGTTTTAGTGTCCTAAGACAGGTTACATTAACAAAGACTGATTTTTATTATTAATGTATTAAGTGTGGTAGGAAAAAGTCTGAATGAATATCACATTATACAATGGATTCATGTTATACATAGAATTTTTGCAATTTTGTACTAGTCAGAGACCTCTCCATCTAAAATTATGTCAATTTTCTGAGGTTAAAAAAAATTCAAATGTGAAAATTCTGTCATATGTGTTTATAGAAAATTTGTAAAGCATATTTCTGGAAATAAAGAAAATCGTAAAGCTAGTTTTAAGGAGAAAAAATTACTTATGATCAGGTTTCATCAAGAAACATTTAAAATACCGTTTTAATAAAAATTGGTATGCAAATATAACATTGATTGCTCATTAGCACTAAAACTTCAAGTTCATTCTACACAATTTCTCTCATAAAATTAAACAAATTACGATATTTCATCGAATTCTTACACTTGCTACTAAATGCATAGATTTTCAAGATATATATGTGAAAAAATAAAAACAATACATAATATTTACATTTAGCAGTCAAGTAAACTATAAGTATGGCACAAGTATAGTCAGACTTGATGACATAAACTTCTGATGAATAAATAATACACACATCATTTAAGCAGCTGTCATAAATTTTGTGTCGAAATAAATGGGAAAAAATCATAAGCAGGAATGATATAAAACATCAACAGAATCGTGTATTTTTGAATAAAATATAAAAATAGCCAGATCTATTTCATAGATATAAAAATTTGCATAATATTTTTTGTTCATTTGCTTTGAAATATATCCGTTATGAAAATTGAAAAATATAACATGCAATTCCGAAACAACTTTGATTCTTTGAAGCAAGTAAATTTCCCAAGAAATTAGTTATATATAATATCAATATTAAAATCATTTTGACATTTTCACTTAATAAAGAAAAAATTAAAAAAGAATTTAAAGTACCGATTTGTAAAGCTCATTAAAACAGTTTGTAAGTATCAATATGTAAAAAGTTCATTGAATGTAAATGAGAGAGAAAAAAATATGACTGATTAAGAAAAGTTAAATCCTGAGTTCTTGCTCCGACTCTGATGATATTGCCATTGAATACATTCTATTGGACCCATGTCTCTGTCGGTGAGGGGTGGTCTGGCCCGAACTGCCTTGCATCATGGGAGAAATGGAGGGACTCCTGGTTGCCAGGGGCGACAGAGACGGTGTGAAGGACGGTGTTAAAGCAGGCGATGTGAAACTTGATTCATGACTAATGGGTGAACGTGGCAGACTCGGTAACGATGTATTCATTGTACTATTACTAGTCCGTACTGAATTTTTACCATGACTAGATCGTGAATTGCTCGCCTGTATTGAACGTGGAGGTGCATTTGTAATTATAGGCGGTGGGTCCATTTTCACTTGTGGATGTAAGTGGAAGTTTGTATTCACTTTACGCTGAGGTACGGTTTTTATTGGTTGTTTCTTTGGCTGTAAATTATCGTCTTTTAAGCGTGCGATTTCTGTGAACACATGAGCTAATGGCTGATACTGTGGTCCCCAATCTAATAAATAATCCCAATTATATGAGCCACTGTACTCTTCTTCACTGTTAATAACACTGCTTAATGCACCAACATGTTGTGAATCTGGCTCATGAAAGCCTAAGTCTCGGTTATTGCGTTCGTGTAAAACATCGGTATTTGATTCAATTTGATTGTTGTAATCTACAATATTGTCACCAATGCCCTCACCACCACCTTCATCTGAAAACTGATGCATACTTTCCACAGACTGCATAATATTTTGGGATTTTATTTGAATGTTTGAAGAATCAATACCAAGTCTAGCTAAGTAGTCCTTGGAATTTTGCACAGAAGGTTCAGAATTATTATCATCATCCTGTATGCCTGAATCGGGCATATTTTTGCTGCGGAAACCACTTGAATTATTGAGATATGAAGTATTAGAGTTGATCATCATTATTTCTTCGTCGTCTTCTGCCTCAACAGAGCCCCGCCCACTTGAAGCAGAGTGGTGCGACCTGTCAGACACATCAGGTGTGGTAACATTAATAGAATTATTATTCGTTGCCTTCTCATATGGAGGTGGGCCTACTGGAGTTATAGGGAAATCAAATTGCCCATTGTAGTCAGTCTCGTAAATCTGGGCTACGGGTGGTGGTGACTTGCGCGAACGGAATCTCAAAATGATGACGACAATAACGATAACCAATATCACAGCTACGATAGCAAATACAATCACCAGAATGATGGTTGTTGATATGCTTTCTTCCTTGGGTTGTTTAGATACAAGTGCACAACCACTGCAGGATTCGTCAATATCGATATTAACAATGGTTGTTGCTGAATTTGATCCTTCCATACCCGAAGTAGCTTCTATCACAAGATTTACAGAGTTTGAGTTCAGGGAACGCTTGTGCCGAGCATGCGAAACATCTCTTTTCTTTCGACGAGCATTAAAATCACTACTAACATACAAAATGCCGGTTGTCAGGTTAACAGAGAAGTAATCATCGGAAGTCTGCTTCAGAATGTAGAATACTCTACCAGCAAGTCCTTGATCTTGATCAGAAGCATTCACTTGGCCTACCACAAAGCCAGGTTTGGCACTGCCGGGGACAGTAAAGGAGTATTTATCATTGTGAAATATCGGATCAAATTCATCCTCGTCTCGGATCTGAATCTTAACCAGCACAATGTCTTCATTGCCACCTATATCTGTGGCATAAATGTGGAACTGATAACTGTACACACCTTTAGGGAGGTACGGTAAATCCTCATAGTCTAATTGCATAGCGGTATAAACAACTCCTGTTGTAGGATTTATACGGAAAACATTGCTGCTGTTTAAACGGTAAGTCACAATGCCATATCTCCCTGCATCCTTATCATTAGCATGAGCTTGGAATACAGGGGTATTATTGTTTCTATTTTCATATACTGTGGCATAGTAAAACGGTACAGGGAAAACTGGTTTGTGTTCATTGACATCTTCCACATTAATAGTGATGGTCGCAAAAGCTGAATTCTTCTTATGTCCAGAAGGACACTGCTTGCAGTCTGTCGCACGCACAATAAGTTTATGCACAGCGGAATGTTCGTAATCAAGAGACATGCTTGGTGTTATAATCAAATTGCCAGTGTCACCATAGACTATAAATAATCCTTGATCGTTACCAGAAGTTATAGCGTATTGAATTTCATTATTCATCCCTTCATCGTCATCATGTGCTTTTACTTGCATGAAGGATACTCCAGACTGGAAATTTTCCGACAAATTTTTCTTGTATTCTGATTGGTCGAAATATGGCACCATGTCATTAACATCCACCACCACAATGGTTACCACTGTGCTAGCACTCTTTGGCTGAATGCCACTATCAGTGGCCGAAACTATTAAGGAATATCTTGCTACTGTTTCCCGATCAAGGTTCCCGCTAAGAAATATTTGACCAGACTTTCTGCTGATTTCGAACATTTGATTAGTATTTCCTCCGTTTATACTGTAAGTGATTTGCTGATTCCTATCAGCATCTGTGGCATTCACTCTCAAAATATCCATCCCTTTCTGTTTGTCCTCTGACACATAAAATCTGAAAAAAATAATCCCAAATGAATATGAGAATAATTTTCTTTTTTTTCTCTTTATTTCAGCATTATATAATACATTAATAAATGAAATGAAAATAAATACTAAATATAGGTACAAGTGACACAACATATTCAAGAAACCAACTTCAAAACCAAAATTATTTGGATAATTTTTTTTCATTCAAAAATATAAGATCAAGATCATGTAGTACAATGTGAAGAAGAATGACAATTTCTAACAAATACTCAATACTTACGTGTAATTTGTGCTCACAAACTGTGGAGCGTATTGGTTGACAGGAGTGATCTGTAGATGTACGGCTACAACTGCTGACAGCCTTGGTATCCCAGCATCCTCAGCTGTCACAATTAACGTTAAAATTTGCTGGTCAGGACGATGCTCTACAGTCTTGTTTGTATATATAGCTCCTAAAAAGGAAAATAATATAATAAGTACCCGTTCAATACCACAAAAAATGCCTATAGTTTTTGTTAACTCTGCTATGGAAAGCAGAATTATGAAGGAGCTTATTCATTTCTTTATTTTTTTAAAAACATTTTTTCACCTTTCTTTAAGGCCAAAACCAAAATGAGCATTTATAATTGAATACATGTATAGAGATAAAGATTAAGCATTACTAGTATGTAGAATGGTAAAAATAATACATTGATTCATCTACGCAACAAAATACACATAGCAGAATAAAGCATATCTTATCATAGCCATACCTGTAGCAGAGTTAATATAGAAGCCGTCAGTGAGAGACAGACCCAGCCTGTAGGTAAGCCTAGCGTTTATACCAGAATCTGCGTCAGTGGCATTTACAGTCAGTACATGGGTACCAGCAGGAGTCAACTCGGCCACAGTTTTCTGAGGAAAAATATAAATATGAGCATAAATCAAATTATTCAATATAAATATGAATTATTTTTAAGCGTAAAAGAGAATTTTCTTTATATGTTGTACATTTTTCATCAAAATCTGCATATTTGATATTTGTTATATTTGTCAATTATGTTTGTGAAAGTAAACACAACAACAGAAACGTAATCAATGAAAAAATTAAGTTACAGTGTTATGAAGTAAGGAATAATAGTTCTACCTGATAACTTTGTTGTGAGAACTTGGGAGCATTGTCATTTTCATCAGCTACATACACGTCCAATATGGTGAAATCAGTATGCTTGGTGTCGTTTACAACCAGCTGTAAGACAAAGTGTACCCTCTCCTCATGGTCAAGTGGTCTAGCCAGGGTAATACGGCCACTGAAGCGGTCAATAGAGAATGTCTGACCAGGATTACCCTGGGGTGTGAAGTCATACAGTAGTGTAGGGTTGGTGTCTACATCATTGGCTGTCACTTGGGCTACCTGGGTTCCTACATCAGCATCTGGAAATATAGATAGAATTTGTATTGTCACTGAATTCTATATTAATGATATTTTTAAAAGAATCTAGCTATTTCTAAAATTGTCACTTTCTCCTATTTCTACAAATTTTCTTTTGTGTTTTGGTAAAAAAAAAACCAAATGCTCAAAGTTTAAAATGCTTTTGAATACCTCCTCCTATAAATTTCTGTTCAATGTTATCAGGGTAATTTTCTCCCTTTTTCTATTTTATCATTTCTAATTATGTATTCACAATCTCCTTTAAAATCACTTTAAACATAATTTTTGAAACAAACAAAAGTTTACATAACATTTGCAGATTTAGTATTTATCTCCACAAGTTGAAAATAAAACATGGAAACTGCTGAAAGCTATAAATATGTACATTTTTGTACAGTAAGTTGTATAAAATGACCCATAATTGTTTACCTTCTGAGATGTTGACAGGTACTGGTACAGGGAAGTTAGGAGCCTGATCATTCACATCCACCACATTTATCTTCAGTACACATGTACCCGTCTGAGGGGGATTCCCCTTGTCTACAGCCTCTATCACTAGCTCATACTTAGGGGTGATCTCAAAGTCCAGTGGCAACTTGGTGACTACTATACCAGTGTGGGGAGGGAAGATGTCAAAGGCATTCTGATCATTTCCTCCAATGATGTTATAGATAAGGTCAGAGTTGTCCCCCGAGTCAGCATCAGTTGCTAAAACCTGTAGGAAATCATGTAAATTGTTATAATCATTGAATGCAAATTCTTCATTTAATGTTTATATTTTGTATGAGCCAAAAAAGCAAGATCAATCGAATCTATCATCCACTGTAATCATTAATTTGCTAGTTTGATGAGAAGGCTTAAATCTCGCCCTATATCTGATGTATGTACGCATTAATGATAGATTTAATCAGAATTTGATAGATATAATCAAAATTTGATGAAAAAGGTAGATAATCAATTGGAATTTTAAACAAATGTCACTTTTTACAAATTTAAGATAGATTTTCATTGCCATTTCATCGCTATACACATTTGTCTGAGAACTACGTCAAGAAAACACACCTGAGTGACAAAGACGTTGAGCTGTTCCTGGGCCTCCCATGTAGATGAGAAATACACATCCTGTGCAAATTTTGGTTGGTTGTCATTTATATCCTGTAGAGTTATGGTTACTGTGGTGTAGGCAAACAGATTACTACTGGATGCTGTCACAATCAGTGTAACGACTGGAGTGGTCTCGTAATCCAGGCGACTGCTGTCACGAACAAATATCTGACCTGTTTTTCGAGAATATGATGCTTTATGATATAATATTTTTCATGCATATTATTTTCAATTCTGTTATTCTTACCATCCGGCATGATTTATACATGTACCAATTTCTTTATAATTTACATATTTCAGAGTGAAAGAAATATGACCTTTACATTTCAAAATATAAGAAATATTCTTTTGAAAATAGACTATGTAGACTTTGTATGAATTCAATTATCATTTTGTTTACCGTTGCTACTGATGATATTGAAGGTTAGGTCATCCAGAGCGTTAATGAAGCCGTAAGTAATGGTTCCGTTTCCCAATCCTACATACTGTGCTGCCACCTGTGTGACAAACGTGCCTGTCCCAGAATGCTCCTTGAATGTTGCCGTGTAACTCTGTTGCTGAAACCTCAAACTGACAGACCCAGATACTCCACCAACCACTACCTGGACCATACCTGGAGAAAGGAAAGCAAAAACTATTATGAATTTTGCTCAACATAAATGTAGCTGAAGTAAGAATATCTTTTAATACACAGGTAATATAATGCTAATTAATAGCTTAATTTGGCATTTTCAATAAACAGAGTTACTTCCTATTTGGGGCAGACTGCAGTATCTTACGTCAATTAATTGTTATCATCAAATTCTATGGAAACCAGCCTAAAATTCAGGAAAATCATACTGAAAATACTAGTAAGACATTCCGTCAAAGTTTCATTACGTCATGATGCATGTATGTCAGATACTATTCAAAACAGAATGTAACTCTTTATATTGAAAATAAGAAATTCTTACCAGTGGAGCTCTGTTCAGGGTTTCCGAGATCTTTTGCCTTTATCTGCAGCATAAACGAGCCCTGGACATCTGATCCAACTGTCTGTGACGTGTAAATGTCGCCACTGACTGAATCTACACGGAAGTAATTAAATGCCCTCAAGTCAGTGCCAGCAGAGTTCAGCTCATATCGTACTTCACCATTTAATCCTGCATCTTTGTCATCAGCCTCGACTCTAATTACAAATCGATTTGCCGGAGTGTTGAGTGAAAGGTTAGTGTGATAGGGAATTTCTCTGAAAATGGGGGCATTGTCGTTTACATCTCCAATGTTGATCCTCACTGGGATAGTTGTATTCCTTATATTGTTCAGTCCTCCATCTTTGGCTACTACATGGAACAGATATGTGGCTTTCTTTTCTCTATCAAAGTGCCTGTAAGATAAATTAAATAAATTCTTTTAACAGTTATCTTTCTTTCCATTCTGAATGGAAGAAAAATTTCACGCCTAAAGTAGAAATAACAATTCACCTATTTGGAAAATAAAAGTATATTATATGTAAATATATACAAACCCAAGAATCTTCTTAATGAAATAATAACTTTGCATCTTTCTTGTTTCATAGTACAGAAACAAAGAATACTTACCCATTTGTGGTGATATTCCCCGTGGCACTATCCACTTGGAACAGTCCATCAGTGTCATTACCCAGAGAGTACGTAATCTTGGCATTTTCTCCCTCGTCAGCGTCCGTAGCTGACACCTGTAGTACAAAGCCACCCATCACAATATCCTCCACGATGGTAACGCTGTACTCCTGCTTGGAGAATCGTGGGAAATTGTCGTTTTTGTCCAGGACTTTGACCACCACATTGCTGGTACTGGACAGAGGTGGACTGCCGTGGTCTTGTACTTGGATGGTCAAGCTATACTGACTTACATCCTCTCTGTCCAGGGCTCTACAGGACAACTGACCAGTTGATTCATCAATGCTAAAGGCATTGTTAGTGTTTCCACCTGCAAGAAGAAGGCATCCTTTTTATAAGATTTTCATAGGTTCAAATGATTTCGTTCAAGATTTTTAAATATAAGCTCTTGCTAAAAATGACCAATGCATTTCAATTATCCAATGAATTTTTATCAATGTCTGAATTTTGTTCTGAAAGGATCCTATCACAATTTGAAAGACATAACATACACGTACTTCATATTCTTTAGATACTTAATAATTTTCAAAATTCATATTTTTCAAAATCGATAATATGACAAGTCAATATTTCACTTTTCATACCAATTATGGAGAATCTGAGCCTTGCGTTTTCTCCGGCATCCTTATCTGTAGCCAAAACCTTGTGTATAAACGGCTGCTGCGTGTTCTCCGGTACCTCTAGATGGACATTCTGTTCCGTAAACGTGGGAGTATTGTCGTTTACGTCAGTTACATTAATAATTATCGTGGTCATATCAAACTGTACAGGATAGCCGTTGTCTTTGACGTAGGCGGTCAGTATATAGGATGACTGGACCTCCCTGTCAAGCCCTTGCTTGACCCGTATCTGACCAGTAGTGGAGTCCAGGGTAAATATGTTGTTGGCTGTTCCCTCAGGTAGAGAGTATGTAAGCTGGCTGTTTTCACCTGAAATCGAAGAGTGTGATTCTAATTTTTTTGTCCATTAAGAGAAGAATGGGCAGATAATAAACACTTCTTTCTTTTGAAGATTGCAACAATTCACTTTAACAAAAATCTTGTATGATGTATGATAAGACCATCTCCATTTTCAAATGTTCTCAATTAATAAATAATGATAATATGGAACAGTCTCGAGGTTGATTGTTTTGTGAACACATATCTTTATTCTACGACAGAATTTTAGTCCTCTTTGTTGTGTTTTTAAAAGAAAAGATAACACTCACCACTGTCAGCGTCTGTGGCAGATATAGCCAGTATGAGTTTGTCTGTATAACTTCCCTCAGTAATGGTGCCTATATATGTAGAGTTGATGAATCTAGGAGCGTTATCATTCACATCCAGTATCTCTACATTGATGACTGTCAGTGTTGACTGTCTGGGGAGGCCTTGATCGCTAGCCTGAATTGTCAGGGAGTAGGTGGTTGTCGTCTCTCTGTCTAACGGTCTCTCAATCGTCAACTCTCCTGTAACATTACATAAGAATTGATTGTTCAATTTTGACAGCTTATAGAGTATGAACTTTGGTTTGTCGCATCACAAATATTGTAAAACTGTGTAGAGAACATATTTGGAAATTATATAAATATTCAATTTCCCGTATTTGTGTCAGTCTCTTCATTTTGCAAGAAAGTTCATTTTTTCCAAATAATCATTATTTGAAATAATAACATGTAAGATGTTGGAAGGCATTCTTTCATGGAAAAAAAGGTGCAATGTTTTTCTCTACTACTTTGAATTGAATATGTATATAAGTTGTATGCAGATTGGCACATTTTATGTATTTTTAAAGAAGTTTTTGGAAAATAAAGAAGAATGCATTTTGTACCTCTAGAAGAATTCAAATTAAAGTCTCCGTGTTGGTTTCCACTGGTGATCTCATACACAATGATATTATTCCTACTATTATTAATGTTGCTATCAGCATCTACAGCCAGTATATGTGCAACAGGGAATCCAACAGGCTCATTCTCCAAAACTCTAAACGATGAATTTCCCTTGAATACTGGAGCGTTGTCATTTTCATCTTGAATAAATAACCATACAGTGACAGTGGAGTGCAGCCTATCTACGGTTTTCGGTGCAGAGTCTTCGGCCTTGACGGTAAGTGACAGTTGACGAGTCTCCTCATAGTCTATGGATTTTGCTATGGAGAGTTTTCCAGTATTAGGATCCACAGTCAGGTAGCCTTTATCAGGCCTCTGACTCTCTATGGTATACTGTACAGTGCCGTTAGGTCCCGAGTCTCTATCTGTAGCTGTGAAGGTGTAAATGACATGACCCATAGGCAGGTTCTCTCTCCGCGTAAGAATCACGGGATCTTGTTCAAACTCAGGTGGGTTATCATTGATGTCTTCCACTTCAATAATCACGTTGATCGTACTGCTTTTTGGGTTGTATACACTATTGTCAATGGCCTTGATACCGATTGTGTGGGAGGAAGCTTGTTCGTAGTCAATCTTTCTTATCACATAAATATCTCCTGTTGATATATTTAAGGCAAAAAGCTGAAAGTGGTTTCCTGCTACAACATAGTATGATACCCTACCGTTTTCACCAGAATCTCCATCTGTTGCGACAACTTTGCCAATAATAGATCCAGTTGCCGTGTTTTCTACAACTCTCAAGGTCATCTCTTGGGTCGGGAAGTATGGCTGTTCGTCATTGTCATCCTTGACGCGAACAGTAACATCAATATTACTACTTTTGGGAGGATTTCCACCATCTTTGGCCATCACTATCAGGTTGTAGTTATTCTTCTGCTCATAATCCAAAACTTCAAGTGAAGTAATCAAACCACTTTTAGGATTTATCTCAAATAGATCAAGAACACCTTCATCACCTAAAATAAAATATAAGAATATGTTACTAGAGCCAAATAATACATGTACAGACTTTACTCCTAAAATTTTGAAGAGCTTCTGGATTTCAAAACTAGATCATTAAAGTGAAGAAATTAGACAAGTATTGTATGTGTATCTATTTAAGCACAAGTATTTTTTTTTTAGCCAAAACAGGTGAAAAGTGTCAAAAAGTCATAATAATCATGAAATTGTGCTTAAGGCTACCTTTCTACTATGTGTAATTTAAAAAAAATCTGGATATTAGCGTAGCCTTGAATTAAGTAGCACCATTACAGTTCTCATTTTGCTAAATTATGACTCCTGCTAAAGTAAGTAACACATATGGTATCTCAAATGTGAATATATGCTATATTATGCTTAAGTATAATTTAAATTTTTTTTTAATCTTTAGTCATACCCCCAGTTAGCTTGAATGTCAGTGTGCCATTTTCCTTCTCATCCTGATCATATGCCACCATCTTTACCACTGACGTGCCTTTAGGTCTGTTCTCTCCAATCATCACCTCAAGGGGTTGTTTGTTCAGGAAAGTAGGGGCGTTATCATTGATGTCCTTGACAATGACCTTGACATTGGCTGTGTCAAGTTTTGGAGGTGTACCTTGGTCAGTGACAGTCACTATAAGGTCGTATTTTGACCTTGCCTCTCTATCTAACATATTACTTGTACTGATCCTCCCATTGTATGGACTGATAGCAAATGGAATGTTTGAATCAGTAAAGCTATACTGGAGTTGTGCATTAGATCCTTGATCTGCGTCAGTTGCTAACACATCACCAACTATGGTACCCTGACTTAGATTCTCTGCTATCTCAAATACATACTCGTTTTGAGAGAAGATGGGAGAATTGTCATTCACATCTTTGACTCTAATGTTAACCTGAGCCGTGGCAGTTTTAGAAATACCTCCACTGTCTTTAGCTATGACATTGAATGCATATTCCTCTTTGATCTCTCGATCAAGCTCCTTTCTAAGATAGATCCATCCAGTTGTACCAAACAAGCCAAAAGTATCGGAGTAGGAATTGTCAGCTAGACTGTAAGACAGTGTATCTTTGTCCAAATCAGTAGCGTTAATTTGTAAAATTTCTTTTCCAATTGGTATTGTCTCCTCAACTTCCTTTACAAACACAGCCTGCGTAAACACTGGAGGGTTATCATTTACGTTACGGACCAACACAACCAATGTCATGTTGGAGCTTAAAGGAGGAGTCCCTTGGTCAGATGCTGCAATGACTACATGATGTTCTGTAGCATTCTCGTAATCAAGGTGGCTCTGAAGCATCAGCTCACCAGTAACAGCGTTAATTTGGAACAAGGACTGGGGATTTTCCAGCAGACTGTAGCGAATTAAACTGTTCTGACCGCTATCTGCATCTGTTGCTTTGGCCGGGTACAGAGTGGTGGCTAGACTCTCATCCTCCTTTACCGTTATTTGTAGCTGAGGCGATGTGAAGACTGGTGCATTGTCATTGATGTCTGTGATCGTAATGTTAACCTGAAATGGTATTATACGAATATAAGTTTCGCTTATTCAAAAAATTTCTGAGCTTCGCTTTTTTCAAATTGGCTACCAATCTTCAATAAAAAGTCATTTGCTACATGTATCAAGTATTTTCATTGGCTTAAAAGTTGAGGTTAAATGTTGTGTATTTTCCTTTGAAACTTAAAAATATAAATAGATATTTATTCGTAACCAGTAAGTACTAAGGTTTTTATATTACCTGAGCAGTTCCAAACACTGGTGGTACACCGGTTTCTGCCTTCACACTGAGTAGGACAAAAGGATGAGTATCATGATCCAATGGTTTGTCTACGGCAATTACACCAGTCTGCTCATATATGATGAAATAACCAGCTTGGTTCCCATACGTGATGGAATATGTCACACCTGCTGTAGACATAAGAGAAGTACGATTAGTCAAATATCGTTTTCAAATGTAATCCTGAATATAAAACTTACATTCTTTTTAAATTTTTCAGAAGAAAAGCATATTTTCAGTAAGAAAATTAAGTCCCAATAGCCATTTTACTAGAGACTGATCTTCTTCTGAGTTCAAAGTATGTTGTTGATGCGAAGTAAGCGATTAATCCATAAAAACATCCATGAAATTTGATTCTGAAAATTCAGAGACAGAAGTATCAGACTTTGAATATTACCATTATCAGTTCCAGTGTTGTGGACATCAGCAGTAACATTGCCAACAATGATGCCTCGTGACACACTCTCGGAAATGGAGAATTTATATGTAGGTTGTCGGAAGACTGGTGGGTGCGAGTTGTCCCCAGTTACACTAATATAGACAGTAGCATCCTGAGGTGATGTCAGACCTCCTCCATCTGTAGCACGGATGTTCAGGATGTAGACACGCTCCTCACGTGGCAACGATCTTGTCAAGTAAATGTGACCTGTAATAAATAAACAAATAAGTTTCAAAAATTATTTGTCTGTGAAAGGTTCAAATTTTAAGTTGAAGATCATGAATGGAAATAATATTTTCTATCTTTGATATTATTTAGGAAATATTCAGTTCCTGTTAAAATGATGGTCCAGAGTCTTTGATTTTTTAAGTTTACAGACACATAAAAAATTACAAGAAAAATTTTAATAGTTTTAAAAATCTACGTAAATCCAAACATACCTGATGTACCAGTAGTATTCACAGTGAAGTAGCCCTCGTTATTCCCAGATCCGACAATACTGAACTGGATTTCCTGGAATGATCCGCTATCCAGATCACTGGCTTGTACAGCTATTATCTCCTTACCGATTTGTGTGGTCATCTCTATATTTGTACTGTAGTTGGTGGGGTAAAACCTAGGGGCGTTGTCGTTTACGTCGCTTAAGGTCACCTTGATAAGGGCACTGCCATCCAAATTGCCTAGATATCATATTGAAATATTAAATGATGAAATACAGTCTTTTGAAATTATGAACATATGTTTTCGAACATAAATAATGTTTAAGTATGTAAGTAAAATTTATAGTATTGAATTTCTATAAAAACAAAATTGAAGTATAAAAACACAAGTAAATAAGCAAAATTTGTGACGATTGATGATGATAACATCATCAGGCAAAGTTATAATCATAGAATATTATCACAATTTTAGCCATTTACATGAAAAGTGCATTAGTCTTAATTACCTAAATCTTCAGCAAATACTGTAAACTCATAGCTCTGTCTTGTTTCGTAGTCCAGTTGCTTGGCAACACGAAGAATTCCTGAGTTTCTATCAATACTGAATGCATCAGAAATTTGTTGTTGTGGCGTGGTGTAGTTTTTGAGGTAGTAGAAAACTTGGGTGTTACTATTACAGTCAGGATCTGTGGCACTGACCTGAAAATTATATAAAAGGTCAAGGTCAAATCACATACCATACTAATAATCTGTTCAAGGTCATGGAATTGCAATATGGCAAGTTTATAAATGCTCAAACATGTCATACTGATATTTGAAAGATAATTATAAAAGAATTGATAGAATTATGAAAAATATAACACCCAGCGTCTGGTTCAGTATGTGTAATTGTATTTGATGTATGGATATAGGTAAATTCTTCAAGTGATTTCGTGCAAATCGACTGTGAGAAATGTTTCTTGTAAGCAAATAGAATAAAAGTGTCATATTTATATGTGATAGGTAAATTAAGCTTAATTGCCTCTGATTACACACTGTATGAGTTGATCCTTCTATATTTCAACAAAGCTACAGGTCTTAAGTGCAAATCACCTGGCGAAATGAATGTAAAATATTTAGATCCTTTGTATTAATGTCACATTTATCCATCATCCATCCAATAAAATTGAGAACAGAAAACAAGATCAGAAAAGAGATTCGAAGTAATTGTGGTTAAGCGTGTGGAAAGAAAAAATCTGAACATTTTCCAGAGATATGAGCAAATTTGTCCTTCTATGCGTCATTGCTAACAGACAGTATCACACCTACTCAACAAAGTTAACCCATAATGGTCTCGAAAGAACACAGTGTCTAAATTTTGAACGTTTCAATGAGCACTACACTAATAAGGTAAAATTATGGTTTCTTTCTTTAGAAATTAAAATCGATAAGAACTGATCGTGCTGAACGTAGAATACCTACAAGTTCCACTTGTACATATTGCTTTTATTGGAAATAACGAATTTGTTCGATTCGAGGCCCCAATTATTATCATGATAGAAAACTGAATGCAAACTGCAATTGATACGCAATCCTCGTAACAAAGCGTGCAAAGTGGGTGTTCGTGATGTTGCGCAACATTTACTATTTAAAATTTTCTTTTCAATTGATCTGAAGTGGTTTCTCCACGATATGGCCCCACAGTGAGATATCAGGGAACGATCAAGATTTTACTGAGATCAGGAGACGGACAGATATGCAATGAGCACAGATGCTATAACATGTTTCCCACAGTCCATTCATGATTTTTTTTTCTCGTTGTCCCCTTCCCGTGCAAAATCCTCCCATTACCGAATTTTTACCTCGATTGTTACAAAAACTGCAGTCGGATCAGTTGCGTCCCAGACAAGAGTACGGATGCTACCACATGTTTTACAGTCCCTCATCCCCCTTTGCCCAATTTTCGCCCGCATTGTTACAAAAAATTGCAGTCGGGTCAGTTGCGCATACTCTTTCACGTCTCAGACAAGGGGTTGTATTATGATAAGTAATGGAGTCAGTTCTAAGACAGTCCGTAATTGCTTCCCATTTATCTTCATTTTAGATAAAACGCCTAACAATTCTACAACAGAGGCTTTTTGCATCTATCATCGCGCTCACAAATGCCTGTGTTTTGGGGTTATCACGGGTCGCCGTTTTCACATTATTTTCTGCATTTTATTGCGCAAATTTCACGGAACATCTTGGGAATTCTAAACTGTAGATAAAACGTGACATTTTTCGTGCATTATAAGAGTCGGAATTCCCTCAAAGACAGCTGTTTTCAAAGAAAGATAAATGCTTGTGTTTATTGAAAAGGAAAATGAGCTGAAAACAAGTGAATTTAGCGAGAATGTATTGCATTCTAGAAAATAGCATCTTGCCCTTTCAGCGACTTATGTATTAGGTATCAAATAATTAGACGGATTAGTGATGCATTGAGGTTCCACCGTATCCCACAGGGACGGAGATTTCTAACGTTTTGAACCTACTTCCTTTTGATCTGTGTTCAACTTGAAAAATCCTGGAAGTCATTTCGACTCCTTTCTGTTTCAATCATTTCCAATCATGAGGTTGCTGCGAGTGCACTTTATGGAACAATCATCATTCCCCGCTCAGCTGTCGTTTAAATCTACATGCTCAACCAAATCAGAACTTTAATTACAAGGAGATTAAAAGATTTACGAACAAATTGCATAACATAATCTACAGAATATGCATTCACCGTATGCTGTAATTATTGCAATAAATTCCCCTTTCATCTCGATGAAATAGACCTAGAATACACAGAGGGGAACAGCCTATCAGACCCAAGGGAATCGAGTTTCACTTTCTTCCGAAGAACATACAATTTTTGAGCGCTTATATTTCTAATAGTGGACAATTTTAGCATATATTTTCTGGACCAAAGATTGCTATTCTATTTTCCTCTCTACAGATTTTGACCTGTACGCTTCAAGTATGATTCGTTCATCTCGATTTCATATATAAAATTCCTGTACTAAGTAAACGGGTATTAGGGCAGATACAGATATTATCATTCAGGGGGGAGTGTGATGTACTGGGGAGCTTCTATGCAGGGAGAATGGTTAATAAAGTCGTGTTCGTTCGCCAGCCTCGGCGGTTACACATAGATAAAATGCCTATTCAAAATCAAAGAGTGCATGCCGATTTTTGAATTGATATTGGTTAATACTCCTTTACAAATTCAACGACTCGAAAAGAATATCTGATGCAAGAAATGAAACGAAATTAAACAAGGAAATAAAACCCAAATAGAAACCCTGGTTACATATAAAGATTTATGTATAAAATTTCTGGTTGTACTCGCAACTTCACAGAAGGACAGACAATTCTATTTCCTGTAAACATTCCCGAGATTTTATTTTACACAAAACACAACATGTCTTGACAACAGCATGCAATAACTGTTGCCTTATGTTACCCGCGGAATTTCTACATCTCACTAACTATACTCCCCTCTTACTACTGGAACATACTAGCTTGTAATTGTTCCAATTTTATGGCAAATTAGTGTGAGGGCTGGAAAACGCAGAACATGCTGTGTTCGAATTATCAACGGAAACTTGACAGATGTAGATTCTACTGTTTTGTGATTTGTTTATTTTACTGCAAACTGGCGCTAATACTCTCTAAATTGCCGATTACCCACTCATATGTGCATCATGCAGGTACTCTGCAGAAATCACCTAATCAGATAAAGTTTCAAATCTTTTCTTCTATGGGAGGTAATAAATTTGTTTCTACCTCCCCCTTCTTCAACTCTCTAAATGATTTTAATGTTTCAGCATTTGCACTGAATCTCTCTCTCTCCCTCACATACTTTATACTTTATTTAGAACCTAAGGAGCCAAACATGTATATGAATGAGTTTCTTTGTAAATAACAGTGAAAATTGGTAAGTGTCCAAACATTTAAAACGAGAAACCGATCGCCTCAATACATTGATATTCACTTTGTTTAAACTAAGTTTCAGGTCGATAACAAAGAAATGTCTTAACCTCACGAAAGGTTTCAATACTCTGAAATGAGAAACGTAAAACAAATATTTTGATACACTTTCATGCCTGGTATTATATTGCAAGCTAACGGGGGGCTTAATGTACAAGTCATTCTGTTAATATAAAGAACTTTTACCATGTTCTACACAGGGTATCCCTTTGTGTATATCGACCTAGCGATTCGCTACTTGAGTTTAAAATTCTCCAGTAGGTATCATAAAGCCGGCCAATATGTTAATCGATACTCGCAGGAAAAATGAAAATCAATAAAAGAGTTCATACACGATGGCTCGCAGACTTATCTCTATAGGTGTAATTGACACACTCCAAAACTAAATTGTTGGTGGGTGGAACGCAAGAGATTCGTTAATTCTACAACATTACATCTTGCTGAAAACATTTATGGATTTCCGATAAGATAAAGAAAGTAGTAAATTTAAGAATCTGGGCAGATTTACGGAATGTCAAATAGTAATTCCGACGAAATCCATGGCATCATTAGCATGGGTACGTTTCCTATGTGAAACAGACACCGATATTTCATAGCCACCGCCCATTTCAACACGCTCTTTTGAAAATGCATATCACCCAATTTTTCCCGGATCAGAAGGGTAGCAGAATTTCCTCACAACGTTAGAATGCTGGAGAGAGCCACTTCAAATTGATAGATCGGAAAGTGCGCTTTATATTAACAGTAAATTAGACGTATCATATTTAGAAATGCATATTATAACCAATTCAAGTGCCATACATATTGAATTTTTTAGTATCTCGGCTGGAGTCCCGAGCTCAACTCCTTTAACATGGAACGAGAGAGATATCCCAATATTTGATAAGTCAACATAGCTCAACATTAAAATCAATTTTGAACATTATCTAGAGGACGTTCTTTCAACAAAATTTTAATACGATCTATGTACATATTAAGTGATTCCACACAGAACTTTCAAGAAGATGATGCTAAGTTACATTTAAGAATGATTTGAAGAATTTGGTACGCTAATTAATGTTGGTATACTTTTTAGCTCCTGTAGGGAAAGTAATAAGTAAAAACTAGATTTTTCAGAAAAATAAATTCCCATTCCATTTTAACCTTTATTGGAAAGAGAACATTTCGACCACACGATTCGACTATGTTTTCATTTAGTGAGAGAATGTAACATCCCGTCTGGGTTTCAGAAATATAATCTTCCTTTCCACCAGATTTCCCTCCATTTCGAAAACGTAAAGCAATAAGAATATTACTTGTAGTGTAAAAATGTGGTAATTTCACACAGTTTAATTCACTCAACTCGATAATTCAGGATTACCCAGTGAAAAGACACGATGTAGACTACGGAACCTGTAACAATAGAGGGAGATCTGGCAATGGGGTAGAGGATTTACCCTTATCTCCGTAATGACACGGTCATATCAGGCAAAACTACAGCCATACAAACTGAAGATCTCCAAACCCTGTCGTAGGGACATCGATTCTACCAGCGGGCTATCGGCAATGGAATTTCAATATTCTAAATCTCCCTAGGCAGAGCTACCGAAATCACACGTGGTCACGTACATATGTTGTATTTTCTCCATGAGAAAATTCTTTAAGATTTGAGGAAAACAAATTATATGAGAATCGGAATTTCAATTTTACCGAAAAATGTTTTTAATATAATTGCAGAAATTATTTTAAAAAAGTATGGAAAACTAATAGATGTATATACAATATTATCACTTGTAAAAATTGAAGGAATTCATACACCTTTTAAAAAGAATCTTTCAAATGAAATGAGCACGATGATTTCATATCAAAGTTTACTTTATAACCGTGTTGTACTACATGTAATTGGTTTTAGAGGTTTCTTATCGTTATCTTAATTAAGTCCCAGGATTTCAAAATATCTTAATGTCACAGAATATGCACGATTTGGATTAGAGAATAAAGCAAATGAAAGAGTATTGAGTAATCTACGAATTAAAAATAAAATTAAATTAGTTTTTAAACATGCATTTTGTCTCTTACGCACGTGGTAAAGAGGGAAAAGACCCTTGATCGGTCAAATATTTCTGAAAACTTTTGCGAACACGATCTTATCAAGGGGATTTAAGTATAATCTGCAAGGAAAACTATCTCTGAAATTCTGCTCAAATTTCAGCTTAAAATTGAAGTCTTTGAAGCCATCAATTCCGTCCAAGTGTCATCAATCAAATAAATTAAAGAAAGGTAAACAGGACTCGATCCATTACTAATACAAACTTGTATCGCTTACATACTTTGAATAAAATCAAAGGTAAACTTGTACTGCATAATGTAATTTTCAAGCACGGAAAATAAATCCATTCAAAATTGGAGAATTTAAAATGCTCTTGATTTTTTTTTTTTTTTTTTTTTTTTTTGAAATTCTGAAATGCATATATTTTTTCTATTTATTGCGAGGAGATAATTTAAGAGTCTATTGATTTTTGCCCAGGAATCAGGGTCCAATGATTCGAGTCTTCAAAGTGGGTATTTGTCGAGGATAAATAAAATAAGCGTGAATCACTCGAACACCTGATTTCTCAACTTTTATAAAACTTATGATCAATAATGTGCACAAAGCAAGGTGCTTGATACAGTCCTGCGTGCACTGCTATTAACATCAAGATGTCGTTAATCATTCTTCAAACATGACTTCAATTAAATATATTCCAATGCACCATGCTTTACTTTTTCGCCAAACATGTACACAGAAAAAGAAATAAATCGCCTAAATGTGAGCGATTTAAAATGATTTACAATTATCGCTTAACACGATTCGAATCCAATATTCTTCTAAACATTTCTGCGGCGTATTGGTGAAACAAGCATCTAGGTCAGATGGGAAATCGAAATCATACAATGCAAAGATATAAATTTCGCTGGAAATATTTTAAATGTCTAAAACACGTTCTTTCTATCTTGACGGTGTTTGTTCAGCTATTCTGTGCAACGATTTATTTGAGTGCAGGGCTCTTTAGGATACCTTTGCTAAAACGTTTTTGTAGTTTACAACTGTACTTTTGAGTCTGTCGCTCGTCAACACCAATATCCAATATATATACAAGGTCATTTATAAAATCTCCAAAAATAAATCTCTTAAGCTCACAACTTTTGAAGAGAAATATGCAATTGTCAAAACTTGACAATAATTTCAATTGCATGTTTAGATAACTGTGCATGCGAGTCTCCATGTTGGACCAAACAGTCTATGAAAAATACATTCATAGGTGGAGCGTGCACATAAATGTTGAAATGACGGTTAAAACCAAAATGTGTCATTACCATGTAGGGGCCATCTTTATTTTCTACTCCACTGTTTAGTTTGTTACATTACCATAGTCAAACAGAGTACTTGACAGAATTTTCTATCTTGTGTTATGCCCAAAACTAATCCCAACATCAGATAAAGTAATCTATGTTTGTACAAACACAAGGTTCCATATATATGCTCATGCATTTTAAGTCGGCATGTTAGTGGAGATGGTTATATTTCGAGTGGGCAAATCGTCTTTAAAAGGCTTTATCCTCCTACATAAGTTCTTGCAACTTTGCTATTTTATGAGAAGGATTCTTTCTTCAGAAAGTTGCAGGATCAAGCACCGCGGATCCTGATAGCTACACGGACTAAAATCTGAAAACAAATTCTAACGTTTTTAATGTTCACTTTGGTTTGTACATGTAACTTCTGTGTTGGGTATTGTTGTTGTGTTTTGTTGTTGTGTTTTGTTGTTGTTTGTTAGATGTTCATTGGTTGTTGGATCCTGTGTGTGAGTTCCGCTGTGGTCAGTACAGTGCAGTCTTGCTGGAGATCTCTTCGTTCAATTGTTATGTTATTGAAAAGATTAAGTAGACTTAACAAAATAGAGGAAACGTGGGTTTTCCTATGAAAGGAGGGACCTTGGTAATTCAAAGTCACCCCTTCTGTTGAAAAAGTTTAAAATTACCTTCATTTAGACTCAAGTTATAATTGCGGGAAATAACATCAAAATGGAAGTTAAAGGATGATAAATGGTGTCCAGGTAACAGACGCTGTATTGTGTCCTCCGGTATCAGACGGACAGAAATTAGGGGGAGTCGTGTGGAGTCAAAAGTTCAACTACTGACGGGGCATGCAGGTACCCCGATCTCATGGACACGAGGTGGCTTTCTGGTCATTAAAATGCAGAAACAGCTTGGAGACAATAGATAAGAAACACTTCTCTAGTATGCATCATTAACCACTGTCTAGATAGGACTGTATGAAGGAAGGTGAACGTAAAACCCACTATGAATGATGAATATAGCCCATATATATAGTCACTGCTACATATCCAACCAAAACAGACCATGTAACTGTTGTGTGTGAAGTATAGTAGTTTAGTCGAATGCCACCGTGTCATCTTGAGTGTTGAAATACTTCTATGACATATTGAGTGACAATTCTCGACCATACTTTACTTATGACCTATGTGAAACCCATCTTGTATATATTTGCCATTTTACGGTCATACACTGGCGGGTCCAGGGCCGCTTGGTAAAAATTTTGAAAATATTAGCACAGGTGGATGTGGTTTTGTTTCGTAGTAACATTTTCTGGATATACAAAAGTTCCTGACGGACAGACGGACGATAAAAAGGAACAACAAATCGTACGATGTATTTTCCTGTGTTTGAACCCAAAATAGCATCGGCATGTGCAATATTGCTCAATCTTAAATTTCATTGGTTCAATTTGTTTTGGTAACATGATCTTGAATTTTGATATCACGCAAAAAGAGCGAACTCCAATAATTGTAGGACATCCATATAGATTACAACAGTATATTGTATATCATAGTTTTATTTTCATAAATGCATTAGGGAGACAAATGACAAAGATAAAACCTGGATCTGTCACTGTTATTGTTTTCAGGGGAGAGGGCAAAATAAAGTCATTAATCATAAGTCAAATATTGTTTGTCCGTGAGGGGTTTTGTTTTATAGAGTCACAACATTAATGGCATAGGAAAGTGCGAATGGATTAAAAATGCATTATTCTCTACCTTAAACATATAAAGGCCCATCAAGTGTGGTTATGGAGGGAATGAGAGTTAAAACTCTAATTATAAAGTCATATGTACCTTTTGTAAATGTTTAAGGATCAAGGAATTCTACATAATCTGGCTGGAAAAAAACTATGTCCCTGTTTTCTCACTGAAGACTAAACCCATGTAGGTGATTACAGCCTAGACACATGGGGCCTAGTTTATGATAAAGCAGGATTATATCAAATATACTTATAATTCTTTTTTTCCACTGCACTGGATTTATGTAGTTTGAAAAGTTCTTTAATATTTCTGTGTTACCTACATTTATGTGTAAATGCATATACAAAACGCATTATCCGGAGAAATTAATTGAAGAAAAGATAAAACTAAGGACCATGTATAATCAAGGACTTATAAACAATCCTTGTTAAAATGCATGTGAAAAAAAAGAAGACGATAAGTTTACGATGCGCTGAATACAATTTATGTTTTTTTCTTCTCCTTTTTGAACAAAAATAAAGACTACTAATGTAACGTATTGCTTAAGTAACAAAAAGTATATAAAACCTGTATATTTATCTGTTCAGACCATGTAAACAATATCAAGAAAACGCATGCTTGTCTGATTATGTAAATGTGATTGGCCTTTCTTCAGCCTTTGTGTAAAACAACACTATTCATCTTCCTTAAATTAGTGCAAAAAAACACACAAGTTTTACCGGCACATGTTACATGCACTTTTGCGCGACTCTAATTAAAATGAAATTATATCTAAGATGGTTCACGATGGATCCTGAATTATATATATCAAGATACATCATAAATATTTTGAAATATTTTTTTTAAATACTTAATTTCATCATTAAGTAACTTATACCTAAAATTTCATAATTTACAGATAATTTGCTGCATTACGAACATGATATTAAAATGACTATATTACAGATATAGAATTTGAAATTATACAGATTTGATAAAAACAATCAATATGTTTTCAATTTCCAAAATGTTAGCAAAAGCAAATTTTTCTTTCCGAAATCAAGTGCAAATCATTTTCCTAAATATTTCAAAAAGACCACAATAAAACGATTCGAGTATTACTTATGGACGTTTTTGCAATATTTATGCAAGATTTATCACAATTTAATGGTGATTTTTTCTTTGATGCATGATCAAAATGATCGATTGAAATTAGAAATAAACCATTTGTCAAACAAATCCAATTCATTGGCAATAAAATATTGCTTTCCAGAGAAACGAGAAATATGCAAATTGCGGAGTCGGTAAATGATCAATTAAACATGCATCTAAATTTCTTTTTCATAAAAAGGTATGAATTGTAAAACTTCTTACAAATTTACATGCAAGAAATATTTGGGGCATGAATCCTTAATTATATCCGGAATAAAACATACTGTTTACAATGTAGATTAGATTCTCATAAGCGAATGAGGAACGAACAAAAAAAAAGGGCAATGTACAAATTAAGTAATCAAGATAATATTAGAAAGAAATACACATTTTTTCCCGTCAAAATATGAAGTTTCCGGCACTGTACCAACAATCTTGAGCATATGTAAAAGGGAAATAAACAAATGGGCGACTATAAATTATTCAAATCAGAACACAGTCTTATCAAGGATATCTGCTAATAAATTCATGGGTCCTTTCTTTTGTAAGCCTTAATCGCCTATTAAGGTACAATTGCTTTCAGAATGTCACATTAATAAAACCGACACCGCGGATTAATTTCAATGGTTGACAAGATACTAGAAAGGAAAAGGTCAACAAAAAGAAAACAATGATCAGTAAAGGATAAAATTTCCTTTTCTGTCGGACTAATTTGCAACACGCATAAAATTATTAAGATAAACGTAATATTTGCATCACAATGTATGGCCTATATCGGTATCATCTTTAAAATGTTCCCCGCGGTTTCAAAGATATTTGAGTCCATTCATGAATTTTTGCGCATCTGAACTTAGCGAATCTAGCACTGGCTCTGATATTTTCCAGATTAAATCAGACTATACTAAAATCTGTATTTTAGTTCACTTCATACAAAAATTACATCTTGAACTCAAATCGACATTTTTATCGAATAATCTAGCTAGATCTAAAATCGGATTTTTTTTATCAGTCAATCTAGATTTCAACAAACTTTATAACGTACAACAAATTGGCTTCAGCTTTCAGTCTTTTATCGGGCTCTGTCAAAACTCTTCAATAAAATGCGCCGGAGGGATAGCCAACCTTAAAAGTGTAGGGTGACGGTATCTATGATCACACTAATGAATAGTGTACACAGTGCAGACAATAAGCTGCATCGGAAGCAAAATATAATGTTACAGAATGAAAATTAACGGGGATGTGTAATCTACATTCTTGCCTGTTGTTAGGGGACAATACAATCATGGCGTATGCCCAATATTTGGGTTGATGAATTAAGATAGATTGAGTTATAAGTGCCAGGGGACAGGCAATTCCATCATCTCGGTCCCCTCTATATTTGAGGAGAAAATATAAAGTTTTAAATAGGGACAAACACAGGTATTGTGAAATATTCAAAACCAATGCTATACCGCTGAAATTCTGGTCTTTTCAAGGTCCAGAAAACAAAAACCGTATGATGATGGATGGGAACATACTAGAACACTAATTTTAGGAAAAATGATCATTCAATTATTCAAATTGCAGTAATTCTAGCTAGGGCAGTGTGAGAAAGCATACCTTTATCGCATGGTAAAGTATGCACAAGACGTTTAGGTTAGATTTATGTCCCCTCTTTCTTCCATTTTCCTAAAGAATGCACGGCCTGCAAGATTGTATGGACCCAAGGCAAAGATTTATGGGTTTGCATGCAAAAACGCCGCTTCTGTCAATAGGGAAACTGCAGAGGATGAATTATGAATAAGGCATGTCTAACAATAAGTACGACAGGTGCCCGCTCTCCAACACTACAGGGACTTGGTGGTGAGATGGTGTAGGGACAGAGGTTGCATTGTAAACCTAAAACACATTCATAAACTCGTACCTGCACAACCAACACATGCTAAAGAAGTCAATGACCAAGTGCCATCAATAAATCTGATATGCTTACAGTGGTTTGATGTAAATTTTCTACTTTTCTGTTCGTTCGTGATACGGTTCAAGTACACGATCCTTCATTCGTGGCTCACGGAGTTCGACTGCACCACTGCAAGGTCGCAATTACCTTTATGATCATTCAACCTAGTGTTAATACAGAGAAGAAACGAGTTTTAAAGTCTTTTTCCAAAATAAAGTTAGTGAACTCTAAAGCTTTTTGGTTGCAATCCCGACAGACTTCATCAGTGTGTAATTTTCTATACTGTAGCCATAAAGTCTGGTCGGATTATTCAGGAAATATCGTCTCAATTCCCCTGCCTTTCTAATTGGCACACACTTTGGTTTGTTTAGCCACCTAGACTTGCAAAAAAGGCTCTTCAAAATTTGAACATATCAATCTCTAAGCAAATACCCTCCTTTACCTTATACACAATATACATTCTTTCCACCCTTCCATCGAGCTGAAAGTTATAAATTTTGCTCAAAGTTTGTTTATTTTGCCGTGCATGTAAATAGTCTTTTATAGTATTATGAAAATGCTGCAATGCATTAACAGCAGATTTATTACTAAACTATGTACATTCTTGCAGATAAAACGAAAATATCACGAATTACAGCTTTGAAGTTTACTCTTGAATTATTAAATATTTCTATTTTGAGACAAATGGCGCGTTTTCACTGGCCTTTTCTGACTGCGTACAGAATTGTATAATTTTAATTTTGTTGGTGGAATCAATTTTTCAAGAGAAGTTGTGAAAAGGGAAAATGACGGAGAAAATAGCACAAATTGCCAAAAAACATCCGAGATTAATTATGGTGACTACATGCATGTCAGGATCTACGAGCTCGCCGTATCTCAAATGTGTAAAATAATCTGATTTTATCTGAAACGCCATTAGTCAAAAGAGAGGGGAAAAAAGTATGAAATATCTATGTTCTGATTTCAAAAAGCCTGATGGTGAAATATGAAGATTGTAATCATTACATGGCAAGTCAATTTGATGGACTTTATCGCAAGAAGCTTTTTATGCCATGGGATTTGCTAACAGCAGAATCGGCCATCATCAGATAGAAATTGGCTTCTTAGTAAAAAGTTGGTAGCGAGCACCTGCTAGGAGAATATCCTCTACGGAATATAAAGTACAAAATTACAAAGAACTTAGACGGCTTCTTTCTTCTCTAATATCCATCTTTTATTATCGACAGAGGAATCTTCTGTAATTTCACGTGAAAGAGAAATCAACTCAACCTGACATATCTCCTACGAAGTACATTTTCTGTAAAACTCGTTGATATTTGGATTTCCCCCCTAAATCAAGTCGAAAAAATGTGTTTGTTAAAACATGCACCTTATATATGAGTATATTTCATCAATTTTTTGTACAATTCAATTTACACTGAAGACCTAGAATATCTGCGTGTATGCAAGCAGTTCCACATACATTTTGTGCACAATCTCATAATGTCAAACTTCTGGAAACACTTTAACTAGCATATTGATATCTTCACCATCAATTCCAGATCATTATCTTGGGAACTTCTACCTAAACCAGGGGTGTTAGTTCAGCCCCATTTCAAACATACCTAAACAAACTGGAATTTGTTTATTTATTCAGACTTTTTCAGTAGTCATTATGAGCTAATAAAGCCCACTTGGGCCAGTTAAGAGTTTATACATACAACAGGGCTCTGGTTACCATGAAACTGTTCACAGTAGATGCCAAGCTATCATTGGTAGTATGTATTACAAGTAGCTTTCTTGTGATACTTGAAACGCGTCATGTCGGAAGGCAACTGGTCAATATCGGGATTTTGGTTAGAAAGTATTGATGCTTGAGACATGTGAATGACGGTATATACATATTATTTTTCATAAATAAATAAATAAATAAATAAATAAATAAATAAATAAATAAATAAATAAATAAAATTTATATCCTCGGGAGTTCATGGACTTTATAAAGGGAGGCAACCTAAAGTTGTCAATTCGTCTCCTTCCCAAGTAAAACATTTCATCGCGCGGCAAAACTATTTCCTGCCTACCTTCCCCCCAACACGCCAATCCGCAAGTTTGGTCAAACAGAGAGATATTTAACTGTAAATCTTTCCATTACTAGCATCCGTTCTTGTCTCTACGGCTATCGGTCGAGTAAATAAAGAACTGAGGTTAAACATTCTTTTAAATTAAAGAACATGCCACAAATGTGGAAGCATTTTATGTACGAGTCCAGACAGAAAAACGAAGATGAATCAAATACCGAAATAGCTGGAAATACATACTGGGACTTTACATGTACAGAATGTTGGTATCTGAATATTAAGTTCCAACGAAAGGCGGCTTCATTATAACCTGGGGTACTTTTATTTCAAATAGTTTGCACTTCACAGACCAAACAATATGTTTACACTAACTATAACAATGAACGTCATGGCAACCAAATCTTCACCTTTTTCAATTTGTTTGTATTTTCCTACACCGAGAACACAAAGAAAAGCAAATAAACTTTATAAATCAGACATTAGGCCAATTCTTTGTATTGTACCTAGTATGACGATGTTGATTTCTCACCCGGGTAATTGTTAAAAAGCTTTTACCGCCGAGACGTGAAAATGTCGAGATAGCTTCATTGCGAATCCAGCCGAAGATGTTGAGCGTCAATTTTCTCCCGCGAAACATATGATAGCCTTGTGGTAGGTATTGTAACCGGGGTAGATAAAAGATCGGGAAATTACATGATGAGAAAGCTCTCCACAAGTATGTTAAAAAGTCTGGAATGTAACTTAAACTTGGGGATGACATAATTACTTGTATTACCTGTCCAGGTCTAAGCTTATTCACATATAAATCGATACCCATACGTACTCGGATAATTTGCAACTTAATTCTGAAGTAAATGAATAAATTAGTGAGCAAAGTATCAGATAAAAGTAGTGTCATGACTATAGTAATCTATAGGGTAACACCCCTCATTTCAAATGCACAAAGTATCTATGTAATGCGAAATTTCATATTGGGGTACTATGGTAAAGGTATTTGACGAAGTAAATAGTGCCTTCTTTATATTCGAAATCTTAATTACCGGGTTCTGGGTCAATTTCCCAACAAAAGAAAAATACCGTAATTTCGATGGTGTTTTTGAATTTTGAAATCCTGGACAATTTTTTCTCTTTTGTTCCCCTGTCTTGGACCATTATATTAAGAAAGTTTAATATTTACTGTAAATGAACGTGAATGAATTCGAAAATACTCTCGAGTCTAAAACTTCTGCGATCCATTTCTTTCAAATTTCTAAAGATCTTTTTTCAATATATTTACATATAAAATATTTTCATCATTTGAATGGGCGACTTAGAGCTGAAGTTCATCCAGGCGTTAAAGTTCTGCATTTAATCCGGACTATACAAGTCGGGAGAGATTGGATTGAATCGTAGATCAAACTGAACGCATAAATGACACAGAATTGAAAAGGAGATTATATGTACAAAATGGAAGAATGTAATTCCAAGTGTTCCATTTCAACACCTAAAGGGATCTGTCTTGAATAGAGCATTCCCATAGCTTTACGTCTCTTAATTTCGAACGTTAAAATCTGTTTAGCGACAATGTGCTTTGCTCTCCGGGAAACCTACACGATTTCACCGCGACACGATCGTCTTATTCCCTGTGACAACTCGTCTCTCATTACATCGATTAATATGTCAAAACTGAAAAGAAATAATGGCGATTCCATAAAATTTTTACATCCATTGCATAGCATTTTACCGTCCCCATAATCTGTTGTAAATAGGAGGGGAGCCCAAATTACATTGTTAACACTGAAATCACCTATTGCAGAGCCACGTTTTGATGACCCCTGGATAAGGAGGTGTATGGTGGGACGATGACGAAGCTATCTCGACATACACTGTCTACCTGAATTCTACAATTTCTTTTTGACAATTTCTCTCAATGTCCTTCAAAAAGGACTTGCATGTATTTTTCTTAAATTTTATTTCATATTATACCTGAATTCTACAATTTCTTTTTGACATGACAATTTCTCTGAATGTCATACAAATAGGACTTATTCCTTCCATAACAACAACTTCTCTATACCCCGATACCACATATCAACATAGCATAGACTTAGAAATTTACAGGAAGGAAACGGGGGGGGGGGGGGGTTAAAATGAAAATAAAGGGGGTGGGATTGAAAATGATTGTTACCACATGCACAACTCCATTTCACATTCCAGATAATTAACCGAGTAAAATATCTTTGTGGTCTGGTCAAATTACGACACATATCTATTACGCCTTAATTTAAAAACTTTCATCAAATAAATTGCTCACGAAAAAAAACTTGAATATGTGTTGTACCTTGCGTGTTTGGTTTCATTTTGTTCAACAAGAAAGGAAAACTGAAGGACTCTCGATATCGCATCCCAATAGGTCCGAGGTAAAATAAATGAGCAACTTCCTAACCACGTAACAAAGCATGTACCCGATGAACCGCCATCTACAATTAACCCCGTGGCATTTAATCAATGTACGTGCCACTTTAGTCATACAAAAAACATGAGGAAAAAGTGTCCGATAATATCTTGAAGCATCACCTAAGATGTTCATTAGGCCATATAAAGCACTCCCATTATAATCAACATTCAGTGAACATAAAAAGACATCTACATCATTGAACCCGTCACTGACACTTGTTCGCACAGTCAACATGCGTACCACAAAAGAATAATGCAATTTACAGTAAAAATGATAGATTTTTGTATCTTTCTATACAAGTGGAATTTATCACACACGATAATAATGCAATTAATAAATAGAGGATAATTTGAATAGGACAGGCTGATCAAACGATTCTCCAAATCTTATCTTCTAAATCTTCGTGGAACAAAGCGCCATTACCGCGTAAAATAAATTTCCCTGGAGATTCCATACAAACCAAGTGTCTCAAAATGACCGCATTGTAACAAAATTATCTGACAGCAGATCAGGGGGAAATTATATGGAGGTTACGCCTTCTTTTGGTCAGTCTTACTGCATGCTTTAGAACCGCAAATCTATTATTTAGTGGCGCTTACATTAGTCCTAAATCTTGTAAAAGCTAGACTGATGGGAAAGTAAATTAATTTGCCTAGTTGCTTTCCATTTTTAATATGCAGAATTCTACCCGAGGAAGGCAATGTCTAGAATACCAGACACACTGTCTCGTTCACCTGAATCTCGGATAGATATTAATTGACAAAATGACCATGTGACAACTGACCAATGCCCAAGTGACCAAAGCACGCCAGATGGTCATCTATATTGGTCAGTAACTATAAATTCTACTCTCTGAGTCACCTGCCTAAAATTAATTAACATACAAATCCGAGGCATCCTTTTAAGCAGTTCATCATTTTGAACTGTTTCACTTTCGATCCCGCTCGCTATCTTGTTGTTTTATACAAATGTAGGGGAAGTATCTCTGCAGAAAGTATATAAGAACGTGGTCAACATTTTCTTTGAGATAAATTTTTCTCCTATGAATATTGTGCGTCAACATAGAACTGATACTAATGTATCCATGTATAAATACAGTAGAACCTCAAAAACAGATATGGAAAGAATTTATAAAAAGTTTTTGTTATTTACTGTTTAACTTTACATACATATGTCTTTGACCCCTTCCCTCTAACGAACAAATTGCATTTTTGCACTTTGAGTTAATCTTCTTTAGTTTTCCTTTATACCTACATATATCATAGTTCACTATGCTTTACATACATTCCCATTGGCATTCTTGCTTTTTCTACATAAACCTCTACAACTAATTCAAATACTAAGCCGCCCTTTTCTACATAATTTTTGAATGTTTGACAACACGTTGTTGGCGGGGGCCAGACCTTGTTATACATTTCATTCCACATTTGGCTACAAGATTTATCTAATTTTCTCCCTCGAAATTTGTTTTTTTAGCTTCCACGTCGTAAAAACTTCATATTTAAATAATGACGTATTGTACTTGTATGGCAAGCGGTACTTATCTAAAAACACAATCACGAACGGCTTTCCCAAAAAAATTTATAACTTCTCAAATTTAATTCAAAATTTCATTCAAGAAATATCACACAATTCTGATAAAAGTTTCATAACTTATAACACATCAAACGAGGCTCGCGGGATGGGATAATTTCTTATATTTTAATGCATAGCCTCTGATCAATTCGAATGATAAAGAAACTAATTTCATATTTGAATATTTTTTCCCTCCATAACTTGAGGCACAAAACACAGTCATCTAGAAGGTTTTTCTGTTCAACAACGCAGAAAGATTGTATCAACTTTACAGGTGTAACAAACAGGTCGTATTTATAACATTATAACATATACAAGTTTAAAAACATACCCTAATGTAAAAGTTCATTTTACTGTGAAATTGATTTTTTTTAAATCATTACATAACTTCTGAGAGAAAGAATTAATTTTTGTATTAAAATTTCAAATAAGCTAAAACATCTTTCACGTCCTGAACAAGGTTTCTTTGATTTATTTTTACTTACAAATTGCCTTTCCAATATTTCACTACGTAAATTATAAGAGAATTCTGTATTGGAATTGTAATAAATATGTACTCAAATTTGTTTGCTTTGCGCAAATTATTACACGATGACATACACGAAAATTGGTCCTTAAAAGTACACGACCTCCCTATTTCTGTTTACCGTATCATCGTGATTATAAGTAATGTTTGAAGTAATATTTGATACTGGTCATTTATAATACTTCTATTAAATATTTACAACGGGAACTGACTCATTTCCTATATCCTCCAAGACCAAGATTATCAGTAAAGAAGTAAACTTTATACAGCATAAATCTTACATGTATATTGTCAATAAAATTGCCCAAAAAATTCGAATAGTAAAATTGCATACCATTACTGTAGGCTCGAAGAAAGAGGGGGGGGGGTTGCTACGACTTTTCATCTTTGCGCGAAAAAAGGCATGGGGAGGAAAAGGGAGCAAGAAGAATGGATGGAATGCAGAACAACCGTGTATTTTAAAAGTTACTCTTTTTCAAGAAAATTCAAGAAGCAAAAACAATTGACGATCTATAGAGGCTTATTTTGATACCAAAATATCCCATTCAATCAATACACCAAGTATAGATGAAATTCCCCCTATATAACGACCCTCTCTCCCTGATAAGGCAGGGTGTAGGGATTACTTGCGGCACATTGAACTTCCATTTTATTACAAATAACACAAGATAGGCCATGTTCATCTGTGATAAGATGTAAACTGGGGATACAATATCGGTTTTACGGCCTTATATGGCCATAACTAGGGTCAGTTGTGGAGATAACCGTATACATCATATACCAAACTTTATAACAATATCTTAACAAACTTTAAGGCAATATTTTCTAAGTAACTGCATTGGCTAAAGGGCTGACGACTCTTGATTTTATTCAAAACTGAATGACCAGAAACCTTAATATAACATTACAAATAGAGCTCCAATTCATATACCAGGTACATATACATGTATAAACAAATATACCTCACTTTAATGCAAAAGCATACTATACTTATTCAGGTCAATTTGCCTATGAAAATATCTCGTGAAAATATTGTTCTTTCCCTCTGCATGAGGCATGCATTTGCTATATATAAGTTTACAAGTAACGGGTTACCTCCCTTGCATGGATACCCCAGAACAAGGTAGTGCTATGTAAAGTGAGGCCATCTGACCCAGGACTCGTGGTAATTGTCTCCTGTACTTTGGCGGACTATTACACTGCGCACCTACCCCAGGCATTGATACCAATCGGGTGTCAGATTCCTTATTTTCAGGTAGTTTTATACCACTATCCCGTATTATTTATAAAAACCTCAAGTATGATGCAGTAAGTACTCCATCATACAAAAAATATTTTCGTGACAAAAAATGGGAAATTATTTTTTTGGGGGGAAGATGAGGAATGGGTGGTGTTATCTGAGAAGATGACAGAAAATTTATCATGGGATAAAGCATTTCATTTCGTCAGAAATTATAAAGATTTCGTAGCCAGATAAAAACAAGCGCTTGAACATTATAATTTGCTGGTGACAAAACTTGGGAACGTAATTCAATTTGCATATTCATCATGACTTAATCATCAGCACTACAATATATGGCATGTTTGGTATGAGAAACCAATAGTGACCTGTGTACAAAATATAGGGAATTTCATGACTGTGCAAAATTCAAATTTTACCAAATCTGTGTGCAAATTACTATTCACATAGTAGGTTAAAGAAAATTGATTAAAAATTCTAAAACTTTTTACTTCTTCAAAGAAATTCAACATTTTTCCGAATAAAAAATAAATACCTAGGCGAAGCTCAGTACAGAAATTACATGACTTTGCAAAATAAATTTTCATTCATATTCCAATTATCTCTTACATAATTTGACCAACTAAATTGTGCATGGAGTCAACATGGAGAAATAAATAAATAAAATACCTAAAGAAATTGTCTATAAATTTTTGACACCCCGAATCTATCTTTGTTTTCAATGGAAATATTACATGACAGCGCAAAATTTTACTTTATTCATATCTAATTATTAGTCACGCATAATACGTACAGACAAATTAGTAAGTAACTTTTATCACATAGAAACAAAGTTTCAACCTTTTTTCATACAAAATCCCCTGACAAAACTCTATCCGTCGACTATAGCTTATACAACCAATACAAAAGATCTAAACAATTACCCCCTTTCTATCAGAAAGACTTTAAATTAAAACAAATTGCAGCTTTATTGCGAAAAAATACAAAAGAGAAAATTCCTTATTTACTGGGGGCTTCTCCAAATGAAAATGAGCAGTGGTAACGGTAAGCTACACGCTATCCACTTCTTGTATGTACAAGTACTGGGTACATATAACGGGAGGGTCGTGACTTGGGTACATTAAAGATCGGGAGTTTTGTGTGATGACTTTTTCGGAGCGTACCAAGTAATTACCGGTTTGACAATACCCTATCTTATAGCCGATCTAAAGTTTTGTCAATATCTACTTCATAGGCTATCAAATGCCCATATAAGGTTTCCAGTGTGACCTTACAGCTATGATTTTAACTTTCGGAAGAAAAGAAATAAATAAAACTGGGTTGGACTATACAGTTTGTCAATGCCATAAACAGACACATCAAATCTCAATAAAACGTTACAAAATATATTTTGAAATCCTGCAAATTGATTTACTAAACGGGCAGTTCTGTCCAAGACATGTACATTTGTACATCGAATTTGGGTTTTGAGGATATATTGATTTTTTCCTTCATAAATCGAGTTTCGGTAGAATCGTTTAAAAATGTTCCTTTTTGTGAAAAAAGTTCATATGGTCAAGCGAATCTGTTCATGGTGAGACCAATCAACCTTTTTTATTCAGAAAGCGAGGTTTATTTTCTTTTAATGACATCTATAATTGCATTCTTTACTTTCTAAAATCCATACGACACAGCGTAGAATAATAACCTCTCCCATTAACAAACAAAATCATAAATATGGTTGCTTTTTAATCACATTTTATGGACTGATTTATTTAGAAATCACAGCTTGACGTCAACGTAACAGATGATAGGGTTTGAAAAACTTGAATGATGCTCTTTTATGCATGTCTGATTACATCGATTTTACTTTCTAAACAATTCTACTAAATTCTATCTTCGAATTAATTCTCTTATTTACTTCTACTTAGTCATGTCTTCAAAGTTTCATTCTAATAGTTGTAAACGTGGAGTATTCATCATTTTATAGGAGGAAGGGGGGGGGGGGGGCGGGGTTTAGAGGTTGCGATCGACCGAGCTTTAGACTAGTCATCAAATTGGGGTGAATCATGCGATGTGGACAATCAGTAAAAGGATATTTTCCTTGAAAGAAAAGATCAATATCATTTCTGATATCATTCACATGATTAAGGTATTGAGTCAATTAAACTAAAATAGAAAAAAAACTACCGACAACTGAAGAATATCAGACATTTGTATATTTCAACATATATTATAATTCATTCACTGACAATGAAATTGTTCCCCTTCTCCCTAAAAAATAAGCACCATAAAACGAAGTCGACGGTACTTCTTTCTCTTTTGAAATCCACCAAAATAATTCAATAGTGTGTAAGACTCCCAAAGTTTCCTTTCATTAAAGATTCAACCCCAAAGAAATGGAGAGACGTCGCCTTTTATTTCTTTATTCGCGCCGTCCTAATCACTTATATTCCCTGCGAAACTTAGGTCGTAAATTTGGCATAATCCGCGAGGAAATAACCGTAATGCACCCGGTGTTGAAAAATGTGGACATTGCTTCTAATGACTTCCCATAAAAAGAAGAGAAATACGAAGGCATCCGCCAATACATTGATTGAAGTGGCTCCCTCCGCATGTGACCCGCGTTAATGACAACGCGCTTCCCTTTCATTTTAGCCACCTTTTATATGCTTACTTTTTATGCAAATTTTTATGCACACATAAAACTGCCATTAGTGCTGGTCCAGCGCTTGACCGTTCAATAGGTCAAGAATTTGAGACCTCAGTTGATTAATTTTCGTGATGCTCCCAGAGTGAGTAATTTCGCGTACCTGTTGGTAAATGGATTTCCAAGGGATGCAGAGTTCACAAAGGCTAATTGAAAGACAATATCGAATGCATACCTTGCGCGAATCGACACCGACCCGTATCATTCAGTGCTATGATGAAGAATTCGTTCATTTTCTTGATTGTGTATGCATGTGCCTTGTAAAAGGCTACCCTGACCTTGTTTCCTAATTAAATCTTTGAAGTATTTACGCAATTTATGAATTTTTCGAAAATTTCTGGAAATTTCTTTGCATACAACAAATGTACAGAACACCTATCTCCTTCTTCGAGTCGATGTGACCTGGTAACCATGGGATATAACTATGGCAGACGGAGAATTTTGTTTGAAACATTACTAATAATTTATGGGGACAGAGTCAATTTTTCATTCGGACAAATTTCTCCCCGAGTATTTATCTCGTCATGATTGGTATGAAATTGTTTTTCTGCTTCATTTGACAAATCCCTCTTGCAGAAAAACATCCAGATACATCATTCTTAAGGTCCCGACAACCTACCGTCACGGTATCGTATGGGAAAAAAGTTTTAAATTGCGCATTCTACATGTATAGTCGCAATACTCATTCCCGGTACCTGATTTTTAAAACTATGATTGTTATGTTGGAGGACTTAAAAATGTTAATTTAATAAAAGATATACACTCCTTAAATCCTGGTCTTTTATCTCTATTTGAGGTTAATCAAAGATACTTTACGGTCGTTTATTATGACTTTCTTGACAATTCGCCTTTCGAATGTGTCAACCCTTTTTGACGACATCAATGAATCAATGGATCATAATCAGTTGGTAACAACAAAATAGTACCCCAAACCACTACATTTTGATTGTTTAAGACGAAATCAGATATACCACACTTTTAAACAAAAGTTACACATTTTAATCTAATAAAATTATCAAAATACGCGCACCTGCTGAACTATCGTAATTCCCTCCTACGGACCGGTCATCGTGGTCATTTTGTTTATTTGTTTTAAGTAATACAAAGTTAATTTCCATCTAAACTTTTTAAAGTTCTTAATTTCGAACAATACATTCGAAATCCTCGGTTATGCCATACTTCCGGCCACGCATGAGCAGTTACCTATTGTGTGAAGGGTCTGTCATGAGTCACTACAATGGGTGTCACGGAGGGCTTTTGCAATGTTATATAGTGGACTTTATAACGTTTGGAATTCGACCAAGAGGATTCGAAAGTAGCCAAAAGAAAGGGAATATAAACATAAGAGGCCACGGCTTACACTAGTCCCACCTTAATGCCACTCCAGACAAATGTCACACCATACAAACGTTCTCTGTCGCTAGTTGACTTGGATACAGTTATTTCTGCGTAACTTTCATTATTTTTGTACGCAATAATTCAGTTAAGAGGCTAATACTGATTCCCCGATACCCCATTATATACTTTGACTTTTCTTCTAGTTGTCAGATTTTTAAAGAAATGTCTAATATATTGTATTAAAAAGGATTTCGGTGCGCACCTACGCATGTTACTCTTTTTCATTTCAATTTTATTAGGCATGAAGGTTACAAAGAACGTACAGTGTTTCTATCAAACATATTTACTTTTCTGTAAGAGCCAAATAATTCTGACTAACAGAAACAAAACAAATAAAGCCTTAATGGAGATCCAGGACTAAATCAAATAGTCCATTTGGCCTCCAGGCTGCAAGGTCCATGAAAACAAATATCAACGGACAATGAAATAGTGTTACTCAAAATTCTCTGGTATAAACACTTCAGCAAGAACTCAGACCATTTTTTTTAAATCAATCCCAAACTTAAACATTCTTTCTAGTTAATGTTTGAACTAGGGATTTATCTAATTGGGGGAATTTTCTTTGGGGATAATACAAACAAAGGGGGATAATTAGGGGATTTTCGTAAGTTATATAATTATAATGAACGGATGTAACAAAATAGAGATTTGACTGATCCAATCCTCGATATAAATCGGCATTCCGTAAAAGATTTTTCTTTTCAAAGAAGCGACAAAAATTGCAAATAAAAATAATTTGCTATTAATATACATGGGTGAGAAATTTGACTTCTTTACTTTATTCGTATATATTTAAAGATTAAATAAATATAATTAATACAAGTTTGAATAAACATGGCACGTAATTTCAAAGAAAATTACAAACATCACGAGAGAACCGCTCCGACTTTAGAAGGCAAAATATGCCGACCGCATAAAATTTTCGCACTGAACTTTTTAAAATAAGTCTATCCCACGGCAAATAACTTAAAATAAAGAAACGAAGGTTTTGTTGATATTATGAACAAAGGCCTAGCGAGCTTCTGTCCAAAGCTGGTAAATTGATCCCCGTCCAATATCAATAGATCTTTACAAGCAAATTGCTAGCGTTTTACATACAAAGACCTTAAGTCAGGGACAAAAGCCGAACGAGAAATAGTCTTTTCGCCTACGAACTACCTAAAATTAAATTTAACATTGACTGCAGGATACAGTTTAAACATGAATTATATCAGAGTCCATAGAAAAGATCCCCTGAAGATTTGGTAAAAATATGATTTTTCTCCGAATACTAAAATACTTTTAATTCATACGCATAAGATATACATGTAGGTGAGACTCGTCCACAAGAGAAGAAAAATTCGTTGTCAATTCAACCCCCCCCCCCCCTTTTTCGTTTGTTGAGTATTTCAACGTATACTCAACGTATAAAGAATTTATTCATTACAGCTTCAAAGATAAAATAAACAGAAGCAAGTGCCTTTAATCAGTGACTTGGTCTTTTGAGTAGGTTTTTATCATTTCTTACATTCCTAGATATCATTTTAACACCAAGAAGATCAGCATTTTTAAAGTTAATCCCTCGCATGAATGTGCCCTCCGTCTATAATCCCCTAATCCCCGAAATAACCTGCCTATCTACATGATAAATAAAACCATCTCTTACTCAAATATTTGTCTACATGATCTGCAACTCTATCAACATAGAAAACCACGTATAAACTTAATGGTTAGAACAACATATCTAGGCAAGTTACATAAACATGAACATTCTTAGGCAAAGAAATACGGATTATGGATAAAAACATCTCTCCTTACCACCCCCCCCCCCCTTTTTTTTTAAATGAAATTTGTTTCCTTATTATTAATAGTTTTAGTTTTACTTGTATTTTTTTTCATCATATTTCAGGCCAATATATTGAAATATACCGAGGGTTTTTTTTCTTAAAAAGGGGAGAGAGGTGTGTTGCTCACTGATTAAAGAAAGAAAGATAGCAAAATGTTCATGAGACCAAACCCGTCACTTCTTTCAGTTTTTTTTTTTTCTCAAGACGATCCAGAAACAAGAGTCAACATGGTGTACACAAATATTTACAGCTCAGAATCAGTAAACCAAGACTCAATAGAAGATTTAAGATGTGACTTTAGATAGTCCATGATGTGTACTTCTATTTGCCTAGTCTGAGATTTTTATCTGGGTGACAATGTATAGTTCTACCCACTATGGTACAAGTACTAGTTAAAACACTTCATTGACAGAATCTATTATCTGTTTGTCACAAAATAGATCTGAGACGTGACAAAACAATCATGTAAGCTGACATACCAACTGCATTAACAATCAATGACAAAAAAGAACAAACTTTTAAGGAAGAATGACAACAGACCCAAGGGCAGATAACTCTGTAACAACACCTAAAATCAAAGTAAGATGGACAAGCAATGCCCTGAGGGCAGGACAACCACTCAATTCAATAAAACTGGTAAATAGAGTTGGCTACTGTCTTAAAACTGACAGAAATTGACATGATAATGCTTGTAACAGACATGTAGTTTATGTTTGATAATTATTGTATGGGTGTTTTCTGGTGCATTTGTCAAAAGCAATTTGCAAATCAATAAACAAATACTGCATAATACAGCATGTTTGTGAAAGTTAGATACACATGTTGGGAACAATTTCCCTTTCCTTGTGGTCTTTGATGTGGGTCACTACAAGCATGATCTTGGACAAATGATTCATAAATGTGTCACCAAATAGACATTTGTCTGATTCTGATGAAGTCATATCATGTGTACCGTACAGCATAAGTTAAAATGCTTCAGCACTGCTGATCTTGTGGTACATATACCTGTACAAATCTTAGGGCAGCAATAAATTATTTACATGATTCACACCTTATTCAGGTCATAAACAAATGATGTTGGGCAATATTTTAAGGGTTTCTCTTTCTGTATGTTACTGTATGTTACATGTAATTGTGTAATTTTCATCTGAACCAAGATCTGGGCAATTTGGTTTTAAAAAGAGCATCAAAGCTAAAGTTGAAAGTGCGCAAGAGAAATAAAAAAATGTACTCACAGTTAAGATGCTGGTTCCAACTGCCACATTTTCTGCAATCCTTCCCTCATAATATGACCTCTCAAAAACTGGTTCTAAATCGTTGACATCGTGTATGGTGATGTCAACGATGGCAGTTGCTGTCTGGGGCGGTAATCCATTATCTGTGGCCACCACTGTAATTCTTGGATGTGAGTTTTGCTCACAATCCACATTTGAATCTCCGCGAGTTGTTATGAGACCTGTATTCTGATCGATCTGAAACCAGTCGTGGTCTGTACCAGGTATGGCCTTGATGCTGTATGATACTCTTGCATTTTCTCCAAAATCGTCATCATTAGCGGTGACCTTGATGACAGAATTACCAGCAGGTGCTTGTTCCTGAAGACTTGCGCTATAGACATTCTGTGTGAAATATGGTGCGTTGTCGTTAACATCTGTGACAAAGACAGTGAAAGACTTTGTAGCATGAAGAGGTGGGGTCCCTGAATCAACAGCTATCACAGTAAGGTTATAATTAGCCACTGCCTCCCGATCCAAGCTCTGTTGTAAAACCACCTTGTATACAACTTGGTCATCAGTGGTGAGACCAAATCTACCCATGTCCCCACCCAAAGTGACGTTCACGTTGGCAAAATACTGGTTAGGTTTGTCTGGGTCACTGACCGAAATATGAGCAACTACTGAACCGATACTGGAATTTTCCGAAATCTTGGTACTCTGGTTGGTGCTCCCATCAGCCAAGAAAACTAGGTTGATGTTAGCTGGTTTTTCATTGACATTGGTTACATTGACTTCCACAACTGCATTGGCATCCAATGGTTGAGACCCATTATCACGTGCAATGACCGAGAGCTCATACCTGGTGCGTCTCTCATAATCCAATGGTTTATTGATACGAATGATACCTGTTGATTTTTCGATGAAAAATTGGGACTCTGGATCCCTATTGCCATCCAGATAGTATGAAATCCTGCCATTTTCTCCAGAGTCTAAGTCTGTGGCATTCACTTGAATAATACTGGTTCCTATTTGTACATCCTCTGGAATTATGGTAGAATATTTTGTGTGCGTAAATCTTGGAGTATTGTCATTTGCATCTAAAATAGTGATATTTACTCGAATGTCCCCATGGTTTGGTGGTGATCCCCCATCATAAACTCTGATATGGAGACTGTAAGATGGTGTGGTTTCGTAGTCCAAGGGACGAATAATGACTAAATCCATATATAACACATTGTTCCCTGACCGCTTGGTTTCTAATTTAAAGTCATTGTCTTCATTTCCGGAGACAATGCTCCATGGACCTATACCATTGCTGCCTACATCTTCATCTATTACACTCCCCAGCAATACCTTACTGCCGTTAGGGGAAATTTCTGATAGCTCTATCACTTTGCTGCCGTTTGGAAAATATGGACTGTGATCGTTTATATCCGTAACATTTATTGTCACCTCTACAACTTCAAAATTATCCATCGAAAGGACGGAAACAGTGTATAATGCTCGACTTTCACGGTCCAGCCTTACTGCTGTCGTGATATTTCCATTTTGTAAATTAACAGTTATGTTTGGATTACTGTCGATGTAATTGTATGGAGGTGGTGCTTTGACAGTATCTACTTGTCCTATATATGTATTAGGAGCCTGCTCCTCTCTTACATGGAAAAGCATTCGAACCCCATCCCCAACACAAAGTGTGGGAATATAAACAACCAGTAAAAACAGGTAAAAAATATCCTCACCTTTACCCATTTTTATTATGTTGCTCCTTTTCACAAAATAATTTTCAACGTCCTAAAATGTTCACTGTTTGATACCATCCACATTTCTTACTTTTCAAAAATCCAATCATCGAATCGAGAATATTCATGGAAAAAAATATAAAATTGATAAAAACAACGAAAAATGAAAAATCACACGGCCCGGCCTATCCGTCTTTGTTTTTCATGTTTGTCCTCTTGAGATGGCTTTTGGACATAATCTCGCCATTACAAATAATAGACCACATGCCATTCTTCACAGTTTTCCCCACACAGTCACCGACTACCTGTCCATAATGCAAACAACCTCTAACCTGTACAGCGACATGACAGAACCTATTCGGACCTTCCGTGCTGACGATATTCCTTGGTTATATCACTTTTTTATAATTTCATCGAGTTTCGTTTCACAAAACACAATTTTCCAACATAAGTTTACATTTTTCTACAGTTTGTCTACCTCTTACAATGTGGGTTTCTCAGTCCGCTCCGATACACAACTGCCGAGCTCGGTGTTTCCAAGTTTAACAACTTGGCCTCGATTTGGGTAGAGCCGCGAACACAATGAAAACAGATATAGGTCGACTGCGTTTTTCCACCTCTAAACCTACGTTTCTCAATTTTCTACGATAAAAGAATATTTTTGGCTTCCCGACAGAGCTAAACCTTTGGAGCAATTAGCGTCTGAGAATTAAAATTTGAAGATAAAAACCCGTAATTTCCCTTTGATTGCCTCAATCCTTGGTCACGTGACAGTACAGGTAATCCCTTTGAAGAAAATCGGTAATAATCACAACGATTGTGAATTCTATTGATCAAATGAAACTTTTAAAGCATAAAGTTTAAACTTGCACATGAAAAAGGCAATGTGTGCATGACGAAAAAATATCTTTGCCTGGAGGAAAAATACCTTAATCTACAGGTAAAAATGACAGCAAGGACGAATAAAATATGACACGAATAAAACATTTTTCTCTCAAAACAATGAGAAAAAGAACATGAATTATAACACTGACAAAAGTAAAATGTAAGTAAATACAAAGTAAATATAAATTTATACGAGTGACAACGAATCAATTAAAACATATACTTGTAGGAATAATGAATGTAATTTTTGTATATACGCGTTTTAGATGTATATGTAAGCGTTTTAGAAATATATAAGCGTTTACTCGTAATGCCAACGAAAATAGCAATTATAATTTATCTAAAAAAAGGAGTAAATTATGAATGAAAGAGGGCATAAAAAATCTCCAAATCTCTCCCTCTTTTTTTTTTTTTTTTTTTTTTTTAGTTGTGTTTTGTTTGTAATTAAATTTATCGGAACCAAAGACTGTGGGCGGGAATGGGGTACTATATAGTATTGAAAAAGGATATTATAAAGGGAGGTTTAAAATTAATCAAATAAAAAAATAAATAAATAAATAAATAAATAAATAAATAAATAAATAAATAAATAAATAAAAGCATTAAGTAAGATGAAAACATTTTTTTCACATTATTTCATTATATGGAAGAATGAAAGAGAAAATGAATTAAATTAAACTGACCTATCGGAGATAACTTGTTTGATACTATATATTATGTTTATAAAATAATTTCTGGTAGTTTTAACGTTTGTGTTTATTAGTTTACCTCACCAGACTTTGAATTAACATACGTTTGTAATAATATCGCGATTTGAATAGATTACGTACGTACTGTATGTGAGAAGTTAAATGTGGGTATAGGGTAGTTTGTGAAGGATTTGCAAACCGGAGCTGTCACCCATTGTATAAATAACAACACTAGACATAAATAATAAACATGGTAAACTTACCGTGATTGGAGTAAGCTCTATTGGGTGTCAGAGATGGGAAAGAAACAAAAAGATACACACTCTGAATCTGAAATAACGAAAGAAATACGTATGATTTACAAATTTTTTTTCTTTTAATTCCATTTGATTTTTTTTTCTTATAGATTTTTAATTTACATTTATTTGCACGAAACACTACTAAAACTTTTTAAATCTTATAATATTGAGATTGAGATAATAAAGAGTTCATTCTTCTATAGCATTGAAAAAAAAAAATAGAATTCTATCGACAAGGAAACACAAGTTGCGTCCCTTATAACTACAGCCTTTAAGTGAGCCCATGCTCGCATTTGAAAGTTAGAAAATGACATCCTTATTAATTTATTATCTGCATCCCTTTTATTTGCAGGTGAATTGTTGAATATCTGGTACAATTGTGCTGCGTGCATGAAAAATATAATTTATTTTGGAACATCACTCACATTATGTTGAAAGGAGGTAGGGAAAGGGGTTTAATACACTGTATATGTCCGTCGATCTATCTTGTCTGGGTAACAACTTCTTCACAGAATTGTATCTCCGAACCGTAGATGAAGCAAGATCATATTTGTAAGGTAAAAGTCTGCCAAAAGCATGTCCGCACAATAACTTGGTGAGCAAAGGCCTTATCAAGGCCAAGATCACAGTGCATTAGAGACTAAAATCATTTCCTAACCGTAAGTATAGGATATCTTTTGGGACGAGAGGTAAATGAAAAACTCCATAAGTAAATTTCATTAGAACTTTATCTTTTTGATGTAGTAATATGTTCTAAAATGCATTAGTAATATGAAAATATAAATGGCACAGCTACACATGTAGACCTTATGGGAAAGGTGACATTGTAGAAATGCTAGTAGTATTTCTACGATGTCACTTGTAAAGAAGGCTGCTGTCAGACAGCACAGTTGAAACATTTCGTTTTTATTTTTAAACAAAAATGTTTCTTTTGAAATGTTTTCTATGATAAATCATTGAAAACATCAGCGAGCTTGAGAATGTTCTTCGACAAATCTTATTGAACTATGATATGCGGAAATTGTTTCAAGAAAGACTGAGTGACCTTGACAAAAAAGGTCTTTATCATAAAATGACTATATTGTTCAATAAAACACCGCTAAAGACGGTATGGCCGGATTGCAAAGTAAGTTTTTGTCACCAACTGGGTCAAGGTCACTAAGTCAAATATTACAGCATACATTGAGAGGTCTTGTCAGAGGCAACCTTCATGTATAATATAAAGTTTCTACTGTATACAGTTCCTTAGATTTTGCTTAAACCAGGATTTAACCGAAGTCTTTAACTAGGTCAAAGTCCAAGGTCATGGTCACTGGGTCCAATGTTACGGCATAAATTGAAAGGTCTCATCATGGGCAACCTACACGTATAATATAAAGTTTCTACTGCATACAGTTCCTTAAATTTTGCTTAAACCAGAAACTTTAACCAAAATCTTTAACTAGGTCAAAGTCCAAGGTCAAAGTCACTAGGTCCAATGTTACGGCATAAATTGAAAGGTCTCATCATGGGCAACCTAAATGTATAATATAAGGTTTCTACTGCATACAATTCCTTAGATTTTGCTTTAACCAGGAACTTAACCAAAATCTTTAACTAGATTAAGGTCCAAGGTCAAGGTCACTAGGTCAAATGTTACGGCATAAATTCCGTCTTTCGATTTTACAGGCCTATGTTCGATTTGTGCAGGTATCTGACGTGAAAGTATTGTGACGTCATTAAATTCCTTTGAAAACGTCATATTTGTAACCCTGTTTCCCTGAATTTCATGCTGGTTTCCATAGAAGTTGATGACGTCACAATGCGTTGACGTCAGATACCTGCACAAATGGGAAGTAACTCTGTATTTCGAAAAGACCGAATTGAAAGATCTCATCATGGACAACATACATGTATAATATAAAGTTTCTACTGCATACAGTTCCTTAGATTTTGCTTAAACCAGAAACTTTAACCAAAATCTTTAACTAGGTCAAAGTCCAAGGTCAAGGTCACTAGGTCCAATGTTACGGCATAAATTGAAAGGTCTTATCATGGGCAACCTAAATGTATAATATAAGGTTTCTACTGCATACAGTTCCTTAGATTTTGCTTAAACCAGAAACTTTAATCAAAATCTTTAACAAGGTCAAAGTCCAAGGTCAAGGTCACTAGGTCCAATGTTATGGCATAAATTGAAAGGTCTCGTCATGGGCAACCTATATGTATAATATAAGGTTTCTACTGCATACAGTTCCTTAGATTTTGCTTTAACCAGGAACTTTAACCAAAATCTTTAACTAGGTTAAGGTCCAAGGTCAAGGTCACTAGGTCAAATGTTACGGCATAAATTCCGTCTTTCGATTTTACAGGCCTATGTTCGATTTGTGCAGGTATCTGACGTAAAAGTATTGTGACGTCATTAAATTCCTTTGAAAACGTCATATTTGTAACCCTGTTTCCCTGAATTTCATGCTGGTTTCCATAGAAGTTGATGATGTCACCATGCGTTGACGTCAGATACCTGCACAAATGGGAAGTAACTCTGTATTTCGAAAAGACCAAATTGAAATATCTCCTCATGGACAACATACATGTATAATATAAAGTTTCTACTGCATACAGTTCCTTAGATTTTGCTTAAACCAGAAACTTTAACCAAAATCTTTAACTAGGTCAAAGTCCAAGGTCAAGAGGTCCAATGTTACGGCATAAATTGAAAGGTCTTATCATGGGCAACCTAAATGTATAATATAAGGTTTCTACTGCATACAGTTCCTTAGATTTTGCTTAAACCAGAAACTTTAACCAAAATCTTTAACTAGGTCAAAGTCCAAGGTCAAGGTCACTAGGTCAAATGTTACAGCATAAATTGAAAGGTCTTGTCATGGGCAACCTTCATGTATAATATAAAGTTTCTACTGCATATAGTTCCTTAGATTTTGCCTCAACCAGAAACTTTAACCAAAATGTTGACGGCAGACAGACAGACGGACGGACGGACAGACGAACGGACGGACAGACGGACATCGTCAATCTATAGACCGGAATTGCTTTGCAATCCGGCCAAAAATAGGAGTTCCGCCTGTGACATGTTCGACCTTACTTGCTAATCATGCGACCTTAATATTAGAAGAAACCTTTACCTATGCTTGACCATTCCTGCAAGTTTGATGTATGTACAAACGCATATCAAGTAAATCATGATGTATACGAAAGGAGCATTAAAATATGATGAAGATTTTCATCATTTAAAGATGCCATATTTTGTGAAACTCGTTGACGATGTGACCTTGACATTTACGTTCTGAATACTCAAGACAGGACGACCTTTTTTTTACCAATTGACATTGAAAATAATCTCTCTTGTATGACTGTCCCAGAGGAAAATGTCTTTGACCAGGACATTTTAAACAAACATGTATGAATTCAATACTTCAAAGCGTAATTCCATCGGATTAAGTCTCCAAAATGTATAATTATGTACACTGAACAGGCAATATGAATCTTCAAAACAATATTTATGCCATTTCCAACATGACTGTTTTGAGTATTGTGTGGGTCATAAGACTCACAGATGGATCCACAGGCAGAAGGAAGTACTGGTACTTCATTGTAATGTGTCACTGTGACTCACATGACTAGGAAAAGGAGTCAGGAGCTACCGACACTCAAAAAATTAGACAATGTAAGCAATATAGAAATGTTTTATACAAATGCTGCTTCTGCTGGGTTCTTTCTTTATGAATAACAGAACTACGTACATGCGACCACTTTGAATATCTTGTGAGGTGCTTTCCATCCATTCCTATGCTTCTCATATTCATTATGACACACAATTTTAGGTCATTGGTCTTTATCAAGTGCAAAATGTAAATGACATATAAAAATCTCTGATTCATATATTCTGTGAAAAGGCATTCTAAAGCAGTACTGCTTAATAAACTACAATACATATTTGCAATTAACTCTTTAATGCAGAAGATGGAGATCCAAAGATGTTTTTTTTTAGCAATTGAGAAAGACCAAGTGCCAAAATTTGTGAATCAGAATGTGATTTTAACTAATCAATTTCATCAGTGTTTGTGTATTTTTTCCTTTTCATTAAATGTACAACTAAATCAGCAGTGTGCGACTGAATAAGTTATGAAGTATTGTTCATTTATTGTGGAGTTTACATGGTACACATATATTTTTTTTAAGTTTGATGACCTTGACCTAATTTTTTTCATATCTCAAAATAATTTGTCTTGTTGTGGAGTTTACAAGGTACACATATATTTTTTTAAAGTTTGATGACCTTGACCTAATTTTTTCGTATCTCAAAATAATTTGTCTTTCTTGCATATTTCATGTATAAAGCTAACATAGAATAGGAAAGTTACAGCCACTGCTTTGAAAGTGTGACGACCTTAAAGACAGACAGATGGAATCTAAACAAATCCCTGCGATGCTTTGGCAGGTAAATTGAATATTAATGAGAACTCTGCTTTTTGTAAAAAGCATAACACAGGTAATAAGGAATTATGATAGACCTAAATCAGGGAAAATCACAATAAATTGAAAGACAAACTTTAACGCAAGAAAACTGAAATGAGCATGCAACAGAAAATAAACAATCCATGCAAATTTTCACATACCATTCTTGCTGACCTCAAATCTGCAATGTTCGAAAGATAATTCTACAGAATGCTAAACATTTCCAAAATTCATAGAGAACATTGCAACTCATAACAATGTAGTATTTCTTAAATTTTTAACATATTAGATCTAAAACAATGAGTGAAAAGTATCCACAATGCAGGAAGAAAGCTTGCTTTGCTAGCAAGATCTGATTAACAGCCCATATACCATTGTTGTATTGCCATGCAATATATTTTGATGACTTACAATTACATTGTACTCATATACAATTTATTACAAAGTAACACACTGTGGATTGACAATTAGGATTATTGGGATCGCAGTATATGTTGAATTGATATTGAAATGGTGGTCTGGTCGAGAAAACATAACAAACATGAAATGACCGAAGATAGAGACTGATGAAAAATTGATATTTTATTGAAATATTTATCACATTCAACAACAAGTGTCAACAACTTAGCTACATGTATATAACATAGCTATGAGAGTCAGATTCTTATAATGCTATTTCCTCTTCTGTCTCTTCAACAGGGCATGCTTTAAGGCCATCTGGAGAAAATAAAATGGCATAGATTATTACATTTGATACTAATTATGGACAAATGATTTTTTTCTCATTCAATCAGAGATGAAAGCAGATTGTGATGACAATGATGATTTGTGAGCATTAAAATGGATAATTTTAACAATTTACATTACAGCAAAATAAATTATAATGGCAGGAATCTGCCAATTGGCAGAAGATCTTCATCCCTTTTTATAAACGATACATATTCAGAAAAAAATCTATACAAAATTCTATAATAAAACACACAAAAAAATAATTTCAAAATAATTTCGCTGAACTTTTATCCAAACTCTTTTTAAATCAGAAACTGACCTGTTTATCTCTGAATGACCTTTTGATCTTTTTCCTCTGTACTTTGTGTTTGACCATCATGAAGTTCTTCGTTTTTAATTTGTCTTTGTTCGTAGTACTGGCGTTGGGATTCATCTTCTCATAACCATGTGCAAACTTCCCTCTCCCTTCACGTCCGGCCTGAAAAAAAATTCATGTAAATTGTCCATACAACAAGAAATACATGTATATCTCAATTCCCAACCATTTCCTTTTTAAATGTATGCTTAGTTAAATAGTGATAATTTTGACATTCATTGACTGTTTGCCATACTATGTACCTAAACAAAATATTGAAAATTGAAAACCTTTATAGTAAAATAATTCCAAGGAATGCATGTGTCGCCTGCGAAACATAGGGACACTCAGGAATCACTTTTATAGTATGTGACATCCAAGTGTGACAGACAGAAGGACAACGGACAAAAAGATCCCTAAGTGTCGCTATGCTGAGCAGGCAACACAAAAATTACAGAAAGTGTTGATGATAAAAGATGGCACATTGCTTTTTGTAGTAAAATTTTGATTTCATCTGGTAAGTTCCTCAATAATGTTAATACATTGATATCAATATTTTTACAGATTGGAAAATGTAAAATGATTGGCTAGCTTGTTGTAACAGTACATTAGACTTTCCTAACATTTCAGTACTATGTAGGATATGAATGTCTAGGGCTGCGTTTGATTTGAATAACACTAGTGTCAAGAGTGTTGGAGAAGCGCATGCGTACTCCGTGCAACTGACTGTTTATAATCGAATGACAGGAATAGTATTCAAGTTGTATCCAATGTAAACAAACAGCCCCCCTAACTTAGCTAAAGCCCTTTAAGTAAAAAAAAACCAATTTTCTTTCATTGAATATTTCAGGAATTTAATCATCCCTAATATTTTGGTGTTAAAATGTATTTAATCAATACTGGTTGTCTTTTCTCTTGCTTCAAATTCGATTGCTTGTCCTTGTCCGCCATCTTAACACTAAATTACTCCTGGTAAAGTGGGGAGTATACTTGTGTCACTCGTGTTCAACACTCGGGCCACAACACTTGTCGTTCGATTTCACTAGAGTCAAACACGTGTATCACAAGTGGTCTAATCGAACGCAGCCTAGGTGAGCAGAACTCAGACTAAATTTTAATATAAGCTCTGTAGTCCTTATCAAATTATTCAAACTTGTAAATTCTCCTCTATCAATGTACCAATAGTGAGAAGAAACATTCCTCTAGAACTTTATGGAATGGAGTTATCAACCGCTAAAAAGGATTGCTCTACTGTAGTCAGCCACACTTTATGTACTTTGATTATAAATATTCAGCAGAATACTGCATGCTTATTTGTACATACATGTACAAGTACATACCATTACTGTTGCAAGCCTTGATTCCCTGTCATGAGCTTTTTTCTTGATAACATTCTCAATAGATGACAGATTCAATATTTCCCCTCTGTAAATAAATAAAAAAATTATTTTAAGTCCTTTTCTGTAATTTTTTTGCAAGAAATTTGGAGGTTAGTACTTATATTACAGTATTCTACATCCCACTTCAATGAGGAGCTTTGACTTCTTCTGACATTAGAAGTACATGTATATTAAATACTGTATTTGTATCCATGGGCATTGTTTGGTGATGAGGTTACATAACACAGCAAGCAATTAACATTTCCACATCCTCCTTTTATTTATATCAGTTACTAGTATACACATAGCAAAAAACAAGAGATCAAAGGAACTGTAAGAATAAGACTTTAAATCTGTCCTGAAAAAGTCGAAATTTCAAATTGCAAAATTTAAGAAAACTTTGCATAAAAAATGTCAACTAATTTGGTTCACATCTCAATCTACTGCAATGTTATACTGTATATGCTATCTATAATAATAAGTCCAATGTTTGGGTTAAAAAGCTCGTTTTTTGCATAGAAATTAGAAATCAATGGAAACCGAAAAGTTTTTCTACAACATTGTTCAACACAGAGTTACAGAATGTCACTTTCTTCAAAGGGGTTCTGTAACTCGGGGTGGAACAATGTCCAGCAAGCAAAAAACGGAAAAAGGGAGAATGGGCTATTTTTCGACAATCTATCTTTAAAGCTGTTAAAGGAGCTGACAAGATAAGGGCTGACAATTTCCAACATTATTACCCCCTACCTCTTCAAACCGATATTATTCATCTCGCAACACATCTTTCCAAATAAAATACAATGTACCTATAGGGAATCTTCTAATACATTGTATTTTTATCCTAATCTTCTACCTTCAAAATAAGGACAATGCATGAGAAATAATTGAGTGATTTGAGAGATAAATCAGGCCCTTATTCTTACAGCTCCTTTGAGGATTAGATTCCATTACCCTATTACATAACCTCTGATGCAAATTGTAAAAATAAGTAAAAAATCTTTTCCTGGTTGCTGCATGTATAATAGAATTTATAACGACATTGCAACTGAGACAGGGGAATCTCATTCGAGTGTAAAAGATTTGCAATCCACAACGAGGCTTGCCGACGTAAGTGAGTGAGAATGTTATATCTTACCTTTCTTCCTCCTCTATAACTGTACGTTTACGTTTCTTGCCAGTTTTGGCACCTTCTACTTCTTTTCGAGCTTGCTGTTTCTGTATTAATTCAAACTCCTGTTGAGTCAGAATACGACTACTGGATATATCCTCGGCCTTTTTACGTCTTTCCTCTGGTGGTAGTTCTTCCCCTGGGGTCTATACATACAAGTAAAGCATGTGCAACTTTAAGTAACTTCATCAGATGTAAATATGTAAAAGCCGAGCTTTATCAGATGTAAACCAGTAAATGCTGAGCAAAGTAACTTCATCAGATGTAAACATGTAAATGCTGAGCTTTATCAGATGTAAACCAGTAAATGCTGAGCAAAGTAACTTCATCAGATGTAAATATGTAAAAGCCGAGCTTTATCAGATGTAAACCAGTAAATGCTGAGCAAAGTAACTTCATCAGATGTAAACATGTAAATGCTGAGCAAAGTAACTTCATCAGATGTAAACCAGTAAATGCTGAGCAAAGTAACTTCATCAGATGTAAACCAGTAAATGCTGAGCAAAGTAACTTCATCAGATGTAAACATGTAAATGCTGAGCAAAGTAACTTCATCAGATGTAAACATGTAAATGCTGAGAAATTGATTGGGTAGACAAAGGGGTAGGGGCAAAAGTGACCATTTTTGGCCCCAATCAAAATTTTAAAAAGGTTACATTTTCATATTCATTATGCTTCTTCTAAACAAAAAATGACAAATTTTATGTGATTTTTCGAAAACCCTGCCTTTTAGGGCAAAATGATTGAAAGTTGAGCACTATGTCTTTACATTAGAATTTCAGCTTTTTGGCAAGGGGCACGCATACCTACAGTTGTAAGCCCTAGAGCAAGGGCATGTAACAGGTTCATACTCATATGGGACATTCCTTTTTATATTCTGAATGTACATGGAAAGTATAACTTTGTTACATGCCCTTGCTCTATATATACTATAAACTATTATGTTAAAATCTGGTTGTTATCATTTTACCACTAATTTCCATAATAGTGGGCAATTTTGGCGGGAAATAGCATTCATATTAGTTGATTATATCTATTTTCGATTCAGTTTCAATAAACAACAATATCTCTACTCTTATTTGAAAGATAAAAAATAGCATGAAAACAATTTTTGAAAATAGCAAAAGATGGGGCCAAAAAGGCAGATTTTGCCCCTACCCCTTTCCAGTTATGTCAGTTTGACCTATAATGTATGATATGATAATGTAATGCTTTCAACAATATTTATTTTGGTAAAACATGTTCGTATTGTTTCTACAGCTATTAGGGTTTTATTAAATGTGACCTTGACTGAGCTTTTTGTGGTACTTTTATGTGACCTTGACATAGCCTGTCTTTCAATGCATCTTGTGCTGTTTTTATGTGACCTTGACCTACCTGTTCCTCTGCATCGGAAGAATGATGCACATCTATCCATTCTCCATCACTGTCATTATCAGACTCCTCACTATATCTTGTGTTATTTATGTGACCTTGACCTACCTGTTCCTCCTCATCGGAAGAATGATGCACATCTATCCATTCTCCATCACTGTCATTATTTGACTCCTCACTATATCTTGTGTTATTTATGTGACCTTGACCTACCTGTTCCTCCTTATCGGAAGAATGATGCACATCTATCCATTCTCCATCACTGTCATTATCAGACTCCTAACTATATCTTGTTATTAATGTGACCTTGACCTACCTGTTCCTCCTCATCGGAAGAATGATGCACATCTATCCATTCTCCATCACTGTCATTATCTGACTCCTCACTATATCTTGTGTTATTTATGTGACCTTGACCTACCTGTTCCCCCTCATCGGAAGAATGATGCACATCTATCCATTCTCCATCACTGTCATTATCAGACTCCTCACTGCACGACTCCCAGTCATCTGAAAGGAGCAAAAAATCCATAAGAAAACTTTAAATCCAATTACAACTTACAGAAACGTATACATTGTGTTTACATCTTTAGTCCCTAAAATTCTGTTATGAGTGTCATACTCTGGACAAGATCTGCTCATAATGATTATCTAGGGATGTGATCCTGACAAGATCTGCTCATCTTGATTATCTAGGGATGTGATCCTGACAAGATCTGCTCATCTTGATTTTCTAGGGATGTGATCCTGACAAGATCTGCTCATCTTGATTATCTAGGGATGTGATCCTGACAAGATCTGCTCATCTTGATTATCTAGGGATGTGATCCTGACAAGATCTGCTCATCTTGATTTTCTAGGGATGTGATCCTGACAAGATCTGCTCATCTTGATTATCTAGGGATGTGATCCTGACAAGATCTGCTCATCTTGATTTTCTAGGGATGTGATCCTGACAAGATCTGCTCATCTTGATTATCTAGGAATGTGATCCTGACAAGATCTGCTCATCATGATTATCTAGGGATGTGATCCTGACCTTTAGCCTTGCACATTTAAAGTCTCAGGTTCTTTCTCACCCATCTGTGATTTTTTCCTTGGTGGAAAGATCCAACGACTAAATGTATAATCTACATATTTCATACAATACTCTCCTCATTCAGATACCTGTAACATTGACTTGGACCTTGAAAATCAAATGGGTTTTTTTTTATCATTGGTTGCAAGTATCATCATACTTGAGAAACAGTATGTCACTCACCTGTATCTCACCCATATAATGTCCTTGCAAAGGAAAAGATCTTTCAAATTGTTACCTTATAAATTCACAAAATGGGGATCTTGATAATGGACCCCAATCTTTTGGCATTGTTTCTTTTTATGAGGTCTCAGTGTAGCACACAATTTTGTTTTGACAGAACAATTCAAAACAAATGACATAATTTCATCAATAAATTCTTATGCTAAGTGAACGTCTTATTGTTACCTCACAATGCAAACAATCAAATAACAAATATGTTGGACGTTTTGTCGGAGTTTGTGGAAGGGTGAATGAAATAACATGCCAACACTTATCAGTTTTGACATTAAGAGATCTCTTGCTAATATCTATATACACTGGTAAGAGATCTTACATGTATGTAGAAGTCCCTTACCTTGTTGACTCTCATCTCTCTCCTCTGGTAAAACTTCTGCTCCAGGTATAAAGTTTTTAGCCGTTGATCCACCATAACTTAACGGCTCTATCTCCTGACTAGCCTCTGTAGGTTTTCCCTGCAACATATCCACAATTCTAAATTTTTTGCAGTAGTAGCAATGTAGTAACAATGATTGGACTTGAGTAATATTTTTTAGAAAATGGAAAGATTTTAAGTACATGCTGTCTCTTGGTAAAGTATGAGTACACATTGTACAATATCAAGATAATGATACAATGCCAATGGAACACCTTTTAGCTTTCTTTTAAATATCCAGAGTTTTTAAAAAATTTAGTCTCTGGTTTAAATATCTGACATACAAGTTCTTACCTTTTCCTTTCTACTGAGAAGTTCAGGGTTTACCTTACGGTATAACTGTAGAAGTGACTTGGCAGCCATCATCACAGCTACAAGAGAGAATTGATTTAATATGGTTACATTTCATATATTTGCAGAAGCCTCAATGTATGCATGTAAGTAGTCTTAGATCTATGTCTACCATTCCTTGGTAACAACCTGTACATATGAAGGGGTTAACTTAAATGCTTCATTCTACCTCCGAGAGGAAGTTTGAAATCTGATTAATTTACTTTAGACTCTGATTTTTGTGATAAATATTGCACTGACTAAAATACTGTAAATTGGTTTTTATTCGTCAGGTACCAATTTTCGTCATTTTCGTCAGTGCCTCCCTTGACGAAATTACGTATCGACAAATATAAATACTCCTGACAAAATATAGTGTAGAAAGGAAAATATTGAATCTTTTAAAAGAGCAAAAGACAGGCAAATGATAAATCATTGAAAATTGAATACGCACACAAAGTTGCATATAATGTACTGTTGCAAAAATATACATTGTCAAACTCACAAGAATGCTCACAATAATATAAACAAACGCTTGATTATACAATGTATTATTCTTTATACAGAAAGCATTCTTGTGAGTTTGACAACATATATTTTTGCTACAGTACTTCTAATTACCAAATGATATGTTTTCACAACAAGCTAGGTGGTATACATGTCTCTAATTGTTTGTTTACCAATAATTGTTAAACAAACAATGAAAACAAATGCATACAGCCTACACCTGAATGTTAAGTTGGCATTTGAACAGACGAATTTATATAAAACTGCCTCTCTGTGTGATATTTATAACAATATTATAATACTCTTGCATGGTCTGCTATGAGTTATACATTGAAGTGTCAAAATCTTGTAAAACCCCAAGACTAGCCAAGGGTTTTGCAAGATTTTGAGCCCCTGAGGTTGGAACCAATGTATCTTTCATATCAGACCTTGAAGTTCCCTTTTCTCTCATATCTTAGGCCTAACATTGAAATTAAGGAATGACACAATATTTGAATAAAAGCCTACGCTCACGCAGCAAGATACGCCCGTTGGGATTTTTTTCACAACACCAAAATATCTAAGTCCCATAACTCCATAAGGACAAATTGGATGAACCTTAAAATCGAAAGGCGGCTTCCTCTTCAAAGTCTGATCAAAATGTACAAATATCATGAAAATCTGTTGACACATATTCAAGTTATTGCGTTCCATGCACCTATATTTTGCCCTTAGCTTAACATGTATGTGCATATAACACCCCCCCCCCCCCCCCCCCCCCATTACACACAATTTCTGGATTATGTGACAAAAAATTCAAGAACCCGTTATATATGCAAAAGAACATCCTTTCTACTTGAAGTATACAAAATTTCAAAACATTTCAACCAGAAATAGATTTTTAAATAATTTTTAACTATTTTAGTATATTTTCACTGTATTTTAAAATATCTAAGTCCCATAACTCTGTAACGACATATCGAATGAACCTGAAAATCGAAAGGCGGCTTCCTCTCCACAGTCCAATCAAAATGTATGAATATCATGAAAATCTGTTGACGCATATTCAAGTTATTGCGTTCCATGCGCCTATATTTTGGCCTTAGCTTAACATGTATGTGCATATAACCCACCCCTCCCCCCTTCCTATTACACACAATATCTCGGTTATGCATAAAAAAATTTAAAACCCGATACATATGTGAAAGAACATCCTTTCTACTTGAAGTATACAAAATTTCAAAACATTTCGACCAGAAATAGATTTTTAAATAATTTTTAAATATTTTAGTAATTTTCACTGTATTTTAAAAATCTAAGTCCCATAACTCTGTAACAACATATCGAATAAACCTGAAAATCGAAAGGCGGCTTCCTCTCCACAGTCCAATTATAATGTATGAATATCATGAAAATCTGTTGACGCATATTCAAGTTATCGCGTTCCATGCGCCTATATTTTGCCCTTAGCTTAAAATGTATGTGCATATAACCCACCCCCCTTCCTATTACACACAATATCTCGGTTATGCGACAAAAAAATTAAAAACCTGTTACATATGTCAAAGAACATCCTTTCTACTTGAAGTATACCAAATTTCAAAACATTTCGACCAAAAATAGATTTTTAAATAATTTTTAAATATTTTAGTATATTTTCGCTGTATTTTAAAAATCTAAGTCCCATAACTCTGTAACGACAAATCGGATGAACCTGAAAATCGAAAGGCGGCTTCCTCTCCACAGTCTGATCACTATGTATAAATTTCATAAAAATCCGTTGACGCGTATTCAAGTTATTGTGTTCCATAGGCGGACGGACAGACGGACGGACGGACAGACGGACGGACTTCGCCATACCATAATACGTCCCGTCAAATGACGGGCGTATAAAAATAGCAATCCAAGGAATGCTTGTGTCGCCTGCGAAGCGGTTCGATTATTATTCTAGAAAGGGGATCAAAATTATTGGTATCAGTAGAAAAGTCTTGTCAAATGAAATTCATTTGAAATATCAGACCTCTTAATTACAAATTAAAAGATATGGTCATTCTCAAATTTTCAGAAAAGAGTGTCAATCATCTAGGTCAAGGTCACTACTTTAAAACTGGTAACAAAAAGGTCTCATCATAAGAAATATCAAACAAATATCACCAACCAATTTAAAGATATATACAACCTTAATTTCTTAGAAAAGAAGGTCAAATAGCTAGGTCAAGGTCAAAAGGTAACAAATTATGGTATGTGTAGAATGGCATTGTTACAAGGAAAATACATATGAAATATCAAAGCCCTATCACCTACCAATCAAAAGATATAGCAAATTTTACTTTTCTTGAAAAGTAGGTCAAAAATCTAGGTCAAGGTTACAAGGTCAAATATTATGGTCTGTGTAGAAAGGTCTTGTCACAAGGAATACAGATGTGCAATACCAAAGCCCTATCACTTACCAATCAAAAGATATATACATTCTTATTTCTTTTGAAAAGTAGGTCAAATATGTAGGTCAAGGTCAATAGGTCAAAAATTATGGTAAGTGTAGAAAGGTGTTGTTACAAGGAATAAACATGTGAAATATCAAAGCCCTATCACTTACCAATCAAACGATATGGCGATTTTTTTTTTTTTCAAAAGTAGGTCAAATATCTAGGTCAAGGTCACAAGGTCAAAATTATGGTATGTGTAGAAAGGTCTAGCCACAATGATTGCATGTGTGAAATATCAAAGTCCTAACACTTACCAATCAAAAGATATATCCATTCTTAATTTTTTTGAAAAGTAGGTCAAATATGTAGGTCAAGGTCACTAGGTCAAAAATTATGGTATGTGTAGGAAGGTCTTGTAACAAGGAATACACCTGTGAAATATCAAAGCCCTATCACTTACCAATCAAAAGTTATGGGCTGTGACACCCAAAGTGTGACAGACAGACAGACAGACGGACAGACGGACGGACAGACGGACAACGGACAAAGTGATCCTTAAGTGTCGCTATGATTCGCAGGCGACACAAAAATACTAAAGTAGTAAGCTATTCATCAAACATGGATTTTAATCTCTTAAATGTATGGAGCAAGAATTTGTAGAAAAAATATATTTGAATCATCTTCGCTAATTTGTTTGTTATGGTGATTTAACAGTCACATGATATAAAAGAAAGGTAAAAAGTGACATATGCAAGACAGCGATTTCCACCATAGCTTTCGTCAAAGGAAAATTCCATCTTTAATGTGTATGAGAGAAAATGTAACTTTGTGATATTAAAGGTGACATACTTTTAATATCTCTGCAATCTTTCAAATAACTTACTCTTGTCTCTGTGATGTTTATATTGCACTAAATCCCCGAGTAAATCCTCTGTCATGGCCAAAGGACAACGTGCACAGACTTCTCTAACTGCATTCAACCTAAAAAAAATGCAAGTGATTCTTTGAAACTATGAAGGAAATCAAACTAATTTTTTTAGGTTTTTTTTAATCATTTGAAGGATAATTTTGGTGTGCATTTCATTACTGTATAAACAACAGACTTTGTAAATCTAGAAGATATGTAAACCCAAATTTAGTGATATGGACATACTGGGTATTAATTTAGATAAGTCTTTAGTTTGAGAGTGAGAGGCTATGATTTAATTTAAAAGAACAGCAACATCTCATTTCTATACATTACAAGAAGTTGTGAGGATTTGACATACCCCACAGCCATGACCTCTCCAGAGTTCCTGTCTGTGATGAAGTTATTGGCTATAGTCATCAGTAAACCCTCTATCATCTGAAATAATTAACAAAACTTGGTCACTTTTTTTAAATACCTACACACAAGTAAGAATGTTGATTTTATTCATGAACACATGTTACAACAGAAAATTTTTACATACACTACACAGTGTCTGAGTACATGCTGCATTGAACTTGAACACATGGTAAAAATTAAATTCACTTGTCTTCTTACTCCAAGATCCAATAATATACATTTAGTAATGTAATCAAATTTTGGTTGTTTAAAATGTGAACTCAAACAAGAGCCCCAGGAGGGCACAACGCTCACCTGATACCCATGCATGCTCTAATTGACATACTGACATTGAATAAGACGTAAAATTGATAGTGCCAGTATCAAGATTTGAGCCCACATTCTTTCTAAAAAGATTTTTGCCGGATGCAGACAAGATCTTTTTTTACAGCCTTTAAAAGTACAAACAAGAAGAAATAGTCACATTTCAAAACATTATCTTTTTTTACTGATTTGAAAAGACGGATAATGTGATCCAAAGTCATATGCCCAGCTAGTGTATAGTTCAATTATTCAACATCAAAAAAATCATTTTGTAAAATTCCACATTCATGTGCAGCAGGTGATGAAAAAACAGACAAAAAGAATAAAACAATGAAATAAACTTAATATTCTGGTGTATGCTGCTTTTAGGGAAACAAATTAATAGGCCCACGATATTGTAAAGCTACATGTACAACTAGCAGACATACGAAATCGTTATTTACTGTTAACTATGTTTCGCCTAGTGATAGGACTGTTACACGGACTAATTATTAGCTGACAGAGTTCATGAAAAGTATCAGCTGCATCAGATTTGCTGATAAAAAATTATTTGGTCCGATAAAAACTCATGTTGTATCTATTATTTGGATAGATAAAAATTCCCAAATGTCTGACCACAGGAACCTGTCGTTTTATGAGAGAAAATTTTTTATTATTCACAACCTTAAGCCTCTGTGTTCATCTTTAGAAATGTTATACATTGAAGATGTCGAACACAGTGGCTTGAGGTTGTGAATAATAATTTCTTTTCTCTTTTAAAACAACAGCTTCCTGTGGTCCAACATTTCATTGAAATATTTCAAGAACTCTGAACTGAATTATTTTTTTTCAAGAATTTCAGATATATCAAATGTCCTATACATTCTCTAAATCCTCAGGAAGAGAATTTACTCATTAGATGTTTCTTCAAGAAATCGTTCATTATACTTCATCTAAGAGAGTCTAAGACAAAGGAAATTCGAGCTAAGTTTATAAATGAGTGTTCCAAGTACATGAATGATAACAAGTATGAAAGTGTTCCCAGTATATGCACATTAAATAAAAATCTATTCAAATACCAGTACTATTTCGTTTGCATGATAGATTCTATTAATCTCCTGAAATGTATCACGTGTACAGTACTAACATGGTGGGTAATCTCGCAACGCAGAACAATTTATTTTTCTATATTTTTTTCGCAAAATAGATAATTTGTTACAAAAAGGGAAATGTGATGCAGTGTAATAACGCCCCAACTATGAGTTGCATCCAAAATAAGATGGATATCAGCTTTTTATAACGCACAAACACGATCAGCGTTCTACTTTCGCTTCCATCTACACCAATCATGCCGATAGTTTTTTCGGCTTTATAAAAGGATATTACCTCTCTTACTTTCAATCAAACTCGTATCTAAGGCATCCTTACACTGTATCACATTCCCCTTTTTGTGAAAAATAATTTGTAATACACAAAATTTTATATAAACCTAGTGTTGTGCGTTGCGAGATTTCCCACCGTGACTACGTGACTATTAAATGGGCGTGGAGGAACCAATCAAATCTGTAACACAAGATATATGGCGACTTTGTTTACCATAGATACAAATTTGTTGGGGTCCCGCTGGGGTTTGGAGCCACTCCCCATTGGTCCATTGGGCATGGAAAACATACATTATACCTACTAGTATGTACAATCTTAAAAAATATTCCTTAAAATCAAAAGTGGATATCTTGACAAAATTCTTTCACTTGAAGGGTACCATGCATGAGTACCTCATACCTACAACATGTCATGACAATCTGAAGAGTGGTTATAGAAAAGAAGCAGAAAATGTATGAAAATCAACCCCCCCCTTCCTTTTTACATAAGAAAAAAATTCATAAAAAATCAAGAAAATAAAATTTAAGCAAAAAATACATATCAAAGCATTAAGTAAGTTAGATATGATAAATATGCAGTAAATGAGTGTGTAAAATCATACACTTTTTGAGTTATTTAAAGAAATAGTGCAAAAATTTGGATTTCTGACTAAGTCCGAAGAGACGTCAAAAAAGCGTCAAAAATTTGACTTCGGAGTGGAACCAAAAATAACAACACTTCTTAAGACATCTCTGTAGAGCATCCTGATGCTTTCGGTTTGTCGATACGTGCTTCCGTTCTGAAGAAGAAGTTTGTCAAAGGAGGGTACCCCCTGTGACCTACTTTTGCCTGTGGTGGCGCCACCTGTTGAGGGGTCCGGACGAAAAACAACAACACTTGTAGGGGATCATTAGTACTTTATACCTACCAAGTTTCATCAAAATCCCTTTAGCCATTCTTGAGAAGAAGTCGAAAATGTGAAAAGTTTACGACAGACACACGACAGACGACAGACGACGGACGACGGACGCCGGACGGATCGCTATGACAATAGCTCACTAGAGCCTTTAGCTCAGGTGAGCTAAAAATGCAGCATTCATCATTTCTTAAATCTATTGCAAAACTGAATATCTTTGGTGTATTATATACATGTATTCTGCAAGCACTGTTATGTCTGAATGCCATTCATTAAACAAGTATTTAACTATTTGACAAATGGAGCACATAACAATTTGAAAAAGTTCAATCCTAGCATAAATTCTTTCTACTCACATCAGGGGGGACTAACTCATGACTGGCCTGTGCTGCATACAGCAATAGTTTTGTCACCTCTGTTTGAAACGAGAAGAGAAAAACTATTTTCCCATTTTCACAAAGTTTTCCTCACAAAATATGCAAAATAACAAATCAATCATCTGCAGGAGGTAGATGATAAGTTACACATGCAAAAGTTAACTATGATGTCATAAAAGACAGACGCATTAAGTTGCTTCAGTCTGGTCCAAAACATTAAATAAATATGCATATGATAATTATTATTTTAGATGTTTTCAGACAAATAGAAAAATAATCAATCACCGGGTATAATCATTGACAAGGAAATCCAACCCTCGTGTCTGTGATTTGCTTTTGTCCATGACTCGGCAAGCCTTTGCAAGCCAATCCCGGACACTCAGGTTGGATTTCCATGTCTATTATACTTTCTAATTCTAAAATGGAAGACACATGCTGAATGCAATAAGGCTACATTTGTATGACTAAAGCATAAATGTAAAATTTCATTACAGTTCATGGACCTTGTCAAGCACATTGGAATTTACTGGTGAAATAAGAATTTTTTTTGTCATATGACACATATGCTGCTGAGCTTTCTGTGATATACATTAATACTGTAAGGAAAGATGGGGATTTATCAGACGATACTCCTCTAATTTTTAAAACTCAATTTCGCACATTTTTCTTTGCCTAGGATTTAAAATTACACAAATTGTTTCATAAATCCTCTATCAAATAGAAAATCAACTATGATCCTATATATCTCTTACCTCTTTGATGTGGTTGTAAAAATCTCTGGACAAAGGGGTAAAAGTTGAACAGGAACAACTGTTAAAAAGAAATAAAAATTCACAATGTACCAGAATGAGATATATGAATACATGTACAAAGAAAGAGGTACACTCTACATGGCCATACAAAGATGTAGTTTTGCAGCTTCAGTCAATTAATACAAGGCCTACATTAACTGAGAATTTTATTATCATCTCAACAGCTATGATATAGTAGTATAAAGGGTAAATACAACAGGCCAGCCAACCAAATTGGATTCCTATGGAAAATGATTTTTTTAAACTTTAAAAGTGAAAATCAAACAACACATATTTAAAAATTTTTCAACAATACATTTGGTTTGAGCTAAAAAAAGGTGTGAAAAAAATATAGTTCTTTTTAAACATGATTACAATAATGAATAACTGCAAAAGTGAAGTCAGGGAATTAGATTACATGTATTTTGTGTGATTAAAATTTCTGATATACAACAATGTACCTGTATCTACATACAGGTATATGACAACCTTGTAGATATGTCATTTTTTCCCTTCTGTAAACCATGTAAACCATAATAAAGCAAAATAATACAATTATTATATTATATATTCTAATTGGGTACTAGTCTGATCTTTAGTACAAAGGTACAACTTTCTTACTTTGGGTGTTCTTGGGTGAATAATACTTGTTGCTCATGTAATAATTTTTTGGAGAATTAAAATGGCTCAATCATTTTAAAAAATTTTTTATTGGGTGTTTCGTTTTTGGAGAATTCATTTTGAAGAATTGATTCATCATTAATAGAGTTTGAATACCACAATTAACATATACTTGTATATACATCCATGAAAACTTGTAGGATATTTCCTCCTAAAATGAACAAAAATAATACCTGGTGAATTCCTATTAACCTTGAAATAAGGTCAATCATCATGACCTTGACCTCAAATCTCTCATTTGTTTTCTCTAGCTGTCCAAATAGCTTCTCACTGAAATCTAAAATACATACATAATTACAAAAACACCCAACAATAAACAAAATCATTGAACTTAGATTAAGCAGATTAAAACCCCTTACAATACTCATTTAAGTCTTTGATTATTTCCTTTGAAGAAAGAAGTCAAATTTACTTTTTTAACTTTGTATTTTTTCTTATCAGTAGAAATTCAGAGGATTTATCTAATACTGCAAACGTGGAAATTTTCACGTGGGGGTAATTATCACGTTTTTCGCAAATCAAGTGATGTTGTGATATTTCCCCAACGTGAAAATATCCCATTCTCACAATGGGAAAGACAGTTTTATCACAAATATTTCCCCGACGCGAAACGTCTTGATGTTATAATCGCAAAATTTCCCCTTTCTCATAAAAGGCCTAAACAAAAAGAGCTGTAAGACACACCTTGTGGGTCATGTATGAGATGTAAGGCTGAAAAGTTGAAAGACTCAGCTGCTTTCTTCTTCCTCTTATTTCTCTGTAAAACAAAATAGTTACTGATAAGTTCACCTACTGCAAAGTATTCAAGAAAAGAATTTACATTGAACATACATACATGAATTAGACAACATTTTTTATTAATGCGGTAGTTTTTTTATGAAATTTTTTTAACACAAAAGCTTCAATTTTTCTTACATGTAAGAAGTAAGTTACATGTACATGAAAATGCAATTCAAGTTTTAACACTGATGGTAACAGGATCACTTCTTCATTTTTTTTTCAAGGAAAAAAATCTTCAGGAAATATATGTAGGACTGAATTAAAGCATCTACATGTATTTACTTATACAATCTTTCAAAAGTGTATGATTTGCAAGATTTATGAGGTAAGAAAAATGTAACAAATTTTGCATAAAAAGTTATTTTCTGTATTTACAAAACTGCTACCAGGTAATCAGAATTTCAGATGTGACAAAATGAAGGACAGACCAATAGACATAGAAAAAGCTCTGCTTAAATATCATCTAAAGAAGGCTAAATCTATGTATTTACATGTGGAGGAGAACATGTACCCACCTTTAATGCCTGAAGGGCTCGGTCTAACTTCTTTTGTCTTTTCTTTGTCTTCCTACCAACTCGATGACCAAGGCGCAGTTCTCTTTCTGATTTTGGTTTCTCCTATGAATACAGAAAGTTATTATTTAATACATGTATTACATTCATACTACAAGTAGAAATATGTCTTGTAGAATTCTTATGTTAAATATAAGAATTCCTTTTATTCCAGATTTCAATGTTGGAAGAACTTTTTATTATCATTGTTTTCCTGATACAACAATATAAATGTCTTTGAATTTTCTGGTTTGACATGCTAAAATCACAAACTCTGCAATTTTACAGAATTAGCACACAACACCCAAAATACACCAAAAGTTAGACGCTATTTCATTATAAATTTAGAAGCTGTAATAGTCTATATACAGATTCTTGGAAAGTGAGTGTAACTAATTATGTTCTACATCCAAAAATGTCTAATGTAAACAAATTCAAAAGTCTATTTCCCCAGAGTTTTAGAATAAATAAGATAATAATAAGTTATATTTCTTTGAAATTTTTACCCTGAAACCATATGCTTTTATGACAAAGGCATTAGAATAAGTATAGCATGCTGATAATTTACAATTTGTACTTTATAGGCAAATCCCTTATCAGTAACATAAGTGTACTTTACCACCATAATCAGATTTCAGACAACCGTTTTGCCAATATCCTGTCAGTTTAGTAAAACTTGTGTATAATTACTCCTAACAACAACAAAATTCTCATCAATATCAGAACAACTAACCTTGTCTTCATCCTCACTATCACTGTCATCATTCTCAGCGTCTCGTCCCAGGAAAAACTTCAGAGCTGCTACCAAGATCTGTAAAAATGTTCATATGTACGTCAAATTTATTCAACTGACACCTTACCTATGTTATTATAAGGGAGGGGATGTTGTTTAAAAATTAGTATGCATTGTATCTGAATAATTTATCTTCACTTCAAGAGCCATTTTAAATGAAAAGTAAGTGATACAAGTTCAAATATGTAAACATGTGTGTCATTTATATTATAGTAAAAACTCTCACTAACCTTTGTAACTTTTGAAAAACAGGCCGTAGTTATAACGTTTACAGTTTTGGCATCATTCCATACATTCTTCTTATATAATTCTGTCATTACGTCCTAAATGTGGAAGAGAACGGAAATATTCATCATTTCAAAAATCCATTGTTTACATGTTTGTAATAATTAGGAGATCATAGTCAAGGAATCAGTCATTTACGTTTTGTTAATTTATTATATTCAAGGATGGAAAGTACATCATTAATGATTGCTTATTTATCAAAAATGGGGAAAAACTTTCACATTTATTTTGGTCAAGTACAATTACCATTTTGAATCTGTTTTGTATAATTTCAGATGCTATTAAGATCAAATATTCAGTACTCATTTCCATAGATGAAGGAAACTGTAAATTTTTACGTGCATTTAAAAACGGAATATGTATATTCTATTGTAAATTGTACATACCAGGGACATTTTTGCTGCTACTGGATTATTATCTTTCAACATTGTATACATAAAATTCTGAAGTGTCTGAAAAAATAGCACAAGAAAAAAATGAAACATTTTTTACCTACAACATTCTATATTACTGTAAACATGGAAATTTTCACGTGAGGGTAATTTTCACGTTTTTCGTGAATATCAAAAGACGTCAAGAAAATATCCCCTCGCTAAAATATCCCCGCTGCATTCTCACAATAGGTAATACTTTTTTATTGCGAATATTTCTCTCACGCGAAATGTCTTGATATTATAATCACGAAATTTCCCCCCACGAAAATAACCATGTTTACAGAAATCATTTTGAAAAAAAAGTATTTCTACAAAATAAGTTCACATGAATCTTAAATGCATGTATATGTACATGAAAGAAGTTGGAAATACACTGCAGTGACTTAATTATTTTCCTAATGCACGAAAAGGTCTTATAACAAGGAATACACTGGTGAATAACTTACTAACTACTCAAGAAAACGAACAAAAAATCTTCAATCTCAGTCATACTCACAGTATTAAGTTGTACATTTTTGTGCTTGGCGTTGACATTTTTAATATCATTCACAATGTACGAATACAGGGTTTTCCTCAGTAATTTGTCCTGACATCGGAACATTTCAAAGAATAACTCCAGTACAGAGGTGGCAGGTATCAGGTGCTTGTTTCTCAACATGATCAAAGCCTTACAAAAGGACTAAAAAGAAAAAAAAAACATAATTAATTGTTGCTACTATCTTACCTCCATACAAACATATGATATAATATTTTTCAGCAGAGATAAATGATAATTTATATTTCCACTGTATAATCTTTAAAACTGAGTGGTTTCAATCTCTTACATGTAGACATAAAAATGAATAAAATTTTCCATCTTTATTAAACTCCTTAATCAAAAACATTCTGTAAATACATGTACACACATATATAACTGAGACCTACAAAGGTTCTGAAATACATGTACAAATGCTCCCATTGGAATCTTTGTCAGTATCAACAACATTTTCTGTTGAATAGGTCAATCTCGATAGGAAAGAGATAATGATAGAGTTTTTCAAAAGTAGGTCAAAGATCAAGGTCACGTGGTCAAAAATTTTGGTACCGATGGAAAGGAATACACATGTGAAATATGAAAGCTCTATCACCTTTCAAGTTATGCTCAATGTAAAAGTTTTTAGGACAAACATACAATGGACAGGCCAAAAACTATATGCCCTGGAATCTTTGATTCTGGGGGCATAAAAATATTTTGCTGTTTTACTTTTGACAAATTTGTGTACTGCAAAGAACTTAATTGCTTCATTGCAAAACTAGTTCTTCCTTATATCATGTATCAAGTAAGAAAAGAAGAGTATCAAGTATTACTTTGAGTCCCATATACTGTAAATTGCTTTATTTTCATCGGTACCAATTTTCGTCAATTTGTTCAAAATGACCATTTCGTCAGTACGTAAATTCGTCATCCAAGGGTCCCTAAAATATAAATTCGTCTGTTCAAAAGCCATATGCCTTTGTTTTCATTGTTTGTTTAACAATTATTGGTAAAAAAACAATTAGAGACAGTATACCACCTAGCTTGTTGTGAAAACATATCATTTGGTAATTAGAAGTACATTATATTCGACTTTGTGTGCCTATTCAGTTTTCAACGATTTATCATATGCCTGTCGTATTAACTCTTAAGATTCAATTTTTTCTTTCTACACTATATTTTGTCAGGAGTATTTATATTCGTCGATACATAATTTCGTCAAGGGAGGCACTGACGAAAATTGGTACCTGACGAACAACAAGAGGCCCGAGGGGGCCATATCGCTCACCTGAGAACCATGTCCAATCTTTGATTATGATAGTATAACAATCTTAGATTATGATGTGGACACATTAGTCGATTTGAAAATTTCCGAACCTAGAAATGTCCTTTCCTATGAACTTTTTTTGATGATTCTTATGTATAGGATAGTACTGAACGATTCTAGCTTGGTTGCCACTCTGGCAACCTTGGGCAACTCTTTTTATCGGCGGAAATTCAAAATGGCCACCAAATGCCTTCCATCAATGGATGAAATTAAATTCTTTCTTAAAATATTAAGTGTGGCACATCAAATCAAGGGTTTCGAGGGTCAACAATTCCATTTCCGATGTCATTCACAATTTGAGTTCATTGAGGACCAAAAATTCAAGATGGCCGCCAAATTTCAACCTCAGTACTGTACAATGTGAATATTTCAATAACACGTTTGTGTAACGCATCTTATTTGTAGTTGCAAGTGTCCTAGAATACATTTATTTTGCTGTTTTGATTGTTTTCAGCTAACATATGCTTCTAGGACAACTCTGCTTATCGGGGAAATTCAAAATGGCCACCAAATAGTCTACTACTACTGTGTAAAGTGTAATAATTACTTGATATATCAAGAGAAGCACATCTAATCATGGCTTTTAAGGGCCAAGAAATCCATATCTTGTGTCATTTTGCTTATAAGTACATTAAAGGCTTAACATAAAATGACTTCTCACTTCATTATTCGTATTTCGTTACGAATAACTGTGGTGCATCTTATTTGTGATCCCAAATGTGGTATAATCCATGTCTAATATCCTTTTGTCGATATGAGCTTACAAATGCTCTTTTTACATAGATTGCACATTCTCAAACCATAAAAGCGAAGAATCTTTTTTTAATATAAAAATAAAAATAAATTGCAAATATTGTATGTTTTAAGAAAGGGGAATAAGAGTCGACCTGAAGCAAGAATCTACATTATAGGGCTCTGAATTGTCAAAATATCATGTCAAATATTTAAGTGATTGTCGCATAGTCCGCAAAGGGAATTCAGAGGAGCAAAGTTCTTCCAGGATTGCTGCATGATCTGTATTCTTGACATAGATCGTTGTCATTGTTCTCTTGACTTATAAATGCTCTTGTTCTGTTCTAGATTCATTTCAAGCTGGTCACACTGACTACGTCTTACTCTTCAATCGAATTCTCTCGGTGTTGTGAGAGAACATTTGGAATGAACACCTGTTTAAGATATGATATAGAAGCAACCTTCATACTGTACAGAACACTGATATCCAAGACAATTGCTTTCAAGATTTCACCCACCTGAGTTTTACATGCCATTTCATCTTACAACAGTTGAAGACTCCTCATATTCAATTTTGAATCACTGTAGAGAAAAACGGCGGGAATCTCCAACCAGAAGTAAAAATTATCCTTCGGTGTAGTCATAGCAGATGAAAGTTGAAAAGGCCTGCTCATTTACAAACTCAACCGGCTTTATGAAGAGAAAGGAGAGTGCTAACCCTGTTACTATTGAACAGCCTTCTTTGCATAGAAGAATACATTCTATGCACCAGACATGCAAGATTCGGACAATGAATGCTCATTAGTATGTTACTTCCAGCCAAAATGATTCCAAAGAAGCATAGATAATTAATGTTGTTTTGCCACATTTGAAGACATTCTATTCTTACAAAGTTCCATTTTTAGTATAAATAGCTAGGATAGAGATACAAGGTTCAGAATGGCATTGAAAAATGGTAGTACTCCATGTCATCATTAACGTTATACATAAATATAGCATATATCTCAACTCAAAATAAATTACACCCAGGGACTGTTGTAAAGAAGACACCAAACACTTTCTATTGCATCCTTGCCGATTGGAAAAAAACTATAAAGGCAAAGCAATTGCCATGATGGTCAAAAGAGCCAAAATAGCCAAGTTACCTAGAATTTACTTGCTTACTCTTCAATTCCCTGCGTCAAACAAACTGATCTTATATTAACACGATCAATAGTGAAACTTTATTTTTGTCTTTTGAGTACCATTTTAATCAAATAAATGACATGTCTATCTTTGCATTACATTTTGACGAATCTTAGTCTGTTAAAGTTGAAACCATCCAGTCTTATATGTCACTCTTATTCATCTTTCATCATATAGGAAGTCTTATGAAATACTAGCTTGTGATATTTCTTTTTAGAATAATACAATTCTCACACATTCATTAACATTTATTACGTTTACTTATTGCTTCTTCCGTGTTATTCTTAGTTCCCAACTGAAGTGGTAATCTTGAAATAAGCATATATATAAGCTCAAGTCGTAGCAAAATCCCTGCCAAGGAATACTACGACCATCAAATTACTAATACGATTAGCTGTCCTTACTTTTTCTTAGAAAAAAAATCGAACTTAATGTTCTTGCATTGAAGCTGAAATTTGGCTACCATTTGGAGTTTTGAAATAAACCCATATTAACATAATGACACAAGATATGGATTTTGTGGCCCTTAAAACCACTGAATAGATGTTCCGCACTTTGTATTGAGTAATTAAAAAATACTACAAATAAGATGTGTAACACAAACTTTTTATTAAAATCTACATATTGCACCATAATGAGGTTGAAATTTGGCAGCCATCTTGAATTTTTAGCCTAGAATGAGCTCAAAATGTCAATATGACATTGGAAATGAGTTTGTTGACCCTCAAAACCCCTGATTTGATGTGCCACACATAATATTTAAAGAATAAGTTAAATTTCACTTATTGGTTAAAGGCATTCGGCGGCCATTTTGAATTTCCCCCGATAAGCAGAGTTGTCCCAGAAGCATGTGTCAGCTGAAAACAACAAAATCGGCAAAATAAGTGTATTTTAGGACAATTGCAACTACAAATAAGATATGTTACAAGAACGTTTTATTGAAATAGTCACATTCTACCATAATGAGGTTGACATTTGGCGGCCATCTTGAATTTCTAGTCCTGAATGAACTCAAATTGTGAAAATGACACCGGAAATGGGTTTGTTGATCCTCAAAACCCCTGATTTGATGTGCCACACTTAATATTTAAAGAAAGAATTTAATTTTATCTATTGATGGAAGCCATTTGGCGGCCATTTTGAATTTCCGCCGATAAAAAGAGTTGCCCAAGGTTGCCAGAGTGGCAACCAAGCTAGAATCGTTCAGTACTATCCCATAGATAAGAATCATCAAAAAAAGTTCATAGGAAAGGACATTTCTAGGTCAGCCACATGTTATATAAGGCTGTCAAATCGACTACATGCTTAAGTTCTGTAAAAAGAAATTGTCAAAGGAGGGTACCCCACTTGACTTGAGTAATGCATGTGTCATCTGCGAAAGATAGCAGCATTTAAGGATCACTTTTATATAAAAGTGTGACAGACAGACGGACAGACAGACAGACACCGGACAAAGTGATCACTATGTGCCGCTATGCTTTGCATGCGACACAAAAAACCTCTCCTCCCTTTCCTTTGTACCAAGGAAAGTTGGATGAAAAATGAACAAAAAAACTTCTAATGTTCTTTCTATTTCTTTTCATTATACATGCATATTTTAAAAATTATTTTCTAATCTTGAAATTATCTATCATGCCTTTACATTCAGTATAGTGAATAAAAATAACAAAGAAAGATATTCAGGACAGTGAATAAAAATTACAAAGAAAGACAACTCTGATTAATTTGAACAATCATCAAAACTACAATCAAAAATTGAAAAAAATTAAATTTGAGAATTAAAGTTATATCAAACCATTGAGTTACTTAAAAAGATAAATATTCAGTAAATGATTGCATAAAAAAATAATTGAGATATTCAAAAGAAATAGTGCAAAATTTTGCAGTACTGACTAAGTCCGAAAACATGTTGACCCCCCCCCCCACTCCTTTTTCACATAAGAAAAAAAATTCATAAAAATTGAAAAAAATAAAAATATAGCATAAAATATATTTCAAAGCATTTAGTAACATAACAATGATAAATATACAGTAAATGATTGCATAAAATCATACATTTATTGAGTTATTGAAAGAAATAGTGCAAAAATGTGCATTTCTGACAATGTCCGAAAAGACATCAAAAATGTGTCAAAAATTTGACTTTGGAGTCAAACCAAACATAACAACACTTCTTAATACATCTCAATAGATCATTCAGATGTTTTCGGTTTGTCAATACATGCTTCGATTCTGAAGAAGAAGTTGTCAAAGGAGGGTACCCCCGTGACCTAATTTTGCCTGTGGTGGCGCCACCTATTGACGAATCCGAACAAAAAACAAAAACACTTGTAGAAAAGCATTAGTACTTCATACCTACCAAGTTTCATTAAAATCTGCTAAGTGGTTCTTGAAGAGAAGCTGAAAATGTTTTAAAATCACACCCCCCCCCCTTCCTTTTTTACATAAGGAAAAAATTCATAAAAAATCAAAAAAATAAAATTTTAGCATAAAATACATATCAAAGCATTAAGTAATATAAAAATAATAAAAATACAGAAAATGATTGCATAAAATAATACATTTATTGAGTAATTGAAAGAAAAAGTGCAAAAATGTGCATTTCTGACCAAGTCCAAAAAGACGTCAAAAACACGTCAAAAATTTGACTTCAGAGTGGATCCAAAAATAACAACACTTCTTAAAACATCTCTCTAGATCATCAAGATGCTTTCGGTTTGTCGATAAATAATTCGGTTCTGAAGAAGAAGTTTGTCAAAGGAGGGTACCCTCTTGGACCTAATTTTCCCTCTGGTGGCGCCACCTATTGAGGGATCCGGACGAAAAACAACAACACTTGTAGGGGACCAATAGTACTTCGTACCTACCAAGTTTCATTAAAATCTGCCAAGTGGTTCTGGAAAAGAAGCTGAAAATGTATTAAAATCACCCCCCCCCTTCCTTTTTTACATAAGGAAAAAATTCATAAAAAATCAAAAAAATAAAATTTTAGCATAAAATACATATCAAATCTTTAAGTAACATAAAAATGATAAATATACAGAAAATGATTGCATTAAATCATACATTTATTGAGTTATTGAAAGAAATAGTGCAAAAATGTGCATTTCTGACAAAGTCCAAAAAGACGTCAAAAACGCGTCAAAAATTTGATTTCGGAGTGGAACCAAAAATAACAACACTTCTTAAGACATCTCTCTAGATCATCCAGATGCTTTCGGTTTGTCGAAAAATGCTTCAGTTCTGAAGAAGAAGTTTGTCAAAGGAGGGTACCCTCTGGGACCTACTTTTGCCTCTGGTGGCGCCACCTATTGAGGGATCCGGACGAAAAACAACAACACTTGTAGGGGACCATTAGTACTTCATACCTACCAAGTTTCATTAAAATCTGCCAAGTGGTTCTGGAAAAGAAGCTGAAAATGTATTAAAATCACCCCCCCCTTCCTTTTTTACATAAGGAAAAAATTCATAAAAAATCAAAAAAATAAAATTTTAGCATAAAATACATATCAAAGCATTAAGTAACTTAAAAATGATAAATATACAGAAAATGATTGCATTAAATCATACATTTATTGAAAGAAATAGTGCAAAAATGTGCATTTCTGACAAAGTCCAAAAAGACGTCAAAAACGCGTCAAAAATTTGACTTCGGAGTGGAACCAAAAATAACAACACTTCTTAAGACATCTCTCTAGATCATCCAGATGCTTTCGGTTTGTCCATACATGCTTCGGTTCTGAAGAAGAAGTTTGTCAAAGGAGGGTACCCTCTGGGACCTACTTTTGCCTCTGGTGGCGCCACCTGTTGAGGGATCCGGACGAAAAACAACAACACTTGTAGGGGACCATTAGTACTTCATACCTACCAAGTTTCATCAAAATCCCTTCAGCCGTTCTGAAGAAGAAGTTGAAAATGTGAAAAGTTTAAGACGGACGACGGACGACGACGGACGCCACGCTATAACAATAGCTCACTTGAGCTTTGCTCAGGTGAGCTAAAAACCAATTTACAGTATTCACATTTCCATAAACTACGACAAAACCTCCAACAATATAGTGTACATTGTGATGTCACAGCAAGAATTTTGCTACATTGCAGAATTTATGAATGAAATGACATCATTTGTCAAGGTTTGTGGAAGGAACAGTAGAATATGTTTTTAACATCAATTAGAAAAATGTGGGGGTTTTTTTTACCATTCTCATGTTTCTATCAAGTGTTGGACCATGTTTCCGTAATAAATCTCTCAGGTTTTGGGGAAATTCAGCAACATCGTCTGGGTAACAGTATGATACCTACAATGTATTAGGTAGAAATACATAAACTGCATTGTTCTGACATTTGGATACAATACATTATAATGTAAAAACAAATGAGTGATGCACATTATAAATTATAATTTCATAATTTTTGATAAAAACTCAGCACAAGAAATTTACACTTATGGGTCTTGCTTGATAATGATGTTCTCAAAGACTATATAAAATATATATCTCATACCTTTTTCACTCTTCTTACATAATAGAGGATGCTATTTCAACAATTTCCAAAGTGTCCAGAGTATTCCAAAGTTAGGATAAAAGAAAACAAATAAGAACCTGTCTTAGGATAGGTGACTTTAGACTATAGATATTGTCATGATTACACATGTACAATGTACATGGAAGAGGATGACAGCTACATGTACAATGTAATAGACCATTTTCCGATCTTGATGAAAAACTCAAAATGTCCGAGTCAACATCTTTTGACGTTGTTTTTCATTCTGACGTCACTGTTAAAAGACACAATTCTATTCTGACGTAATAATGAAAAAGTGCCGGCCTCGGACATTTTTTGAAATTTTGTCAGCCATTATGGATTTTGGCAGGTGGTCTATTGTTACCTGTGATATGAAGAGTACAAGTTCTTCTAGAGTTTTTGAATATGTCGTGGGCTTTAGCTGGAAAATCTGTAGATTTGACTGATAATGTCTATACTGCTGAAGAAACTGTAAAATAAACATTTACATGATAGTGAACTGAATGACTATTTACATAAAATGGTTGATTTTGAAGATTCTGAATATGACATGAATGCCTTATGCTGAAGATAATCACCTCCCTTATTAAGTGCTTAAACACTATTTTCAATGAATACTGGAGAGCTAACACACTCATGCTAGCTCCCTAGCTAGGTTTCAAAAGAAAATGCACAGAAATCTATTGTTTACAGATAATGAATTATAATGAATACCTCTGTGGTTTTCTTGTATATAATTTCTCAAGGAATGAAACAAAATCTCAAATTTTTTTGACATCTGTTTTCCCAACATAAAGCCGTCAAAATATTGTCTACATGGGCTGCAATGGACCAATTGTGTCAGCCTGCTGAAACCTTGTACATGGCAAAGTAAGTTGTAACCCTAGCCTTGTCCTTCAGAAAGGACTATTAAGGTATACACCCAGATAAAAGTTAAGCAACACCCCAATATTTCGGAGTCCTTATACTTTAAACTATAGCACCGAGAAGTTTTCATAAAATATATCAGATACCAATTCTTTTGTAGATGACTTTACACCTTTTGTTAACATATAACACTAAAATGATATCGAAATTGAAACAATTACCTTGGATAGAACCTCAAATGAAAAGAATGTACTTTTGAGGGAAAATATTAATGTAGCATAAAGTTTGAAGAGAAGTATTGAAAAATTAAGGTAACAGATACTTGAATAAAGCCTGTGTTTGTGAAACACGAATGCCCCCGGTGGCATCTTTGTTAGTATGAACACTATTTTCTGTTAAGTACATGTATGTGAGGTCACTGGGTTAAAAGGTCAAAGGTCAAGGTCACGAGGTCAAAAATTTTGGTATCAATGGAAAGGTCTTGTCACAAGGAATACACATATGAAATATGAAAGCCCTATCACTTACCATTCAAAAGTTATGCCAAATGTTAAAGTTTTTGAAAAGTAGGTCAAAGGTCAAGGTCAAGGTCACGAGGTGAAAAATTTTGGTATCAATGGAAAGGTCTTGTCACAAGGAATACACATGTGAAATATGAAAGCCCTATCACTTCCCATTCAAAAGTTATGCCCAATGTTAAAGTTTTTGAAAAGTAGGTCAAAGGTCAAGGTCAAGGTCACGAGGTCAAAAATTTTGGTATCAATGGAAAGGTCTTGTCACAAGGAATACACATGTGAAATATGAAAGCCCTATCACTTCCCATTCAAAAGTTATGTCCAATGTTAAAGTTTTTCGGACAAACAGACAAACATACAGACAAACAGACGGACAGGCCAAAAACTATATGCCCCGAATCTTTGATTCCGGGGGCATAAAAAGAGATAACCACATTAGGTCGAGATATACAAATCTAATATGGTTTTCTTTCAAAAATTTAGTATTATATTCTTTCAGTGGACTTCCGGTTGAGGTTTATTCCAACTACCCTCTTTCATTCGCTCTTGTTAATAAATTGTCAATAATCCCGTTAAAGACATTGGTTGCTCAAAATTGCTTTATATTCCATGTTCACCGATGTTAATGATGACTTTCAGCGAAATTATGCCGCAATTTGGTCGAACCAGATGCACATCCGGTTTTTAATTTTGTCATAAAAAGAGAAATTTTACGATTCGACAGATTAATCTTTTAACTGGAAGTGACATTTTTGCAGGTGGTTGTCCCACATGAAGATTGATATTGGTCGAACCCGGTTTGATTATAAAATTCAAGAAAATAGTGGTCACAAAGGTGTTACTTTAAAGAAAATACAGAAAAAGCACCCCAAAAGATATCATAGTCAAACTTTATTTCTTTGATAAAAACGATAGTTATTAAAATGCAACATCAAAATATCTTATTCAGGGTCTAAACGTGTGGCTGATAATAAATTTAGTTCTACGGGTCACTAAGGTGCTTAATTTCACTTCCCATTTCATAAACGCGCTTTTTGACGATATATTTTTCAAAAAAAATTACTCCCAATTCTGAAGAGATGATTCACATTATCTCATATTTTTAATACATATTCAGTTTTGAATTTCATCAGATTAACTATTTGATTCATTGCAACCATATTGAACAGCGAATTTTACGAGACAAATCAACTCCATAAACTTGATGTCTAACTTGAATTGTTTCAAATCATACCCATCCCCATTTCGATCCCGATTTAAAATAAGTTGCATAATGCAATTATGTTAAATAAAGTAATATTATCGTCGTCAAAGGTAAGATCTATATCATGACACATAATTTTCAAATATTTTTTATCAAACCAGCATTTTGCTTTAAAAACAATTCCACTGTTGCGTAACTTTTGTCTGGGTGTATAGTTCAATACTCCTGGATTCCTGACACCAGTTTTTTTTAATGCTTAGTCTTATTTTGCATAAAAAACATTCCAGCTACTTGTACTTGCAAATGCAAAATTAATACAATTTTATCATCTTGTTTAACCATTATATAGCTCAGAGTATGCCCGGCCCCAGTGCTTTCTGTAAATTATTTTGAAACATTCATGTTGATTTTGATATCCCCCATAATCTTCTCAATTCAAAGTCATAGTTTTGCAAAAATGTCAGAAAATGAAAGAATCAATATAAATCTTACTAATATAATGTAAAAATTAAGATTCTACCTACTATTACACTATATGAATACCCATTAGAGCACTTTATTACGAAAACTCTGAGAAAATTAAAGCTACGGTACGTACACACATTTTACACTGAATATTCTGAGTGATTCCTCACAATAATTTCTTTGATATGTATTTTATATTGATGAAGCATTATATTGTGATGCAAAAATGATGAAGTGTAATGAATTTACCATCTAGTATTAATGAAGCCTACCCCCTTAAACTGTTAAATATTCGATAAAATTATACAAAACAGAAGAGAAACTATAATATTTTATAAGCTTATAAAACACCGCTAAAGACGGTATGGCCGGATTGCAAAGTAAGTTTTTGTCACCAACTGGGTCTAGGTCACTAAGTCAAATATTACAGCATACATTGAGAGGTCTTGTCAGAGGCAACCTACATGTATAATATAAAGTTTCTACTGTATACAGTTCCTTAGATTTTGCTTAAACCAGGAACTTTAACCAAAGTCTTTAACTAGGTCAAAGTCCAAGGTCAAGGTCACTAGGTCCAATGTTACGGCATAAATTGAAAGGTCTCATCATGGGCAACCTAAATGTATAATATAAGGTTTCTACTGCATACAGTTCCTTAGATTTTGCTTAAACCAAGAACTTTAATCAAAATCTTTAACTTGGTCAAAGTTCAAGGTCACTGGGTCACTGGGTCAAATGTTACGGCATAAATTGAAAGGTCTCATCATGGGCAACCTACATGTATAATATAAAGTTTCTTCTGCATACAGTTCCTTAGATTTTGCTTAAACCAGAAACTTTAACCAAAATCTTTAACTAGGTCAAAGTCCAAGGTCAAAGTCACTAGGTCCAATGTTACGGCATAAATTGAAAGGTCTCATCATGGGCAACCTAAATGTATAATATAAGGTTTCTACTGCATACAGTTCCTTAGATTTTGCTTAAACCAGAAACTTTAACCAAAATATTTAACTAGGTCAAAGTCCAAGGTCAAGGTCTCTAGGTCCAATGTTACGGCATAAATCGAAAGGTCTCGTCATGGGCAATCTAAATGTATAATATAAGGTTTCTACTGCATACAGTTCCTTAGATTTTGCTTAAACCAAGAACTTTAACCAAAATCTTTAACTAGGTCAAAGTTCAAGGTCAAGGTCACTGGGTCAAATGTTACGGCATAAATTGAAAGGTCTCATCATGGGCAACCTACATGTATAATATAAAGTTTCTTCTGCATACAGTTCCTTAGATTTTGCTTAAACCAGAAACTTTAACCAAAATCTTTAACTAGGTCAAAGTTCAAGGTCAAGGTCACTGGGTCAAATGTTACGGCATAAATTGAAAGGTCTCATCATGGGCAACCTACATGTATAATATAAAGTTTCTTCTGCATACAGTTCCTTAGATTTTGCTTAAACCAGAAACTTTAACCAAAATATTTAACTAGGTCAAAGTCCAAGGTCAAAGTCACTAGGTCCAATGTTACGGCATAAATTGAAAGGTCTCATCATGGGCAACCTAAATGTATAATATAAGGTTTCTACTGCATACAGTTCCTTAGATTTTGCTTAAACCAGAAACTTTAACCAAAATCTTTAACTAGGTCAAAGTCCAAGGTCAAGGTCACTAGGTCCAATGTTATGGCATAAATTGAAAGGTCTTGTCATGGGCAACCTATATGTATAATATAAGGTTTCTACTGCATATAGTTCCTTAGATTTTGCTTAAACCAGGAACTTTAACCAAAATCTTTAACTAGGTCAAAGCCCAAGGTCAAGGTCACTAGGTCAAATGTTACGGCATAAATTGAAAGGTCTTGTCATGGGCAACCTTCATGTATAATATAAAGTTTCTACTGCATATAGTTCCTTAGATTTTGCCTCAACCAGAAACTTTAACCAAAATGTTGACGGCAGACGGACAGACGGACGGACAGACGGACGGACGGACGGACGGACATCGTCAATCTATAGACCGGAATTGCTTTGCAATCCGGCCAAAAATGCATCAAAGATGCAAAGTGCCGAGTTGCAAAACTTGAATGGTCTCCACAGATGGGAAGCATCACAGACACGTTTCAGGTTGATACACATTCATATATAATTCAGAAACCAAATCAATTACCCAAGTCCTATGAATTTGACCTTTGCTCTTTTGATCCCAAAATCAATAGGGGTCATCCTTGATTCATGGAAAACATTTCTGACAAGTTTCATGATTAAAGGTGCAATACATGCCCAAATATAGTCCCGAAACTATTTTCAATTATCAGAATCCTATGACCTTGACCTTTGGATGCAAAAATCACGAGGGGTCATACTTGATTCATGGGAAACATTTCCGGAACATTTCATGATCATAGATGCAATACAGGCTCAAATATTATCTGGAAACCATTTTCAATCATCAGTGATAGGGATCATCCTTGATTCATGGAAAGCATTTCTGGCAAGTTTCATGATTATAGGTGCTACGCAGGCTCTAATATGGTCTGGAAACCATTTTCAATCATCATAGTTCAGTGACCTTGACCTTTGGACCCATAAATCAATAGGGGTCATCCTTGATTCATTAGAAATATTTCTGGAAAGTTTCATGATCATAGGTGCAATACAGGCTCTAATGTGGTCCAGAAACCATTTTCAATCATCTGAGTCCTATGACCTTGACATTTGACCTTTTGACCTCAAAATCAATAGGGGTCATCATTGATTCATAAGAAACATTTCTGGCAAGTTTCATGATCATAGGTGCAATACACCCTCTTATATCATCCGGAAACAATTTTCAATTTTCAATTACCTAAGTCCTGTGACCTTGATCTTTGACCCTTTGACCCCTAAATCAAAAGTGGTCATTTTCTATTCACTGGAAACATTTCTGGCAAGTTACATGATTATAGGTGCAATACAGGCTCAAATTCAATCGGGAAACCATTTTTAATAATCTTAGTCCTGTGACCTTGACCTTTGACATTTTAACCCCAAAATTGATAGTGGTCATCCTTGATCCATGGGAAACATTTCTGGCAAGCTTCATGATTATAATTGCAATACAGGCTGAAATATGGTCCGGAAACCACTTTCAATCATCGGAGTCCTGTGACCTTGACCTTTGACCTTTTAACCCCAAAATTGATAGGGGTCATTCTTGATTCATGGGAATCATTATTGGCAAGTTTCATGACTTTAGGTGCAATACAGGCTAAAATATGGCCAGGAAACCATTTTCAATCATCAGAGTCCTGTGACCTTGACCTTTGACCTTTTGACCCCAAAATCAAAAGTGGTCATTTTCCATTCACAGGAAACATTTCTGGCAAGTTACATGATTATAGGTGCAATACAGGCTGAAATATGGTCCGAAAACCAATTTCAATCAACAGAGTCCTGTGACCTTGACCTTTGACCTTTTGACCCCAAAATCAATAGGCCTTATCCTTGATTCAAGGGAAACGTTTCTGGCAAGTTTCATGATTATAGGTGCAATACAGGCTGAAATATGGTCCGGAAACCATTTTCAATCATCTGAGTCCTGTGACCTTGACCTTTGGACCCCAAAATCAATAGGCCTCATCCTTGATTCAAGGGAAACATTTCTGGCAAGTTTCATGATTATAGGTGCAATACAGGCTGAAATATGGTCCGGAAACCACTTTCAATCATCGGAGTCCTGTGACCTTGACCTTTGACCTTTTAACCCCAAAATTGATAGGGGTCATTCTTGATTCATGGGAATCATTATTGGCAAGTTTCATGACTTTAGGTGCAATACAGGCTAAAATATGGCCAGGAAACCATTTTCAATCATCAGAGTCCTGTGACCTTGACCTTTGACCTTTTGACCCCAAAATCAAAAGTGGTCATTTTCCATTCACAGGAAACATTTCTGGCAAGTTACATGATTATAGGTGCAATACAGGCTGAAATATGGTCCGAAAACCAATTTCAATCAACAGAGTCCTGTGACCTTGACCTTTGACCTTTTGACCCCAAAATCAATAGGCCTTATCCTTGATTCAAGGGAAACGTTTCTGGCAAGTTTCATGATTATAGGTGCAATACAGGCTGAAATATGGTCCGGAAACCATTTTCAATCATCTGAGTCCTGTGACCTTGACCTTTGGACCCCAAAATCAATGGGCCTCATCCTTGATTCAAGGGAAACATTTCTGGCAAGTTTCATGATTATAGGTGCAATACAGGCTGAAATATGGTCCGGAAACCATTTTCAATCATCTGAGTCCTGTGACCTTGACCTTTGACCTTTTGACCCCAAAATCAATAGGGCTCATCCTTGACTAATGGTGAGTAAGTGTATGAAGTTTCATTGTTATAGCCTCTTTCGTAGTTGACTTATAGTCCGGAAACCAATTGTTGACGCCATCCCGCCCGCCCAGACGCCCGCCCGCCCGTCTCACATCAAATTAAGAGCCGAGTTTTGCAACTCGGCTAACAAGGTCTATCATTCTCATTGATTGAAAAAAAAAATTTATCTAATAGATATGATATCTTTTTCTCAATTGATGCTCTATATACATACTTTTAAAACATCACTATCTGTATCATAATTATAAAAATAGCAATCCAAGGAATGCTTGTGTCGCCTGCGAAGCGGTTTGATTATTATTCTAGAAAGTCGATCAAAATTATTGGTATCAGTAGAAAAGTTTTGTCAAATGAAATTCATTTGAAATATCAGACCTCTTAATTACAAATTAAAAGAAAAGAGTGTCATCATCCAGGTCAAGGTCACTATGTAAAAATTGATAACAAAAAGGTCTCATGATAAGAAATATTAAAGACCTATCACCTACCAATTAAAAAGGTCAAATAGCTAGGTCAAGGTCAAAAGGTAAAAAATTATAGTATGTGTAGAATGACATTGTTACAAGGAAAATACATGTGAAATATCAAAGCCCTATTACCTACCAATCAAAAGATATAGCCAATATTACTTTTCTTGAAAAGTAGATCAAATATCTAGATCAAGGTCACAAGGTCAAATATTATGGTCTGTGTAGAAAGGTCTTGTCACAAGCAATACACATGTGAAATACCAAAGCCCTATCACTTACCAATCAAAAGATATATCCGTTCTTAATGTTTTTGAAAAGTAGGTCAAATATGTAGGTCAAGGTCAATAGGTAAAAAATTATGGTATGTGTAGAAAGGTCTTGTCACAAGCAATACACATGTGAAATACCAAAGCCCTATCACTTACCAATCAAAAGATATATCCGTTCTTAATTTTTTTGAAAAGTAGGTCAAATATGTAGGTCAAGGTCAATAGGTAAAAAAATTATGGTATATGTAGGAAGGTCTTGTCACAAGGAATACACATGTGAAATATCAAAGCCCTATCACTTACCAATCAAAAGATACAGTGAATCTTATCTTTTTTTCAAAAGTAGGTCAAATATCGAGGTCAAGGTCACAAGGTCAAAAATTATGGTATGTGTAGAAAGGTCTTACCACGAGGATTGCACATGTGAAATATCAAAGTCCTAACACTTACCAATCAAAAGATATATCCATTTTTAATTTTTTTGAAAAGTAGGTCAAATATGTAGGTCAAGGTCACTAGGTCAAAAATTATGGTATGTGTAAGAAGGTCTTGTCACAAGGAATACACATGTGAAATATCAAAGCCCTATCACTTACCAATCAAAAGTTATGGGCTGTGACACCCAAAGTGTGACAGACAGACAGACGGACGGACTGACTGACGGACGGACGGACGGACGGACGGACAGACGGACAACGGACAAAGTGATCCCTAAGTGTCGCTTTGCTTCGCAGGCGACACAAAAAACACCTGCCACCTGAAACTCCAGTCAATTTTTCAAGCATTCTTGTATGGATCAAGATCATTGATTTATATCATTTTGCAAAATTGTCAACTTAATTTGAAGTTATTTTACATCTTAGTAACACTCTCCATTAATGAAAATCATTATAACTTCTACTAAATAACTTGAAATTCTATCAACTGACCGTTACTGGTTTTTCTACTAAGTTACATATGACGTAGTATGAGTATGGACCTACTTTAAGGGTCTCATTTATCAGATAGGCATAGGCTTACCGGTACATGTAAATCTTCAGACGGTATACCTGATAGCGAGCAGAGCTCGCTGCAAAGGCCCTTATGGTAATGCGTATATTTTTACTTTATTGAGAAAATATGCTAAACGAGAATGTACTACTATCTTTCAAAAACTTTTGTCCCCTCGCTGAGTTGCTGCGGAGCTGTTGGATATTGCCATTTACATCTTTTTTCAACATTCAAAGTTGACGTATATGCTATACGCAGTTTTTGTTTATAAGTTAAATTTATGGAAATAATCTTTGGTAAATTAGTGCACAAAATTGCATGAAAACCATGTTGTCACTATGGTAGAATGTAAAAACCGCTATTTTCGGCAGATTTGTCATGTGATGCAAAACGGGATATTTCACTTCGATTGTTTTTCTCATCCTTAGTGGTTTCATACTGAAAAAAGTCGAAATTATGGGTTTTTATTCTTTGTTCCATATGCAAAGAGTAATTTATAATATTTTATTTTTTTCCCTAACAAAATTAAATTCAAAATGGCTTGAAATAAAAAAATTCATATGAAGGAAAAATATCAACTTAAGTCGATTCCTTTCTTAACCAAAATGATGACTTCTAGCTTAGCACTGTCAACTGAGTTCTTTGAAACTAGATCCTAATTTTCCGTAAATCTAACTGGACCCCCCCCCCCCCCATTCATATATCTGCCAGTCTAGGCCAAAAGAACAAATATTTCTGTTTCCACTTGCCTTGCCGGCTACCCCCCTTTTTTTGGCAGTTATCTAACACAAAGTATAAAATATGATAAACTATCATAGACGAAAAGAAAAAATACTTCCGTCTGTGTTTCCACTCATCCTATCTACCTCTTTTGGCAGTCATGCATCCAACAGGAAGTTTTACAAATCTCGTGCGATAATATAAACCGTCATAGTCTAAAATGCAAGAAAATAAGAAAGAAAGGATTTAATCATATTTCTCTCTGCTCGACAAAAAGGCTTTGCCTTGAGTTGTGTTCGGGTGTTTGGCAATCGCAAACTAAATCATTCTCTAACTTCTAAGTCGGCGTGATGTCACACAAAGGTTCAATTAGAGATAAGCACACTGTGACAGAGAAGTTCTGAAAATAGTTGGGGAATAAACTCAGTGTTTATCATAGAGCATAGACTGGAAATTGCTTTATATCTAGAATCTAGCGTTTATATCATGAATAAAACTACTAGAATTCATTGAAGGAACCATTGATGAATTAGCTCTTAGCTCCTCAAACCCCAATATAAAATGAGATTTGAAGAAGGAACAAACAAAATCACGGATTTTTCATACATGTAGGGCACACTGAAAAATCTAGAGGCACATCCCCCTGTAAACATGGCGGAAATTTGGTCATGTGACCAGTCCGACTTCAAGAATATTTAAGTGATATGTTGTGGGATTACAATCCTCCGACAGACCAGAGTGTTACATGTTTAAATGACTGGGCTATCGGGTTGACCCTTTAGCTCACTCGGTAATGCTCTGATGTTCCACGCCAATGATCTCGGTTCGATAATGGCTCAGAGCAAGTTTACTTTACTGGCGATGAGGTGAACAATGGCAGTATGCTCAGTCTGAGTCACACATAACGGGGGACACCACCGCCTCCTTCCAAAGGAGATAAATGTAGAGTGAAGCAATAAGGGGTACACCACTGTCCTCCTCAAAGAAAGGAGGGAAGAGTGTTGTGGGATTATGATCCTCCGATAGACCAGAGTGTTAAATGACTGGGCTATCGAGTTGACCCTATAGCTCACTCGGTAATGCTCTGGTATTCCACGCTGACGATTCCGGTTCAATATCGGCTCGGAGCAAGTTTACTTTAGATAATTGGAAATAATTGGAAGGGCATGATCAAAGAAAGGTTCTAAAACAGTTACAATCACTCCCTGAGCAAACAGCTTCAGTAGCAGTACTTATGCTTATTGGGGCAAAGACAATCGAGGCTCATATAGACACTAGGATTACCGGTATTACAACTTTTCTTAACATAACAAAAGACACAAGCTCTGTAGAATTCAGCTTGGAGGTTAGACAACTCAAAATGGAAGAACATAACAGTAACAGTTGGTTTATTAAAGCAGCACATATCTTAGCAAAGTATGATCTCCCAGACCCACTTTTTCTACTGGAAAGTATAAAAAATAAGAAAGATCTAGAACATTGGAAAAAACAAACAAAAATTGGTATTGAGACATACTGGGAACACAAGCTAACTACAGAAATTGAAAACAAAAGCACTTTAACATATATCAACATTCAAGACATACCCACTAAATATCCTCATGTTGTGTGGAAGGGGTCCCACCATTCTCCATTTGCATCCCACAAAGCCACTATAAAAGCAAAATTGATGACAGGCACACTACTGTTAGAGAGTGACAAGCACAGATTTCAACCAAAAAGATACAACCCACAATGTAAACTATGCAAAACAGATATAGAGGATCAAAAACATTTTCTCTTAAAATGTCCTATTCTGGAAGCAAGGTGGTCACCCTATACCAGTATACCGAAAAGCTTAAATTAGAACTACAGAACTTGGGTCTTGATACAATTGACGAGAACACAAAATTGCAACTTATTGTAGACTGCACGGGTATAAATTTGGGAAGAGCACAAAAAGATAGTGCTATGCGCCTTGAGGCTCTGAGTAGGGATATGATATATGCTCTGTACACATGCAGAGCCAACATCTTAAAGAAAAACTCTTTTTAATGGTAGCCATCATTATCAAAATTTACCCATATAATATCCCAGAGAGAACTAAGCAAAATGACCTGTAAACTAGCCTGAAGCCCTTGTACATTCTGTAAATATTTTACGATATTTTTATTGCAATTGTAATTATTGCCTAGGTGGAGGGCATTATTGGGAGATAGTGTTTTATGCTACACAAGAATGTTTCTTATTTAGTTTTAGTCTCACAAATTTTATATATATCTAAAAATCTTTTACCAAAACAATGTGCAAATAATATTATACCCTTCATATATGCTATTTTAAACCCCCTCAGCTATGCCAGTCTAAGACCTCTTAAATAAAATTTCATAGGCTCTTTTTAAAATGAATTAGAACTCCCTACCTCTTAATCTTATCTTACTTTTAAAACCATTTTAAAACTATTTTAAAATGGGTGCTCCTTAGTCAAAGGAGGGAATTACCATAAACAGTAACAGTAACAGTATTATCAGAAAATTCAAAATATTTTTATTACATCTGAGTAGGGACAGTTTGTGACGTCGCGTCGCAGTGCAATTTTCCCAAAAATATCGAGCTCCTGTGCGCGTAAATGGATTATTTTTCACATTTTCGGGTAGGAATCAACAGATGTATGTTTCATCTCAATGCACATGCATTATTTTTGGACTGGCAATGGAAAATATACCGATAATCATAAGATATACAACGTGCTCTGGACCGCCGAATTTTCCCACACACTTTATGAAGGACGCATTTGAAACTGAGGTTGCGCTAGACAAAAATTAAAGAAGCTCCTCAGTTTCCATTGAAATTACTGTGCGCGAACACATCTCCGACTGTCTGATGGAAGCGGACACAGGCACATGTAGAAAGAGCGTCGATATCCTGTAGGTCATAAGAGAATACTGGTATCTATAGAGAGACAAGGCTTCCGACGAATTTTCAGCTAGAACATGTAGAAGTAGCATTTCTGCAGTTTTTTGCATTTGAAGGGCAAAATGGCGTTTGACCATAAAGATTTATTTGTATATTTCCTAAAAACATCAATAATTCACCCAAAAAGATCTCATAACATAGCCTAATCGCCTACCTAAGTTTAACTGTTTTCTACTTTCTGTCTTGAACCTCCATTGCCAGATTAGCTAGTCTGAATCATCCAAGTGTTTACTCTGCTTACAGTAAGCAGAGTAAAGCCTCTGAATGAATCAGTATTTGTCCAATCTGGCAATGGAGATTCAAGAAAAAAAGTAGAAAACAGTCCAACTTTGGTAGGCGATTAGGCTATGTTATGAGGTCTCTTTGGGAGAATTATTGATGTTTTTAGGAAATATACAAATCAATTTTTATGGTCATACCACGTTTTGCCCTTCAAACCTGTCAAATGGAAAAATTGTAGATGCTACGTTTAGCTGAAAATTCGTCGGAAGCCTTGTATTTCTATACATATATTCTCTTATGACCTGTACAGGGGTATCATACAGGATATTGACGCTCTTTCTACATGTGCCTGTGGAAGCGGACATGTGCAGATTGCTTTCAACAGGTTGGGGAAAGGTACCGATCGAGCTAATATACCTCGATTGGGCTAATATACCTCGATTGGGCTAATCAATCTGAATATTTTTAGTAGTAAAAAATTAAAACATTCTCAAAATTATTCTTTTGAGCAAAATCGCATCAGTTCTTTATAAAAGAAGTTATGTTTACAAAAGAAACATACCTGAAAAGTGAATAGTTACTGAGAAAATATACCTCCACTTTTCGGGTGCGTCTTATTACCCCAATAAACCCCAATATACCCCAACATACCCTAATAAACAATTATTTACCCCAATAAACCCCAACAACCATACAATTTGCCAGTCATACTACTTATTTGGCACTAAAATGGTTTTTTATGTATTTCTTTATGTATGTTTTTTATTCTGTATAGAAATACGTAACGCTTTTCCGTTTTCTTTTGTATTTATAGAACATGTAGTTTGAAACGGAGACGGGATATGGTTGTTGGGTAAAGGGTCAATAAGTCAAAATAAAGTAATGAACAAATTCATGCATCCTCTTTTTTTAACGTTTCGTTGCTAACTTTATCAATCTTATTAAAATCAGCTGTTGGTATCCGCTCACTATGATCGCTACACACAACACTTCTATATAAGTTGAATATCAAGATGAAGTTAACAGCGTGTGACCTAAATCAAGAAAAAGATTTATTCGGATTTCCTAAACTTCAAATTTGTTGTAAAAATTATATGTCACATTTATAAAAATTATAACGGAAAATACGGCATAATAATATAGAAAAAATACCATGCATTATTGGTGAAAGTAACGAAAATATTGAAAACTTTTGATTGTAAAAGATGCGCAGATCTTTCGGCGACAAGTTCTACGATGGAACCCCCCCCCCCCTTACAGTTTTTTGCGGTTTATTCATACTAGTTATTTATTACTATAACTATTATTTTGCTTTGCCAAATTTCATCAACCCCAATATGAAACAATTGTAATGACTGCTCATTAAAGAAAAAAATCAAAATCTTGTACACATTCGTAAATGTATATGTTAACAGTTTCAAATCAAAACCATACGTCATTTGTATCAGCCGAATAGGTAAAAAGTAAGACGACAATTCGGGCAGTGATTGGTATGTTTATCATTAAACTCGTAAAACACATAAATAATATGGCTTTGTGGAGTCTAAGATTAATTTCTGCTGTTTACTGGGGTAAATAATTGTTTATTGGGGTATATTGGGGTTTGTTGGGGTATATTGGGGTTTATTGGGGTAATAAGACGCGCCGCCACTTTTCTGAATAAATTGGGTGAGATTTCTCGAAATCTAAAAAGTTTTCAGGCATACTTGCTTTTTAAATATTATTTCTTGATATAAAAGCTGGTGCGATTTTGCACCCAAATATGATTTGGAGGTAAAAAGTACTTTTTTCTGAATAAAAAAGTCAGATTGATTAGCCCGATCGAGGTACATTAGCTTGATCGAGGTATATTAGCTCGATCGGTACCTTTCCCCAACCTGTTCAAGAGACGACTGAGATTTTCAGATAATACTTACTTCATCTCTATAAGACCCATGGTCTCTTTTAATAAGATTTTGAAGCTGTGGTAGATTTGTAGGCAGCTTATTTCTGTTTCTCTCACCCATTTTCAGTTTCACGTGTTCTCCAAAACAAATTCAATCGACGTCAATAAGAGGCTTTCTGATGATTGTACTATATTCGTACAATGAACATTTCGTCTTGAGTCAATTCGCTCAATCGCTTTTTTTTCTCCCCAGCTAGGCCCTATCTGACTGAATTGTGCTCGCATTGCCTTTATAATTGCGCACTTTTCGCAAATTGTGAATAACAAAATCTCGTATGGCTCTTGTGGACATGTTTAAAATTGTTCATTATTTATATTCTGAGTGGGTTGATATACATCTGGACGAGGGACAAAAACTTTGCTTCTCGGATTTTTACGGTAGAATTTTACAAGCATTTTTTAAAGCAAAGTGGCTGTATGAGGTGCGAAAATTTGGTTTGCACGAAATTTTCAACTTCTTTTATATCTCGCTTACTTGCATTTTAAATAGCTTAGAATTGTTGGTTTTTACGCAAGAAAGGAAGTCTATACACAGTGTGACACGGGCGAAGAATAACCAAGTGGTTAACTTAGGGGACGACAATTCTTCTTCTTCTTCTTCCGGTTACTGCATAACCTCCTCTGGAGTATTGATTTTTGTACAATTTGATCATGAGGGGGGGGGGGGGGTGGCATTTTTTTTCGGGTCACTTTATTTATTTTCAATGCAGAGCCGGTAGGACTATTTATTATCTAGTAACTCAAGGTCAGAATAGTTATTTTCAACCTGTAACAATCCTGACAAGCAAAAAAAACAAAAAACAAAAAACAAAAAACAAACAAACAAAAAAAAAAAAAACAAAACAAAACAAAACAAAAAAAAAGTCCAGAATACATACACACACCCTAGTTATCTGAACATGCCATCAGTTATTTACGATGTGCAAGACTTTTTTTTTGGCACTTCAATAAGTATATGGTCTATATGCATATAAGATTTGTACATGTATCACCTGCATATTCTAATTTGAGTGTTTACAGCATTTTGGGAGAAGGGTATACCAAGAAAGTTTTTGCCATGTCGAGTACAAAAGTAGGTAGTTGATGTGTAATGTACTATATGCTTTCCTATAAGACTTGAAGCTTAAAATAGATATGCATTTTTGTATTATACTTGCAATTGTAATACTGTGTAGATGTCTAATTAACACTTAATTGATATAAAAGTTCGTAGATGGGCGAGCAGAGTTATCCTGAATTATTTTAGTGTAATGCGAGCGAAGCGAGCTTAGAAATTTCTGTCTTTTTGCTAGTGAAACAAACTTAGATTTGTTTCAGTGAAAAGGCGAGCCGAAAATTTTTGGATTTTGAACTTATAGACAGTGCATGTATTTTATGTATAATGTTTTCATTTTCGTACATGAACATCGACGGCGGGTGCGGCTAGCCAACAGGGGATGCTTACTCCTCCCGCACCTGGTTCCCACATTTAGCTCGCTAGGGGTCCGTCGATGCTCAATTGTGTGTCCTATTGTGAGTGCTGTTGCGATTATCGTCAGGATCTTCTTTAACACATTTATGTCACACTTATGCCCTTTGCCATGTGGAGCTCGTAAAAAAGTTCAACACTAGAGGTTTGACAGTGAGTGTTTTGAATATTTTTCCCTGACATGGTCACCATAGCACTTTCTATTTAGAGATAACCTCACACAGTGCATGTATTTTATATATATTGTTTTCATTTTCATGGTTTAACATCGACAGCGGATGCGGCTAGCCAACAGGGGATGCTTACTCCTCCCGGGCATCTGGTCCCACATCTAGCTTGCTAGGGGTCCTTTGATGCTCAATTGTGTTCTTTGTTGTGAGTGCTGTTGAGATTATCGTCAGGATCTTCTTTAACTTATATGTGGACCAGAATATGTATTTCTGCAACAAAGAGGGTCAGATTATTTATTTTCAACATTTTCTGGGTCAGAATATTTATTTCCAAAAATTGCCAGCCCCCTCAGGATTAAATGGTAGTCCCCTTAATTAGCGGTTGCATGTTTTTTTTATGGCTGAATAAATCAAATACATTTGTAGGTCATAACATATTCATGAGTCTATGACATTTATTCATCGAAATTCTCTGTAAAAATCCAATTCACGAAGGTAGGAAAAACTAAGTCCTGGACCAGGCTATCCCGTGTTCATGATTAGGCCACACCAATTTTTTTCTTTGTTAAGCGTCAGCGGGTGGGTAGGTTTCCAGGGTATTGCGTGCATTGTTTACAAAATGCTTCTCTTTTAAAGATTAATGCTTTTCACTCCCCATGCTAAGTTTTTTTGATTACATATGATTATCTTATTAAGTACCGAAACATGCATGTCTGGTCCATGCTGCTTTATCCGTTTTAAAAGTGATGCTATGAATTGAAATTGAATACGTGTAATATTTATGCTAGATTTCATTGTGATCTTTAAAAGAGAAGCATTTTGTAAACAGTCATGTCCTGAGTAATAGATAATCATATATATGTACTACATAAAGAAAGAAATACATGTATATAATTAAATTACCTATTAAAATCGAAGATGAGACAATGAAAATTTATCTAAAATTCATGTCGCAAATATTTTTTCAGTAAGAATGAGTCAGTGGTAGTCAAACACACATAAGTAATAAGATAAACATTCAAAAGTCACACTGTATTCAATGGTCATACGAAAGCAGGGGAAATGCTAAAGGAAATAAACAACGACAAACCACTCTTCTAATGACGCCAGGAAGAGTAAACATCTCCTGCTTGCTAGCAGACCATGTAGAAAATAAAGGTCACGAAGTAATTGGCGCTGCGAACAAGATGATTGGGTTGTACAGACATTTAGAACATTTCTCAGATATCCTTGTGAGACTTTCAGATGCACTTCATGCGTTGCTTCACCGTCGCCTGCGTTTTGTTGCACCTCTTTCCCACATCAACGAAAAGAGAAAGCATGTAGGATTTTCCCACATATTCTCTCTCATATTTTCCTCCTTTTAGGGCTAAGCGCATCGGTATAACCCCAATGCTGCCTTGCCTGATTTCCAAAAGAAAAAAGAGAGGCCGTTGCTTTACGCCTCTGCGGTGTAACTGTAGTAATTACCGGCAGTCATGACTGCCGGTATACTGTAATCAATCGTGACATACTTGCACGGATAAAATAACTCTTGGCAATATGATTGGTGGACAATTACAAAATATGCAAATATTCGTCAAGATTATTCAGAATCTGTGCATAAGATACTTTCATCAGGTCGGCTCAAGAGTCTAGATGACTTGACAAATGAAAGTCATATCGTATCAGTGCATTTTCATCCGAAAGATGCATCGAAAAGTCTTTGTACCGATACGTCCTACAACAATCACAGATCCTCGGAAATTTCCGTAGCTTGAATCGGAAATAAAAACGGAAAAGCCCGGAAATGTGCGATCGGTCAACAAGAACAAAATTCGTTTATTCCAATTTTTCTTACTAGTATTTTACAAGCTAACTGCCGGCAAGCTTTTTGTAAAAGCTAATACTTGTGTATTCCATTCCTTAATTCTGACGAGTCCTTTCTGCATGTCTATTTAACAATTTGAAAAATACTGAAAATTCAATGTACCATTCAAATCATTTATTCTTATTATTGTCTAGCTAGACGTTCACACAACACAAGCTTTACATAATACACACAACACACTGAATAACCATTGAATTCTTTGGTGAAACATAAAATCATCTTTTTAAAGAAAGTTCATATACGAACTCACAAGAAGGAACACACCGGACCATAACACTACGCATTCTTTGTAGCGGATCCCCCCCCCCCCCCCCATGATGACGCATAATCAGCATACATCTAACTTCTTTTTGCTGGGTCCTTACGTTGGAGATTACTAGCGTAGCAATACCGGTCAATGAATATTCTGTAAGCCGTGTTTTCTAAAGTTTAAGGCACCGATTACTTATCAATTTCTGACTCTTCCTTTGATTCCTTTTATCGTGTAAAGCGAAATGGATGCTTTGGTCGTTTGTTATTAGAATATTAACAAGAATGTTAAACGTCTCCAAATTTAATAGCATCATTTAAAATCTGATAAATTTGCAGCATGGACCAGACATGCACGTTTCGGGTACTTTACCCTCGTCAGTGATCCTCAATCTAAACATTGTAATATGGCCAAAAAGTGTGATAGTTATTATGTCCAAAAATGTACCAAAAAAGACGTAGCAGAATGGGTTGTATATGATGCTACAGGACCAGATAACAGAAATTTCGAATGCGTTGAAGAAACGATCGACCGAAGTTGATCGAACTTGGCTACATGTGCCCTCGGGAACTCCACCAGTGACACTCATCAAGTGGAACACATGTTGAACGTCTTCAAATTCAATAACATCATATTTAAAATTGATAAATTTGCAGCATGGACCAGACATGCACGTTTCGGGTCCTTGTTAAGTTTTGAACACTACATTATCAAGTTATACGAATAAAAGTGTCATATGAATAAATTAACGTTGACCCATCGATAGAAAGGATGAGATCTCCAACAGGACTCGAGTGCAGCACTCACAGCAAAACACAGAAACAAATACATACGAAAATACAGTGGACGGGCTGAAGAAAAGACACTAAAAGACAAGAAAGACTAAAACCAAAGGACGACATGAAAACACTATACACAACAGACTACAAATAAACCGTCTAGATAATTTGACAACGGCGCCGACTTAGGACTACCATCTGTCACGTTCGTACCAAATGGGATGGTTATTCGGAATACGTGCCCTTCCACTTTCTCGGTTTCCCAGTGGTCTCGAAGAATGCCTCCTCACTACAAGATGGCGACAAGACAGCAAACCGTAGGGGTATAATTTAAAAGCAGATAACCATGTAAATACATTTGTAAAATTAGAGCAAAAACAGTCCATGCTCTGCCTGCTTGAGGGACCTCTTGCATGCAATCACCCGAGGAGTCTGACAAACTTTCAGGAAGAGCAGATGGTCATGGCTCTTTCTTCTCTGACGAAGTTTGGACAGGGTCGGGCATTGTGTTCCATCGTCACTTTAACAACGCCATCTTCTACTTGCATGGCAGATGGCCGTCCTAAGTCGGCACCGGTTACCAAATGGTCTCGTTGGTTTACGTGTTGTATTTTGTGTTTTATGTTTCTATGGTGTGAGTTGGTGCTCCTTGTCCCTTTTGCGTGTTTTAGCATTCAATGTTTTGGAGTTTTGCTGTGGGTGCTGCAATCGAGTGATGTTGGAAATCCCCTCCTTTCTTTTAAGAATGCGTTGACACAAGACTGTAGATGGGTAAAATACCATACCGAGTGTCCTTGTGGTGATATAAGGATCATATCCACGGTATAATGAGGCGACTAGTGATTCTAATTGCTGAATACAAAATCATCTCTTTTATCGTATCATACATACTGGTATGAATTTCTCCGTTTACAATTTTGATACAAGGTAAAAATAAAATGGTGTTTAGAAATGTGTTTGTTACGTTTGCTTTATTCAGCGTCTATTCTTGCGGATAAAAAGTACCAATGTCTAACTAATGGTCCCACGCTACACATGAAGCCAAGTTTGATAAACTTTGGTGGATCGTTTCTTCAAATTTTTCGAAATTTCCTGTTATCAAAATTTCTTGAAATATCTACAACGTTGGTCCTGTAGCATCATATCCCACCCATCCTGCTACTTCTTTCGGTACATTTTTAGGCATAATAATCTTCACACTCTTTGGCCATATTACATTCTTTTGATTGAAGATCACTGACGAGGGTCAAGTACTCGAAACGTGCATGGGTGGTACATGCTGCAAATTTATCTGTTCTAAATAAATTATGCTATTAAAATTGAATTTGAAGATGTTTAACATAATAAGGAATATGGAAGTACCACGGAAAAATTTGTCCTGACCTAAGTTAACGCGTGAAAGTCAACCCCAAAACCCTAAACCGGATCCAAAACGCATAATCAAATGGCATACAAATTCTTGAAAATGACACGAAACAAAACAAAGAAAGGGAAGAGATCCCCTACAGTAAATATATCGGAACATTTCCTGACTAGGACAACGCTTTCTGATTAACAATCTCCAGAATACAATACCAGAACGAAATCTAGTTTAGGTGGCGCCATTGAAACGCGCTGTATTAATCAGTTGAATTATTCACATGAATTTATGTTACATACAAGTTTAAAGAATTGCTATCTTATCAAAAAAAAAAAAAAGACTGAAAAGGAAGCTTCAAGCCTATTTAAATTTCTCACACTGTATTATATATAAACTAGGGGTTTGTGCATTGGCTCCGGTATAAGAAGAATCAAGAATCAATTGAATGATGAAATAAGACGTACACAATAACAAAAGCAGTTCCATTTATACCAAGCCTGCCAAACATAATGGTTTCTTTTGGAATATCTATCAGAAAATAGAACACAGTGTATACTGAAAACTACCACATCAATAAGGACTAATACAAAATTTCCCCCAGGAAAGAATAAAACTAACTTAAATGATAAACGTCTTCAAATTCAATAGCATCATTTAAGACATGACAAATTTACAGCATGGACCAGACATGCACGTTTCGGGTACTAAACCCTCGTCAGTGATCCTCAGTCTAAATAATGTAAAATGGCAAAAAAGTATGAAAATTATTATGTCCAAAAATGTACCAAAAGACGTAGCAGAATGGGTGGGATATGATGCTACAGGACCCACGTTTAAGAAATTTCAAGAAATTTTGTTACAGAAAATTTCAAATGCGTTAAAGAGGCAGACGATAGACCGAAGTTGATCGAACTTGGCTACATGTGCCCTCGGGGACTCTTGGTCCACCAGCAGTGACACTCACCAAGTAGTTCAAATGTTAAACGTCTTCAAATTCAATGTTCTACAAAGGCAAAAGTGAATCACCAATGAAGATGAGATCAGGCGCCCAGGGAGAGTAATCATCTACTGTTTGCTGGCAATACCCGTCACCGTCATATACGGTAAATTATTGAATAACTCAGTGTATTGGATTGTTCTCACCTAAACTATCTATCTTCCAGCATGGTTAGCAACGAGATGTATTTGCATTATTTTGAAAGTTTCCGGTTAATCTCCTTGCCCAAGTCGTTGCACATAGTTTGAGATTGTTCTTGAATAGCGTATCAACTGCGATATGAATACACTATAATGTTTTTACTTAGTACATGGAAATTTGAAGTTGTCGAGATAGTCGTCAAAAGATAATATGAAATCTGAATATGAAGGAGAATATATTAACCTTTCAGTGGTTTCTTTCACCTCTACTTCACACGGATAGGTTGTGCTATTTACACTACATGATTTATGCAAATGATTGCGAAATATTCAATATTATAATTGAGAGCATATTTGCACCCATGGGCCAGACATGCACGATTGGGGTACTTAACTCGCGTCAGTGATCCTGAATCCAAACAATGAAATATGGCCAAATTTTGTGTTTATGTCCAAAATACCGAAGGACATAGCAGTATGGATGGATATGATGCTACAGGACCCACTTGTAAGAAATTGCGAGAACATTTTGTGAACAGATATTATTGAATGCGTTTGAAGTAGCGATAAACCAAGTTGATTGGACTCGGCTACATATGTACTCGGGGACTCCTGTTCCACCAGCATTGACATTCACCAAGTTGTACATATATTACACGTCTTCAAACCCATAGCATCATTTAAGAACAGATAAATTTGCAGCATAGACCAGGCATGCAACTGTAGGTACTTTTTAATCCTCGTCAGGACATGAAATATGTCCAAAAAACTGTGAAAGTTATGTCAAAGACGTAGCAGGATGGATGGGTTCATGAAGTAATGTTTATGGATGGTTCCAATTTATCTTTCTCTCTTTCTCATACGTATAATAAAGAGCGAAGAAAAGGAAGTTCTTGTGAGGATTTGTAATAATCCGCGCCTCTCAATGTGTACTATCATCTACCTTTGGCAAGTTTCTGCACAGTAGAAGTTTTCGTACCGTATAGGCAAGACACTCCCCCCCACCTACATCGCATGCTGATCCACGATACAGACATATATGATGCAGGTGTCCTATTTATATTATAGTACCTTAAGTTTTATACTGACTTCTATTTATTACATAAAACGTAGTGTTCCCATCATTAAGATAAACGATTACTTCAAACAATGAAAAAAGGTTTAAAAAGACGGAGAATCTTCGGTCGATGAGTTTACTTTTTAGCTGAGCTAATCAGTTGAATACCTACATTCCCAAGATTTATAAATGGTCGCTTTGGCATGGGAATCATAAAATTAAAACTCTTTTTTTATCGCTATATGAAATGTTCGGTAACTCTTATTTACAGACATACTCTAGTCAGGAAATGTATCATGTTCGGTGTTTTTCATTGTTCTAAACCAAGAATATCTTTCAATTTTGTAAACAAATCTTGTTATTCATTGCTTCGTCCAAAGTATGATTATTTTCTTATTTAATCGCCTTGTGGCCACTAGCAATATTTTTTTCGCCCAAAAGATATTACGAAATCAATATACCATGTACATAACTGGGATTCCCCTTTAGATCGAAAGTAGAGGAGAATATTTTGATTGTGAAGAGAGACAAACGTAAGCTGACATTTCTTTTCTTTCATCAAGAATGAGATAAGAAATTCGTTTGTTCATGAATATGTCTTTAATTACTTAATACTTGATTTCTTTTGATTTTCAGATATGTGTCATGAATTTGGACGATAAGTTCAAGGGATTAAGCATCCGGGACCCAAAATTTGACATTTTCTTTATCTATAAAACTAATTCCGAAACAAGCACTTGGGTGAAAGAGACTTGCAAGGATTTGGAACGAATTCATATTGTGACGGGCTACCACGAGAAAGACTTTTTGCCTGGACGTGAAATTCCCGAGAGCATTACAACATGTCTTAAGCAGTCAAAGCATGTTGGTGTAGTGATTACACCAGAGTTTGGTAGAAGTCATTGGTGCAGATATGACATGCATAAAGCACTGATTGGAGTTATGAATTCCAATGAACGCCGAATTCTTCCACTCTTCCTCAACCTCACTAATTTCAAGGAGCAGTTTCCCGAAGAATTGGAAAACTACTCTGGATTAGATGTGAGCGGACCCCGGGAACTTTGGTGGCATAAATTAGTAACTGCTATAAAAGTGTCTAACCCGGGTAATGTTCAAACTATACAGTATCATTTACACAAGTTGACAGAGGCAATAGTCGCTGCAGGCGTTGAAACAGCAATTCACACATCTGATTTATTGTCAAGATCACCTCTAGGATCCCTCGAAGGGCAGGTCGGCAGATCATGTGTGCAAGAGATCTTACTTTCGACATGTGGAATCGTTTTTAGAACGGGATCAGTGAAATTTGACTTTGCAAAACTTTTTCCAAATAATGTTGGAGACTCCAAGATCTGGTCTTTGCAGTCAGTCTTTAACGAAGCGTGCACTGAAAGATCTCTTTTGGCTTGTCTGCAATGCTCAAACAACGAAGAACGAGTAAAAACTTTCACACCCGAATGTGAAATGAAATTCTACGGAATAAATGGTGTGGATCATATGAAGTTGTCCCTCGCTTTTAACAATCGACAAGAAATTCATTTCAACTTTATGTCGGAGAGAGTCTTCACAGTGTCAAATGAAGACACTACAAGTGTAGTGAGGCGATTGTCACAGTCCGAATGTAACATTCACTTTCGATCTAAGCACAGCCAGAAGATAAAGAGGCGATTTCCAGTGGGAAGACTATCAAAACACTTTTCAAGAGGAGCTAAAAACTATCGAAATTATCGGAAAGTATTATTCAAGTTTCCTGGCAACAGAATTTCTGGGAGATATACATTTTACAGAGATAACTTTCGCTCTCCGAACTCCTCTGGTCTGAATCAAGAAGTTTCAGACAATGAAGTATTTCTCTTGGTACAGAATTTTAACAATTCTCATAAAGCTCTCATTTTCTAAACTAAAGTTTCAAGTAAACGATAAGTATGCGGATGATCTATAGCTAATTTGTATAATGAGTGTGAACTAGATTTCAAGCAATCAATAGGGGAGGGATATTCACGTATCAGGGGAAAGATGAAGAACTGTTGTCAGGAAGGATTATAATATTTCCTAAGAAACAATGGCTGGTAAATAATTTGTTTTCATGTAATTCAAGATAAGAATATTCTTTTTTCAGCACTAGCATGGAATAAAAAACCCACCTCAAATATGAACAAACACTTACAACCATTGTGCTATTTATATGTTGTCATGTGTCCGCATAAAAATATCTAAGAAAATTATAAACTTCTTATGTATTACTTAATAATTCTGCATATTTAAGATAAAGTTAAAGATCAATGATTAGTACTACCCCAACATATGACAAGGGCAGTTTTGGGATTATCATAATATTTTTCCAAAATAAGGGGAAATTCAGACCAGGTTCTATATTTTCTTACCCCAAGAGGCGACATAACTTCATTATTTCATTGTCTACTCTGTGTGATAAAAGGCATATCCTTTGCAATTTAATATTTTTTCGAATAAAAGGTAAGATTTTTTTTTCAAAATATAATAGAGATGAAATCCACGACTCAAAACCAACTCTTTAAACATAACGTAAAGTATTAGCACTATTTATGTACGCAAACTTGAATAGAGGAATATTTTAGTGTACATATGTAAGATATGAATCAGGAACATGTCAAAATAATTATGAAACATTTCTCTATGTGTACAGTCTAATTGCCCATGGCCAATAGGATGGATCTCCTGTTATCGAATTCTGAACAGCTAAATTGCTTAATCATTCATAAAATGTATACCAAAGAGCTTGCACAGGACAGATCTTTGTCCTGGACATGTATCTGGTAGGCTTTTGGATATTATTGTGTACATCTTAATTTCTTCAGTTAACGCCACTTATAATAATAATAATAATAAATACTTTATTTAGAGAAGGTAACCTGATAAGCAATTTTGCTTTTCTTCCCCAGGGCCTTCTAGACATCATTTTACAATAAATAAGGATCATCATAGCTCTCTCTCTCTCTCTCTCTCTCTCTCTCTCTCTCTCCAATGCAGCATTTTACAATATTCTACAATGTATAAAGCAAAGGTCTCTCTCTCTCTCTCTCTCTCTCTCTCTCTCTCTCTCTAATACATCAATCTACAATATATAAAGCTCTCTCCCCAATACATCGTTTTACAATATATAAAGTATAGCTCTGTCTCTCTCTCTCTCTCTCTCTCTCTCTCTCTCTCTCTCTACATCATTCTACAATACTCAAAGCATAGCGCGCACTCTCTCTGCTAAATATCACCAAAAACTTGTAAATAATAGCCTCTCTCTTTCTCCCTCTGACGTTCTGTCCATCTCACGTACGTATACATATTAAAACGATATAAAACAAGTTAAATAGCACACATCTGAAACAGAAAGATCTCTCTCTCTCTCTCTCTCTCTCTCTCTCTCTCTCTCTCTCTCTCTCTCTCTCTCTCATGTTCTTTCAATCTCTCGTACTGAAACATTTTAAAAACATATAAAAGTGAAGTGTCACAAACCTGAAAGAGAAATATGAGAAATGTTTAAGTTTATCAATCACTCTTTGACTCTCCCTTTTCCTTTCTTTCATTCTTTCTAGCATGCTTCCTGATATATTAGATCATATATAAAATCAAGTGTCATTTAGCTGAAAGAAAAAGAATATATATTAAGAAAAATGTGAAACATAAAGATATCATATAAAAGTGAGATGTCACAAACCTGAAAGAGAAATATGAGAAATGTTTAAGTTTATCTATCACTCTTTGACTCTCCCTTTGCCTTTCTTTCATTCTTTCTATCATACTTCCTGATATATTATATCATGTAAAATCAAGTGTCACAAAGCTGAAAGAAAAGAATATAATTATATTAAGAGAAATGTGAACTTAAAAATAAATATCATGTAAAATAAGGTTCTCTCTCTCTCACTCTCAATCTTTGACTCTCTTAGCAGTTTTAATATTCAGAATTCTGATTTAGCGTCCACAGTACGAACTCCCTTGGTTTTGTATAATACAGCCATATAATTTTATCTAAGATCAAGCTTTGCTTTTAATCCTCCCTAGTTAGAAACGATTCCTTGCATTGTATAGTATGTTCCCATGATGATGTAATGCATCCAAATTAGCCGCCATATTTGTTTTCAACTCTCGGACTTTATCCATTTCTACCATACAACACATTGAGATAAAAAAATTTATAGATAATTTTTCAGAAGAAATTTCATAACTAACCTTCTGACTATTCTTCGTTTTTTGCTGTTGGTGCTGCAAGAGGGTCTTGTTGGAGATCCCCTCCCTTCTTTGTTCTTTGTAATTTTCATCAAGACATTGATGTATACGATGTGAAAACGTCAGAACACTTGTGAAAGAAGAGCAATTTTAACATGGCAGAGATGGATAAAGTTCAAGAGTTGTAATCCAAGGAGGGAGATAACTCTATCAAATGGAGGAAACATATGGCAATATGGGAACATACAATATGTAACATGATTTATGTGAGATTCGAATAAATATGTTTAAACTAATTACTAGTATATACTATACCTGTTCGTGTTTGCCATCATTGCGTGTATCGACTCTACTAGAAATGAGTTAAAGAATAATCTCAACAGCACTCAAAATAGAGTAAAAAAAATAAGACGGACCCTAGCAAGCTTTAGGTGGGACCAGGTGCCCGGGAGGAGTAAGAATCCCCTGTTGGCTAGCCGCACCCGCCGTCGATGTTTAAGCACGAATATGCATGCACTGTCTGACGTTAGAAAGTATAATGTAAAGAAATATATTCTGACCTAAGTATTTACTACATAATCTAAGCATACTTTAGCAAATTATTCATTTAACTAGTTGGGAAAAAATAAACGTCACAGATACAGTAGTTGAACTCGCTAAACATTCAATTCATGGATCTTGTGTTTCTCATTTCATAAGATAGCAAATGGAAGTTCTAGTAAGGATTACTTGATATCTACTCCCCTTAAAGTGTATCGCTTGGATGATCTTCTCGTGCTATCCCAATCAGAATGTTTAATTCACTTCAGGTCTAAATAAACATAGAAGAAGAACCATCCTTTATTCAGTCTAAAAATTGAAATGACAGGAGGCTAAATCTTTCGAATCTTCTGGAACAGTTGCGATCCCCGTGATAAAGAATACTATAAATCTGGAAATTTTTGCGTCAATTCATTTTTGCGGTTTTGAGTAAAAGCATATAGATTTATTTTTGTGATTCTAATTTCTACGAATCCATCGTGACAAAAAAATAAAATCATAGCATATGGTATTTTCTTTGTTTACTGTACAACTTGTTGCACGTTTTAATCAAAAGTCTTAAAAAACTTACCGGAGAGAAAAGAAATAATTCCTATCTTATTTTCCCTATTAAATGTATTATTAACAGTATGAATACACCATACTAAACGTCTTCAAAGTCAATAGCATCATTTAAGAAGATACAAATTTGCATCATGGACCAGATATGCACGTTAGGGTACTAATCCCTCGTCAGTGATCCTAAATCTGAACAATGTAATATAGCCAAAAATGGTGAAAGTAATTATGTCAAAAATGTACCGAAAGACGTGGCAGGATGGATGGGGTATGTCGCTACAGGACCCATGTTTTAGAAACTGCAAGAAATTGTGATAGCAGAAATTTTCGAATGCGTTGAAGAAACGATCAATCGAAGTTGATCGAACTTGGCTACATGTGCCCTCGGGGACTCCTGGTCAAACAGCATATTTAGACCTCGTATCGAAGTTAGTTGTCACGTACGGTAAGCTTTTGAAATGTGATGAAGTCGAAAAGTACATGGATCACAGATGATTTCAGTAATGGAGCCTCAATCTATTCAGAGGAAGATACTTACCTTATGAAGTAATTAACTCCCTCATTGCAAACAAAGTCCCACTTCAATTGTTAGTACTATTTCTAATAATTTTTCAGCGATCGGCGTAGCGTACCTGTATTTCACATGTTTATGTTTACTTATATGTTTTGTAATACGCAATTTATAGACGAACACGTGATATTCCTTTTGTCTTTGTAACGTTGGAATTGCTTTTTTGTTCAAGTGTTTTTTTTGGTCCCTGAATGAGACATATCCAACAATACCCCCCTCCCCGTCAAAAAGTACATCATGTGGATTTAAAAGTAAACGCCACGTATGCATGTGCACGTACGTATCTTTGAATTGATTTATCGAAAGCATAATTTTTACGTGGATTTTTTTATTGACATCATATGAATTTGAAGACGTTTAACATTTTGACTACTTGGTGATTGTCACTGCTGCTGGATCAAGAGTCCCCGAGGGCACATGTAGCCAAGTTTGATCAACTTCGGTTGATCGTCTGTCTCTTCAACGCATTTGAAATTTTCTGTTACAAAATTTCTTGAAATTTCTAAAACGTGGGTCCTGTAGCATCATATCCCACCCATTCTGCTACATCTTTTGGTACATTTTTGAACATCATAATTTTCACACTTTTTGGCCATATTACATTGTTTAGATTGAGGATCACGGACGAGGGTTTAGTACCCGAAACGTGCATGTCTGGTCCATGCTGTTAATTTATCTGGTCTTAAATGATGCTATTGAATTTGAAGACGTTTAACATATAAACCCATATTTATAACATCACATAAGGACCGGGTCAGTCCTCTGTGTTTAAACATAAATGTGAGAGGAGATGAATCAAGATGTACTGTATGTCAATGATGATAATAATGAATTACTCTTAAATGATAAGTGATACATATTTGAATTAATTTCGTTGATGAAATATATGAGATATAGGTACTACATGATAATAATAATGAAAGACTCCCATGTAACTGTATCATAATTATAAATAAATGATAATACATATTTCATTTAAGAACGAGAATTGATTTCGTTGATGACATGTAAAGACCTCTATCAAAGGTAAAAATATAGAATCTACGGGTTCGAGAACGAACGCGTGGGAAATGTCGTGCAGCCAATGGAAAAGTTCATTTTTTCGGGAGATGTATTAGTCAATACAAGTATTAGCTTTCCAAAAAAAGCTTGGTCGATATCAACATTTATATAATCGCGCAATATTTTTTTTTCGTTCAAAATAGGTTTAAAATTTTGACTCTTAGAATAAAGAGTAGTATTAGTAAAGCTATGCATGAAATTCAAACACACACACACACACACATCCTCTCCCTCCCTCACACACACACACACACCCTCACACACAAACTGGTTACACAATAGAAACTTATGTGTTGATAATTCTGAAAAGCTAGAAAATAGTACATTTGCACTGGACAACTTGACCTGTGCGGTAGGAAATTCCATTATAATTATGAAATTAAACGAGACTTACCTGTAAGTTGAAGTTTGATTGGGATTCTGTTACGTCATCTGCTACACCAAGGGGATAACGTGCCCACCCGCTTCCTCCCTATGTTGTCCTGGTTTGATCTTTAATTTGTTATTGTTGTGCCAAGTTGCTGTTGCTTTAAAGTCTGATAATCCCGCGCAGACGCATTGCTATCTCACGTAATCCCCTTGGTGTAGCAGATGACGTAACAGAATCCCAATCAAACTTCAACTTACAGGTAAGTCTCGTTTAATTTCATAATTCTGTTACGTCATCACACCAAGGGAATCACGTGAGACTTTAAAGCATTGGTGAGACAAGTTGCGCCTAACAGACAGCTCAACTGCCAGTAGGACGCACCATAAAGACTGCAAGCATGAAAGAGTTATCCTTCTTACTTCTGTGAAGCCTTGACTGAAACTGTAAGAGTTGCAGTTCTTGTAACAGTATATGTCAAGACGTTGGCATTACACTGCATACACAACCTTGACCTGATCCTGATTAAATTGCTCTGAACATTTAAACTGAATCACAATTCAATATACAGACAACAGGAATAAAAAGCATGATAAACATTTCATTATTTACTATGATTCTCATAGACAGCATAAAACAAATGCATCTACACAAACAGTCATATTAATTTCAGTTTTAGAGAGTCATTATGTATCAAAATTTTACTAGCTCTTAATCAAAACATCATAATGCTTTGCAAAAGTCTTCTCACTAGACCATCCTGCAGTTTTCATAATGTCATTGATGGGAAGTCCACAAGCCTTCATAGCAGAAGTTGAAGCAGCTCTAGTGCTATGAGCTGAAAATATTTTGGTGTCAATTCCTGCAAGCCCAAGTGTAACCTTAATCCATCTTGAAAGTGTACTCTTACTTGCCTCTTTATGAGGTTTCATATAACTAACAAACAATTTGTCACAATCACCCCTAATAACTTCAGTTCTATCTATGTATTCTTTAAGGGTCTGGAAAGCATAAACTTTACTATCTTCGTAAAATGCATTAATTTCAATAAACAAAGATTTAAATCCGGGGCGTGATTGCTTTATCTTGCCCAATGCAAAAACAATACAATTACTATTTATAAACTTCATATTAGACAAACATAAACAATGTAACGATTGAACTCTCTGGGAAGTAATAAGTGCTAACAATGAAACTGTTTTCAAAGATAGTAATTTTAAAGACAAATCCTTGTTATCTGACAAAGATCTAAAATAATCTAACACTACATTCACATCCCAAATCTGTGAGTAACGTGAACACGTAGGTCTTAACTGAAAAATACCCTTCATAAATTTTGTCACAACAGGGTGTTGTCCTATATCATAGTTATCAATGGTAATGAAGCAAGACAGAGCACTTCTAGTAGTGTTTATAGCACTATAACTAAGATTCTTATTAAACAAACTTAGCAAAAATTCAAGTGCATGATTTAAAGATGGCCTAACCGGATCATGATTCCTTTCACAACAAAATGCTTGCCATCTTTTAATAGCGACTGCATATTGGGCCTTGGTGGATCCTCTCCACGATTCCTTGATGATTCGCAATACTTCCTCCGAAATTCCGAGGGTTTCGAACTTCCCCCAGACACACGACATAACATCAGTTTCAGTTTCTTTCCTAACGGATGTGTTTTCGTCTGCCAATGCATAGTCAGTAAATTGTTGCGGCACGGTAGCAATAACGGAATTTCTGTCACCATTTCCAGGATTTTTGGAAACCACGACTGAGTCGGCCATACTGGTACAATCATCACTCCTTCTGCAGAGTCCTCCTTTATCTTCTGTATGCACTGTCCCAGGCCTTGAAACTCGTGAAAATCTTTGGTTGTCATTCGGGCAACCTGCTTTGAATATCAGGTTGCCCGAAATCATTTTTACTTGCCCGAAATCATTGAACTGAAAAACTAAGCTGTCATTCTTTATTTCCGCTAATTTGAACATTTTACATAAATTCCATTTCTTTTTCAACAAATTCCTCATTTTAACTCATCAGAGTCGTATTTAGATGCATCTGTTTCTAAGTCTTCCTCTTGCTCTGTTAACATATTCTCTCCTTGCGTAAAAGTAAAAGCTAAATTCATTTGGAGATGAGATCAGGTGACCGGAGACAGTAAGCATCTCCTGCTACCCATCAAAACCAGTTTCACTCCCAAAATGTGCTATGTGTCAATACAGAAACCAAATCAAACACTGCCAAATATTCCGGGGAGGTTACTCTGTGTAAGGGAATGGAACTTTTTGTTTTCTTTTTAGGTGGTTCAACACCTTGAATAAATTTCTACATCACTGTAAAAAAACGATTTATCATGCAGGAAATTAACAACTGGATTATAAAATTCGGACTGATAACGAACCGTCGTACGAAAACTTTAAAACGATCGTGAAGTCTGCTATCTGAAAACTCCTAGTGTTTCTGATTCTGACTTAAAGCAAATATGATTTAAACTTTTTATTCATGATTTCATCGAGGTAAGCATACAGTACATTGAATGTCTGAAAATAGGTCGTCAGTCGGACGAATTGGTCTCAATTCTAGGTCGTCCCACAGGTAAGTAGGTTGTTTTTGACGATCGGACGACCGCGAATTTCGAGCCCTGCTGTCCTATGATACTGAAAGGTGGAAATGCATAGAAGTAAAATTCATGCCAATTAACTGTAAAAGCATAAATGAAAGTAGCATATGGATCTGGTTTCCATGATACAAAACGTTGAATTTGGTTATTTAGCCTAGAAGCAAACAAATCAATATCATATGGACCCCATAAAGCATTAATTTTATAAAAAACATTCTGATCTAGTCTCCATTCAGTTGTATCATCGAAAGACCTTGAATAAGAATCTGCTATTGAATTTGTTTTTCCCGGTATATGTGCTGCTGACAACCAGATATCTTTACTCATACACCAAATCCAAACTTTCTTAGCAATCTGGTTACAAGATCTAGCCTTACTACCTCCCATTGAATTTAAATAGCATACTGTAGTGACATTATCTGACTGTATTCTTATATGGGCTGATTTCACTTCTGCACAGAGACTCAAAAGAACATATAGTACAGCTAATAATTCTAATTCATTAATGTGCTGTTCTGCTTCTACGTCTAGCCATCTACCACCTGTGCTATCACCTGTGCTAGTTACATACGCCCCCCACCCTTTTTTGGACGCATCAGTTTGAAGAAGAAAGCTAGGGTGATCCCACTTAATTTTCTTGTGGGAACCCTCCAGATTTTCAATCCACCAGTTCAAATCTTCTCTAATCTTATTATCTAATGTCATTAAATTTTCAAAGTTACCTTTTGTTGACTTAAGAGCATCTATTTTGCGGTTCTCAAGATTTCTATAAAATAATGGCCCGTATTCGACACCTGGAAAGCTTGCTACCATAAGGCCCAGTACCCTTGAGACTTGTCGAATTGGATATTCAACTTTCTTTGTCAATTTGTTTATTTCAGACAGGAGAATTTCCGTTCTCTCTTTTGTAAGTTTTACTGTCATATCTACTGAATCTAAAATGAAACCTAAGAACTGGACTTTTTGTTTTGGTTCAAAAACAGATTTTTCTATATTCAGAATGAAGCCTAATGATTGTAGTAATTCTACAGTTGCTCTTACATTATCCCAGCATTCTTGAAATGAATCTCCTTGAATGTAAGTGTCATCAATGTATGGTTCCACAAAACATCCCTTTTTCCGTAATTCTGAATATACGGGTTTCATTAGCTTCGTAAATTTCCGTGGGCTACATGCTAGCCCCATGGCCAAAGATGTAAATTGCCAAAGTTCATTTTCCCATTCAAATTTCAACCATTTTCTATGTTCAAGGGCAACTGGTACTGAGTAATATGCATCTTTTAAGTCTACTGATGCCATGAAACAGTCATTAACCATTAGTTTAATGCAGAGGCTAAACTTTCCATTTTGAAATGATGGTACTCGACTATTTTATTTAGATTTTTCAAGTTTATGATTACTCTGTATGATTTATCTTTCTTCAGCCTAATAAAAATATTTGAAATTATTTCATTTTCACAGTGTTTAGTTTTTTCTATTACTCCTTTCTCCCAGAGTTTTAAAATTTCTCTGTTCACTATTTCTTTTTCTTTTTCATTAAAATTTATGGGTTTCATGTTCTTTATAATATTTTCTTCATCATTTTCTACCAAATCTATGTGACAGCCTGATACACAGTCTAAAATTGTTTCATCACTGGTAATTTCTTCCCATTTGTCAATAAAATGCTTAAGTCTACCTGCTTTGAAATTTTCAGGTAAAATGACTTGCAATTTTGAATCTATAATTGAGATTTCTCTTACCGTTTCCTGTTTATCAGAGATAACATCTACTTTCGTCTCCCTCTGAAAGTCTGCTTGGGTCCGCCCCTTCTTTTGTCAAAAAAAAGGTGCAGTTTTCCCTCTCCTTGACCATGACTGGTGCTTATTGTATGGGTTAAATCGTCTACCTCTGTAAGAACTGAACCCGTAAGGTGGCCTTCTTTTCGTCATCGCTTTATCAACCACTTTGTTTGCTTTTTCTATATAATCTAAGCGTTATTGATGTCTCCACCAAAAAGGTGTTCATTTACTGGTACATTTTGCGAGAAAAGTCCCAAATATTTCTCTTTGTCAATGTCATTCTTCAGACATTCTCTCCTCCTGATATTGAGCTCAAAATTAGCGTGGCTGAGCAATTCGACAGCTTTCATGACTTCTTTTACTATTTCCTCCCGACTAATCTCGTCTTTTTGTTCGTTACTGATAATTTTGTTACTTGTGTTGACGAGAACTGTAATGCCTTTTACCAAAAAATTCTGAACCTCTTGGAATTTTATATCCTGTGATCTCGTAGAGGGTTGTAGTCTATTCCAGATCAGTTCTTCTACTTTTGTAGTGGTTAGAGAGCCGCAATTTTGCGGTCGTTTCACTTTTTCTGCTGCCTCTTTCATTTGCTCTTTAGCCTTCTTATCAATGTCAGACTTGAACATGATTCCTTTCACAAGCTGTGCAAGCTTTTCATCTACCGGGTCATCGGTAGCCTCTTTTAATGTCAACTGATCAGATATAATGTCCAAAAGTTCATTTTTCGACGTTCTGTTTTTCTTCGACTTATTTTCCTTTTCGCCATCAGATTTGTCACCCGATCCCGATTCATTTGACGGTTTTTTAACGAATAGATCATCGATAGTAATACTGGGGGCTTGGCTTCTCAACTTTTTCTCATTCGCTTCTTCATCCGACATCTGATCTTCGCTATCTGAATCATATTCGTCCTCCCACGAGTTAAAATCATAAAATTTGGTGAATGACGCTGCCATATTTTCACTCAGTTTTTGAAAACCCGAGGAGATCGATGAACTGATCGATTGGGCAAACATGTCTAGTTTGTCTACGACCTGTAAGTCACTTGAATTTGCTCTGGAAGTGGAAGCCTGTTCCCGATCCACCTCAACACGATCTTCCGATCGTCTAGTATCTGTACATGTACTTGTCAGATTCCCAGCTCTCTTGATTTTCTCAAAGATATTTTCACTCGATCGTGAGCGTTCTCTCATAGCATTTGCCAAACTTCCTAATGGCAGGCTTACTGGTAGAGAAGCGTTGATGTTAGGGCTTGAGGGAATGCTCGAACTTCCCTTTTTCTTTTGGCTATTTACCCTCAGCATCGATGACGCCATGACACTCGTGATTCCGCGACCACGTGCTCGCTCCAAGAAATTTATTCAAGATTACTGTACAACGTACAGAATTTAATGACGATTGTCAACGACCATCTCACACTATTAAAGTTAGTGTTTTTAGCTCCTTTAGAATATAATCAACGTCTCAACGAGACATGAACTTATTAGATTTGTCAGCGACAAATCGGAGCTACTAAAAAAAACCGTCCTTCCCGCACTGCAAACTACATCGCACTGATAATCCCGCGCAGACGCAATGCTATCTCACGTGATTCCCTTGGTGTGATGACGTAACAGAACGCTAATTAACTTTGCCAGTCAAAAGCCTTTCAGTATATATTCGCGGGAAAAGCGGAGGGTTCCGATTAAAGAATTTGGAGGAAATAAGGGGAAACTTATAAAAAATTCCTATAAATTTTGTGACTTCACACAGTCTTATCGATTTTTATATCGCTCATTAATTTCTTTGTTGCATTTATCAATTTGTCTTAGGAAAGAAAATATACAAACAAAATGGAATATCCTCAACGAAAGAGATTAGTCGGCTGGATGGTGAGAAACTTTTTTAAAAGCCCACTGGCAGCCTCGCATTCTAAGAATCTAAATGTTTCCTCGATGCAATGGATCCAAGGATCCAGAAATATCATTAGGGATTTTGAAGGCATAGGTTTTACTGTATCACACACTAATTGGTCTAAAAGTAAAATTGTTCAAGAAAAAATATCATTGTAGATATTACGTTAATGTGCAATACTTAAATTCAGAATAGCGATTCCAAAGCGTTGTCATGACGACATGTCCTACTTTTGTGAAGTGGATAGCTCTGGTCACGTGTTTTTCACTAGTCACTAGAAGGTTTCTTTCTATCGGCCAATTGCCCCTATTGCAATGTTGAATCTGATAAATCAAATCGAAAGTTGACAACCTATACTACGGAAGCCCGTAGGTAACATGTATGAATTATAATTTATTTGGCGGCCGCCACTTAATTTATCTGGCGACCGCCAGATAATTATTTGGCGGTCGCCACTTATTTATCTGGCGACCGCCTGATAATTATCTGGCGGCCGCCAGATAAATTAAGTGGCGATCATCACATAATTTACAATAAATCAAAACAAAATCAATGCATAACATGTTCTTTCTGTTCATCTTCTTTTTTATTCTATTTGGTATAAAAGATGCAAAATAACCAGATGAAATGTGACAAAAGATTTAATTGGCGGCCGTTAGATCTTTAAGTGGCGGTCGCCAGATCTTTAAGTGGTGGCCGCCACATAATTATCTTGCGGCCGCCACTTAATATATCTGGCCGCCGCCACTTAATCTATTTGGCGGCCACCACTTAATTAATCTGGTGGCCGCCACATAATTTTTTCTGGCGGTCGCCACATAGTTATAATGCGGCCGCCACATAATTAAGTGGCGGTCGCCAGATAACCTACGTGGCGGCCGCCAGAAAAAACTAAGCGGTGGCCGCCAGATAATTATGTGGCGGCCGCCAGATAATTTAGTGGTGACCGCCAGATAAATTTTAATTCATACCTGTCACCTACGGGCTTCCGCACTATACAAATCTAGTAGTGGTCGATATCTTGATATCGACCAATGAGGTATGTAAGGCCATACCAAATTAATTAAATGTTCTTTGGATTTACCGCACCGTATTTTTCAAAATTCAAAAAATAATATTATAAAAATAAAATGCTCGCCCGCACCATTAAAGTTCTGGCTCAAGAATTTTTTAGGGTCGGTTCTGATTTCTGCAAATCTTAAAGCTTCTAAAAGTCTCAGATTGTGCAAATTTCGAAGAAAATGATACTTTTTGTGTTTGAAAAATTTCGTTAGGAGCAAATTTGTTGTCCCATATACATGGCACTGAAATCAAGGAGGGAGAATGTTCGAAAATCTTTTCCGTACTGCTATTTGCCAGGCTTCCTTGTCACCAGATTCCTATTGGGATTCCTTTGTGAGTACGGAAAACATCAGAAATGTATTATTTCACTCGCTCGCACCTTAAAAGCTGCAATACTTAAAAAAAATAAAATAATTATATTTTCGCTCGCTCGCACCCTCTTTTTCACAAGAAAATCCAAAGAACATTTAATTAATTTGGTATGGCCTAAGTTATATTTTCCATATTTCCCATGATTAAACAATAAAAATATATATTAATTTCAAACATACTGACATGGAATATTGACTTATCTATGATAGGCATGGTATGCATGATATGCAAAATAGGTAGATTGACATCTTCTTTCTTCACGTTTGAACCTCTATTAGCATACGATACAGGCATATATAAACATGACCTAATTTGTAAGTAATGTTCTTGCAGGTATACTGTAACTTTGAAGCTTGATCTAATTATGTATTTTTAATTTGAGAAAGATTATGAAACAAAAATATCAATACCAAAATGAGACAATGATCCACAGTTGTAGAGAAAAATGTACATAAGTCATAACATCATTTTTTTCAGATGAAAAAATAGTGTGGGGTCAGAATATTTTCAAGTTTACTTCCTGGGATATTGAAGAACAGTTTGAAATTTTATGCTTGCAGGTAAAAATCATTCTCTAAATTTATATTCCCTTTTTTAATGTAAACTCTAAGGAAGCTGTGATACGAGTATCTGTACAATTCTAAATAAAAGTACAGTTCTAATAAAACTTCTTTGAAACATGGTGCATCGTATATATATGTATGTCTTATGATCCATAACATTATGTAACGGTCTATAAATAGATTAAATAAAGTTATTTTTAGATCATAAACGGAAAAAAAACTTTGGGGTTTTTTTTTTATTATTTTTATTTTTTTTTTTTCAGGATTTACATATTACATGGTTGGTCTGTGACAGTCTTATAGTGTTTTTTTAAAAAGTGTTTCCTAATCTGAGTGGGAATATGGTGACATTTCTATATTTGCAGACTTCAAGCCAAAGCAGGATATCATTTCGCAGGAAGCGCATTATGTTTAGACGTTTAGTCTTTTGTTCACTAACGTAATATGATTTGTAGATTGTAAATCATATCATAGTTATGAGGTTGTTTATATCGATGTATTCTTTATGTCTTACCTTATATCCTATAACAAAGTTTTTTAGATTGATGATGTGTAATGGAAGAGTAGATTATTCAGATCATTTTTGAAATTTTCTAAAAAATTGCATTTAACAGAGAAATGCTTGTAATCTTTTATAAATCTTTTACGTGGATTTATTTTAAAAAATATTTTTGCTAATATATCAATCCTTCAAAATTGCTAAAAATTAATCGTCAGCAAAAATAAGCAGATTTACTTTATTCCGAAGAGATAACAGGGGCCCCGGGGTTAGTCAGTGTCTCCTGTTAGCATGCAATACCCGTCACAAATGTTCCATTATCAGGTAAGATGACTTGTTTACATGAAAAAAAAAAAAAAATGTCTTCACGCCTGCAGACAAAGCAGTCAACAATACCACTATCATTTGAAAACGTTACAACATATCAACTTTAGTTTCGGAACTTGAATGTGTCCCCAACATTTGAGCAAACATAACAGTGAAATTTCTTCCTTCAACATCCCTAGTTTTAAGTTGGATCTCTCTAATATATACTTCATACCAAGACTTCACAAACTCCTACAAATTTCGATACATTGCTAATTCTAGCAACTACTCGACTAGCACTTACGGCTATAAATGAACACATGGCCAAATATTTTGAAAACTGTTATCAAGAGGACTGGTGTAAACTTCTTTTCCTCTATTAAAAAATCAGGGGATGTAATTGAAAAATTGAAATCAAGAAATCTGCAAGCCAATACGATTTCTTCATACGCCTTTTCTAATATGCACGCCACGCTTCCTCACGACAAAATTAATGATCGATTGTCCAAACTCATTAATTAGTGTTTTGATCGAGGGGGAAACCTTTTATTTGTACATGTGTCTTTTCCGCCATAGAATACGTCAGAGCTACCACGTGTTTACCATGAAATGCATTTTAAACTTGAATTTGATATCAGTATAATCTTTGAGGATAGACGAAGACTTTTCAGAAAATAATACATATGTGAAATCATTCTTTATATCAAATTCAAGAGGAGCTACAAACTATCGAAATTTTCGCAAAGTATTATTCAAAATGTGATAAAGAAGATACTGAAATCAATCTTACCAGTACTCAGAGCACCAAATTAAGATCGACGGACCCCTAGCAAGCTAGAGGTGGGACCGGGTGCCCAGGAGGAGTAAGCATCCCCGGTTTGGCTAGTCGCACCCGCCGTCGATATTTTCGCACTAAAATGAAAACAAAATGTACAAAGCATGCATGTACAAAATATAACAATGAAGATATCGCCAAAATTCGTGATGTCTGTTGTCTTTCTGCCCAAGGAATCTACTGGAAAATAAGCAATTTGTATACCTATTTATTATGATTTTGGGGAACATAATTTTTATATAATTTCATTTTACAAATCTGTAATTCAACGAAATCAAGAATCCACGAATATATCAAATCTATGAAGGAAAGGAGGGCATCTCCAAAAAGAATGAGTTGCAATCCTACAGCAAAACATCAAAATACCACAAATGAAAACATAGAGAAGACATACACAGCATGAGACACAAAAGATACAAGGCACACTAAATATTACGTCAAAGAAATGAGGGGATCTCCATCAAACCTCGGTTGCAGCACCCACCGCAAAACGCCAAAACACCCATAGCAAGAAAAAAAAACCACACAGCAGACATCCTCAGAAAGAGACGCAAAAGGGACAAGGAGCACCAAGTCACACCAAAGAAACATGAAACACAAAAGACCAAACATAAATCAACAATACCAATGGGCAACCGGTGCCGACTTTGGACGGTCATCTGCTACGCAAGTGGATTCAAAAGACTACACATAAACCAACTGAAGGCTAAAACCAAATACCATTTTTTATTACAGGTTTTAATCATTCATTTTATTCAGTGCGAATGAGACAGTACTATATTGCCTGAATCAGTCATTGTTTCTGAAGAATGAAAAAAGAAAAAAAAAATGCAACTTGTGCTTCATCTGCTGAACAGCTGGAATTGTAGATAGATCATGACTTTGCGCGGCTTATGAAAAGCCCTTTAATATTCGGAACACATGTATGGTACATAATAAATTGGTTTGAAATTTTCTTGAAGAAGGTATAGAGTTGGAACCCTTCTGCATTGTTGATGTAAAAGTTCATATCGGCCGTCATTGTTTGCTACAAAAAAGATGTATAACAAGTGAGTTGTTGAGTAGGATGGACTTTTTATAAGAAGTATAATGACAAAGAATATGTTCAGACCTTTGTATTTACTAGACGATCACATACTTGCAAATAACTAAAAGGAAGGTTAAGTGAGGATTTCTTATAATCCACGCTCCCTGAAGTTTTCTTACTACGTTCTACTCGAGTAATCAAGGCACTATAGGAGCACTTTGTAAGCACGAGCGATCGTAAGTAAGACTTCAAAGGCACTTTTCCTTTCCCCCCTGCACCTAACTGCACTATACCAGTACAGTATGAGGTTGAGTAGACAGCCTCACGATGCAGGTTATACCGCTACGGTATAAAGTGTCCGAAGTTTTATACAGACTTCTATTGATTGGAGAAATGGTTATGTTGCAATAATTAACATACAAGATTACTTCAAACAATAAAACTAACTTTATTTTGAACGAAATTCTTCAATCAACAAGCAGCTTTTTAACTCAGCTAAATCAGTTAAATACTTACGTTGGCAAGAGTGATAAACAATTGTTCTTGGTATGGGGAGCGTGCCATTCATAACATACATGTAACTCATATATCAAAAGAGCGTTAACTCTCTCACGCACAAAAAATAAATACATGAACGATAAAATTGTGTTGCGCGTGTTTCATTTTGGTTGACAAACATGGCTTCTCTAAATGATCATTTCCATTATAATTTTTTGTCCTTAAGGTTGTTCCATGTTATATTCATAATTGGTGAATGTTTCAACTTCGGTGGTTTTAGAGTATTCTAATATGAAATACCTTCACTAACGAGATCTTATAGTTTTTTTTTTATGTTCAAACGGTTTTTGAAGTGACAAAATTGGCAAGACAAAATTGTTCCGACTCATGGTAAGTGACCTAAAAGTATGGTAACTGTAGTTTGACCCACTAGAAACAGAAACAATGGCGAATTCAAGGCGTGGGGGGCATACCCCCCCCCCTTAAAATTGTCCAATCATGGGTAAATCAATCATTTTCAACCAAAAAAGGGTAAATATTTACTACCTGTTAGAAAATGCATCAATTCACATTCTTCAATCATTTACTGTCACGAAAATGGGTCCTAAAAGGCTGAAATACAAGAGCTTCCACTGGGGTCCCCAGACGCCTGGCCAAACCTTTACGCAACCCCCTCCCCCCCCCCGAACGTAAAGCTGGATCCGCCACTGAGAAATAATATCTACATGTATGCAATGTGAGCATCAATATGCCATAACTCTGATATTTCCCTTTAGATCGAAAGTAGAGGAGAATATTTTGATTGAGAAGAAGGACAAACGTAAGTAGATTTTTTTTTGGAAAGTCTCTATCCTTTGAAATGAGATTTGAAATTCATATTTGTACATATTTTTTTAATTCATTCTCTCGTTTGTTTTGGTTTTAGATATATAATGCATGAGTTTAGACAAACAGTTCAGGAGATTGAGCATTGAGGATCATAAATTCGATATTTTCTTTATCTATAAAACGAATCCCCAAACAAGCACTTGGGTGAATGAAACCTGCAAGGATTTGGAGCGAATCCACATTGTGACGGGCTACCATGAGAGAGACTTTATGCTAGGACGCGAAATTCCCGTGTGTATTACCACAGGGATTTATCACGCTAATACCGTTTGCAGTATTTACTATATATATGTGTTTATTAAAGGGATCTAACTCGACGTTTAACGAAAAATCGACAAGTCATCTTTAAGTCTTCAGAAATAGGCTAATAAATGTCAAAACCTATTTTCTGTGGTATATTTCGATAGATTAATTCATACTGAATCTTCATACGAAATTTGAAATCAGTACCTCCCTTACAAGCCGAGATATGCCCAATACCGCTCTCTTATAAGTGCCGCATTTCTAGGTCGGACAAAAAGGTGTCCGATGATAATCAGGCATCAGTGATCAACTTGAGGCACCGCTTGACCATTCAATGATGCCAACATCTCAAATACATAACATTGCATGAAATAGTCCCATATATGCTTAGTACAATTTCAAATAAAGTCTTTTTTGATGACTTTGAAATAAGAAAAGCGTCGGATTTAAGCGAGATTAAATTCAACATGTGCAGAGTTATGAAAGACATATACGTGCATGCAAAGAGGTAGCTATATGAGGGACTTTCATATATACCAGCGATTTTTGAGATGGTAAAAAGCATGTGAAGAGTAGATAATCATGCAGTTGTATGTCTTTGAAGTGTTCGGACGTTTAAACTTTCAAGCAGTAACCAAATTTTGTCTATACTGCTTGATTATCACCGGACACCTTTTTGTCCGACCTAGAAATGCGGCGCTCATAGGAGAGCGGTATTGGGCATATCTCGGCTCGCAAGGGAGGTACTGATTTCAAATTTCGCATGAAGATTCAGTATGAATTAATCTATCGAAATATACCACAGAAAATAGGTTTTGACATTGATTAGCCTATTTCTTAAGACTTAAATATGACTTGTCGATTTTTCGTTAAACGCCGAGTTAGATCCCTTTACACATATATATATAGTAAATACTGAAAACGGTATTAGCGTGATAAATCCCTGTGTGTATTACAACATGCCTTAAGCAGTTAAAGCATATTGGAATTGTAATAACACCAGAGTTTGGTCGAAGCCAATGGTGCATGTTTGATATGAATAAAGCATTGATGGGAGTTATAAATTGCACTGAACGCCTAATTATTCCTGTCTCAACCTCACTAATTCTAAAGAGCAAGTTCCCAAAGAATTGGAAATCTATTCCGGATTTGACGTTAGCGGACCCAGAGATATCTGGTGGCATAAACTAGTTACTGCTATAAAAGTTTCTAACCCCGGGAATGTTCAAACTATTCAGTATCATTTACACAAGTTGACAGAGGCAATAGTGGACGCAGGCGTTGATACAGCGATTCATACATCTGATATACTTTCAAGGTCACCATTAGGGTCTCTTGAAGGGCAGGTCGGAAGGTCATTTGTGCAACAGATCTTACTTTCGACATGTGAAATCGATTTTGAAACGGCGTCAGTGAAATTTGACTTTGCAAAACTTTTTTCCAAATAACGTTGGCTGGTGGCCATAAAACTTTTTAAAGACAAGAATTTGTCTCAAATCTAAGAATATCCTCAGAAGTCATATTCTAAGCCGAATTTGTGGCCATGAAGAAATTGAGACTTAAGAATAGTCTTAATTTGAAAGAATATTCTTAAAATTTTGAGACTACTCCGTAGCTGTCTTAACTATGTTTTTTAAAAGAATATTCTCCTTGAACGAAAATGGCGCCGGCTAAACTTTCTGACGCTTTGATAGAAGAGCCTAGTCAATGCAGGTCTCCCAGTGCGTCCTTTAGGGCAATAATTAGACTGAATGAAGCGCCATCTTGCGGAGCATTCGCATTGAACGCACTGAGTGGATACTGAGTGTAGGCAAAGCAATGCACAATAAAATACATGATCCTGTAATTAACGTCTGAAGTTGTTTTCCCCTTCTCTTTTCGTATGTATTTTATTTTAATTTTAGCTCAGACTCCCTTTGCCAAGTTTTCAAATGTTCCCGGGCTGCTATTTATAGTATTGAGTTGCTCTAAATAAAGACCGCATAAGAAAACAAAGAGTCCAAAAGCGCATTATGTGACATGTAATAAACATGCTTAAAATATTAATGATGGGTATATCAAACTTTTTGGGACCAAATTCGTTTCCAATTTCTTTTTCGTCTTTTTGTCCCTTAATTTACACTTTATTTTTCTTTTCTTTTAAATCATTTTTCTTTCCTTGAACTGAGATGCCATTTATGATCTAGACTGGACCATTTCAAGGAATATACACTTTTTTTCTATCGTGATTTTTATCTCGACTACGTGTAAAATTAAAGATTTAGAAATAATCAATAACTAAAGAGCTGTTCTACTTTGTGTGCAAAAATCGCGTAATGATTCCCCCCCCCCCCAAAAAAAAAAAATTGAGGCATTGCCAATGATTGTTTCATAGTCTTACGAGAGACAAAATGCCATCACTAACCTATTCTTTTATACATACACTTTAGTTTCGATTTACCTTTAGAAGTCCCCCCCCCCCCATAATAATAAGGAAAGAAAAAAAAAACCATAAACAATATATACAAAGTCTTATTCACTACATGGGCGGATCCAGGAATTTTTTTCAAGGGGGGTCCTAAAGTCCGATTTTTTTGAAGAGCAAACGCAAGAAAATAAAGTTTATGTCAGCTCTGTTTCTAAATATTAATAAAACTGGTAACCGGAGAGCAGTGGTATGCAAAAAGCTTAAAATCTTGAATTTTCACATCATAGTACTTTTAAATTATTGATTGTCAGTTCTAATATATGTAAATACAACAAATGGCGAGGGATAGCGTGCCAGCGAAATTTTTTCCCGAGAATTGGAATAAAATCCACTATTCGTGTCTTTTCAGTTTCTTTTCGTTTTCTTAGTGCCCTTGTTTATTGACCCAGGTGTAATGTATATATATTTGTTGTTTCAAATATTATGACAAGAAAGGGGAATTGGGACATAATCTTATGGAATATGTATATTGATAAAAAAAAAGCTATGCTTCGAAAATTCCTTGCTTCGGACCTCCCCCCCCCTCTGGATCCGCGCTTGCAGTATCGCTACTTAATGCAACAATTTAGCGGATTCAGCCCGGGGTTGAGGGCAGTGCCCAAAGAAGATGATTATGACATGTGAAAGCAAAATCTATCAGTAAAATAAGTCAGAAATAGCAAAGGAACGCTAAAAAATTTGCCAGATTTGGGCAAAACGAAAACTATATTCCATGCATGGGGAATCAGGTCGCATTTCGACTACAAAATTGCTTGATTGACAACCCTAGTATTATCAAAAGAAGGATGGAATACACCCCAAAGATTTTCCGAAGAATGCATATTTTATACAATTATTGCACAGTGATGAAGTCGATAAGATGATTTATGGAGTGATAAAACCAATATCGACCGAGGCCGAAGGCCGAGGTTGATATTGGTTTTATCACTCCATAAATCATAATATCGACCGAATCATCTGTGCTATAACTGTTTTATCATATACATGAAAATTTGAAGAGAAAATGGTAACTTCCATTTTGCTTCTATAACACTGCTCACTTTCACTTTTTTCTAAGATAGATGTACTCAAGATTTTGTATGATATTAAAATGTTTGACCCTTCATCTTTTGTTTTCTTTTTATCTAAAAGTGCTGCAAAATATCACTGTCAGTTATGTCGGCAATACTCAAGTTTGCTGCAGACTACAATTTTCTTCTAATACACAAAACAGGAAACCTACAATTTTCTTCTAATACACAAAACAGGAAACGCGTTAATATGACCGGAAGCAGTTCAATACGACGATTAATCGCATTGCACGTGACCGCGTTTTGGCCAATGGGAAAGCTTATAAACGGTTATGTAAATTAGAGTATATGATAATCGGCATTACCGACCTTCTTTTCTGCACTGATACATGTACAAGGTGTGATCTCGTGTTGTTCATTGAAATGGTGTATATAATTCCTTTTTTTTTCCCATAATATAACAAACAAGCGCTAGAGTGACGGTTAGAATGGCAGGACCTCCTCCAGCCTGCAAATATGTTTTTTTTTTCCAATATTTACATTTTTTCCCACAATAATTGACATTGACAAGCCATACAAAAAGAAATGTAATATACTAGTATACTAATCAAAATTCCTTATTTACCAATACATGAATATTTCTATTTGCAGAAATCAACAGTTTATCTATTTAAAAATCTATAACAATAAGCAAGATTTTTATTCTTAATTAAGAATCATTCTGTAATCCAATTAAAATCTTCCATTTCCCGTTTGATGAAAAAATGCCTTTTCATCTAAAATGGCTTCAATATTTCAATTCTTACAGTTTTTTTTTGCAATAATTATCTCGAAAATTATTAAATGTAATACCTTCCCCTCCCTTTATGCATGATTTCTAACTTCTTGGCAAAATATATTTATAAACCCGTTATATATGTGAAAATATGTGAAAGAATGAGCTCCTGTGATACGGACAAACATCACCATACTTTAGTACAAAATGCTCATTCCGTCTTCAGATGGACAGCACAATCTGTCATTTTTTTTTTTTTTTTACAAAACATAAATTATCTTGTCAATGAGCTTTGCGCATGCAAGAATGTTTTAAAAGGGTTACAGAGAAAATGCAAGTTTGCTAATTATCATCCGCCGGGTACAATACATTCTGTTCAGATATATTTTCTCTCTCGGGGCTTTTTAATGATTTCTATTGTGTTGACACCAACTTGGGATGGATTTGGAGGAAAAAACGACAACACGTCTACGGAACTATACGGGCTTTATTTCTACCAAGTTTCAGCGACAACCCTTTAGCGGTTCCATAGAAAATGACGACTCGTTTTAAGATTTAGCTCACATGGACCTTTGATTCAGGAGATACAAAACCTCCCGACTATTCGTGCACGTTGTCTTCTCGTAAGGAATTAACGTTGGAGTTGTGTTTCTGAAACATAAAAACTGTTCTTCTTGGAATTATTTTAGTGGAGGGGCGGGGGTGTTGAAACATGGTGCAGGAAAGTTAGCCAGACCAATAGATATATTGGGCGTTATGATTATTTTTTTTCGTAGGTAACATTTGTAACACTTCATTTACTGTTTTGGCAGATTTTGTTAAAGCAGCGTTAAAATATTTTGCAATTTACCTTGTACTTTGGTAATTTAAGGAGAGGGGGGGGGGGGTTGCGCTCATCTTAATCCTCCATGTGGGGTTTACTTAATCGGACACCGTCTGTTTTGTATGTAGTGGTTCTGGGGAATGAAGTCGTATATTATGGCAAATTTACGTTTTATTTCCCACTGAAAATCCATATGTATAATTATTCTCTAACGACATTGTATGTATCAAATTCTTAATTGATGGCACTTGAAGAAAAAATCAGTCAGTTTATGTAACTTGCATTCCTGTCCTACAGCGTAACACCTGTTTTACACATGGCGGGAAGGACGAACGTCATTTTTGCTGCGTGACGTCAAAAGTTCTCGTAGTGACGTAACGTTATTTGAACAGGGTTGTCGCAGCAAGAGGGTTTTAAAAAACGTTATTGAACCTGACTGCAAAATCAAACAACGTTGTACTACACCATTGTAAACGTTTCGGTTTCTTTTAGTTGCTACATTGTTTTGAAAATTATTTTCTTTTATTTACCGGAAAATTATATTACTAATAAGTATATACTATAATGACACAAATCGCGTGTATTGGGTCTCCCATAGCGTACGAACATCACTTTTTACGGTTTAATTGTGCATTTTCGTGATTTCTAGTCCACACACACAACACAGAAAATTCTTAACGAGGCCCTGGACAATACGATAACTCAAAAACAGAAAAAGAGATTTTGATTAAATTCATATCATAATGTCATTTACTTATATACAAGAGTATGGTGAAAAATGAATCAATTTCACCGCTTAGTTTTTCGGGGGGACCATCCCAAAGATTTCCTTGTTTTCTCCATATGATTTCATAGAAAAACACGATTTTTTTGCATTATAATTGCAATTTATAAAAAAATTGAAATAGAGAATTTGATAGGATTATCATATGTTGAAAAGAGAAACATAAGACAAAATATATCAGGTTCTGTGGAAGTTTGACCGCCTGTGTGAGCTTCAGGGAACATCTCAAAATCATATTTTAACATATTTGCCCTATATTTTGAAATAAAGACATCATAAAGGATGAATATGTCCTTATAGTTCTTGTTTACAGCATATAATATTTGTTAGTATATATTTCTCTAGAAAAAGACAGCAAAATTCAATTGTGAAAATATATCAGGGGCGATCTCAAAGCATATTTTGCAATTTACGCATAACTTGTACTCTGTCTTTATCAGTACAACTGAAATTATAAAAAAAACTGAAATAGAGAATTTGATGACATGTTTATACAGTGAAAAGTGAAACATAAGCCAGAATATATCAAGTTCTGTACAACTTTGACCGCTTGTGTGAGCTTCAGGGAACATCTCAAAAATCATATTTTTAGCATATTTGCCCTTTATTATGAAAGGATGCCTCATAAAGGATGAATGTGCTCGTATATTTATTGTTTATAGCATATCATATTCGTTAGCATATATCTGTCCAGAAAAAGACAGCCAAATGATATTGCCAAATATGTTAGGGACCATTTAAAAGCATATTTTTGATATTGTACAAGTTTGCAGATATAAAGTGAAATTTAAAAAAAAACTGAAACAGAGAATTTGATGGCATATTCTTATATATTATAAAGAGAAATATCAAGTTCTTTCAAGGTTGATGTCCAGCCGTGTGAGCTTCAGGGAACATCTCAAAATCATATTTTTTAACATAACTTCCCTTTATTTTGAATAAAGAACGAATGTGCTCGTATATTTATCCTTTATTAGTTATAGGGTTTGTTCCTGTCATACTTCCTACTCAAGGTACTTTGAGTAGGAAGTATGACAGGAATAAACCCTATAACGAATTTATCATACCGAGAACCATTTCGTAACGTTTTCTGTGTAATTCTTAACGTTTGAAAATTTAGTGACCTAACTCGGCGTCAAGGTAGGACATAATGTGACCGTAATACTGCGACGTCATTGGCTGAAATTAGTTCGAGGCGTGATAATACGACTTATCCCGCTTCTGGCAAATTTCTTGCAATCTGATTGGTCGAGAAGAACCAAATATCATGTTTTATCCCACCTCTGGCAAATTTCTCGCAATCTTATTGGTCGAGAAGAACCGAATATTATGTTGTATTATTTTACTGACATGATATTATTTTGATATCCTGCTTCCACTAAGACGCTTTACGATATTGACGTCACCGAAATGCTTTGAAATATGTTAACGTTACATACACAAGCCAAAAGCCATCGGTGGGATAAATTCGTTATGTATACAGTGTTTTACAGGGGGAATACAAAAATATATTGGGTCGATGAAAAAAGTTGTATTGGGCGAGGCGAAGCCGAGCCCAATACAACTTTTTTCATCGACCCAATATATTTCTGTATCCCCCCTGTAAAACACTGTATAACTAATAGTATTATCTTACTAACAGGACATTATTTTAATATCCTGCTTCTACTAAAACGCTTTATGCTTTTGACGTCACCAAAATGCTTTAAAATATGTTGACGTAACATACACAAACCAAAAGCCATCAGCGGGATAAGTTTTACAGGGGAGATACAAAAATATATTGGTCGATGAAAAAAGTTGTAGTGGGCGAGGCGAAGCCGGTCGTTTTTCATCGACCCAATATATTTCTGTATTCCCCCTGTAAAACACTGTATAACTAATAATATCATATCCCTCTCGGGAAAGACAGCCAAATGCTATCGCCAGAATACAAAATGTATGTAAGGGACAATCTCAAATCACATTTGTGTAATTTTAAAACATAACTTGTACTTGCAAGTCTCGAAGATAAAATGAACAAAGCGTTTTTCTCTTATTGCCTTATCTTTTGTCTAATTTGATTCAGCAATATCGATATCTTTATCGTTATTCTAAAACTTTAATACTTCGTATTTTTGGGGAAAAGTCTGAAAAGTTACCTGGATTACTCACAGATCACACATTAATCTTTAAACTTGAATGCTCCCCTTGCAGAATCGCGTACTCGACAGGTCTCGGATCTATATAGGCGTTTCTATATGCGTTTTAACTATACTATATAGGCGACCGAACCCAAAACCACACTCTCCCGTAAACGACGCCCCTCCCAAGTATCAATGACCCTCCCCCTTCCGAGGGAGGAGTTGATGTACTTGGTCCATCCTTCTCTAGACGTCCACATAGAAATCACAATAGCCACGCCGTTGTCAAGTGCATGCTCACGCGAAATTGCAAAAATAATTCGAATACGATAAAGGATCATGGATGGATACCAAATGTAAAGTAAAATTCAAAAGAATAAGGAAAGTGAAAAGGGGCTACCCCCATGCGCGGGAATAGATTGGGTCGAGTTGTTTATGAGCGACTCCCATTTCCTCTTTTCCCGATTATTGCGCATAATATTTTTAAATTCATAAAATGGACCAAATGAGTTGAAATGACCGATCTGGACCACCTCTCCCCCTCTCTGATATATTTCTATTCCATACGATTTTATCCGACCACTGAGCTAAAATGTACGTTGAAGACAATAATTACGTCCATCATCGTGGTCATAATCATTTATGGAATGGAGTATGCTGTAGGACAAAGTATTCTCTGGTTGACCTGCACTATATATTGGTTAAGGTTATCTCAGGGGCGGATACAAGATTTGGGTTTAGGAGGGCGTCATGAATATAAAAAAGGCAAAGGGTCTGGGGACCGCTTCCTCCCTTCCCCAGTGGGTCCGGGACGAAGTCATGTTTTGGGTTCCTTTGACCACCAGAACGGAAAATGTATAATTCATACAAAAAAACGTAGAAGCTATGTATTATTGAATATATCTGGCGAGCGAAGCGAACCAGCGAACTTTCTAAAATTGTTTTAGAGAGGGTTGGGGTACACAACCCAAATGGCATCCCCTTTGCTGCAAGAGTACATGTTTGTTGACTAAAATCTAAGGACATGTGTCAGAAAAAGACCGTCCAAATAGTCACAGAAGAGTAAAGGTATGGAAGGTGTAGTATTACTTTATATTTCTGGCTATTTTAGAATGAAATGGTCATGCTTAGCAAATGGTGTGAAGTTGATTACTTCGATGATTGGGGGGGGGGGGGGGGGTGCGCCCCTTGCGCCCCCTTCAAAATCCGCTCATGTATCTATACTGAAATTAAGAATGAAACCCTGAAAATAAAATGCATACTATGTATTTATACAGGTACTTTTTTCTGATTGCAGGACCGGAGCGCCTCGTTTCAATGAATTAATGTACTTTATTTAATATCTTATATTTATAAATTGCTTGTGAAACCTTGAGAAAAAAAATCATGCAGCGACTTTAATCTGAATACTTCCATATCGTCCCCTTTTTCCCCTGAAAATAAAAGAAAATGACATATATCTATGTAAAATGCATTTGCTTACCTTCATACGTATTACGATGTTATATTAAAAATAAACTTTAAATAATTCAATGTAAAACTTTAATAATTGAATATGTTCTACTCGATTATAAGAGGTATGCAGATCCCTCGCAAAATTTTCTAGTTAACAATGCCATCCGACCTCATAAGAGAGAAAAAAAAAGAAATTAAAGTAAAATGAAGATTCGTCAGCTTTGTTGATTGTGAAATTTGCGAGCAAGGTGAGCCGATTTCTCTCGATTAGACGAAAAGGAACATCAAGCCATTTCTAAACAAAAAAAAAAAAAAAAAAAAACAATAATGATGAGAAAACACGTGCTTCCGTGCCGTGCGTATGACTAGCTAGCACCCCCCTACCAATGCATTGGGGTTATAATACGATGATTTATGATGCAAAAAATATGTGTACATAGAATCAGGGAAGTATATGTTGTTGTTGTTGTTTTGTTGTTGTTCTTTTTTTTTTACAAAATTAATGAATTAAAATAGTTTTGATCGATGAAGTTCTATTTATTTTTCTATTTAAATGTTTCTCGTTTTTTTCTAAAGGCCCCCGTTATAAAATAAAATAACTATTTAGTGCGAGGAGGTGCACCAAATAATGCTAATAATAAAAACCTTGAGCCAATCCTAGTCTGATGATCTCATCATCTAACCATGCTTTGCATTAATCTTAGTTTATTACGAACATACACATATTCAGCCGGAACGCCAGTCGGCACTTGTCTTTGAAGTTTAAAAACGAAGTCACGTGACAAATGTTTTGAATATGACGACATTGTACCACGTCATCAAAAACGCGTCATACTGACTGTGCTGCATGTGTAAACAAGAATTTTGTGGCATTTTGAAATACACGTAAATCGGGCGTTGTCAAGGGCAGTTTTTCGCCAACGATCTGTTTACCTGCATTTTATTGCTTATTTTCTTTTAAAATCCCGGCTGGGAATGATTGGGAACAATCTGAATGTAAACTTCATATATCACCGAAGTCACCAAAACCAAAAATAGTATGCCGATCTTTGCCTTAAGGGGTTTGTGTCACCTTTCAATCTTCGATATGCTGTTCGGGCGTCCATCTTTCATGTCAACGTATGGAAACTTGTTTGTAAACAGAGAGTACACGGGTACACATGTACCCAAGTCGGTGCTGCGAAGTGGTTAGATTTGCCAAAATGAAACATGACATTGGCACAAAATCATCTACAAGGCATCAAACCATCAAACAAATGTTAAAAATACCATTGACACTTGAATTTGGTGTATTCTGAGTCCGTAATGATGACTTTTAATTAAAATCTGGTCCTCGTTATAGCGTTTTTTATTCCTATTTATAGAGAACTTACTGACTAAAACTCTATATAGGTATCATAATTGGGATTCTGTTGAAAAGATTATCATTGAACTTTGACCAGAAGTGCAAAGGGGAGCATTTGTGTCAGCTTTTAAAACCAACGGTGTATGCACAATTTTCGTTGGATCTTTAGCAGGGCTGAAACATATCAAAAATCCCTTTCAGAGGAATTTCAGTTATATGTAGTGAATTATACCTGAGTATTATTTGTTTATAATAATATTTAAAATTTGAGATGAACAATCAAGGTCGTTTTGCCCAATTTATTCTTATTCCGCTACTTTGTGTGTCAAGAGTTATCCGCCCCTTTCAGAAACAATGCTTCCAACCGTCAAAGTAGGGATTGGCGTTCCGGCTGTTACTAGCCTATTGATTTTTAGCGCGAAGTTAAATGCTTTGTCGCGTCATTTGATTGTGACGTCATAGTATGACAGTTCGTTAGGTGCGATGTAGAGATAAAAGATTGAACCGGTTACGGGAATGCGCGAAACAATGCGCACACGTTTTGTCCAGGGCCTCGTTAAATTTAGTAACAGGTGCTCAAATCATTCTTAGTTGCTCTTGGCAACAGTCTTAGAATTTGTCTCAGCTAAGAATATTCTTTAAAAAACGTTTATGGCCATTGATTCAAGGAAAATTCTCAGAATTAGGGGATAAACGTACTGTGTTTTGTGGTTCCGACAGGTATATGTTGGATAGATCTATACTGTTGGAAACGCAGTTATACCGTCGGGGTTGTCCGTATGTTTCCAACAGTATATCCAACATATACCTGTCGGAACCACAAAATACAGTACGTTTATCCCTATTCTAATTCATGTGACATATTTTAACTTTTTATACCCCTCAGAGGGTCTCATGAATCGCTTTACAGGTGACGTTGCTATGGAGGACTAACAACGTCACCAACAGAAATTATTGCGCTGCAAAATATGAAATACAACTGCTTCGTATTTATTACAATGGCGAAAAATCAAAGTACAATCAATAATAAACTTACTTGTTCTGTTGTTTGCATGTGGAGAACGCCATTTACAAGCTCATTCCATGTAGTTTTACGTCACAGTATGACGTCACAGGAGCGAAGAACAAAGGGAAGCATTACGATACCTATGTGGGTGATCAATGGCTAAGTTGTATTATCATTCTTAACTGATTTCTAGCAATTTCAAATTAGGAGATGCAACTATGAAGGGAAAGATGAATAAATGATGTCAAGAAAGATGATTAGTTGTCAAAAGAAACAGCAGCTGTTTCAATATTGATTTATTTCAATTTTATGCAATATCGGAATATATATTCTTTTTCAGCACAAGCATGAAATGAAAAAAAATATCACACCTCAAGAAATGAACATCTGTTAAGATATTTTATAATGTTGTGTGTCTAAATAAAACCCCAATGACAGAGGGACAGTCACACATTAGAGAACGACCGTGACATTGAAACTGAAGTCGGACGAGAAATTATCTGATGCTTTTGAATTTGAAAAAAGTATGACATTTGAACTACTTGGTGAGTGTCACTGCTGGTACACAAGGAGTCCCTTAGGGCACTTGTAGCCAGATTTGATCAACTTCGGTTGATCGTCTGTCTCTTCAACGTATTCTAAAATTTCTGTTACCAAATTTCTTGAAATGTCTAAAACATGGGTCCTGCAGCATCATATCTCACCCATCCTGCTACGTCTCTCGGTAGATTCTAGGCATCATAATTTTCATACTCTTTTGCCATATTACATTGTTTAGATTAAGGATCACTGACAAGGGTTGGTTCAATACCCGAAACGTGCATATCTGGTCAATGCTGAAAATTTATCTGTTCTTAAATGATGCTATTGAATTTGAAGACGTTATACGTTTATACGACTTGTGAGGGTCACTGCTTGTGGACCAGGAGTCCCCGAGGGCACAAGTAGCCAAGTACGATCAACTTCGGTCGATCGTTTCTTCAATGCATTCGAAAATTTCTGTTATCAAAATTTCTTAAAATTTCTAAAGCGTGGGTCCTGTAGCATCATATCCCACCCATCCTGCTACGTCTTTCGGTACATTTTTGACAAAACTTTCGCACTCTTTGGTCATATTACATTGTTTAGATTGAGGATCATTGACGAGGGTTCAGTACCCGAAGCGTGCATGTCTGGTCCATGCTGAAAAATTATCTTCTCTTAAATGATGCTATTGAATTTTAAGACGTTTAACATTGATAAATATTGGAAGATTAAAAAAAGCATTTGAGTGAATCCTCGGATTGATTTGTAACGTATCTACCCATTACGTTGCAGCTAGCTTCAAAGAAAGGTAGTTCTTGTCGTATGTAAACCGAGTTCCACAGAACGATTTTCTCTTGGGGGTGCAATCACTTACATACAAAGTTGTTAAAAAATAAAATTTATATGTTCTGCAATGAAAGTTAAAATATCTATGTGGAAATTTACTACATTTTTGATAATTTAGGTACTTTATAATAAAAAAAAACTCAGAAATGTGTTTTGGCTTCAATACACAATTCTTTCGATAGAATTATTTTTATAAGTCATTCAAAAGCGGAATAACTCTTCTAATATCACCGTAACTGTCCTTATCGAATCCCTTACATCTTATCAATACTTGAAATTCAAATTTATATTCAATCATCACGATTTTATTTGAAAGGTTTCAGACTGTAGAATGAATTTTTAAGGTAACTTAATCATTTTATTCCATGCTCAAAACATTTGAAAGTAGTACGATGATCTCTGTTGCAAATTCAGCTCAATACCTAATAAACGATTAATTCCAGTTGCAAATCAGCAAGAATACAATCGTGCAACAGTATTGCCAGAAGTACAGAGGAGGGGTTAATTTACAAGATTTGTTATGATGGCGACTTATCTAAGAGGATAAGGATATTACCAGGAATTGTTTTATCTGCCAGACCTTTATTTTCAAATACATGTAAAACAGTCATGGGTCAAAATCAAATATGTCAAAGATTCAAAATAAGAATTTGGGTATAGAAGAGGTAATAGGGTTAGGATGATTGCGATGCATGTAATGAAAACATATATGAACAAAGTGAATAAATGAATGATGAGGACATACTTTAGACCTACAGTAGTTGCCTGTAAATGTTGATGTTGGATGGTTTGGTTCGTACAAAGAAAAATCGGTTACTTGAAGTCCGCACGGAGTAAAAGACAGGGTTTTTTCACAAGATTAATAAGTTCTAAATATATTCAGATGATTTTATTCAAGTTGTCAAAAAAGAAACTTCAAACCTTTTTTTTCCATTAATGGCCAAACTTCCGCCTTAAGTCGAATGTGTCAATCTAATGTATCATTTTCTTTTCTGCAAACAATTATACAGGTGAATTACTATGGAAATTACAAAAGGATTTGAGTTAATAATTCTCACAGGTTCACTGTTATTGATTTTGCAAGCAGGCTATGTAGTACAGCTGTTTCTGTTGTACATATCAACTTGGGGATCAAATTATTTGCATACAAAGCTTTATAAGAAATCCAATTTGCACAATTTGCATTGAAAATTAAGAAGATAATGTAGTAATTTACTTCATTGATTGGTGATTTGCGTACTTCATGACCTAAAACTCAGAAATTATTCTTAGCTTTAAAACACAATTTTGTCGATAGATTTCATTCATCGTAAGGCATTCAAAAGCGGTCAATTATCTTCTGATATAGCATAATCCCACTTTTTACTTATTCTATTATATAAACACTTACATGATAAACGTCTTTAAATTCGATAGCATAATTTAAAACCAGATAAATTTGCAACATGGACCAGACATGCACGTTTCGGATACTTAACCCTCGTCAGTGATCCTCAGTCTAAATAATGTGATATGGCCAGAATGGGTGGGATATGATGCTACAGGACCCACGTTTTAGAAATTTCAAGAAATTTTTGTATCAGAAAAGTTTTAATGCGTTAAAGAGACAGACGATCAACCGAAGTTGATCGAACTTGGCTACATGTGCCCTCGGGGACTCTTGGTCCACCAGCAGTGACACTCACCAAGTAGTTCAAATGTATATTTTATCTTTTTACCAGTAAGCAGAATCCTTCAGCATTTGACATTTAAGTTAAGGGAGAGACAATCAACAAGATTCTTTTGTGTTTGACAGTAAGTGTTTTGAATATTTTCCCTGATATGCTCGCCATAGCACTTTCTATAGACATAACCTCAGACAGTGCATGTATTTCATACATTGTTGTCATTTTCGTGCGTGAACATCCACAGCATGTGCGACTAGCCAACAGGGGGATGCTTACTCCTCCCGGGCACCTGGTCCCACCTCCTGCTTGCTAGGGATCAGTCGATGCTCAATTTGGTGCTCTATTGTGAGTGCTGTTGAGATTATCGTCAGGATCTTCTTTAACTCATTTGTCTTCCTCGTCATTTTCGTCTCTTGTTCTGCTTGTCCACTTTGTGATTATTATTTAAAAGATGAATCTAATTCTTTTGAAAAAAAATCATTCTAAAAGAAAGGAGGGGATCTCCAACAACAATCGGTTGCAGCACCCACACCACAACTCCAAAACACCTAATGCAAAAACACAGAAAATACTCCCGCAGAAAGAGACACAAAAGGGACAAGGGACACCAACTCATATCATAGAAGCATGAAATACAAAAGACCAACGAGATTAGCTCACACCATAGAAACATGAAACACAAAAGACCACACATAAACCAACGAATAGGCAACCGGTGCCGACTTAGGACGGTCATCTGCCATGCAAGTAGACGGTGCAGTTATCCTAATTAAATGCGCAAAATCCTACCACTTTTCCGATTATCCAGAGGCATCGGAGAATGAACAATTATGATGTAGAATGACCTCCTCACTGTAAGATGAATAGACAAACAGCCAGTATGACGCAGGGGTGCAAATAACAAACACAGATGGATATGTAAATGGATATAAAAACAGAATGCATACGAAATACAGTCCGTGTTCTGCCGGCTGTAGCGAGATCATGCATATGAACACCCGATGAGCCCAGCTGAGATTCAGAGAGGACTGGTGGTCGGATCCCTGTCTTCTCGAAGGAGGTATGGACAGGGCCCATAGTTGAGTCCTGTCGTCAAAGTCAGTCAGAGTGCAATTCTTAAGAATACGCTGGTACAAGGCTATATATTGGTCCAGTATCAAGTCAAGTGTCCGTCTGACTATGGACGGATCATATCCACGGTATATAAGGCGTTTGATAATTCTAACAACTTTTCGATGGTAAATTTTGTCTACCTTTGATCCTTCTAATTTTGTTAATTATGTCACCATAAAATGCAGGTTGTGAAATAAACAAAGTAATGGGGGGCTAACCTAAGGGTTTGTGAAAATATACTTAAAATGGAGAAAATCAGCATATTTGTCAAATTTCCTGACCCCTTAGTCTCCTCCCCGCCTTCGGGCTGGAAACAAGTTCATCTGAAAAAGCATATGAATAATACGGAAGTGTTCCAACTATATACCTTCATGACGAAATTCCAAACCTTTTTTTCCTGCACCAGACACATGTTTCGAATTTTAAATTCTCATCAGTGATGCTTCCAGTGGAGCCACCAAAATTCATTTTAGTAGTGCCCTATTTAATGCTTTGAATTTAGATTACAGAGAGTGCGCGGCTCCAAATTTCCTGCGGGGTCGATTCAGTAGCATATCCAAATAAAATATTTGTTCAGAATAGGAGGGATGGTGCTAAGATGTCAATCTCCTTTAATTTCGGTGATACTTTTGAATGGAATGACATGTTTTCGAAATAGCAAAATAATATCTATGATATCAGATCGATAAAGGGCCAAATCAAAGGAAAGCAATGGTTTAGTAATGGTTAAAGTTATTACATTCTGATAATTGCATTCTTAAGTCTTGTATTGGTTATTTACATGATGAATTGCTGCTAAAACCCAATTACAAAAACTGGTTATCAAATGTACAAAATATTTTATCAGAAATTGGTCTTAATGATGTATGGTTAAATCAAGCTATTTTTAATGAAAAGTTTATTATTTTGGAAGTCAAACAACGACTTACTGATATTTATAAGCAACATATTATATCTGATTTGAATGCTTCATCGAAATGTTCTTTATATAAATATTTTGTCGATAGTGTCACCCTACAGTCTTATTTGTCTAAACCTATTTTTAATGAATATAATATTCTTATTAGTAGACTGTAACTTTCTTCGCATTGTTTAAATATTGAAACAGGAAGATATAAAAGTATACCACGTGAAAGACGAACTTGTGATTTATGTAAGTTAGATATTGAGGATGAGTTTCATTTTATTTTGAAGTGTCCCGCATTTGTGAATTTAAGAAATAAATATTTAAAAGCATATTATTATAGAAGACCATCTGTCTTCAAATTAGTCCAATTACTTAGTTCAAATAATACGAAAGACCTCTGTAATTTTGGAAAATTTTGGAAACAGGCTTTTAAACTTAGAAATACATTAGTTCGTAATTAGCAACTTGTAATTAATATATAGCTTACTTCTTTAAACACATTTACGTTATTAATATTTTGTATTATCATGCATCTCAATTAGTTCATTCTTGATGCTGACCTTGATATTATATCGATTGTAATTGTCTATTTATTGTATATCTATATGCGATACTGCATTTGATTAATAAACTATACTATACTAATACACTCTGTTGCTTGTATGTATCCGAATTTCAAAAGAAGTTGACACTAATTTTTGTAAAATTTCCTGAAAGTCTTTACCAGTTTCTGAAAGCGAAAACAATTACCTTAAAATTTCTTGGCAATTAGTAAATTTGTATTGTGAAAGTCTTAAACATCAGTACATGTACATGCTCTAGCATACCGGATGAGCTGGGAAATGGAGATACTGTAAGACTTTAATCTTGGAACATCACCATCAAGCCAAGGGAAATGAACTATGTTGAATTTAAATCATCTCTTTTGTCGTACAACTTGTATGAATCTCTCCATAAACAATTTTTATATTTAGGTCCAAAAATTATGTTTTTGTGTTTGTAATGCCTGCCTTGTTTAGAGTAAATTCTTGTGGATAAATAGCATTTTCATACTTTTCAAATACAGGATTGTCGATAACTTTTCAAATAAAATTGTCCAAATCAGAATTCTTTTCTTATCATCAATTCGTACAGTTTGTGAAGGTCTTTTCCATGAAATGTAGCGCAATCATCATTCCCAGATTATTTTTTCTCATACCCAATAACTCTTTATAATCTTTGACATGTTTGTTTTCAACTTTGACTATCTGACAAGTCCGATATTACTTGCAATTTTCATTTGCCTCCTTTATAAGTTGTCATTTATTTATTTCTGTAATAAAAATGTTTGGTAATTTCTTCAAACTAGATTCATCATCCTAGAAAAGAAGGCAATCTGTTTATCAATTAAAAAAGTATACAGTTTTAGTTAGTAGATCTCGTAAATTAATCTCCCCATAAACCTTTACCTAATTTTTCGTAAAATAGTTTACGATTGCATTTTTGCTGGCAAAGGCTCTTGAATGTGCAACTTCGATTCCACCTTATAGTTCTAGATTTCTAGAAAGAACGGTTTACCTTATCAGACTTGGTTCAGTACTCATAGCAAATCACAAATCACCTGATGTGAAAACACAGATCAGACAAGCACAGCAAGTGACACAAAAGAAACTTATGACATAGAAACATGAACACAAAAGACTACACATAAATCAACAAGAACAATGGGCATCGGGTGCCGACATAGAACGGTCATTTGCCAAGCAAGTAGCAAATAATGTAGTTATTCGGGTAACGTGCGCACAACCCTCCAACTTTTACGATGACCCAAAGGTCGCATAGTTGTAGTGTAAATAAGACTTGTCAGAGGACAGCATCGCTCGCCGTGCAGGTTTTGACAGTAAAAATGCAATTTCATAAAAAATAAAGCTCAAGGTCACTAAGTCATGAGTCATGATATGAAATGAAAGTTATGATCATGAGGATTCTATATGTGAAACATCAAAATCCTACCCCTTATAGTTTTAAAGAATGTCCAAGTCACTTAGTCAAAATTCATGGTATCAAATGAAAGCTCAGGTCATGATGATTTACATGTGAAATATCTGAATTCGGGTAAAAGTGTTATAAAAGTAGGTCAAAAATCAAGGTCACATTAAGGTCAAGGTCACTAGGTCAAAAGTCTAAATCTCAAATGAAATGTCTGGTCATGAGGAATGCACATGTGAAGAATCGATGCGCTTATTGTACAGGAGATATAGCCCAGGTTAATTTTTTTTTCAAAAGTAGGTCAAACTTTAAGGTCAAGATAACTAGGTCAAAAGTTAAGGTCCCAAATGAAAGGTCTGGACTTGAGGTATTAACAAGTGAAATATCAAAGCCATACCTCTAATATTTCATGATATATAGCCCAGGTGAAAGTTTTGTCCACGCAACCGAAGACGCCGACAATCAGGCTATGACATCAGCCCTATCCCTTATAGTACATTAGCTATGGTCCAGGTTAAAGTTTTGTCCACGCAACCGACGACGCCGACACTCAGGCTGAAACATTAGCTCCCTGGACATACGTCACGGCTCGCTAAAATGTTCTCAATGTATTAGATGACCACATAAACAAGGCAGAAAAACGCGAGTGCCCAAGTAACGCAGATGGATATGTGAATATATATCAAAAAGGGGGCTTACGGAATAAAGGCCGTGCTCTGTCGGCTGTTACGAGCTCATGCATGTTACGACCGACATTCAGAGAGAATATTGAGTTGAATTTGCGACTAATATTCATCGTTATAGTTTCGAATTTCTTTAGCATTTGGAAGGAAATGAATAAAAAATATTTATACCACGAACCAATATAGTTATTCAACAATTACAATTGTGAAACTATTTTGCTAAAAAGAATTAAAGATTTTACGCCAGAGGAGGGGGTAATTTATGAGATTTGTTATAGCAAATGTCGACTTATCTTCGAGGAAAAGACAATTACTAGGAACTGCTAGAACTGTATTTTCAAATATAATAGCAATGAGTAAAAAAAAAATATGTCAGAGATTCAAAAGAAAAATTTGTATGTAAGAAAGGTAATAGGGTTTGGATGATTGCGATGCATTTAATGAAACATATATTAAATGAAAGTTGAGGGATGATACTAGAAAATTAATTGATATCCTACGGAAATAAAGGTCCTTAGTTCCTTGTTAATATGAATGTTGGATGTTTTAGTTCGCACAAAAAGATCGGTAACTTGAAGTCCAAACGGAAAGAAATGAAGAATGGCATGCATTTTTCACAAGATCAATAACTTCTACATATGCAGATGATTTAATTAAAGTTGTCAAAAAAGAAACTTCAATGACAAATATGGATAATGACCAAATCCCTGTATACAGCACAAAATTGACAATTCAGAAAATCAGAAACCGAAGGCATACAAAATCAGGATAAAACAGGAACCAAAGCAATTAAACAAAAACCTCCACCACATGAAAAGAAGCGAACTCCCGATATGGGAGTGAGACCAGGTGCCCAGAAAGAGTAAGCATCTCCTGCTTGCATGCAACACCCGCCGCTTCAAATCGGTAGAACTATCACATCCAATCCTTTTCCCAATTAATGGTCAAAGTGTTTTTTAGATTTCACCTTAAATCGAATATATTAATCCTACTGATCATTTTCTTTTTATGTAAACAATAATAAATATGGAAGATACGAAAGAATTTGAGTTAATCCTCGCAGGTTCCCTGCTAGTCGACTTTTTCAAAGCTAGCTATTGGCTTTGCAAGCAGGCTGTGTAGTACACATGCTTCTGTCGTATGTAAAATGAATTCTATTGATCGATTTTAACTTAGCGATCCAATTATTAACGTACGTAGCTTTATCAGAAATTAAATTTGCATAGTTTGCAATGAAAATTATGAAAATAATGTGGCAATTTGCTACATTGATAGAAGACTGACGTACTTTATGATCAAACTTTAAGAATTTATTTTAGCTTCAAAACAAAATTCTGTCAATCTAATTTATTCATTCTAATGCATTCAAAAGCGGAATAACTCTTCTCATATCCTTACAAACCCCCATCTTAAGTTATTATTTTATTCATCATATTTGATAAAAGTGAATATTAGTGAAGTGAAGCCTTCAGCATTTGAATTTCAAATTAAGAATCAATGAACAAGATTTTATGCTTTTGTTTTTTGTTTTGTTTATTCACACTTAAAACATACATAAAATCATACAAAGGAATAACAAAAAAGCAGGAAATTAATCACAAAATCATTACTACACAAAGATTTCACAAAAGCGCTGAAATTTCATAATAATTTTGTTTGCAATAATAGTTAAGCGATTTTCTTTCATTACGTGATGGAGGAAAAGTAAATAACTTTTTAGATGATATCTTATAGAATATTCAGTTTCATCTAATGATTCAAGACGACAGTACATCTTATATTTATATGGTCTACATGCTATAACAGATAAAATATTGTTAATTATGTTAACTTTTTCGTTCGTTTTGTTAAAAAATCCAATTATTATATGTTTCCAAACTATGTCAAAATTTAAGTACATGCTTACTATTTCCCAAATACATTGGACATTTTTACAATCATATATTAGATGTTTACTATTCTCTATAATTGAACGACAAACTAGTATACTGCAATATGGGGTCGTATGTTTCCATTTACTTAGAAAATAGTTATTATTTAATAAATTATTCAAGAGTTTATAATTAAATTCAGAGACAATCGGATCGGGAATTAATTTTATTTTTGCAGAATAAATATTCTTCCATGAATTTTTATCCAAAAGATTGTATTCTTTAGAAAACATGTTCTGGTAACAAGGTTTTTGGAACTTTTTACAAATCAATATGCCATAATAAAATTTACAACGTTTATAACTAACAAAATTTCTACCATTCTGAAATATAAAAATATACCTATTCTTAATGTTTGTATTCGTTGCATTTGATAGGTCAAAACAGCTTTGTAATTTTCTGAAGACATTTTTCAAAACGAAAAATTCACATATCCGATTTGTTTTTGTTCGAATTGCACCATCAAAGCTTTCAATGTTTTTGAAAAGGCCTTGTTCATCAAATAGGTCTTTTACAAATAAAATATGTCCTTCCACCCAATTCTTATAAAACAGGGATTTTCCTTTATAAGCTAAAATCTTGTTGTTCAATATGCATTCATGCAATATTTCATTTGAGGTAAAGTTGTCAATGGATTTTATCTTCTAACATTCATTAAAGAATAGAAATATTTCTTGATAGAACTTTGGCAGTTTACGTATCATTTCGAAATCATTTAAATTGGTTTCGTTTGTTAAAAGTATAATATTAAAATTCACGTTTTTACATTTTGCATAATTCGTCAAGGAAGATTCTGTTAGTGCAATATCTTCTTAAAAGTCTGTTTATCCAATAAGATTTGAGGGATTAAAGTTTTGCTATTACATCAATTACCCCTATCCCACCATCTACGATAGGGGCAAATGAATCATGTGTTAATAAAAAATAAATTTATGATATTCAAATGGGAAATTCATTTCAATTAAACAACATACTGGTATTAGTATTTTAACGGAAATAACTTCAGAAAATCTAATTGATCGATCTGACTAATTTTGATTAATATTTGATTCTTATAAATGAGTCAAGTTTGTAAAAAGAGTCTTGAATTTTAATTTCGTTTGACAGTAAGTGTTTTGAATATTTCCCCCTTACATTGTCGCCATAGCACTTTCTTTATAGACATTACATCAGACAGTGCATGTGTTTTATATATTGTTTTCATTTTCGACGGCTAGCCAACAGGGGATGCTTACTCCTCCCGAGCACCTGGTCCCGCCTCTAGCTTGCTAGGGGTCCGTCAATGCTCAATTTGGTGCTATATTGTGAGTGCTGTTGAGATTATCGTCAGGACCCTCTTAAACTCATGTAACCATGTAAGGACATGACAATGATTTATGATTCTGAAATATCTCTTGTCTCAATTTGGAGTTATATTTATAAGTTTTGCACAATGCGATTTTAGGCTATCAAATAGGTATATGATTGGGTTTGCAATTTATGAAAATAAGAATAAGGGAAGAGCTACGATATTAAATTGAATCTTTAAAAGGTGGGAGGAATACTGCAAACAAAAAAGGCAATGCCCAACTATGCTTCCAGAGGACAGTCGTCTTGTCAAAATACGAAATGCGGTGCACCAGGCATGCATGTCCTCATCAGTGGTACTTCCAGTCACACATTCACTTTGCATTTACCGCTCCTTGATGCAGTTCAGAATTTTCAAAGAATATCAAAAAAGAGCTCAACGTTATTTGAATCATAATAACATCGAAAGCTGTGTTATTATGCAATTTTCCTTACTACAAAAGAAAGTTCGTCGAACGAAGCATTTGCGAAATCCCCTCTGACGTAGGCTTTAAACATTTGAACTACTTGGTGAGTGTCACTGCTGGTGGACCAAGAGTCCCCGAGGGCACATGTAGCCAAGTTCGATCAACTTCGGTTGATCGTCTGTCTCTTCAACGCATTTTAAATTTTCTGTTACAAAATTCCATGAAATTTCTAAAACGTGGGTCCTGTAGCATCATATCCCACCCATTCTGCTACGTCTTTTGGTACATTTTTGGACAATCATAATGATTTTCATACTTTTTGGACATATTACATTGTTTAGACTGAGGATCACTGACGAGGGTTTAGTACCCGAAACGTGCATGTCTGGTCCATGCTGTAAATTTATCAGGTTTTAAATGATGCTATTGAATTTAAAGACGTTTAACTTCTTTACCCTACGAACGCTTTCAATCGTACAGGCAGCAGAGCCTAAGTAGCTCATTCTATAAGCTTCAAAGCGTCTAACCTATCCCTTACACGACCCATTTATATACGGGTGTTTTCTTTCTGAACTTTTTGATAATATGAATATATTTGTATACAATATGCAATATGCAAATTCAGATTAATATGATTCTAACGAACGATATATCCTAAAGGCTCAGGCTTACTGGAATGATTGAAAGGAAAAATTGGTACTTAGCAACCACATCCGAAGAATAATGATATGTCTGAAGAATAGAAAAGAAGAAAAGAAGAAAATAGCTAATTATACTAGTTTTGACTTTAAAGGGAAATAACCCATACATTTGAATACAAAACGAATGATTCGAAATACACCGTTTACTACCTTCTTATTCGAGATCCTCCGATATGCAAATACCTTATCAGTAGAAACGGTAATCAGTCAAGTAATGTAAAATAAACCTTAGACCATACCGATTTTATTCTTAGTTTGTCGGGAATCCCGGTCCATATTTATCGATTTCGAAATAATATCATTTTTCTGGCATCCGGGTCAATTTGTTTTCCGTGATAATTTATGATTTTATCCCACCCATCCTTCTAGGTCTTTGGTCATATTTCATTGTTCGGATTGAGGATCACTGATGAGGGCTAAATACCCGAAACGAACATGACTGGTCCATGCTGCAAATTTATCTGTTCTTCAATGATGCTTTTAATTCGAAGACGAATAACATATATTCTAAAAGCAAAAGCTGTGACATCCCCCGATGGATTGGCCAACCCCTTAGTAAACTTTCCAGATCTTTCCATGCTTATGATAGTTATTCGGAGAATTTGCACAGAAAAATGCCAATCCAAATATTCGGAATGCTTAAAAGCTTTCTTTCTACATTCAGTTCATAATATGATTGGTGAGATGTTCTCAAACCTAGGTTTAGTAAATATTTATTTTGGATAATGATAAACAATTAGGAAAATGAACTCCTCCAACTCGTAACCTTCTTGAATAACACTTCAACTTAATTTTAATTCACCAAACACGTATTTCGTGGTACTTCGAGTCAAAGTATCTTTGACAAGCTAAATTATTTCAGTAGCTTTCTCTAGTTTGAATTTTGTGTATCTACTTTGTAAAGATGGACGATTCCAAATTTCCTGTACGTTCGATTTAGCGGCATAACCAAATATAATCCATGACCTAAGAGCAATGAGTTAAAAATTTCCTTTAGCGTACTTGGCCCATTACTTACTTTTCCCCCGAGTAGTAATATTCCTTCGTCTGATGATGGGAATTCATTATCCGAATCAAGCTTGTCTGGTGTGCCGTGTTTTGTTTGTTTGGATTTATTGGTCGAGAAGGTAGCGGTCTGGAAGCAGAGATTGAAAATTTCTCCTTTTTTGCCTATTGCATTTGACACGATATTCTCTAGTAAGCTGAGACTACAAATATTTTGTTCTCAGGTCAATTCGGCTCACCAAGAAATCACACAAACTAGGGTATATTTATGAGTAACTGACTTTGTCAATGCAAACAATTCTGACGATCGACAGAGATAAAAGACAAGTTAACATATTGCTGTCCACAATGTTGAAATATATTCATTCCGAGATTCGCAACCGTTCCGATGGGAATTCTCACAATTTGGCCTTGCCTTCTCGACTACTAGTACTTTGAGACTGAATAATTGTTAGGTACTTCTTTGATGTTTATTTCAAGCTAGAACCAGCACCGCTTCTGACCTTTTCTAAAGTGATGGTTATTTGTAGCAAACTGGAGATGATATCTATACCCAGTCATCTGTTAGCATCTCCATTGGAGATTTACTTTTAGGTTCTGTGTTTGACTGTCATTTGAAAATCTATTCCAATGGTAGAAACAGATACAAACTAGAAAATAGAACCAATGAATGAGACACATCTGCATCTACACTATGGCGTACAAAGTATTTTTATAACAAGCGACAACTTGCATATTTTTCTTTGGATAGAGGAAAGTAGGTGTATTTTGTGCATTCCACTGAATCATTTTACCACGAAATATTCGTCCATTATTTTCCAGGTGTTTTTTCCATTGTTTTCTATACATGAATATCTCTAGTAGATATGATCAAGATTTAATGTGGAGCTGATGGTGCAGTCTCACAGGAATCATATTTACTTACTTTATTCTATATTATATAACCATGTTCTATTAAAGGAAGCTCTATTCTGATCATGCAGGGCAATGATGCTACCTAACGTGTGGAGAACAAATATTACAATGCCTCACTTTGATTCGCTATTATAAAGCTGATGGCCGTCCAAAGTCGGCGCCGGGTGCAGGTCGGTCTTCCTTCCTCAGTTAACGTTTTATCATTTGTGTTACATGTTTTGGTTTGTCTGTTCTGTATGTTGTTTGTTGGACTGTTCTCTGTATGTGAGGGTGTGTGTGTGTTGTTGAGTCTCTAGTTGCCCCCTTTTGTTCGTTTAGATTGTTTTGTCTGCTTTTAATTGCACTGCGGGTGTGCTCCGTTGTGTTAAGTACAAGTTTTTCCTGCTGGAGATCCCTCTCACGTGTTTTACAGAGGGCGCTACTGAAATTATTTTTGGTGGCTCCGCTGGAAGCATCACTGATGAGAATTTGATATTCGAAACACGTGTCTGGTGCATGAAAATTGGTTTGGAATCTTCTTCAAGAAGGTATAGAGTTGGAACCCTTCGACATTTTTACAGATACGTTTTTAAGATTCCACACTTTTTGGTTTTGAACTTGTGAATATCATCGGGTTTTAGAGTTAACCCAGAATGTCCAGGGTGGAAAAGCTGAAATAGGGGAAATTGAGTGGTTTTGAAAGGTGGGTTGAGAAGAGCATTATGAAGGCATTCTATTATGGTAAGATGAATATTGTAGAATATGCCTGCCTTGTGTAAGTGCATTAAAGTCTTTTGGTCACATGACTTATTTAGTCTAAATATAAATATTTTAAAAGGCGTACCGGATTTTCCCTGTTTGACAAGACTTCATAAGGGAAAATATGAAGGTTTTAGGTTTTCACACATTTTTGAGTTACATGTGTCGGAAATTAAAAAAATTGGCTAGAATGGAGTATAAGATAATAGCTTTAAGGAAATATAAGCATTATTTCTGAAAATTTTCCAGGAGACCAGATACAATACATAGAAAAAAAGGCAAACACCATGAATTTTAGGCCAATTTTCTAAACCTTTTTTTAGCAAACATATGTGATATTTAATATGTATAGCAATCTTAACATGACCTTGAGACTAGTATCCTTTAAAAGCTGTAGACATAACGAATATATTTATATATAGTATAATAATATGAAATCAATAGAAATCAAATGAGATGACGTCAAATTATGTATGAATGCCCAATATTTCGGCGCCGCGTGACCGGGTAAGAGAAACTGGTGAGCGGACCCTCATGGAGAATTCTTTATCGGAACTTTTTATACTTATATGCATGACAAAGAAGTTGATAATGCATCTCTTTGTTGATAAAAGAAATTTCATACGCATTCATGTACTACGCAGTGTAAGTAGCAGATTCCGATGAAATTTACCCGGAATCATCTATTCAATGGGTCCCTGTAAAGTGCGAAACGAAACAAAAACGAAACGAAACGAAACGAAACAAATCGAAACGAAACGAAACAAATCGAAACGAAACGAAACAGATCGAAACGAAACGAAACAAATCGAAACGAAACGAAACAAAACAAAACGAAACAGATCGAAACGAAACGAAACATAACATAAAACTTAAAGAATATGAGAAAAGAAGGAAAATTGCCGAGAACGAATACTTAAAGACAAGATCAGCATGTAATATTGCCTTAATCCAAGAGTTCTACATTTGTTACTAGTGCGGAGAGGGTTTCCTGAGAGAGTCAAAGTTGACAATTAAAAAAAGTAAATGTCAAATGCCATTCATGTATCTAAGAGGAATAAAGGGGAGGGGATAGAAAACCACGCTATGACACCGTAATGACTAATGAGATCATAAAACTGGGGGGGGGGGGGGGGGGGGCCACAATTCCGCAAAAAAAATCTTATCCTTTTTCAAAGGAAATGTAACCCCCCCCCGTATTTGTTCTCATTTTTCTGGTAAAAATGCAATTGTGCTATATACCGTATATATTATGTTTTAATCGTCAACTTTGACCCTTTGAAAAACCCTCCAGCCACACGAACTAATGGTTGAAGGTAATAATATATGCAGACATTGACATCCTTGCTAGTTCTCTGCACTTTAATCACATTTTTCTCAAGTACTTTAAGATTTATGTTTTGTTTCGTTTCGTTTCGATCTGTTTCGTTTCGTTTTGTTTCGTTTCGTTTCGATTTGTTTCGATCTGTTTCGTTTCGTTTCGATTTGTTTCGTTTCGTTTCGATTTGTTTCGTTTCCTTTCGATTTGTATCGTTTCGTTTTTGTTTCGTTTCGCACTTTACAGGGACCCCTATTTAATTGATGAATGTTAGAATTAATTTAAAATTACTAGACAAAACAATACAAAGGCGGTGCTGACGGAGGTGAGGTTCTACACTACCTTGGATAAAAAAACCCCGCACACACAAGTAAATTGAAAGTGTTCAAACTCGTAATCATCTTGAATGTTAAACGTCTTCAAATTCAGTAGTATCATTCAAGAACAGATAAATTTGCAGCATGGACGAAACATGCACGTTCCAGGTACTTAACCCTCTTCACTGATCCTCAATCTAAACAATGTTATATACATATATTTGAAGAGGATACACAATCGGCATGCGTCATAAGTCTATATGGAGTGTCACGAAGAAAAAAGTTACTTTTTGTTACATTTTGTTTAGTTATGTAAGTTATCCGAAATTCATATTTTTACTTAATTTATCTAATTTTTGAATCTTTAAAATTACTTTTATGACAAATTTTATATCAAAATATATTTGCATTTTGAAATTTAAACTTTTTGAATTTTATTTTTGGCAGTTTTCTTTAATCGTTAGACCTGAGGTATGACAAAAAATTAGTTAGTATACAATTCTTTAGATATGTCCCCAAGCCACAAATCACCTTTTCCTAAGTAATCTTCGGACACTCTGAGAAATTGTTTGCTCAGGTGTACCCAACATAATGGTTGCGCAACTCATTCATCCCAATCTAAAATTGGTCTTTTGTTAAGAAATTACTCAGACCAGCTATTTGTTTATTTAATTATCTAAGTGACCACGGTCCGAGCCATCCATACTCCGCGTGATAATTCAAAATTATATTCCTACGCGTGGATCTCAGAAATTTCATTAGCTAGTTCTTAGAAAGTACCAAAAAAGTAGTAGATCCACCTGGGAAGAAGTCCGCGTCCAAAGCTTCACTTTTCATATGCGCTTCGCAATAAATGGACGAAACTTAATTTCGGACTTTCTTCAATTTTTACAGAGAGCCAATCAAGATGTAGCAACCTCCAGCCAATCCGTGCCTTTTAGTTGAGAGGGGTGTTGTCATGTGCTCACTTTAAATTATTCATCCAAATACAGTCGGGCGTAATATTGAAGCTAGTCATCTTATTACAATCCAAATACAAGGAACCACTCGATGAAAAAGGTTGACCATATTGATCAGATAAAACAAATTGAGTTGATATATACAATATTCATATTATCGATAAAATCCGGGGTTTTCTGATACGATAGTCTTCAACAGATCACGCGTGGAACTGTGCATATCTTGAGTTTTTTGCCAACATCTTTTCAAGCATTCAAAAATGTCATAGGAGAAGACCAGGTTTTTAGAATTTTCTTTAATAATCGAATTCAAAAATAATCTCTAGAAGACTATGTTTTCATCACCTCTCCTCTTTGGATTTTGTTGGATCTGTAAGATGAATGCGTTTAAGCCAGCAGGTCACGAACTGTTTTCGGTATGCCCATTGCATTTGATATCCAGAAAAAAAAGGGAATGATCTCCAGCATGACCACCCTGCACTCACCCAGTGAAATAAACCCAAAAGAAAGTGACACATAAATGACATCATACAAACTCCAAATCGCAAAAAGACACTAACACGGTTTATTTTGTTATAACTTTGTAAATGTGTGTTTTTTTCTTTTTGGTAAAATATAACAAGTACTTATTTCTAACAAATGTGGAATAAATCAAGGAAATTGTAAATATTTTGTATTTTGAAAAGCATGAAAGCTTACAAATACAAAATGTAAGTTATTAAATTGAAACGGAAAAAACCTAAATCTTTATCTTTCTGGATCATTCACTCGTAAGTTTCTTAGATCCATGGTGTTCTAATGATAAGAGTCTAAAAAAGGTGCATTATCGTACCCCTTTGAACATGAGTAAGAGCCATTCTTTTAGGGAAAATGAATAAAATCAGTAAATGTCTTCTAGAATTTTGTTTCTTTCTAAAGTTTATCATAGTTCTCGATAACTCGCAAGACTACGTGGAGAAAATAGTTTAGGAATGCTTTTAAAACTCTTTTTGGTTATTGGAAGGTGCAAAAACAACACCCGGTTACTGCACTCACAGCAACCCTCCCAAAGACCCAATGCAAAACACAGAGCAGACACGCACAGAAAGAGATGCAAAAGGTACAATGAACACCAAATCACATAGAAACATCAAACATAAATGACTGCACATAAACCAATGATACCAATGCACAAACGGTGTAATTCGCGTAGCGAATTGAGGTTATTTTCCCATTGAGGTTATCTTCCCACAACCAGAAAGAATTTTGGAAACATTCCTTACAATTTAACTTTAAGTTATTTAGTGCATTTTGTGCATCTCATAACATCTTGGAAGATCGTGAAAATGCTCAAGTACACAATGCAAAATGTTTGCATTGGGATTATCTCCCTCGTTGCTTATAACAACAACCGAACAACCGACAGTACAAGAATGAATGCTTGTAGTTGAAGTTGAACGGCGCCGGCGTTTGTTTTCATTCTTTTCAACCCGAGTCATTTCATATATTTTAAACGAAGAATATAGAATTACCCTGGATGGGATGACAAGGCATTTGACAATCAGGTACATGTTTGATATTGGTAGATTTGGATTAAAAATCTTTCAACGGCGTGAACTATCATCGCACCGACGCGATATGGTTACCAACAACTTCATTTAATCGTTTACTTGTTGCTACACTTGATTATTTCTAGAAAAGAAAAGGGAAAGATCTCCAGCATGACCACCCTGCACTCAACCAGCGAAACAAACCCACAAGAAAGTAACACATAAATGATATCAAACAAAACTACAAATCGCAAAAAGACAAAACAATATTCACTAGAACATCATACAAAACAATCGAAACAGACGTACGGAAACATCAAACATAAAAGGAAGGAGACCAATGTGCACCCGGCGCCGACTTTGGATGATCATCTGCTATTAGCAAATGGCATGGTTATCCGGATTACGTGAGCAGAACCCTCCCTGTATATCTAAAGATGCAAATGACGTAAATGACTGACTGTGACCATAGAACTTCCTCTTTAGAGAAGACAGGACTCCAACCACCTGTCCTCTCTGAATCTCAGTCGGACTCCTCGGATGATAATATGCATGAGCTCGCTACAGTCGACAGGATTTTATATCCATTTACATATCCATTTTGTGGTTTTTGTGAATCTGCGTCATGCGTACTGTTTGTATGATCATCTTACAGTGAGGAGGTTATTCTACACCACAATTGTACGTTCTTCGAGACTTCTGGGTAATGGGAGGGTTGTGCGCACGCAATCCGGGAAACCACACCGTCTGCTACTGACGTGGCAGATGGCCGACCTACGTCGGCACCGATTGCCCATTGGTCTCGTTGGTTTATGTGTAGTCATTTGTGTTTGATGTTTCTATGTGATTTGGCGTTCCCAGTACCATTTGCGTCTCTTTCTGTGCGTGTCTGCTTTGTGTTTTTGCATTTAGTGTTTTGGGGTTTTGCTGTCGGTACTGCAACCGGGTGTTGTTGGAGATCCCCTCCTTCCTTTCTTTTGTATTATGTTGTATTCTTTCTTCTCGAGGTAAAATTCAGTGTATCAACTTTACGGGATCCGCCATATAAAGGGTGCGGCTAGCCAACAGGGGATGCTTACTCCTCCCGGGCACCTGATCCCACATCTGGCATGCTAGTGGTCCGTCGATGCTCAATTTGGTGCTCTATTGTGAGTGCTGTTGAGATTATCGTCGAGATCTTCTTTAACTCACTAATATTTTTCAGGTTATGGAAAATAACTTCAACTTTTTAAGCCAATGAAAATCCTCGTTACATGCAAAATTAAATTATTACGCATAAAATTAAAAATATGAACAATTTTTCAAAAGTTTCTTTTAATTCTTAATGATTATAATATATTGTGAATTCTAATATGCCATAGTCAAGAGATATACATTGGTGTACAATAACGCATAGTTTTTAATACACTACACATAAAAGTGTTTTTATTTATATTTCAGTCGATAAAGTGTTGTATTAAAAGCTCTAGCATGATATCTTATTGTTTAAACATCAAATGTACTAACACTGAAATACATTCAAGATATTTGTCAACAAACTTTACGTAAATAATTGTTATGTAAAAGATAGGAAAAGGTCCCACTATATAATAATACGGAAGTGTTCCAACTCTTTTCCTTCTTAAAGAAAATTTCAAACCAATTTTAATGCACAAGACACGTGTTTCGGACAGTAATTTCTCATCAGTGATGCTTCCAACCACAGTGAATATCAGACAAAGCCAAAATTCATTTCAGTAACGATAGCAATGGAGGGATGGTGCTCAGATGTTAACCTCCTTTAAGTTTTGAATGCAATGACAAGTTTACGAAAACGAAAAATAATAATATACATGTATATGATGTCAAATTGATAAAGGGCCAAATGAGACCTTCTTTCAGGCGACAGAGCTGGAAAGAAGTAATTATCACCGGTCAAACATCAAGTCACGGGAAACGAATTTAACCTTTCCACAATGCAACAAGAAATAAGTGTTGAAAAAATAATACGGAAGTGTTCCAACTCTTTACCTTCTTGATGAAAAGTTCAGCTAGTAAATAAGCAAACAATGAGGGGGGAAATAGATACTCTTATTTGCTACAATCAGAAAGCACTTAACTTCAAAAGATCAAAAGAGAGGAATGAAAAACAAACTTGCTCTGGAACTCACCAAAATCAACGCGTTACACATACGGAATTTTCATATTAAAAGGACCTTGGAAACTGTAGGATGTATTTTTCCTATTGTGAAAAATTCAAGAGCAAATAAATTAGGAACTGCAGAATATCGACAAAACGAGAATTTGACCTATTACTTAACAAATATGTGCTTCACAGAAAAATCAAAGTTTTAAGGGAATTAATCGGTGACATAAAAATGAATTATGTTTGTACTGCAAGCAATACAAAGTCTCCTGCTGGTAGTAAAATCTCTTTGTCAACAAGAGGTACATTCCATAACATAATTAAGCCAACCATGACAAAGTGCAAATACCTCTGTTAGTATTCAAGACAAGGCTATATATTGAATTTCTTCTTTCAATATCTCTGATCATTACAAATTTTTTTTAGTGAATTGTGCTTGTTTTTGAAGTTTGATGAATCGTGTCTTTGAAAGATACAAGAAAATTGAACTGATCCAACTCTTTACATTCCAGAACAACATTTCAAGCCAGTTTTAATACAACAGACAGATGTTTCGAATCGTAAACCCTCATCAATGCTACTTAAAGCCAAAATGGTTTTCAGACAAAGCCAACTTAATTGACCCTTCCGATTAGGCCATTCCTTGTTTTAATTCTGTTTTGCGTCCTTTTGAAATTGAAAAACCTACAAGCCAGCCAGGGAGAAAAACAAACAAGCTTATAAAACAAGGTTGCAATTTTATATTATATGACTGTGTGAAATCTGACGGAAACTTGTTACATTTGATCATCTTGACATATTGTAGTCAACATAAGAACGATAGACAATGAGTCATTGCAGTACTTTTACATTTTTACATGAAATACAAAATTTATACAATTCTTCTTTAATTTTTGTAGAAATTTACAAAAGATCTTATTACTTTAATTTTGTTTTGTTTTATGACTTTGGGCTCAAAACCTACCAGCACGAGGACGCAAAACAGAAAATAACAAAGAAATAGCCTTATGGGAAAAAGCAAGATTTCGTGACGTCACAATGCTTTTACCTCGGACAAACAAGCTTCGAACCTCGGTCAAACATCGAAATTGCATTGTGACGTCATGGAATTTCTAAAAATTTTCCTGCGTTCGGGAGGGTCTATTCTACAGGCGCCCTCAGTTTTGATTTTTCAAATTTGTGTATCTAGACAGTCAAACTTTTAAAGCTAACGTATTTTTTCGGTGTTTATTTCAAATCCATATTTCACCGTTGCAAGACAATACTCCTCTTAAAACTATTTAATTTGCACTTAATCAGATTTTGCTTACTTATTCATTTCCGAAACTAGCCTTGTTTCAAAATTGTCAAAGTAATTTCTCAGCTTCTTGAAATAGTTATCACAAGTACATTAAAAGAAAAAGGAAAATGAATTTATTTCAAATTATAACACTGAGACACTGAAATGATACCTCATACAAACATCTTTTGCAATCAATGATATACCATGTCGTCAGTGCCTTGCATCAAATTCCATTTCTAATGTTCACTATATGTAACGTGTGACTGCGATATAACATTTTTGACGGTAATCGCGATTATTTTCTACTGGTTTTTGATGCAATATGGGTAATTTACTGTGTTTCTAGAGTTTTCTCCCCAAAACTCTATCCGTTTTAGTTCCTTTATAAAAAATAAGTATCAATATGTGTTTATGATATCTACATCTATAACTCCAAAGCATAAAAGATACGTAAGCAGCGTTTTTTGCCAGATTTTCCTCGTTATGCCTTTATGACATTTTTAAACGTAAATCGAACAAATCTTCGATGCTTCAGTCATGTGTATTTTCGGTTTGATAGGATAAAAGAAACATAATAGTTTGAATGTCGTTTGGGTATGCTTTCTGCTAGAAAAATACAAATAACATACATTCAGGCGACACTTTTTTACGGAAATGGCGACACTTTTTTACGGGTATAGCGACTGTTTTCTATGGTGAGAGAATTGAACCTGCGATTATTTTTTACGGTAACTAGGTATTTGTTCTACAGGCGAAATATCATTTATCTGACGGAGGTCTCATTGGAAGGACAGTTACTTCTTACAAGTCCCTATGCACTTAAACAGTAAAAACTATACAACATCATACTACTACAAAGGTATAAAACAAAGGGATAAATGATCTACATAATGATAAGTTGTGTTGTTATACAATTAATCTTCATGGAATCCAAGTTTGAAAATAGAATAATACGAAACCAATTGCAATTAAGAGATGAAATTAACCATCTATATATAAAAGAAAACATGCTCCTGAATAAAACCCTTGTTTGTTAGACTTGAGTGTTAATGACGAACATGTTATCTATATCGTTTTTATAAAGCGCACGATATACTAGTAATTTAAGGTTTTAATATTATCTGCTCGGTGATTTGAAATCAACGAAAACGTATTGCACAATGGTAGAAGGTTTGGGAACAGGTTAATATTCTTGGGGGAAGTTAAACGAAAATGAAAGTCCCGGTTTCGCATAAAAATGACGGAAATGTACAACTACCGGTATGATGCTGTAAATGTGATTTTTACTAAACAGCCCGAACTGATCCCCGATCTACTACGATTGAGCAACGACTTCTACCGACATTACTACTATGTGCGTTGCATGTAGATATACCATTCTTCTAAAGTACCAGTAATATTTGCTCAAGTCAGGGCTAAGTCGAACAGATCGTCTTCATCAGTCGTATATATGCCACAGGACAGTACATACAGTTAGATCGGTGTCAATAGAGAAGGTGGGGCGACTCGTGGTAAAGTCAGGGTTTAGTCTTGGTGAGTCGGGCCTAAGTCGGGGTGAATGATTTTCTGAATTATTGATTTTGTGCTGTATAGAGGAATATAGTCATTTTCCATATTTGTCATCCTAGCTCAGTCGCGAAGAAGGTCTGTTCCCGATTATCCCCGACTGAGCTACGATTAACGCCGACATAGTCCCGACCTTGCTGCAACCTAGCCCCGACTTAGATAAGTCTGGACTGAGCTCCGACAAAGCACTTGTATACATTTGTCGGGGTGTCTCCTCGACCTTCCCGACTTAGCTTTGACCCACTCCGACTCGCCCTGACCAAGCTACGACTCGCCCGACAAAGCCCCGATTCACTCCGACTTCACAAGTCGGGCACTTTGTGACTGGGGATTAATACTTTTTAGGGCTCAACCCCGTCTTGTATAAGTCGGAGCAAGGTCGGGAGGTCGAATCTAAGCAAGGGTAAATCGTAGCTCAGTTTAGGCTCATCTGGAACAGACCTTCGCGACTGAGCTACGAATCACCCCGACGTAGCACCGATTCACCAAGACTAAGCCACTACTTTACCACAGGTCGCCCGGACCTTCCCGATTAACGCCGACCTAACTATAGCTGACGAAGACAGAGCTACGATCTGCCCGACTTAGCCCCGACTAAGCCTTGACTTGAGCAAGTATTTCATTATGTCTAGTAGTTGATCAGTTTAATTTCACCATGCCATTAAAAAGAGAAAGGAGCTCCAAAACAGGTTCTGACTGATACCATAAAAGAATGATTATCGTATATCAATTTGCAACACAAGTCGTAGTTATGTCGGCGGAAGTCATTGTTTAATCGGGGTAGGTCATAGTTAAGTCGGGGCTCAGTCTACTCAAGTCGTGGTGAGTCGGGGCAGGTCGTAGCTAAATCGGAAAGGTAGACCTGGGCTCAGTCGGCGTGAAGTCGTGGGTAGATTGTGGTAGATCGTAGTCAAGTCGTATTGAGATCGGGACAGAGTCGGTGTTACGGTCAATAAGGATACTACAGTGACAACTTCCCCAATGTCATCAAAATTCTAAGTCGGGGCTGATCGGGGAGCTAAGTCTGCTGCACAACTGCTTCAGTACCTGGATATATTAATAGCATACATGTCTCTGCCTATCAACATATCTCATATACGTATACCATGTATTTCAAGTGCTAAATAAAAAAGTTTACACGTTTTATGGACGATATTATATGAACTGAAAGTAATATATTCCCTTAAAAAACGCCTATACCGTAAAAAACTATCGCGATTACAATAGAAAAGTGTCGCTTTACACGGTTCTATACCGTAAAAAAGTGTCGCAACACGGGACAAGTAAACTTATTCATAAGAAGACTTACAGATGAATAAAGAGTTTTATATATTTTGTTCTGGTATATTTCTTACATGAAAACTTATCTTTGTCTGATAACATCAGTATCTTCATTTTGATACTGAGTTTTGGGATCATAAACACTAAAAATCGCTATAAATTTATGTTTCTGGCGGTTTTTGTCGTCAGAAACATGATTTAGATAGCTTAATTTCCCAAAAATGTAAGCATTTGATAGTCATCAAAGAAAATTCGAAATTATTTTACAAAATAAACCTTAAAAAAGGTCGGAATCTGTATTTTATCACCCGATTTCTCCATAAAATGAAAGATCTACCGTGAAAATGTCGCGATTACCGTAGAAAATAAATTCCCGCAGTCGCACGTTACATGAATGATGTTTAGCAAATGATGCAAGAAATATAAAACTTTTTCAGGAAAAAATTGATCAACTTCCATATACATGCATACGGTTATATTAGAATTGACAATAAATCTTGAAATACTAAAATTAGACAAACAAATATAAAATATACATTCCACAACAAGCTAGAATCTGGATGAGTTTCCTTGGTAATTTGCAAAAAAATAATGTTCTAAAGCGTTCTTGTTTGATTTTCTCAACAAAATGATTTAACATTGATAATTTAAGTTAACACAAAACAAGAGGCCCAGGGGCAACATCGCTCATCCCAGAACCCTCGAAATCTTACAGCGAATGAGATATTTATTATGCTTATCATGGACATTATGAAAACATGGCAAGCGCGGATCCAGAGGGGGTCAGGATTCCCTGGAATTTTCGAAGCATAGTCAAAAATATGTATAAATATACATATTTCATTTAAGATAAGGTCCCGATTCCCCTTTTGTTGTCATAATATTTGAAAAAAATAACATTAATTTGTATTGGAAATCATTCATTTTGATAACATTTTGCCGTCAGCTTTTCGCGGATTATACAGTGTACACCGCCTCAAACCATATTATATCTCAATAAAATGCAAAATTGTTAAAGTTAATCCTTAATTAGGAACGGAACTGACAATCATTATTCAAGGACTTTTTTATTTTCTATTTTCTATTTTCTTGTGTGTATGTGTGTTTTTTTTTCAAAAATTCGGACTTTAGGACCCCCCCTCCCTGAAAAAAATCCTGGATCCGCTCATGCATGGGGTAATCAAAGACATAAGGGCTGTAACAATTAACCAAAATGTCAATTACAAAAGCATTGGCCTATAAAATACCACAAAAAGTATATCAATATTATCTTAGGGGAAAAAGCATGGAAAAAATAGCTAACTTGAATAAAAATGTTGTGGTGCAAAAAAAAAAACATGAATCGGAAATGAAATTAAAATGATTAAAATCTACAATGCATTATAGAAGGAAGAAAAATTTTTTTTGGTCCCGCCGGGATTTTAGCCCACTACTCTTTGGTCCATTGGTTATGTAATGACAAATATGGACAATGACCATATCACAAAAATTTAGGATATCACAAAACATTCCTATGTACAATCTTTTAAAACTTGTTAAAAAAATGATATTTTGACAAAATTCTTTCACAGTTGCATCTCTTACTTGAGATATCAAACAGTATATTAGCAATTCCAGGGGAGAAGCTAAAAATGTTAAAAATGACCATCCCCTTTCCTTTTTGCAGTTAAACAAACTCATGAAAAAAAAAGAAAAAAAAACTTTCGGCTAAATTCCTTAACATGAGCATTCCTCTGATTTATCATGGCTAAAATGAAGTAAATTGGGGTAGCAAATGTAGCCAAAAGAGAAAAGAATATTAGAAATCTCAACTTTTGCATTATAATAACTAACTTAAAAAGTCGAAAAGGGCGTCAAAAACGTGTCAAAACTAAGATATTGGACTTTATTGAAATGAACAAACCTGAATAATCACTTAGATACCATAAGTATTTCAATCCATACAATGGGTCTGGAGAATAAGGTTTTTTTCAGAGGGGTACTCTCTGGGGGATATTTGACCCCGCCTCGGATCAACAATTAAAGGGATCGGGCCGAAATGAACAAACTTTGTGGAAGACCTTTAGTACTTCATGCGTACCAAGTTTCATCAAAGTTCTCCAAGCGGTTTTGGAGAAGACGAAATATGAAAGGTTAATGGACGGACGGACGACGGACGCCAGAAAAACCGGTATGACAATAGCTCACTTTGAGCCTTTGGCTCAGGTAAGCTAAACAAAATCCAGATCCTTGCTTGTGTTTGGAAAACTTTGTTTATAAAATACATAATTTACATACACTACATGGATTGCAATATTGATAAAATTAAGACATCATAACTCTAATTTAAATATGAAAAATATCAACATGTAACACCAGTCCAATATGTATTTCGAACTAACAGTCCCGGTTTGATACCAGCCCTTGTCTTCATATAATTTCCCTCTTTCATCTTGATTGATTCAATATTAACGTTCAATGCAAATTAAAACAATGTACGAGGCTGATTGATATGTTGTCAGCCTCGGTTTGCTGGGTTGCAGAAGGTATTCTGCTGAAAGATTATCTCCAAAAAGGACAAACAATAAATAGCTGATACAGGACTATTTTAAACTTAAGCAACACGGAAAGCTAACTAGTTAAAGGTGTGTTGTTCCATCAGGACAATGCTCTTTCACTGTCGTGCATGATTGTGGTTTTAATTTGATTGAGCATCTGCTCCATCAGATTTTCGTCTATTCCCAAAACTGAAAACAACTATTTCTTGAACCCACTTTCAGTTCGATGATAACGTCATACTTGCAGTGGATGTCTTTCTGACCAGTTAAGATAAGGAGTTCTTTAAAAGTGGTATTGAGACCCTTAAACACCGGTGGCAAAAGTAAATAGATACAGAAGGGGATTATGTATAAAAATAATGCAAAATGTCTGATAAAATTCAAATTCTTTACAATACGAGGCTCACACATATCAATCAGCCCTTGTATATATGCTAAAACACCCCTTATCACCTTCCAATCTTAAATATGATCTTATTGTCTTAACGAGGAGGGGATGGCCAAAAGTTAACATGATTTAATGAAAAGAGAAACTTTTTCAAGGATGCACCTCATAGAAGCTTGAACGGCCGTTAAAAGTAATATATTCAAAATTGATTTTTTTGTAATTTTTATCCAACCTTTCGAACCATCCATGTAGTAAAATATTGGTTGGAATTAACGAATTTGAAAGAGAACATTTTGTCGAAGGAAACAATGGTATTGGACTCACAAGACGCAATCATTAATCATAAGAAGATTGAAAACGAAGATTGATGGCAAAATGAGAGGTGCAACTTAAAGTAAACTTATCAGTTTTAGTCGAAGTTGCACTTTAAATATCTATTCTTCAACTGAAGCGTACTGGATCACGACTCAAGACCCATCCTTCTGCTTAACTAACTTACCATGACATGTATATGATAAATTACAATCTCATGTTCGATAAATATAAAAGAAATGCTTTAGTATGGAGTACAAATATGAAAAAAAAAACAGAATTGAAACACATGAATTTTATAAAATCACATGACTGATATGAAATCCTCTTCAGATGTTAATAAATGACAAATATGGATAATGACCATATCCCTGTATACAGCACAAAATCTATAATTCAGAAAATCAGATAAAACAGGAACCAAAGCAAACAAACAAAAACCTCCACCATATGAAAAGAAGCGAACTCCCGATATGGGAGTGAAAGCAATCAATGTTTCTACAAAGGAACTAATAAGATAATGACTTAATTAAGCCCTGGGATACTAGTAATTCGATAATTTATTGTTGACGTATTTCCTTTCTCAGAAAAGGATGGTTAAGATTTAAATATACATGTAAAGTATATATGAGGAGATGTATATCTTAATAGATTTGGTGCAAGATTTTACATTTTTTTAGAGATAGACGGTTACTAAAAACGGGAAGCTTTACACAATGAATGTAATATACGACATAAGAATACATGATTTTTAATATTTAGCACAAATCTGATGTGTATTATGTTTCGATCCATTTCAAAGTTTTAAAAGTTTATTTCCTTTATTCAATGTTGAAAATGCATATCAATATTATCTGGAAACTCTATTCTAAATCTAGGGGGATGTTATAGTCAAAAGTCCGTTTTTCAATAATATCCATCAGGGGAATCGCTCAAGTTGATGTAATTTCGGTCATATTCTGAATAATTTATTCAACCTTACTTCGATTAAAATCTCCAAAGGCAATTGTCATTAAAAAAAAAAGAATTTTAAATTTTACTTGGCTTTACACCTACTCTAGACATCTCTTTTGCGATCCTTTAAGCCTTTATTGAGTTGAATTAATAGATAACCATTGTTTTGATCGAATGGCTTTATGAGGCATAAAACCATGGTTTTGTATTAAAAGCAAAAAGTTATCAAAATTAAAGATTATATGCCTGTATTGATGGAATTCGTCTTAAAAAAGTTGTAATCATATTTCTCAAAATCGAAAAATGATTTTACACATCACTAATTGAAAGTCAAACACAAAACCAGAAATCAGATTTAAAAAATTACATTAAAAAAGCTACAAATTCTTGAAATTATTTTTTCAAAAAGCAGACCTTTCTGAAAATTCTTATTTACAATGTTTGAGGATGATTTTACTTACAAATGTGTATGGATGTCATTGTACATTAAAAAAAACTTTAAAAGTCATACTATGGCCAAAGTTACGACCTAAGTTTAAATGAAATAAATTATATTCTGATACAAAGTGTATGTTCACATATAGATCATGTATGAACTTTCAGAGCAAAATTTCCCGATATATGGTTTAGCTCACTTGAGCGAAGAGTACAATAGATTCTAAATATTTTGAGTATATATAGAATTCATACGAAAGAATAAAAATTTAAGTAAGTAATCATCACTTGCAATTAAAAGAAGAGTTATCTCCCTATAGTCGCAACCTTTTGAAAAATGGATGATAAAGGTTAACAAGAAATATATGGTACATTTCACAACAATATATTGTATTCAATTTTCATAATGTTATTTCAACTGATGAAATTTATCTACGACAAGCAGATGGACATTGTTTGATAGTGCAGGGCGCTTCAAACAAGTATTAATGAGTGGTAGTTTTCTTTATAAGAAAGAGAAAGTCATAACACAAAATTCAATTTTCAAAAATGATAATCAATTGGCACACAAACAAGGGGAACAACAAATCAAAACAATCTATCCTTCTGCAAAAGTGACTGCCAATAAAACATTACTATTGAGATGAAGATATATGAAGTATGTGATACATATACAAGAATGGATACGAAATAGAGCAAGTAAATATAGAATATGAGCATCATTAAGTTGAAATAATCACAGCACGACACACAGAGAAAAAGGGAACAAACAGACCGAGACACCAAGGATAACTATACATAAAGGACGGGTCCCTGTAAAGTGCGAAACGAAACAAAAACGAAACGAAACGAAACGTACGAAACAAATCGAAACGAAACGAAACGAAACAGATCGAAACGAAACGAAAAAAATCGAAACTAAACGAAACAAAACGAAACGAAACGAAACAGATCGAAACGACACGAAACAAAACATAAATCTTTAAGAACTTGAGAAAAATTTATGTAAGTGTAGAGAACTAGCACGGATGTCAATATCTGTATATATTATTGTCTTCAAGCATTAGTTCTTGTGGCTGGAGGGTTTTTCAAAGGGTCAAAGTTGACAATTAAAACATATATATACGGCATATAGCACACTAGCATTTTTTTAGGATTAAAGGAGAGTGAACGGGATAAATAACATCGTCATAGACGGAAAAAATATAGTTTAGTTGGGAGGAGTCTAGTACAGAGGAAACGGAACTGTTCCGTTATGTGTATTTGAAAACTTTATATGAAAAATGAGAACAAAGACGGGGGGGGGGGGCACATTTCGTTTGAAAAAGGATAAGATTAATTTCCTGAAATGTGCCCCCCCCCCCGTTTAATGATCTCATTACGGTGTCATAGCGTGGTTTTCTATCCCCTCCCCTTTATTCCTCTCAGATACATGAATGACATTGGACATTTACTTTTTTTAATTGTCAACTTTGACTCTTTCAAGAAACCCTCTCGGCACTAGTAGCAAATGTCAAATTCTTGGATTAAGGCAATATTACATGCTGATATTGTCTTTAAATATTCGTTCTCGGCGATTTTTCCTCTTTTTCTCATATTCTTTAAGATTTATATTTTGCTTCGTTTCGTTTCAATCTGTTTCGTTTCGTTTTGTTTCGTTTCGTTTCAATTCGTTTCGATTTGTTTCGTTTCGTTTCGATTTGTTTCGTTTCGTTTTTGTTTCGTTTCGCACTTTACAGGGACCCACCAAGCACAACATTACATATTGACAGAACTAAAGAGTAAAAATTTATTTTCAATATAGGTGGCGCCTAACAATTTCAAAATTGTTCAAATAAATTCAAATTGAACAAAGAAATGCATTATGGTCATCGCATCTAATCTATAATACAACAATAATACAAGTAAGCCACCATAATGACATCAATAAACAAATGTAGGGTACCGGACTTGAAAAAAAAAAAACAATCCCAGATTCATTCACAGTTGTATAAAATATACAATAATATAAAATATTTGTCATTAGAAAGAGGACACTTTAAAGATATTTTTAAATCATCATTTAAAGATATGCAATATTGAGGAACTGAGAAGCAGGAATATATTATAATTTCTTCAAATTTCTGTGAGGTTTTGAAAAAAATCGACTTTTTTAACCCAAAACACATAGTAAAATAGGAATTGGAACTTGCATGTTATTTCATCCGAAAGAGCATCACACTTTTCAATTTTAAAATCATCAAAAAAATAAAAGTTATACAATTTTTCCTATTTTCAGTGATTTTTGACTTAAAAATGTGTTTTTTTCCCTAAACACCACTTTTGCAATGGCAAATTCCATGAGACAATTTTTTATCTGAAAGAGCGCAAAAAATGCTACAAATGTTAAACGTCTTCAAATTCAATAGCATCATTTTTAAAGACCTGATGAATTTACAGCATGGACCAGACATGCAAGTTTCGGGTACAAAGCCCTCGTCAGTGATCCTCAGTCTAAACAATGTAAAATGGCCAAAAAGTATGAAAATTATTATATCTAAAATTGTACCAAAAGACGTAGCAGAATGGGAGGCCGGTTTTGGAGGATCAAGTGGGGGGGGGGGGGGGGGGGGGGGGGTTGCACCCAACCTGGTGATACATCCCAGACTATATAGGTTACGACAACTTTTAAAAATAGAATATACGCATTTCAGGGTAAGATTAGAACAAGAAAAAAAGGAAAAATAATATGAATGGCATTGTACAGTGACATATCAATCACCTCTCAGGGGTGTTACAGTCGATTGTATAGTATTTCTTCACGATCTCCGGGAGTTCTGTAAAGAAAAAAATATGATGATTTATGTGTTTCTATTTTTTCAGCATATACAATTAAAAAATTTTTTTCTAGGGTGCAAAGCGCGAAACTAGTTGGAAGGAGAGGGTTCAGGCTTATCCTTTATCAATAGCAAAAACCTTGTCTACTACCTTCTTGAATAAAATTGCAAATCAATTTGAATGCACCAGATACATGTTTCGGATGGCAAATCTTCATCAATGGTACTTTTATCCATTTTGAAAGTGATTTTCAGACACAGCTTAATGTATTTCAGTTGCTTCCTCTATCTTATTTCATTCATTTATTATCTAAGGTAAAAACGGTTATTCTATTCTAAATGCATTTACTCAGTACAGTTTAAAATTGATTTACTACTTGTACTATGAAAATTTTAGCAATTTATTAGAAAAGACATATATTAAGGTATTCAATGGGTAATGAGGGAACTTATGCCAAAAACATTGAAATACTAGTAGGTGTATTCACAATTTGATATTTTTCTGTGTCATGTGATATTCCAAAAACGAATGTACTAACCTTGTAGATAACGAAATAAAAATATTTTGAAAAGGGTAGTGCTTAAGAGTTATCTCCCTTGATGAAAATATAGAAAAAAAAAAAAACATTGCAGAAAATCTAATTGTTTTTTATTTCAGCGAAATTTAATGAAATATGTATATATACTTTTTTGAGATTTTTGAACAATCAATATTTATTGCCCAGTTATTCTGTTGAAAATTTGAATAAAATAAAATAACCTTTTCCTATAGAGTTTAATGTAAACTGTAAGGGCCCATTACTCTAAAAGTAATCTTTATTTTTCATTATCCAAATTGGTTCAATTAATTTCTATATCAATGCTTTTGTTTTAGGTCTCATGATTCCATAAATTGGCGCCCAGATTACATCTAATTACCCATTGAAAACCTTAAGATATTTCCTAATTTTATTTTGTTTCTTTTTGTGATTTCGGGGTTCAAAACCTACAAGTACAAGGATGCAAAATGGATGCTAACAAGGAAGATAACAAGGAAATAAAGCGATTAAAATCATATCTTAAGATGAAACATATATCATAGGAAGTGCATTTTTTCTTAGATTTTGTTTTCTCGGCTGGTGTCAAAGGTTATGTCAAATGTTAAACGTTTTCAAATTCGATAGCATCATTTAAGAACAGATCAATTCAAAGCATGGACCAGACATCGTTAGCATGTAAACAGGGGACGGTGACTCTCCCCGGGCACCATGTCTCTCTTCGGAATACTGTTTTTTTCCAAGAGTCACAACTATTCCAATGCAAATTCTAATGATTTTGCATTGCCATTTCCACTTTAAGACTGAATAACTGAATGATACTTCTTCGCTGTATATCATTATAAGTGTATGTCTTAATCTATCTAAATCTAAAATTAAATGATAGTTCTTATAATTATTGCGTATTACCACGTTTGGTAACTTCTTTTCAACCCTTCAAAGTCTAACTGTCAGATGAATGTTCTTATCGGAAAGAATGTGTAAAAATCAAACAAAAACCCCAATTCTTGAATGAAATACTCAAAATCAATGAGCATATCAAACCTTGATTAATACAAAACTAAACAGATCATGACGATGTGAAAAAACAAATCCCAAATGGAATTGAGGTTATCAGGTGCCCGGAGAGAAAAAGCTTTTGATGCTCGCTAGCAACACCCTTCATTTAAGCCATGCAGAAAAGTCAGCCTCAGAGAGCATGTCATATTCGAGGGTTTAGGATGGTTCTAGTCTAAACTATTATTCAAATAGTGGACAACGGGATGTTATCGTGTTTATATCAAAATTGTGTACTCTTAAATTTTTGCAGTGACAAAGTAAGTCGCCAACAAATATATTCTTGTTTGACCAATTAATTTTGGGTTTGTCGCTTTGCTTTTAGAGAAACTTGTTGTAGTTGGAACTTCCTCTGGAATAGAACTCCAATTGTAATATGAATACACCATATTGCAGAGGAGCGAGGAATGTTACTATTCCGGAAAGGGAAACGTGTTATCTTTAAGTTGAAATCGTTTCGTTGTATACCAAACAAGACATACTTACCTGATCTGTACATAAAAATGTTTCATCCCACAGACTGAACAGACTCGACTTCAGTATAGAAAAAAAAACAGCAAGAATTATAGTACAGTTTGATCACATTTAAATTCCTTCCTTCAAACATAACAATTATGCAGATATGTTAAATGAAAGTCCTATTTATCATTCATAAGAGTTGGCCGAGTTGGCCACTGTGGCTGCCAAGAACACCGATATGCTGACGGATTTAAGCCAGAAACTAAGGTACTCTGACCAGTAAACAAAATTGCTTCTTGTTCACGCGTTCTCGTCTGTGATAGTTTTAATAATTACTACAGTATCTGAGGTTTGGCTCTGCTAAATTCTGTGCAGCATTCAAATAGTAGAAGTCAAATATTTGGTATCCGACGGGGTACAAAAAACCCCACTATGTGGTCAAGGACGTCAAATTTACTTCCTATGAACGTTTTGTGCGATTATGTACAGTGCTTAGGAGAAGTTGAAATACAAGTGTATACCAAACAAGACATACTTACCTGATCTGTTCATCAAAATCTTTCATCCCACAGACTGAACAGACTCGACTTCAGTATAGAAAAAAAAACAGCAAGAATTATAGTACAGTTTGATCACATTTAAATTCCTTCCTTCAAACATAACAATTATGCAGATATGTTAAATGAAAGTCCTATTTATCATTCATAAGAGTTGGCCGAGTTGGCCACTGTGGCTGCCAAGAACACCAATATGCTGACGGATTTAAGCCAGAAACTAAGGTACTCTGACCAGTAAACAAAATTGCTTCTTGTTCACGCGTTCTCGTCTGTGATAGTTTTAATAATTACTAGAGTATCTGAGGTTTGGCTCTGCTAAATTCTGTGCAGCATTCAAATAGTAGAAGTCAAATATTTGGTATCCGACGGGGTACAAAAAACCCACTATGTGGTCAAGGACGTCAAATTTACTTCCTATGAACGTTTTGTGCGATTATGTACAGTGCTTAGGAGAAGTTGAAATATAAGTGAAGGAAAGTCAAGCATAAATTCCAATTCAGAATCCAAAAATCATTGTCGATGAGTATACAGAAGTAATGAGATATTGCAAAATACAGAACAAAGATCAGAATAGATATCTGACTGTGACAGCAGTAGAACATACTCTCGCGAAACAAGAAACCGGTGTCGAACAGGAGACAACAACATCACGTGATGGAAATATGAAAAACAACAAGATTTTTTCATATCACTATAATATCTAGGTTACGCACCCGTTAAGCAAAGGGATTTATATCTTGCAAATTGAATTCTTGTTGCCTTTTATGATGTCATTTTCCAGTTTTGAAAGAATATGCCAACGTTTAGATACTTGGCATAAAATATGGCCTGATATAAAGCACAAACGTAAATACATTTATGTGTAATGAATGTCTTATCTTCGATGTTCATTGGTGTACAATTCTGGTTGGACACCAGTAGATTTTAAGAGAATCACTTCTAAATTCTTCTAATTTGCTCGTGACCAACCATAATTAAACACCTATTAACATCCAGAGTAAGACAGTCGTTATTTGATAGAGCAATCTCTAAATAGTTCCATGTAAAACGATACTCAAAAAATTCAATTTTACAGTGGTTAAAATACTTTCAAATACACAACTAAATGATGTGGTCATGGGGTTGAAAAATTGATCAGAAAAGCCTCAAAATATTATTTGACTGAGCTAGGCGTCTTTCAGATAAGCTTCTCAGTCAGGGATATGTTTGTGACCGACTAACATCGTCACTGAGGAAGTTCTACGGTCGATATGGGGAACTCGTCATACACTATGATGTTCCACTCTCAAGAATGGTGGATGATATTCTGTCATAGACCATTTGAACCATCCAACCAAAGATTGTACTCTATATCTTCCAAAATGGAAGTAACCGGATGTGACAGTTCTACCGAATTGAAGCGACGGGTGTTGCATGCAAGCAGGAGATGCTTACTCTTTCTGGGCACCTGGTCTCACTCCCCTATCGGGAGTTCGCTTCTTTTCATATGGTGGAGGTTTTTGTTTGTTTGCTTTGGTTCCTGTTTTGTCCTGATTTTGTATGCCTTCGGTTTCTGATTTTTGAATTATCTATTTTGTGCTGTATACAGGGATATGGTCATTATCCATATTTGTCAATTTGACTGGGTAAAATCTATCAAGAGGATTCAATCCGTTAGAATACAGCTGTTCGTCTATGTGTTATAAAACAAAATTTACGTTTGCATGACTTGCCAAAATTATAGTGACATGCCCCGCCAGTGGCTATAAAAAATAAAAACGTATTAAAATATGACTAACAAACTACAGCATGTATGTATAGCGGCCGTCGTGTATTTCTAATCGGGTCGGAAAAAGATTTGTAAAGACCGTCAAGTTCTAATTTCCAGTTAGATTTTGTAAGGTTCTTTGCGGCCATCCTTGATCGCCGATTGAGGAAATAACACAAACTTGATAAAGGATGATATTCCTAATTCGTGAAATTATGTGCAGCGAAGGAGGAAGAGAAATCAAAAATGTTTATTAGTTAATCGGTGTCTGTGGAGGGAATTTTCGATGTCGGATAATGTTGAAGATAATGCAGAATAACACACACTTAGTAGAAAACATTGAGTACTTGCTTTCTTTGGGTTTGTTAAAATTCTGTGTAGGGATATCAGAGGAATAGTCGAGTATGAAATGTTCTCAAAGACGGCCGATGGACCGTCCACTTCGATAAAAGCCGACTTGAGCCTGAGCTAGAAAGGCTAAAATCAAATATTGAATAAGCTTTATTGATGTACCTTGAGCTAAACTCTCGAATTTCTGGTAGAATTTCAAGAGAGTAGTTGAAATTTTCTTGCAGAGTGCCGCTACTTAAATCATCATCATCATCTTCTTCTTCTTCTTCTTCTTCATCATCATCCGGGTCATCATCACCCTGGTCATCATCATCAACAGCTGCTGCAGAAAACGATTGGAAATCGTATTGTTGTAACGTTGATTTTAAATCTGTAACTGGAATAGCTAAAGTAACAAATGGATACATTTTTGCTGTCACTATTCCGAAATGATCTAACTTATTTCTTCGTTTCAAGAACGCCGGTGCCCCAGAGTCTCCTGGCATCGCGAACTCGCTCTCTCCATATCCTTCAATCTTCAACATATCATAAAATATACAGACCGTGCCATTTCCGTCATTTATTCTAGCCATAAACAATGATCCCACATACTCTCCTCGAGTAAGTTCTGTTGTACGACCACACTTGATGATGCGACGTGCGGTTGACCTTCTTTCCTGTCCTCTATCCTGTATGTCGACGTTTTGAGGCCAACCAAAACAACCTACAGGTTCAACGAACAATTTATTTGAAACACAATAAAATATTTTCGTTTTTTTTCAATGAGAAAGTCAAGAAGAGGATGTATGTTCTCATGTCTTGCATTGAAGGAAACGAAGTGGAAATGTAATAAGGTTTTCGTGAAGCCATAATAGTGTTTACTGATATAAGCCTTGAGAATGTTAAACCATAATATGAGAACAGATGAGTTTCAGCATGGACCAGGCATGCACGTTTCGGGTACTTAACCCTCGTCAGTGATCCCCAATCTAAACAATGTAATATGGCCAAAGAGTTGAAAGTTATTATATCTGGACGTAGCAGGATGGTTGGGCTTTGATGCTAAAGGACCCACGTTTTAGAAGTTTCAAGACTCATTCACGGATTGCCACGACTTGCGTATGGATAGCCAAGACTCTAGCACAGATAGCTACGGATAGCTACGACTCACAACTACGACAAGCTACAGCAGATTGGTTGGACTGGCTTGAATTTCCTGTGTATTTTTGCAACATAATTATTTACTAAAACACCTCATTCTTTCAAGATCAGAAGATTTCACTTGTTTTGTAACGGTTTCGGGGTTTTTAAACACGTCTTGATATCATTATGTGAAAAACGATAAATTTGAGAAGAAAGCAAGTTTTGAAGTAAATCCAAAGACCCAAAATCGTAGCTATCAGAAGCCTTTCTTTGACGAATCCGTAGCAACTCATTGCTGAGTCGTAGTAATCCGTAGGAGAGTCGTAGTAATTCGTAGAGCTATTTTTATTATAAAATGGATTTTGTTACGGATGTGCTACCGGTCGCTACGACTCCCCTACGGATTGCTACGACTCCATCACGAATCCCCTTCAACGTTTCTATCCGTAGCAGAGTCGTAGAAGATTTAGAACATGTTCAAAAATTTTCTCTGCTCTCTCGGATTGCTACGGATAGGTACGGGTTGCTACGACTGGCCGCGACTTACATGTACACCGACGGATAGCTAAGGATGCGTAATTTGAATCTCGATCCGTAGCTATCCGTGGCCCGATCCGTGAAAGTGTGAAGGGGCTTTATATTCATGTATTGCAGCATGTGTTGCCTTTTCTGAATGTTTGATCCAACCGCACTCGATGAAGGAAAGGTACGATGGAAGCAACACCTTATTGATTTTCCATTTCTCATTTCTTCATAGAGGTACGCGGGCGAGGCCCTAAACGCTTTGGAACAACTTTTATATAACAAGAGATGTTATGTTGTTTGAAATTCTTTACTTTATGCAAATAAACAAACTTAGTAACATTTAGAATTTTTATTGGAGGAGCAAGGGTTTTTAAAGCTTCGGGTCCCTCTTGAGAATTTCTATTCATATTTTCTAATTTTCAAAATGTGTTGCGTCTAACTTTGCAAATTAACATGGAACGATTTAACAGTTTCACCGATAATGTATTCCGCACTGGACTCTGGAGATTGTTCATTATATAAATTTGTTTATCGTTTTTCTTTTTGGAGCTATGTCATTGTCTCCGCCTGTTTGTACGATTTTTCTTTTCTCATGAGAAAATTCTGTTTTCTATTTTTCAGGAATTTGAAAGCTTTCGATTTTGATTATTAGAATCTGATACCGCCTTTTGTGATTTAACTGCATTCAGTGATATAACATTTTATTCCGCATTACTTTCCGTCATGATCATGATAAATTCGAAACATTTGATTCCTTTTTAATCAACAAATATATACGACATTTTTTACGCTTATATCTATGTACTACGCTCAACCGATGAACCTATAACATTTCAATTAACTCTTCATGCTTCATATAGAACATACCCGATCTTTGTTGACTTGTATTTGACACCGTTGGATGCTGCAGAATGCCAACTGGATGCCGAAATTGGTCACTCTTTACTACAACGAAATCTTTGCAGTTTCGATCCAGTGTATCTTCATTTTGTTTCCTGAAATGGATACTTTCGATTTTCCCACACCTCCGATTTATCGCAGGGGGCAAACTGTTGTCTAAATCTGATGGTTGCACGACATTAACATTTGAACTATTGAATGGAATATGGAGATGTCCTTCACTTATTTGTTTTAAATCTTGGAAACTGAAAAAGATATGAGCAGCGGTGATAAAAGCAAAGTAATTTTGTTCTCTGTGCACGAGCAAGAAGCCAACTGATCCTGCTGAAGCTCTCCCTTCAGGGCCAATACTACACCCAGGTCCGATTGGGTTATTGTAGTCCCTAGTACCAAGAGTCAATGCATAGCTTTCTCGAACATCCGTTGGGTAGCCAACAATTTCCTTTGGGAACAAATTTTCGCCGATTGGAACGAATCCCTTAGCAAAACAGAAGATCACTATGCATATACAGGGTTCTATATGAGCTCCATCGTCTCTTGATTTCGTCGTACATATATCAACAGCAACTATGTTTGAATGGTTCGTTAAAAGTGACTGGATGATTTCCCCATTCAACTCCATGCTGATTTTTTCATAGGTGCTCTGACTGACATAACGATGCTCTTTCTTCTTTTTCTTGAAACGCCTTATCTCGATAAGTTCCTTTCGTTTCCTTTCGAGAGAGAAGGATAAGACAGGAATTTTGACATCTGTCATTTGGAATGGTTTCTTGTATTCTGCTGGTGCATTTTCTTTCTCCGTTTCACTTTCAGTTTTGACTTTTCTCTCGCTATCAGACATCAGAAATCTCATCTCTGTCCCTACCAGGGAATCCTTGTCGTCTTCTCGTTGTTCCGAACCGTCAATTTTAGTTCGCATGTTGCTGACTGTCGTCTGGGGAATAACTGTTTCTATCGCTTGGGATCTTTTGTCGTATTCATTTGTTGCTGACCGTTTCCCCTGATGTAATGCTACGATAATTTCCGATTCTGATGAAACTTCATTTTCCCCATGTACGAGTCCATTTATGCAAACACAAGCTGTGGACTCTAAGTATTTCCCCGTCTTTCTATATTTTTCAGCTTGTAGCTTTAATTCTTTCGTTTTCTCGAAATCATCATCTACAAAACATGAATGAAATATTTAAAGTCAATACAACGGTAATTGTTGCTAGTATTTTTTCTGCCATTTTGCTCTTTAAACATGTTCCGTTTTCTATCCTTCATCTCTCAGAACCTTTTTCTTACAGCAAAGGATCACTGACGAGGGTTAAGTACCCGAAACGTGCATGTCTGGTCCATGTTGCCAATTTATCTGTTCTTAAATGATGCTATTCAATTTGAAGACGTTTACATAATATCTATGAAAGATCTTACAGCAATATGCCTACTAGATCAAACATTTTATAAAGGCAAAGGGCTGGACTGATTTCATAAATATTTTTTGGGAGGGGGTTAGTCTTTGCTTTTAGTGTCCATCTTTTTGACCATCTTTTATTTTGCTTGAAAAGGGATACTAGCAACATTTTTTCCTGAAATGTGCTCCCCCGATATATTTTCTTATTACGGTCTCATTACGAGGTCATATATCCCCTCCCACTTAGTCCACTATAATACATCTATAGCATTTTAAATTTGTATTTCTAAAGGTCAACTTTGACTGTTTCAAGATACCCACTGGCACTAGAACTTATGGACATGCAGATATTGTCTTTTTAAATGTTTGTTCTCAGCAATGATTCATGTTTATGTTTTTTCTCAAGTTCTTTAAGTTTTATGTTTTGTTTCGTTTCGTTTTGTTTTGATCTGTTTCGATGTTTCAATTTGTTTCGTTTCGTTTTGATTTGTTTGGTTTTTGTTTCGTTTCGCACTTTACAGGGACCTTCCTTTGTTGATCAACATACATTTTAGGTATAAATGTTTGACTTCCATTCACTCATCTATTATAAAATGTGTGACAGGGATATTTTGGCTGTTTTCCGCTCTCTTCGCGATAATTCAATTTCTTTTATCATTCATTAAAATTGCATAATAAATATTGTACATGTATATGAAACTATATATTTTTATAAGTCTTATGATAAAATAAGGATGATATTTAAAAGGTATCATCTTCTTTTGTGAATTTTGATAACTAAAATGAGTCAATTAGACTCAACTGTAATTAGCGTCATTACATGGTACTCTATCTGTGGTACGAAGAGATTTTGACACTTACGTGAGAAAACCTCATGTGAGCAATACTCAAGGTTTTGGCAGCGTATCCTTCGAAGTTTCTGAATATCTTTGAGACATTCCTTTGACTCGTCACGTAAAGAGTCCAACATCGAATTCAGTGCATCGGAACATTGCTTCTTCATGTTTTTCTTTTCGTTCCACATGCGATTGAATATTTCATTGGCCACTTCTGACCGCCATACTCTTGAATTAACATCAACACCAACAAATAAAGTATACACTGTTGTGAATACTTCTATTATCACTTCTTTCAAATAACCCAATATGTCAAAAATTAGTGAAAAAATCGTTTCCCTGATGACAACGTGGATTCGCTCCTGGAATGTATTTGCTGAAATCCTGTACCTGAGGGAAAGGAATTTCGACCGTACTGTGGCCATAGCTGCTAACTTCACCGAGTTATATTCGCTTATCCTATCGGTCACATTCTTGCTTGCCCTTTCAGCCAAAGTAATGATAGTCTGATCGACAAGTTCCCTTTTCATGTATTCCAGTAGCGATTTCCTGTGACATATATAAGGCATGGAATAAATAGTTCCAACTCTTTCGTTTTCTTTGTCATAAAGACTTCTTTCATACGCTACCTCCTCCACATCCCTAAGATGTACTATTGCGTCCACAGCGTTACCGACGATAGTATTGATTTCTTCTCGGTTTGGGAATATTTCTGATATTGATTCTATTTCATCACAAAACTCATCCAGTTGTTTTGTTACTCCCTGTGAAATCCAATTTTCTATTTCAGAGGCAGCTACCATATTTACCTTCCAGTTTTGTTCCGGAAAGAAACTTTCGAGTTGCTCTGAGATTCTGTATCTGAAGAATGGCCGAAAGATGCTTTGCGGCGACATGACCACAAAACTTTTGCGCTCTGGCACCTGTAGATAATCCTAGAAGGAAAAGTATTTTTGTTTGGATTATGCATCAGTAATCACATATGTAAAGATGTTTGATGACAAATAGGATTACGAAATAGTGTCTTATAGTTAAATATAGGATTTTGCTGTTTATGGAAAGTCCATTTTGACAAATGGTGATAAAAACAGCCCTAGCCCATCACTTTGGTACCTCACGTTTAGAATAGGATACAAGAGCTTGTACTAATGTTTTTTTTTTTTTGGATTTTCAATGAAATTTCAAATTACAAAGAAATCTAAGTCAAGGTTTCCTCTTTCATAAACTAGTATAGCCTTTTGTAATTTTACAAAATGACTGTCAGCTTCGGACATATACAAGCAAAATAGTATAGTATAATGGTTTGACAGTAAGTGTTTTAAATATTTTCCATGACGTGGTCGCCATGGCACTTTCTATATAGACATTATCTCAGACAGTGCATGTTTTAGATATTGCTTTCATATTCGTGCATGAACATCGACGGCGGGTGCGGCTACCCAAACAGGGGATGCTTACTCCTCCCGGGTACATGGTCCCACTTCTAGCTTGCTAGGGGTCCGTCGATGCTCCATTTGGTGCTCTATTGTGAGTGCTGTTGAGATTATTGTCAGGATCTTCTTTATCTCATTTGGGTATCTCACAGTCTGCCTTTAATGGTGACATACTAAACAAAATAAAAAGGATCAAAGGTAGACAGAATAACCATCGAAAATGCGTCAAAATCGCCAAACAACTTTTATACCGTGAATATGTTCCTGTTTTCAGAAGAAGGACACTCCCCAGCAAACATGGTTATATGGGTCCAATATGGGCAGAATCCAGCAGACGGAAAGAGTCGATTATTTTTGCAATATAGTAAGTGCATGAATTTACTTTAAAAGTTTAATAACCATGGGCAGAATCCAGAAAAGGTGCCCACCTTAGACCAATGAGATTTTAAGCCCACATGGAACCCACAAAAGCCCTATATAATCTATTTCAGTCTTATATAGACACATTTCTTACGAAAGGGCAAGGGGCGGTAAGGGCCAAAATCGGCCCAATTTCAAAACTGGGGCAAACATTGAACATTGAAAATACAGGATTTAAGAAGTATAAATCAATTTAAATTTTGAGAATCGGACATCCCGTTGCGATTCTACGCTAATTTGAAGACAGGATGGTCAGCTATATTTTACACTAATTTTGACGTCAAATGACGTTACAATCACATTGTAATGTAACGTTGTCTGTAGGTAATTTGTTGCTATATTCTAATAAAATTAAGGCTATTAACTGTGTTGATAAACTATCAGTCCTTTCTATTCTAACCAATTAAAACAAATTAACAAGCAAATAACATTTGCCGACTAGCCCGAGAAGCATAAAGGGGAAGCCGACGTTTATTCACACAAATCAACATATCAGAAAGTGGTACATGGTTCACTTTTATAATAAAATTTAATGGCAAACAATATAGCCATTATGAATATGACGACGCCTAGAATCAACTATGTAAATACATGCTGCTGTTATAATTTAAAGCCCCTAAATAGCAACATGACCGGCCAGGAAAAACCAGAGATAAAAAGATTTTCTCATAAATACTCTGGAAACCTGTATCCCACACCAATGTCAAAAAATAGTTCGCTGCCTGAGGTGCATAGATGTTGGGACACACATCTATATAGAAAATGATTGAATTTTGAAAAATAGCATGAAAAATCTGAACATGAATCTAGAATAAAAACAAACGTTTTTACTTTTTCTCGTTCCTTTTGAGAAGAAAACAAAATCTCTGTATCTTAAGATATAACAAATAGAAAAAATCTTTTTAAAATTCGATGTAAACAGGTATAGAGACGGGCTAGAACTGACTGACCACGCTAATAAAACACGCTTGACCACTCAGTCACGTGACTTGAATGTTCGATTAGCCTTTAAGGCCACACCAAATAATTTCTAAACGAACCATAAGGACAGTTATTTTCCGCTATGCTCCGTAACGTGGAAAATATTTAGTCCTTTCTATTCTAACCAATTAAAACAAAATAACAAGCAAATAACATTTGCCGACTAGCCCGAGAAGCATAGAAAATACCAAAGATAGGGAGCGGACCAAATAGCGATTACAGAGATAATGAATGAATCAAAAAATGATACTGTAAAAAAAATTCCATGTGTTTTCTGAAAGAAATTCTTTCATGAAAACAAAATTTTATTCAAATAGTTACAACCCCAATTGCTGAGAAACAGATAATCTGCTTGATATCTGATCAATTATGTACATGTCTTTGCTTATGTCGCACTTCCAGCGACCGTGACGCTTAACGCACCTCTCGTTAACGTCACCTGTCACAGCAGCAGTGGCGCCCCCTGATCTAAGGGAATGCAACCCAAAATTTGCATTTGGATTCACTGATTTTAAACGAGACACATTGTCTCTCTTGCCGTCGTGTAACTTAACTTTTTGTTCTTATAGACAAGCTTTGAGATACCTTTGGACCTGAAAATTGGCTTGAATAAAAAATCTGATTATTGCAAATCTAAGCAAGCTAAAGTTATGTATCTCGACATCATGCTCATAGGACAGGCACTTGTTTGACCTTTGGCAATTAAAATTTCATTACCCTGCCTGTACTGGTCAGTTTTACTTCTATTAATTTGTAAAGACATATAATGCTCAAAAATTTTTACGTCACAACACTTCAAATTGCTCAATTCATCAAAGCGTAAAAAACCAGCAAAAGACAACAAAATCATACACAGATCTCTTACTATCAATAAGTCATTAGAATTTGCACGCAAGTCACATAAAGAAATGAGGAGCTCCGTGGAAACCGGATCCTTTCTGACGACCTTTGGCGTTGCGATACGTTTTGCAGCTTCCTGAAGAGATCGCACATACGAATTATTTGTCGGATCTGCCATTCCATTCAAATCGTGCGCCCATTTAATCGCATAAATGGCATGGTTGATCACATGAGAAGACGATCCACGATCAAGCAAATGAGTGATGTAAAGCGCGACATGTATAGGCTGAGCAGGAATATCTTGAAAACCTTGACCTTTGATGAAGGCTGACCATCGCTTAAAATGCCCGAAATATGTAGAAGCGGTATTTTCACTTTTGCACATAACAACGAAATGCGACATTTTAGCAGCAAGATCCTCCATGAAAATGTTGTTTGCAGCACCACTTTGCTCCACTGCAGCATTGATACCCCGCTGGATACCTAAATCTGTCGAATTCAAGAAAAAATCTTATGATGAAAATTCAAATCTTAATGCTACTAAGTCGAAATTCAAAGGATTTTTAACAAAAATGCTTCTACTGCATCTTCCTTTTACTGTTGCCTTAATAATAGGCAAAATATAAAAATCTGATATATGCTGTCTATAATATCTAAGCAAAGGCCAAAAAGGCGCCGACTCCCATTTTGGCAAAACTAATGTGGCCTTGACCTTGTCCCTGTAACATTTATTTATGGCTTCTGCTGCCATACTGGGCGGGGGTACAATAAGGTTATTGTAACCTGACCATGAATGCATGAAAGCGTTAACACCATTTGTACCTGGGCACCATACCTTTGAACTGAATCTTTGGCATTTATTGTTGTAATGACAAGCAAATCTATCATAATCATGAGGCCCGTACCTGACCTCTAGTGTATTGAATACAGACTGGCTTAACCCCCAGTCATCCCTATCTGACATCCTACTCAGAGAGTCCGCCTCCTGATTTTCGTTTCTCGGTACCCAACATGGAAAAATAGTAATTCTATTTTCTTTGCAAGATTCAAAAATATCATTTGCTATGTTCTGAAGTTCGTTAGTTTTACTACCCACTCTGAGAATATGACAGACATTCTTGTTGTCACTGATGACCTTGACATTTGAATTTCCAAGTTCAACTGATTTTGTCTGAATAATTCGATGTACAGACTCTAACTCTCTCCAAGTAGAGCTTTTAACACTCTCACTACTAGTCCATGAACCGTGAACCTGATCACGACCCCTACTAATCAATGAACCGTGAACCTGATCACGATCATCACAGCCCTGCTGTTGGGCGCTCTCTATATCCTGACTATCGAGCGAATCTGAATTAAAAAACCACCAAACCCTGTGTTTGATGCATCACTAAAAAGCTGAAAATCCGATTCATCTGGCAAGCTAAAAGACTTCAAATGAGCACCATGCGCATTCAGCTTTTCTATGTTTTCATTCCAAAACGTCATCTCTTTGATTGCCTTCGTCGACAATTTAACTTTACTATTCCAACTTGCTCTCCCCTCTATGCAAGAATACAAATACCTTGTACTTCTACGCACTTCGTCACCTATAACCGCCTTCGTACTTATAATCTGGCCCACCAAACTAGCTATAAGCTTAGCGCTAAAAAGCACCTGCCCCCTACCAACCTGACGCAAAATTTCCCTCAATAGTGACAGTACTCTATGTACTCTGTCTGACGTCACCCGAATGATGCCCTCTTCCAGATTCCACTGAAAACCTATCCATTGAGCAACTTGTTTAGGCTCCCAATCACATTTATCGTGTGCAAGAAGGAACCCAAAGCTCTGTAGCTCTGTTTTGACTAGCTCACTTATTCTAAGAGCCTCAGAATAACTACAGCTACCAGCCAGACCATCATCTAGGTACATCACCAATTTAATGTCCATAGATCTAACATGCTTCACGAAATGCCTGGTGACTTTCGAAAAAATAAAACAAGCTGTTGAGAGGCCAAAAGGCAGGACATTGTAAACAAAATACCTGGTTTTGTTACCAAAATTCCAACTAAACCCTAGGTAAACTCTATGATCGACGTATATGGGGATATGGTGGTAAGCCGACTTAAGATCGTAAGAAAAAAGGAAATCACCTTTCTCAAAAATATCTCTCGCTACCTCAGAGTCTTCATATCTATATTTAAATTTGAATAAATGCATATTGATATGGCGACAATCAAGTACCAACCTTGGCTTGCCCTTTCTGTTATAAGCCACGGTCAGTGGATTAATAATTTTAGGTTTTAAAGTTATTTCGGATACACAACCTTTCTGTAAGAGTTCATTTATTTCTTGAATAACAAATTCTGGATTATCAAGAGCTGACCTATTGTTTTTCAAGCTTACTCCCTCTGGCAAGTTTCGAAAGGGCAATTTGTAGCCTGACTGTATTACTCCTATACAATATGAACTTGCTCCAGTTTCGACTCATTTATCTAAATGATGTCTAAGCCTACCTACAGGTGAATTACTGTTTATAGACTCACTGTGTAAGACAGAACAGACTGATTCTTTGCACAAAATTGTAGAATGATCTGATTTTAAATCTGATAAGCTAAATGAATCAATACTTATCTCTTTCACATCAGTGCTCTGTTTCTTGCATTCTCTAACCCAATGACCTTTGCCTCCGCACTTAAAACAGTTTCCAGGCCTGGAAACCGGAACAGGCTCCTCCGAGCGTCCAAATCTGTTGGGCGTGGTTGTGTAAGGTTGCCTTGCGTACGGGTGGGGACGAGACTTCTGCTTTTTACTTTCTTTTGCTTTCTTTTCGGCTCTAGCTTGTGCTTTGCTTATTTTCTTTTCGTCGTCCGAATTATCGGCTATCGGATTAGCCTGGTACTCAGTTACTACCTTCCAACCCAAGGGACTTGAATCAGCGATTTTGATAAGTTTTTGTCTTTCATTCAACAAATCAATACCTTCTTTAATGCGATCACGCGCTGAAGTCACATTGTCTATTGTAATATGCTGATTTTCTAAATTTGTGTCAGCTTCTCGTAGCTTAGAAATAACTTGAATGTTGCCTCTGTATTGAGCCTCATTCCCGTGCCCCTTAAACTTGTACGAGCCAAACATGCTTTCCTCTATTTTAGCGAGCTGGGTAGTAGATAAGTCTTTTTGCGTTGTTTCGATAGACTGACGAAAATTCGTGAAATTAGCATCCATCATAGTCTGCATACTGGTGAGGAGATTATTCTGCGATGCATCTACTGCTTTCTGCACTTCATTCGAAATAAAATGTCTTGTCGTAGGAGACATGCCGCCGGCTTCCCCCGCGCTATCCATGGCAAGCGATAAAAATTCGATGTAAACAGGTATAGAGACGGGCTAGAACTGACTGACCACGCTAATTAAACACGCTTGACCACTCAGTCACGTGACTGGAATGTTCGATTAGCCTTTAAGGCCACACCAAATAATTTCTAAACGAACCATAAGGACAGTTATTTTCCGCTATGCTCCGTAACGCGGAAAATATTTAATATCACGATACGTATACAAGGTAGGTTTCACTATAATATAAGGAGGGGTAATTGGGACACCCCTTTCTTGACAAATGGAAAAAATGAAAATTAACTAGTCAAAGTATGATTAAGCGTCTTTTTCTTCACGCGTTTAACAGTCGGGGAAACTTACTTATATGGAAGTCAAATATAGCGGAACGACTGCGTCACATAATCAGTTCAGAGTGAGCGCTCTCTCATATTCAACCAATCGCTTCAATGAACTTTGCATTATGGGATTACTATGATAGTAAAATCTTGTGTATATTTTGGCTTTAGTATTGTCTTCAAAATTGCTTCGCTATTGCAGAAATCGCAATCAAAATCCTTGACATCTTTGTCACTTATACTTCAAAGGTATATTTATCGATTCCATGTTGCATTTTTAGAAATTCAAACTCTAAATACAGATTTAAAGATGAGAAAATGGCACATTTTTAATAACGATTTGCATTGGACCTACACATAATCTTCCATGAAATCGATCCATACAAAGATTTTTCTGTACTAGACATGTATAAATTTACGTTTGTGAATATAAAAACATCGGATATCGAAGAATAATGTGTTTCTAATGTATACCTTGCAAACTGTTGTTAAAGAAATGCCAGGAATTGATGAAGAATTCATCAGGTACACACTGGTATTTGCCGAAAGTGCATATTTTTTCATTATGTATGTTTTTTTTTCTCAAGACATGGCTTTACACCCCTTTCCGTTGTATGTACTATGTACTAATTTGAAAAAAAAAAATCAGATATGTCACGGAAAAGCATAATAAATAATCGAATTTATTGACCAATAAAATGTATACTAAGTTGAAATCCACGCTTTCTACACCATTAGCAAATCTAGATTTTTTTCCAAGGAGGGGGATGTCCAGCCTGTCAGGAGGGTCAACATATGAGTCATAAAAACATATTTACATACAAACGGGAAATATAAAAATTGGGTATTCTAGAAGGGGGTGTCTCCACCCCCCCCCCCCCCGTATCCAAATTATTCAGTTAAGAGCATACTATAGATACATCCATCACCTTAGCTGGAATCTCATTCTCACAATAAATAATAACTTATCAAAACTACTGTACATGTAGGTGGCGCCACACACTTTAAAACAAATTCATTTGAACAGAATTGGGAAATTTATGAGTTTTTATTTGTCTTTCAGAGAATTCTGGCATGATAAATTTATCGGTACCGATGTAAGGTTGGGATGGGAGATATTAGAGATTTATTGAAAGTGGAATAGGCCGGGATTGTTCTTTTTATCCTAGTTTATAGTTCTCTGAGACGTACCCCTGCTTCCTCATCCAGGGCCAATTTTATGCTCTCTCTCTCTCTCTCTCTCTCTCTCTCTCTCTCTCTCTCTCTCTCTCTCTCTCTCTCTCTCTGATTTTGAATTTGCAAAAGAGAGGAACTGAGCTAATGTAGAACGTGTAATACGAATGATATACCATAATTTTCATTGAAATCACACATTGAACCATTCAAAAGTGCATGATCTTCTCACCTTGATTTACAGTCTTAGACTTAGAATTGTTAAAAACGCAATATGGAATCGAAAGATATACCTCTAAAGTATTTGTGACAAAGATCTTAAGGAATTTAGTTGCTTTTTTTTGCGATAGCGAAGCAATTTTGAAGACAGTACTAAAGCCAAAATATACACACGATTTTACTATCATAGTTATCCCATAATGCAAAGTTCATTGAAGCGATTGGTTGAATATGAGAGAGCGCTCACTCTGAACTGATTATGTGACGCAGTCGTTCCGCTATGCTTGACTTCCATATAAGGAAGTTTCTTCGACCTGCTCAAGGTAGACTTGCTTTGATAAGCGAAGTGTGTAATTACTCATGCATTCATCTGTCATGATTTTTTCGAACACTCAATCGGACATTTTTAGAAAATAACTTTTAGAAAATAACAAATCCCTGCTTCATCTGTATCGACTTACTTTTTAACTAACAAAAAAGTCTATAAGTAATTTTTATAGCGTAATTAATCAAATGCATGCTTGATTGTTTACATTTTTGCCTTCGGTCAATATGACGTCGATCACGGATAGTTGCGAAGATCACCGAGATCGATGTGAAATACCTGATTCCTTTCCCATCCTTCTTATGCTGAATCTGATCGATTTCTTTAAAGAGAAAAATAGTTTTTGATTCAAAATATTGAATGTGTCACTTTAAGTGACATATTAATCTTATAATTAAAGATACTTTTCACCAAGGCCTGAAAAAGTATGTGTATTTCCGGTAACCCAGTAGCCCCTATTTTAACCCCCCCCCCCTTTCCGGCTCAATTTTTTTCTCGTCCGATTCATCCCGAAAAGACCAACCCAGATGAAGCGAAAAACGAAGCCCTTTCGCACAAAGTCATTGATTCAGAATTGTTTGGCACTACTTGATGCTTTTTTCATCTTACTTTGCATTCTTATGGCTTTGCTAATGAGTTTGAATGAGTGCGAATCAAGAGGGGTATGAGTGGGCTCTGATCCCCTCTTTGTGGTGGTCAACATTTTCTTTTCTAATAGAAATCTTTTTTTCCCTTGTATTTTAAAAAATTCGCTGGCTAGCTACCGCTCGCTAGTTTCAAGAATAACCTCGCATGTCTCCATTTCAACACAACCTTTTTAATACATCACTTATCAAAACTAAAAAAAAAATAATAATGAAATATTGAATTAATAAATAATTCAAATATACGCATTGACATAGGATTGATCGTTGGTTATGTACAGTACAGTTAAGATTTTTAGTACTCCGACGCGGACTCCGACTTCAAACATGTTTTTGCATAATTCTTAGTTGCTTTATTTCATTGATCGTAATTACCTGGTTGTTTTTATTGCCACATATATTATGAAGATCAACTGCTGATAAAATGTTTATTCTGTTATAAATTAGCCGACCGACTTTCCCTAGCACCCTAAAACTGGTACTTGACCGACGCCGACGCGGACTTCCAAGTAAGCTGTACATTATATATGTATTTACATGTATATATCTTTTTTTACCAATATTAGCTGATTTCGACAAATAATAGTGATTAATCTTTCTTCAAATTCTTCCCATATATGTTTCTAAAATTCAAATTTGACACGTACATCTTGAAATCGTTGTGATAATACTCAATTGGTGACCAACATTGTCTAGCATCAGTAATTTACTTGACCGACGCGGACTCGTACGACGACTTCAGAGGTAGACCGACTCGGGCACGCCGACTTCAGAGTTAGACCGACTCGGGCACGCCGACTTCAGAGATAGACCTGACTCGGACATGCCGACTTCAGAGTTGGACCGACTCGGACACCGACTTCAGAGCTAGATCGACTCGAACACGCCGACTTCAGAGTTTAACCGACTCGGACACGCCGACTTCAAAAGTAAACCGACTCGGACACCGACTTGCATGAGTATTAGACCGACTTCAGGGATGCCGAGTTCAAAATAGAACTTGACTACCTCCGACGCCGACTTGAAAGATGCTATCATGAGCACTATTATTTGACCCACTTGGACACCTGCTTTGAAAAAGCTACTCTGATGGAGAATAATTAGTACGAGTGGGATACCGACTCTGAACAAAATCAAAGCTATCTAGTGAACTGTATTTGACCTCTACTATTTTCGAGTTCATTTCTGTGTATTCTTTATATTCTTCTTTGTTTATCTTTTAACGAAGGACTTATGAATAATAATACCTAGCTAAAAGGATAGGACATTTTCTGGATGAAAGAAAATTATTCACTCTGATCATCATTCGAGTAGTGATATTTCGTACATGGGACATAAATTCTCTCTTAAAATTTGGTTTACTTAACGAGGCTGTGTCTAATTAGAAAATAATGAACTTCTACCCAGGGTTTTTTTAACTTAATTCGGATCATATAATTGCAGTATTATAAAGATTCATTTAATGGCAAAGAAAATAGAAGTTGACAGTTCAGTATTATGTAGGGGTAATCTCAAAGATAATGGCATCTTACAATGAGACCTTATTGGGTTTTACTACAAAATAATGATTTTTCTCAAATTTTTCATATTTCTGCACAAGAGATTTTAATTAAATTCATGTTATTTATTTGTTGTACTTCAAATATTATTTTAAGAAAAAGAAATTTCACCGTCATTAATTTTTTCTAATTGTACACGGCCTCGTTAAGTCAAAAGTAACATAAATCAAACCAACGGAAAATTGGGAATTTAAATACCCTTCCCAATCTTGCTACAGGGTTTCCATCTCGCTAAAATTCCATATAGATACTGTACATGTTGCAAAGCTTTTCTGTGGGGTTTATTTCCTACTGGGTGAGTACAGGCTGGTCATGCTGAGGATCCTTCTTTTTTATGTATATTAACGACGCGCAAAAATGACGAGATTGTGTATGTTTGAGCTTTGCTGAAAAATGATAATTTAAAGACTTCTAGCAGCAGACAAAATATCGTATCATAACTAGCCACGGATATAAAATGCTAAAATATATATATTTTTTCCGTATTTTTAAGGTAATTCCATACTCGCAGATTCCTCACAACAATTTTTGAAAGCTAATACATGTAGTCTTATTTTACAGAAAAACATTCCCGCTACTTGTAAATGCAAAATTTATGCAATTTTATCATATTGATTATTCGTTATATGTACAGTCTCTGTTGAAGTGTTAAATTACTAAATTTGCGCGTCCGCAGCCTGTACAGAAATATTTTAATGGTAAACTAAGCGAAAATATCGATTTTGATTACCTTTCACAATGTTCCAACTTACCACAATAGTAATTACAACCAGAACATTCGTGGTTCTTTTCCTTGGACTCACAAAGGGTCAATTTTTAGTGAATTTGCCTTGTCCGTTGCACAAGGCTACATTTTTGATGTAGAAAAATACATTATAGAAATGTATCATCAGTGTCCTTTTCACTCCCAAATTGAACCCCCAAAGTATTACTTTTACATAAGGACTAAAACCGTTGTCCGTTAGAAGGCGAACACTTCAAGCTGCTAGAAATGTTAGACAATAGTGGCATATCCGAAATCTTCGAGTAGAAAAGAAAGCGTATACATGGGTACTATCAGAACTCAACCGATTTGGCCCTATTTATGGATTAGATGGAGTGAATGTTGGTTAAAAAAGTCGGCTTTTTAAAAAAGAATGAAGAAACATACAAAATAACGCGGAAAATGCAGCTAAAAACTGATACGTTACCGATAGATACGTTACCTAGACTTCATTTTAGGCCCATATAGAAGTTATATAATACTGGTTTGACGCTGATATTTGAGCTTTTGTCAGAAGAAACATATAACAGTTGAAAATAAAGCAAAACCATATATAACAGGGCATATTTTGTGTTTTTATGTAAAATCCTGAGAAACAGCCTTTCTCTCGGAAAATCAATAAATGTCTTAATACAGAGGCTTAATTTATGCTATAAATTGTTGTCACATTACTCACTTGTCACGGTACTGAGATTCATAGGGGATAATCTAAACACGTGACACCTCGATCCATATGAATGGACGTTGTTATGGAAACAACCTCGTGCTGTCACATGTTTGACCTGACGCATGAGTGTAAACTTACAACATGGCGCTTGAATTCGAAGAGACGAAGCGGAGGCAAGTAGAATCCCGGCCGTATCATTGATATTAAAGCTTAACAAGGTAAAATATGATTGCCGATCGTTTAGTTTTATTTTATTTGAGTGAGACACAGTCAATAATCCCCCAGGAAATTTGCCGATTCGTGCCGGCCATATCCTAACTTTGGGTCCCGGGTTTGTTCAATGTACTTTCCTGCGGCCAACACACCCCTACCAACCAAATATCCAAGTGTCGTTGGCCGTTTCTGCGGCTAGTATAATTGTAGATGGAATGTACAGAGGGCGAACATTTTTAATACAGAAATATTTATGCCTTCTTCAGACGTAAAATTTTCAAATAATGCACGAAATCAAAAAGGTTTATTATACTTCAAAAGATTTCTTATGCATAGTAAAACGTCAGAAGACAAAAGTTTATACTGTAACTAATTTTGTTCCTTCAGCGATGGAATGAACAAAAGTCTACCCCCTAGTAACGTAGCTGTTAAATTGCAATCCAGGCCCCTCTATTGAACAAAGCATATCACTAAAAGTAGACCAAGTATAGAGATTTCCCCTGTTCCATTTCAAATACCTAAGATATGTATCCTTCAATAAAAATAGAAATGTTTATCAAATGCGAAACTTTATTTTTCACCATTTTCAAATCGTAATTTAACATTTTAGTGGAGACTGCACCTATATAGCTCAGAGTATGCCCATCCCAGTGCTTTCTGTAAATTATTTTGAAATATTCATGTTGATTTTGATATCCCTCATAATCTACTCAATTTCAATGCGTTAAAGAGGACCCTGACGATAATCTCAACAGCACTCAAAATAGAACACAAAATGAAACATAATCGGACCCCTAGCAAGCTAGAGGTGGGACCAGTGCCCGGGAGGAGTAAGCATCCCCTGTTGGCTAGCTGCACCCGCCGTCGATGTTTAAGCATGGAAATTCAAGTCTCAATGTTGTGAAAATGTCAGAAAAGGAAAGAATAAGTATAAATCTAATTAAGATATCGAAAAAATTAAGATTTTACTTACAATTACACTATATGAATACCCATATGAGCACTTTATTACGAAAATTTCCGAGAAAAATTAAAGCTACGTTCACACAAAACTCAATATTCTGAGTGATCCTCACAACAATTTCTTTGAAACGGAATTCATATTGATGAGAAGTTATATTGTGATATAATAATGATGAAGTGTAATGAATACACCATCTAGTATCCGTTTTATAGGCGATTAACGAAGCCTACCCCCTTAAACTTTTCGATAAAATGATACAAAAAAGATGAGAAACTACAATATTTTACAAGGTACATCATTCTTATTGATTCAAAAATAATTTTATTTCATAGATATGACATCTTTTTCTCAATTGATGCCACATATACATACTTTAAGAACATTACTGTCTGTGTCTTACATTATTAAAAAATACCTACCACCTAAATTTCCTGTCATTTTTTCGAGCTTTCAGGCCGCTTATTTGTGCGTTTTTGGAAAATTTTCCACTTTAATTGAACTTACTTTATATGTAACAGTCTCCATGAATGAAAATCATTACAGTTTCTACTTCATAACTTGAAAATTTATCAACTGACCGTTACCGATTTTTCTAATATCACTTTTATGAAGCAAAAGTTAAAGGAAAGTTATCATTTGCATAAATGAACCATTTGATAAAACATTGTACGATTTAACATACTTTTAGTCATGTTAGATGCATTTTTCTTTCAAAAATTATCAGAATGATCTACTAGTATTCCCACGCCGATCTAAACTCCGTCGTACTCCAAACTAGTATAGATGTAAAGAGGAATGACATGTGGATTTACCATTGATTCCTCCCTGTGTAAAGGGACACATTCAAATGATATGTAATATGATATTTCTCTCATTGACTATGTCAGAAAGAAAAGCCGAAAACTATCCATTATGTCAGAGAAAGTACTGATCGAGGCCCGTCAGGGCCGAGATCAGTTCTTTCTCTGACATAATGGATAGTTTGAGGCTTTTCTCCCACTTAAAACATGACATCTTTTGTTTTAATAATGGACAGTCACAGGTAGATCCTTTCGCAGACTTTGGACACCTCAAAATCAAGAACCGTATCATTGGTCAAGGGATGATGATCAGGTGCACGTAGCTTGAATCCCTAGCCAGTCAGCTGATCGATTTCTTTTGTCTTAATAACGGACACTTTCATGTCAAGGTCAATCACTGAGTTGTTGAGAAAATAATTCATTTCGATGTAGCCACGTTTGTGATATACAGCGTCTTTTTCGTATGGAACTCGTCTTTATTCTTATCAAATTAATGCTTTTAAAAAGCTTATTGATCATTTTTGATTGAAGCGTCATGTTTTGGATATAGACAATCGCGGTGTTTTTGAGTATTTTTCTAAAAAAAAAAAAAAAAAACGACGCGAAACATAGGATGTAATTCGTCTTGGATTTCGTCAGATTTCAACATTTGTAGTTTTACTTACTTTATTTTACATGTATTTAATTTAATTCTATTTCATTTTATATGTATTCTCGGACCTACAAGCTTGAAAAATTACGAAATCCGCGCATCGATGGATTGTTTCGTTTATTAATATAGAGGAACATTTTTTACCCAAAAAAGAGGAATATTAATAGATATGGAATTTGAAATCGGAAATATCAATGAAACTTGGAAAACAATTTTCGTTGGGATATATATATAGTTCTTTCTGTGTGATATTATGTCATCATATCCGGATTTTTTTGTCCGAAAATTTACCTGTGACTGTCCATTAAGTTACCTTTAACTGTCCATTATTTTTAATAATGGACAGTTTTGGCAAACTTAATGGACAGCTACAGGTGAACTTTTGGACGATAAAGGATCATGTTGAGACATTATCACATTGAAACAGGTCGAGGAAACTTCCTTATATGGAAGTCAAGTATAGCGGAACGACTGCGTCACATAATCAGTTCAGAGTGAGCGCTCTCTCATATTCAACCAATCGCTTCAATGAACTTTGCATTATGGGATTACTATGATAGTAAAATCGTGTGTATATTTTGGCTTTAGTACTGTCTTCAAAATTGCTTCGCTATCGCAAAAAAAGCAACTAAATTCCTTAAGATCTTTGTCACATATACTTTAGAGGTATATCTTTCGATTCCATATTGCGTTTTTAACAATTCTAAGTCTAAGACTGTAAATCAAGGTGAGAAGATCATGCACTTTTGAATGGTTCAATGTGTGATTTCAATGAAAATTATGGTATATCATTCGTATTACACGTTCTACATTAGCTCAGTTCCTCTCTTTCGCAAATTCAAAATCAGAGAGAGAGAGAGAGAGAGAGCATAAAATTGGCCCTGGATGAGGAAGCAGGGGTACGTCTCAGAGAACTATAAACTAGGATAAAAAGAACAATCCCGGCCTATTCCACTTTCAATAAATCTCTAATATCTCCCATCCCAACCTTACATCGGTACCGATAAATTTATCATGCCAGAATTCTCTGAAAGACAAATAAAAACTCATAAATTTCCCAATTCTGTTCAAATGAATTTGTTTTAAAGTGTGTGGCGCCACCTACATGTACAGTAGTTTTGATAAGTTATTATTTATTGTGAGAATGAGATTCCAGCTAAGGTAATGGATGTATCTATAGTATGCTCTTAACTGAATAATTTGGATCCAGGGGGGGGAGACACCCCCTTCTAGAATACCCAATTTTTATATTTCCCGTTTGTATGTAAATATGTTTTTATGACTCATATGTTGACCCTCCTGACAGGCTGAACATCCCCCTCCTTGGAAAAAATCTAGATTTGCTAATGGTGTAGAAAGCGTGGATTTCAACTTAGTTTAAATTTTATTGGTCAATAAATTCGATTATTTATCATGCTTTTCCGTGACATATCTGTTTTTTTTTTTTCAAATTAGTACATACAACGGAAAGGGGTGTAAAGCCATGTCTTGAGAAAAAAAAAACATACATAATGAAAAAATATGCACTTTCGGCAAATACCAGTGTGTACCTGATGAATTCTTCATCAATTCCTGGCATTTCTTTAACAACAGTTTGCAAGGTATACATTAGAAACACATTATTCTTCGATATCCGATGTTTTTATATTCACAAACGTAAATTTATACATGTCTAGTACAGAAAAATCTTTGTATGGATCGATTTCATGGAAGATTATGTGTAGGTCCAATGCAAATCGTTATTAAAAATGTGCCATTTTCTCATCTTTAAATCTGTATTTAGAGTTTGAATTTCTAAAAATGCAACATGGAATCGATAAATATACCTTTGAAGTATAAGTGACAAAGATGTCAAGGATTTTGATTGCGATTTCTGCAATAGCGAAGCAATTTTGAAGACAATACTAAAGCCAAAATATACACAAGATTTTACTATCATAGTAATCCCATAATGCAAAGTTCATTGAAGCGATTGGTTGAATATGAGAGAGCGCTCACTCTGAACTGATTATGTGACGCAGTCGTTCCGCTATATTTGACTTCCATATAAGGAAGTTTCCCCGACTGTGAAAGAACTGTTTAGACAATGGGATGACGTCATAGTCATGTTTTAAATAAAAAGTTATTAAATATATATAAATAACTATTGGATAAAGGCTTCGCTAATGGTTATTACATGTATATACCTGACAGGGTAAGATATATTCTTGTTTGTAGTAATCCAACGAAACACGCGTACAATATATTGTATAAAGTAATCAATAAAAACAAGTTTAACTAGAAACGAAAATCATTACATAGCGCATTGACACCATCTGGTCAATAAAATTAGCGCACAGTGACTTTAGGACTTTGTTTCTCAGACATCGCGGTAGCAGATTGCCGTCGATGAATCGTAATTTTTTGTTACGTCAGAAAAAAAAATATCCGTCGTGTCTCATGTTCGGACGATGGTTGGTAATACGAAATAATTATCAATTCTATTAAAAGTGATAAAGAAATTAACGCTGTTCTGTAACATGGATGAATATATATCGTCCCAATTTTTCAACTTGGCGTAACGAACATTTTACGGCAACGGCGCTAACATCCCGATTTTATTCACGTTGTGTAAATATACATATGCCGTCACGTGTCTTGGACAATTGAATTGCCTAGGTACGACTACATGCAATTTTTATCTATATTTCATGATTGGTTATAACGACACGTAGATCTACTCAGTACAAATTGTACATGTTCATCACGGCGCGTGCACTATCATTATCTACCCAAGCGCTAGCGTTTATCCAAATATCTAATTAGCTATAAAAACAACGAGCGTTGCCGGATAGACCATGCCGTGGACACCAGTGGCGGATTCAGGGGGGTGCGAAGGGGGCGTTCGCCCCCCCCCCCGGCACTGACCCAAAATTTTCCAAAATCAGGTATATTTTGGCCCATTTTCAGTTAAAATCGGCAAAATTCGCCCCTTGACCCCCCGGCAAAAGGGGCGCTGGATCCGCCACTGGACACGGTGTAATGCACTTTGAATAAAATGTCGAATACTTTCTTATTGAAATTTGATGTTGCATCTGAAAATTTTAGCGCACTACTTAATTTAGCGCAACCATGCCTTTGTGCTAATGGCGCTAAAATAAATCGAGCGCTAAATATTCTCGTTTAACAGTATTTGATTCTTTGGTCTCCCCTGTTTTCAGTTATGCATGTGAGATATGGCAGGGTTTTTTTTCTTTTATTTTGGGGAAGGTACCTGTGCCTGTCCCATTTGGGACAATTTGCGACATTATGCTGAATTGGGAAAATTTTTATTCAAATTCTCACCAAACTTTAACCCTAAAGTATAACACTGGTAAACCATTGATTTGTTTGAACTGAACAAGAGAAGAATAAATAAAGCCTGTGTTTGTGAAACACGAATGCCCCCGGTGGCATCTTTGTTAGTATGAACACTATTTTCTGTTAAGTACATGTATGTGAGGTCACTGGGTTAAAAGGTCAAAGGTCAAGGTCACGAGGTCATAAATTTTGGTATCAATGGAAAGGACTTGTCACAAGGAATACACATGTGAAATATGAAAGCCCTATCACTCCCCATTCAAAAGTTATGCCCAATGTTAAAGTTTTTGAAAAGTAGGTCAAAGCTCAAGGTCAAGGTCATGAGGTCAAACATTTTGGTATCAATGGAAAGGTCTTGTCACAAGGAATACACATGTGAAATATGAAAGCCCTATCACTTCCCAATTCAACAGTTATGCCCAATGTTAAAGTTTTTGAAAAGTAGGTCAAAGGTCACGGACAAGGTCACGACGTCAAAAATTTTGGTATCAATGGAAAGGTCTTGTCACAAGGAATACACATGTGAAATATAAAAGCCCTATCACTTCCCATTCAAAAGTTATGCCCAATGTTAAAGTTTTTGAAAAGTAGGTCAAAGATCAAGGCCAAGGTCACGAGGTCAAAAATTTTGGTATCCATGGTAAGGTCTTGTCACAAGGAATACACATGTGAAATATGAAAGCCCTATCACTTCCCATTCAACAGTTATGCCCAATGTTAAAGTTTTTGAAAAGTAGGTCAAAGGTCACGGACAAGGTCACGACGTCAAAAATTTTGGTATCAATGGAAAGGTCTTGTCACAAGGAATACACATGTGAAATATGAAAGCCCTATCACTTCCCATTCAAAAGTTATGCCTAATGTTAAAGTTTTTGAAAAGTAGGTCAAAGGTCAAGGTCAAGGTCACGAGGTCAAAAATTTTGGTATCAATGGAAAGGTCTTGTCACAAGGAATGCACATGTGAAATATGAAAGCCCTATCACTTCCCATTCAAAAGTTATGCCCAATGTTAAAGTTTTTGAAAAGTAGGTCAAAGGTCAAGGTCACGATGTCAAAAATTTTGGTATCAATGGAAAGGTCTTGTCACAAGGAATACACATGTGAAATATGAAAGCCCTATCACTTCCCATTCAAAAGTTATGCCCAATGTTAAAGTTTTTGAAAAGTAGGTCAAAGGTCAAGGTCAAGGTCACGAGGTCAAAAATTTTGGTATCAATGGAAAGGTCTTGTCACAAGGAATACACATGTGAAATATGAAAGCCCTATCACTTCCCATTCAAAAGTTATGCCTAATGTTAAAGTTTTTGAAAAGTAGGTCAAAGGTCAAGGTCAAGGTCACGAGGTCAAAAATTTTGGTATCAATGGAAAGGTCTTGTCACAAGGAATGCACATGTGAAATATGAAAGCCCTATCACTTCCCATTCAAAAGTTATGCCCAATGTTAAAGTTTTTGAAAAGTAGGTCAAAGGTCAAGGTCAAGGTCACGAGGTCAAAAATTTTGGTATCAATGGAAAGGTCTTGTCACAAGGAATGCACATGTGAAATATGAAAGCCCTATCACTTCCCATTCAAAAGTTATGCCCAATGTTAAAGTTTTTGAAAAGTAGGTCAAAGGTCAAGGTCAAGGTCACGAGGTCAAAAATTTTGGTATCAATGGAAAGGTCTTGTCACAAGGAATACACATGTGAAATATGAAAGCCCTATCACTTCCCATTCAAAAGTTATGTCCAATGTTAAAGTTTTTCGGACAAACAGACAAACAGACAAACAGATAAACAGACAAACAGACGGACAGGCCAAAAACTATATGCCCCCGAATCTTTGATTCCGGGGGCATAAAAATCTTAAAGATGCACTTAGAAATAGGACATTTCGTGCTGACTTCCAGGTTTGGAGTATTATTTTCTCATGCGATTTTTTCATATTTGGGAAGTTTCGAGTGATTTTTTCCTCTATGGGAATTTCCGAGTGATTTTGGGGGAAAAATAGAAGAAATTTGGCATTGGAAATGGGCCGAAATTCGGCCCGAAAACAAGGGGGAAAAGCCCAACATATAATGGGGATTTCATTCTGCTCAGGCTGTAGAAAAGCTACACTAGATTTCTGTAAGAAGATTCTTAGAGTTAAAAAGTCGACAACTATTATGATGGTTTACATGGAATTAGGTAGGAACCCTTTATAGATTAGGAGAGAATTGAAAATAATCAAATACTGATTGAAACTATTAAAAATAGTAAGGAAAATTCTCTCTATGAAGATTTGTTTGACAGGTGTGATAGTCGTTGAAACAAAGTATACTTGATTTTTTTACGTACAATTACTCGAACAGATTGACACTTAATTTTGTTTTCTAACTACATGTAGTTAATATTCAATGTACAACTTATATTTCATTATGAGTGACTCAGATTTTATCATTTTTAGACGGTTAAATTGGATGCTCATAAGGTTGATCACAGGGGCTACAGTACACAGAGAGTACAGAATAAATACCCCTCCCCTCCACTTATATGTTTATGTATTATAAGTGGAGGGGAGGGGGTATTTATTCTGTACTCTTTGTGTATTGTCGTCCCTGTGGGTTGATACTACACATTCCATTTTCATGGACAATCGGGTGATTATAAAAAAAACGTGGAAAAGGGAGGCGGATAACTTCCGACCCCCCCCCCCCCCCACCTTCCGCACACACCATCTGCTTGTGCTTACTTAACTGGGAACCCTGTTTGGAAGTGCAAGCCCGATCTGGCGAGGGAAGGGACAGCGGGTCCAGGGCAGAGCTCTGGTGAGGGTTTTCTCAATAACTGTAATGTCAAAAGCCACAAATTTTCAATAAAATCGGACCACTGGGACTCGTTCTTGAGATAGTATTTCACATTGATAACATGAATTTCACAGTGTTAATAAAATCTAATTCCCTGGAATTTTATACAATATCATATTTCAAACGCGGATCTAGAAGGCAGTGCCCTTTCCCTAGAAGCAAAATAAATGCTGATTTTCCCTGTTCTTGCGTTTATTTTTTCATAGCATGACCCCCAGTTAGCTTACAACCCCATCTTTCCTCGATAGAAATTCTATTCTTCCCTTTAAAGCCTCCTACCCCCTTCCTTTCATTTCTTTCATAGCTTGACTTCCCCCTCCTACTCTCTTCTGTTATCATTCTCTCATCCGACTTTTTATCAGCAATAATTTTTTCATTGTTTTTTCATATATTTTTCATTTATTCATTATTTTTTATTTTATTTTTCGTTTTATAATGTGCAACAAATTTGTTTCGCAATAAGCTTTTCTGCGTTCACACGAGACCGAAACTATTGCGCAATAAAATGCCAATGCACATGCACCAGAATCATGAATAAAAATTAATGCACAACGGATACCATAATGAAAAATCGTTCGAATAATATTCGTAAGGTCTAAAAATACCATTTTTCATTGATTTCTCATTTCAGTCTAGAGCATGACGTCATTCAATTGTGACGTCATTTTTACAAGGGGTCCAAACTATAGATAAGCGTTTTTATAAAAACGAAACACCGGAGTCTCTCAATGATAATAGAATCATGAAAGTAAAGACGTCGAATGGTTATACTCGTAAGTATAACAATCTCTTTCTCTTGTCATGATGGTGCGCATGCGTCAAATTTATTGCGCAACAGTTTCGCTTAGCGTTTACACGGCAGAATTTGTTGCGCAATAAAGTTATTGCGAAACAAATCGAAAATTTATTGCGCAATAAATTTTGTCGTGTGAACGCAAAACAAATTTATTGCGCAACAAATTTACGTTTATTGCGCAATATACTCTCCGTGTAAACTAGGCATTAAGTTGGCGTGTTTGAGTCGATCTTACTCTGAAGTCGGTGTCCGAGTCGGTCCAACTCTGAAGTCGGCATGTCCGAGTCGGTCTACCTCTGAAGTCGGCATGCCCGAGTCGGTCTACCTCTGAAGTCGGTATGCCCGAGTCGGTCTAACTCTGACGTCGGCGTGCCCGAGTCGATCTAACTCTGAAGTCGGCGTGCCAAAGTCGGTCTAACTCTGAAGTCGGCATGACCGAGTTGGTCTAACTTTGAAGTCGGCGTGCCCGAGTCGGTCTAACTCTGAAGTCGGCGTGCCCGATTCGGTCTAACTCTGAAGTCGGCGTTCCCGAGTCGGTCTAACTCTGAAGTCGGCGCACAAGTCCGCGCCGGTCAAGTAAAGTACTGATGCTAGACAATGTTGGTCAAAAATTGAGTATTATCACAACGATTTCAAGATGAAAGTGTCAAATTTGAATTCTAGGAACATATATGGGAAGAATTTGAAGAAAGATTAATCATTAGTATTTGTCGGAAATTCGGAATCAGCTAATATTGGTGAAAAAAGATATATAAATACGTATATAATGTACAGCTTACTTGGAAGTCCGCGTCGGCGTCGGTCAAGTACTAGTTTTAGGGTGCTAGGGGAAGTCGGTCAGCTAATTTATAACAGAATAAACATTTTATCAGCTGTTGTCATATATGAGAATCTTCATAATATATGTGGCAATAAAATCAACTAGGTCATTACGATCAATGAAATAAAGCAACTAAGAATTATGCAAAACATGTTTGAAGTCGTACATTTTGAAGTCGGAGTCCGCGTTGGAGTACTAAAAATAGGCACCGCCCTTTTCTTGACTTTTATCTCCCATTTTTCTATGAACAATTTTCATTAAAACTTCGTCTTCGGCCCTCTTTCTCTGAGACTCTAGATCCGCCACCGCATTATAATACAATTGCAATTGTTGTTTTTACATAGAAAAGGGATCGATTAAGAAAGTCAAAAGTATGCTACACGTTTTAATAAAGTTTATTAATAATCAATAATTTAAACATAACATTGTTTATCATAGCGTCACCTTCAATACCTTCCAGTTCAGCACTCAATAATTTCTACTGTATTGTTTGCATCATTGTACAATTACTAAATTTTAACTAATTAAAATCAAGCTCTCTTTATTTCGTAAACTACATAGATAACGAAATGAAGCTGAATATTAATTAGATTGACTATTTCAGTATGTACGTTTTGCTGTTTGTGATGGAATACCAAATTAGTACTAGGGATGTTTCCTACTTTTATGCTGACTGAACAAGGCGTGAACTGTATGTACACAATACTCGCAGAATGTCTGTTAATTCCGGTCGTTATTACAAATCCGGTTGCGACAAATCACCCTTCACACTTCCACGGATCGAGTCAAGACTTCGCTACGACTCCAAAAATCATCTATCCGTGGAGAGTCGGGGCGCAAAATGTTCGATGAACTATGAACCTACGACTCTAGTACGGATTGCTACGGGTTGATACAAATTGAGTAAGGATAACTACAGATAGCTAAGGATTGCCACGGATATCGTCCCGACTTTGCTACGGATTGCTACGATACACGTACGGATAGACAAGGATAGGTACGGATTGCTAAGGATTACCACGACTCGCGTACGGATAGCAACGATTCGCGCAAGGATAGGACTGGTTTGAATTTCCTATGTGTTTTAAAACCATCGTTATTTACTAAAACACCCAATATTTTCAAGCTGAGACGGTCTCACATGCTTTATAACAGTATTGAGGTTTTACACATGTCTTTATATCATCACCTGAAATTTTAACTCGTGTATTGACCGAAAAACGCACAGAATACTGGTATATTTGAAGTGAATATATGACACAATCCGTGGCTATACATAGCCTATCATTTTCGAATCCGTGGCTATCCGTAGCAATCCGTGGGGTAGTCGTAGCAATCCTTAGGAGAGTAGTAGCAATCCGTAGGGGAGTCGTAGCAATCCAAAGGAGAGTCGTATGGCTATTTTATTATAAAATTGGATAGGGATTGCTATGGATGCGCTACGGGTTGCTACGACTCCCCTATGGAAAGCTACGACTCCACTACGGATTGCTACGACTCCCCTACGACTCCGCTACGATAAATTAAGCCGTAGCGGAGTCGTAAATTTGAACATGTTCTAAAATTTTCTGTCTCATCCCGGATAGCTACGGATTGCCAAGGATAGCTACGACTTGTGCCGGATCGAGCTACGGATTAGTACAGATTGCTACGGGTAGCTACGGATGTAAATTTTTTCTCGATCCGTAGCTATCCGTGGCCCGATCCGTGAAAGTGTGAAGGGGGCTTTACAGTGAAATGACGCGCTGTGTCTGTTTGGACAATTTTCGTTAATATAGACAACATATTTTCTATAAGCAGGGGCGTAGCTGCCTTTACGCCAGCATGCCATGGCGTGCACATCGCGGAGTAAGAAAAACAAGAGCCCCAGGGGGCACAACGCTCACCTGATACCCATGCACGCTCTAATTGACATACTGACATTGAATACTGATAGTGCCAGTACCAGGATTTTAGCCCACATCCTTTTTTTGCCGGATGCAGAGAAGTTTTTTTTTCAGACAACCTTTAAAAGTACAAAAAAGAAAAAATAGCCACATTTCAAAACAATAACTTTTTTACTGATTTGAAAAGACGGATAAAGTGGTCCAACGTCATATGCCCAGCTAGTATAGTTCAATTATGCAACATCAAAAATAAAATCATATTGTACATTAATGTGCAGCAGAAAAAGAATAAAACAATGAAATGATTTCATAAATAAAGTTTATTTAAAATTGAACACAAAATCTTTCATTATTGATAGCTAGCATGCCAGAAATTATAAAGCCTGTGTTTGTGAAACGAGAATGCCCCCGGCGGCATCTTTGTTAGTATAAAGGCCATTTTCTGTTAAGTATGTGAGAGGTCAGGGTCAGCGCAATGTTGGTATCAATGGAAAGATCGATATCTTGTCACAAGGAATACACATGTAAAAATTGAAACCTCTATCACTAACCATTCAAAAGTTATGCCCAATGTTAAAGTTTTTGAGAAGTACGTCAAAGGTCAAGGTTATGGTCACGAGGTCAAAAATTTTGGTATCAATGGAAAGGTATTGTCACAAGGAATACACATGTGAAATATAAAACCTCTATCACCAGCTTCCATTTAAAAGTTATGCCCAATGTTAAAGTTTTTCGGAAAACATACAGACAAACAGACAGACCGACAGGCCAAAAACTATATGCTCCCGAATCTTTTATTCCAGGGGCATAATAAAGCCTACGCTAACGCAGCAAGATACGCCCTTCAGGATTTATTTTAATAATACAAATAGTTATGAAGGTCCCATAACTCTGTAATGATATCTGGTGTGAACCTGAAAATCCAAAAACTGATTTCCTTTGCACTTGTGATCAAAGTTACAAAACATTTGAACCAGTTACGTATTTTTAAATATTTTTAAGAAACTTTTTCAGCTTTAGTAGTCAGCAAGACTTTATTTTCATGATCTCAAATTAGGACAATATATTTCCAGAAATTGTGTTAAGGTGAGTGGATGGTTCACTTCATAGCCGCGATGGAAGATTAACATGAGGTATTGTTCATGTAGCAAAAGAAGGAAAAATAATAAGATTTAAGTATGGTGAAGTTCATTATGCTTGATGATGTATGTGTTTGGAAGAATAGCAACAGCTGCTTTTGTATTTATAATTGACAAGCGTTTTTTTAACTTAATACTATAAACAAATAAAGTGTACCTTAACAAGATGCCCACACAATCTTATGATCTGAGAAATAGACTTCTGCAGTTCCTGTTGTAATTGGTTGAAGAAGTCTGGAGAAAATTAAATCGATCCTGGTTTGTCTGTCTGTTGTAGGACCTTCAATGTTCTGTTTGTATCCAAGGTCATCACATAAGCACTTCTTCAATTGTTTTCTCTGTGAACTGTCCTCATTCCAATCTATATTGAAGTCTCCAAGAATTAAACTTTCATGGAATAAGTGCTTGGTATGGAGTTCTTTAAGGTTTTTACATAAGGCGGTTGATGATACAGTTGGAGGCTTATATACAGCAATTACAGATATACCCATGTTGGTTTCAGCAAGGACAATTTCAATGTTGTTGCGCTTACTTTGATCTATGACAATCAGTTCTTGTTTAGAGTAAATATTAAGTCCATGATAAGGTCTGTTATCTCCAGCACAGCTACCATCAAACCGGTATTGATATGGGTGGGATGTAAGAGAAGTGGCATCCTGGCTGTCTCTTTCACAAAGTCTCGTTTCAGAGAATATGGCAACGTCTGAAACATTTATATTTATGTCACATTTTATGTCGGGAAGATGACGATGTAATGATCTGGCATTAAGATAAACTATCTTAAGATTCCCCTCATTGCTTGAGAGAGAGAGTGTTGAGGAAGTTTGTTGTGGAATAGACCTTAGCCTTTCCATTTCCCTTTGTACATCAGTACTCACAGCTATCTTGTTTTCTTCTAGGTTGATAATATGAAGACCATCCAGACTCTTCAGACGACTCACTGCAACATAGTGGATATGTTCTATTTTCCTCTTGGTTGTCATATCTATGACAGCAGAGTCCATGGTATCTCCTTGAGAGCGGTGTATTGTTTTTGCATGTGCTGGTCGCAGTGGATATTGAAGACGCTGTATTTGTGCTTGACCTTTATGTCCTGCTGTACACTGTTTGACAATAGGCTCTATTGGTGTCCAGTTTCTGTTGACATTTCCTCTATACAGATGTTTTGATGAATTTCTTAAAGCTCTTCCTATATTTTCGTCATGGAACTGTACCCAGACGATACCCTTTGGTTGTGTTTCACCAGTTGGTAAGCTTAGTTTCTTTACTGTGCAGCTTGCTCCATTGATCAAACCATCAGAAAGTATCAACATTTACGTTTAGGTCATAGATGACACCTTCAGCAAGTTCAACAGTATTCGATAATTGCTTTGTCTGACTACTGTTTTTGAAGTTCTGTAAAATTTTTTGTTGCATCGAGGGTGGAGTTGAACCTACAAGACGATCCTTAGCAGTAACTAATGATTTAGGAGTATCAGTTCTGAGTATCACAGTGCTGTTGAATGCATTCACTCTTTCGTTCGTTGCATAGAGATGAACTGATGTTGAAGGATAGTGAATATCGGTTTGAGGAATTGAAAGTTGTCTTTCTTTCAGAGTGTCGATGTCCTGTTGTGTTTGATTGCCTTCTCGGAGTCTGTTTAGAAGCTCTGCAAAGTTTTTGTGATCTGCTTGACGCATAATTTGAGTAAGCTCTACCATTGAAAATAAATCTGTCCAAAGATTTGTTGCTAGAGGCAAATATCCACTTTTTGGTGAACTGAATATGTATGAATCCATCACTGGTTTTAGTTGGAAGAGGTCCCCAACTGCTATAATCGATACACCTCCAAATGGTTTTGGAGATTGCTTTATTTCCATAAGTCGCTGATGTATGCAGTTCATCATTTTGAATCCAACCATTGATATTTCATCAATAAACACCAAACTAACACTGCCTATTTCATTCCTCAGACTGTTTAATGAACTAGCAGAAAGAGGTTTATGCTCTAGCTTTTGGTTTGGTGGAATTTTCGAGCCACAGTGAATGGTGGTTCCTTTGATATGGTATGCTGCTTTCCCAGTTGGGGCAAGTAGTAGTAATTTGCGAGCAGTGAAGTTGTCTCCTTCTTTTTTGTTTAGGTATTTTAAAGCTGTCTGATACAAAGCAGAAGTTACATAGCTTTTCCCAACACCTGCACCACCACTTAAAAATCTGTAAATAGGTTCATTTGATGATTTTAAGTGATGAACGATGTCATACACAAATGCAATTTGTGTTCTATTTAGCTTTTGCATGTGGTTTCTGTAATCCTCATCTGACATCTCGTTGTAGGAGTGCAGGTCTTCTTCAACATTTGAGATTGGTAGTCCCACATCCTGGCCTATGTCATAGTCCTCAATTCCTGCATCCACTGGTTTTTCTGTATTATGGCGATCCTCAGATTCTGCATGCTCTGCCTGGGGAGCAAGTTGGTCCCAAGTCTCATCAATATCATCACTTTCTAAGATAAGACGAGATGCCTCATCAACTGCAGCAGCAAATGGTTCATAAATTTCTCTCTGTTTTGAAATTTCATCTCTTAGAGTAATGTACTTCTGTTGAAATGATTCATTTTCATCTTTTAATGCATCCTCATCTCTCCATGGATGATAAAGGACTATGAGTTCTCTATAATAAAGTTCTGTATCTGTGTCAGGATTGAAATGTACAGGGCGTAAGATATTCCCTATCTTTCTTTTCCTGTACTGTTGGTCTAAGCTTGTTGTTACTGCTTCCTCTTCTAAGTCTGTATTTTTATCTTCATCATCATTGTTTATTTCTGAAGATTCTCGAAGATTCATTGTTTTGGCTAATGATACTTGAATTTGTTTATCGTCTTTTGATATCCTGTCATATTGTGATATAAATTCTGCTAAACACATGTTCTCCATTGATGTTGGACGCGTAGCATATCTTGTTAAATCGTTTGAACATTCAATATCGTCATCATCTTCTTTCATTTTGTTCAAGATTCCTTGAGGCTTCAGCAAAGAAACCCTGGCTGATGGTGGTGAAGTGTTCACAAAGACAACCTTCCTAGAGGCACGTTTCATGGGTAACTGGAGACAAATATATGCTGCCTCTTGCGCACTTATCTCAACTGCATTCAGAAACTTGTTGCCCACTGTCCTTATTTGCTCCTTCAAATTTAGATTCCCAGACTGAACTTCCTTGGATGCTTGTCGTAGAAGCTCACTCATGCCCCGTTGACTTTTGGTCACATACGATGCAACATATGTTGCACATGCATACACATCTAGCACAAATTGAATGTCAATGTTTGCTCTCCATGCTAAAAGAATGTTCTCGTTGTAATTATTCATTCTGGGTTCACATACTTTTCTTTTCAGGAACACTGTAGGAGATTTAAGTGTCGATCTAATAGCCTTTACATACTCTTCCTCTGTCATTTTAAGCAAATCTAAGAAGTCCTTATATGAAATATCCAGATCATTCTCATGTTCATTCAGGAAAGTCTGTATGCATTTGTATTTCTTTCGCAATTCTTCTTTGACTTTTCTTGGTATGTCTTCTTCCAGTGGATACAAGATGGTTGTTTTTTCAAGTGGAGGTTTTGGAAAACCAAACCTACATACTTTCTCCCGTTTCTTTTTGCACGTGTGACTGTGTCTATGATTTTGTAGCCCAATAAGTTCTGTCAAGTTTGTTTTGTCTGTGATGGAGTTGCATGTAATGAATTTGTCAATAAATTCACATACTTCTTCATCCGAGTCTTTTCCAAATGTTGGAGAATCTTTGCACCATACCATCATATGTATATGAGGCGAACCCCTCTGCTGATATTCTACTCTGTAGAAAAAGTCCTGGACTTCAGATAGAGGATGACACTCAGAATGTATAAATGTTGATAGAAATGCTGAAACAGAGTGGTCAAACACTCTTGCGCAAGTTATAGGATCCGACTGAATTAAGCGACATTTCTCATCCCAAGTCATGTCTTCTAATTCTTGATCAGTGTATTTCCTGTGGTCCACAACAGTTCCTAGAATTCTGAGTAGATGAAGCCATCTTGATTCAGCTGCTGACAGGGTTATAAAGAATGTGGCTGGTTCTAATTGCCTGATCATCGCAAAAAGGTCTTTACTGGCTTTTTCAAAGTATGGAGGAGAGCCTCTTATATTTGCCAGAAACTTGTAGGCTTTGTCGTGGAATATCAAGGATTGGACAGCTTCTCCAGTAACATCTTTAACAGTAAGCTGTTGGTCCTGGATCTTTACTTTTCTCAATGCAAGTTGTCCCTGATCTATAAGCGTCTTCATTTGTATCTTTTTTGTTTTAAAGAACAAATTTTCAATGTTACTTGCTGCTCTCCTGTCAGCATTCCTTAGTTCTGACTTTACAATATCACCATATGTCACTCTTACTGTTCTATCCTCATTAGAAGGTCTCTTGTGACCACAGAAAATGCCTGGAAATGCAAGCTCTTCACAGTCTGGCTGAAGAAAAACACTAAGTGGAGCACCTCCCTCAGCTGGGGCAAAGTTATATACCTTGTCTCGCTCTCCAGGTTCTATATAATCTGGGGCAGTCAGCATTGTGTCAGCTTCACCAGACATTTTCTCTCCTTCATCCACTTCATCCCATTCATCATCACTTCCTTCTACTTTGTCCTTGGTTCCCTGTTTGTCAGAGGAAGTGTGTTGCTCATTGTCTTCTTCCTCTGACGAATCATCATCAACGATTTCCTCACTCCAAGAATCATCAAATTGAACATATTGTTTATACAATGGAGCACTTGTAAGGTATTTTGCAGCAGAGCGCACTAGATGAGGACGTATGTTCAATGCGTATACATGATGTTTGTATCGCAATCTACGCTTAAGCTTTGCTTTGATTGTTCCTGTATTTGATTGGAGTCGTGGTAACTGAGTAACTGTACTATCGACATCAGATGGAACAAGAACCATATTTCCTAGAAGTTTTTTCTGTTTTCCTCTTGGTGCCTGATGTATTTTCATGAATGGCAGTATTACAGCAAGCAAGGTCTGTTCTAAAGGATTCAATTCCTGTAATATGCAACTTGCTGGAAATTCCATTTTGTTCATTATAGACATGGGTGGCATTTTCCCTCGCCTAAAATAATTGTAGCAGGTTTTGCAAAGCCACAATTTTCCTTGAATTCCAATGTTCATAGGGCACATTTGAATTAATTCTTTTATATTGTGATTATTTGAAGTTCGCAATGAGTTTGGGATAGGAAGAACACTATGTTTAAACCATAATTGGAAGCAGCTGGTGCAATTATAGATAGGCCCTTCTGATACTTTGTTGTGGAATGTTTCAATGACATCATTAAGAGTTCTTGATGATTTTGATTGCCTTTTCTCTGATTTATTTAGTTTCTCTCTTTCTCTCTCTGCTGTCCTGTAATTTTTGTCCTTTCGTTTTTCTGTTCGAAGTTTGGTTTCTCGTTCCTTCTCTTTGTGTTTGAAAGCACCATCTTTTCTCACTTCTACATGTCTCTCTGTATCTTTCTCTTGTTCTGCTGTACGGTAAGTTTTGTCCTTTCGTTTTTCTGTTCGAAGTTTGGTTTCTCGTTCCTTCTCTTTGTGTTTGAAAGCACCATCTTTTCTCACTTCTACATGTCTCTCTGTATCTTTCTTTTGTTCTGCTGTCCTGTAATTTTTGTCCTTTCGTTTTTCTGTTCGAAGTTTGGTTTCTCGTTCTTTCTCTTTGTGTTTGAAAGCACCATCTTTTCTCACTTCTACATGTCTCTCTGTATCTTTCTCTTGTTCTGCTGTCCTGTAATTTTTGTCCTTTCGTTTTTCTGTTCGAAGTTTGGTTTCTCGTTCTTTCTCTTTGTGTTTGAAAGCACCATCTTTTCTCACTTCTACATGTCTCTCTGTATCTTTCTCTTGTTCTGCTGTCCTGTAATTTTTGTCCTTTCGTTTTTCTGTTCGAAGTTTGGTTTCTCGTTCCTTCTCTTTGTGTTTGAAAGCACCATCTTTTCTCACTTCTACATGTCTCTCTGTATCTTTCTTTTGTTCTGCTGTCCTGTAATTTTTGTCCTTTCGTTTTTCTGTTCGAAGTTTGGTTTCTCGTTCTTTCTCTTTGTGTTTGAAAGCACCATCTTTTCTCACTTCTACATGTCTCTCTGTATCTTTCTCTTGTTCTGCTGTCCTGTAATTTTTGTCCTTTCGTTTTTCTGTTCGAAGTTTGGTTTCTCGTTCTTTCTCTTTGTGTTTGAAAGCACCATCTTTTCTCACTTCTACATGTCTCTCTGTATCTTTCTCTTGTTCTGCTGTCCTGTAATTTTTGTCCTTTCGTTTTTCTGTTCGAAGTTTGGTTTCTCGTTCTTTCTCTTTGTGTTTGAAAGCACCATCTTTTCTCACTTCTACATGTCTCTCTGTATCTTTCTCTTGTTCTGCTGTCCTGTAATTTTTGTCCTTTCGTTTTTCTGTTCGAAGTTTGGTTTCTCGTTCCTTCTCTTTGTGTTTGAAAGCACCATCTTTTCTCACTTCTACATGTCTCTCTGTATCTTTCTCTTGTTCTGCTGTCCTGTAATTTTTGTCCTTTCGTTTTTCTGTTCGAAGTTTGGTTTCTTGTTCCTTCTCTTTGTGTTTGAAAGCACCATCTTTTCTCACTTCTACATGTCTCTCTGTATCTTTCTCTTGTTCTGCTGTCCTGTAATTTTTGTCCTTTCGTTTTTCTGTTCGAAGTTTGGTTTCTCGTTCCTTCTCTTTGTGTTTGAAAGCACCATCTTTTCTCACTTCTACATGTCTCTCTGTATCTTTCTCTTGTTCTGCTGTCCTGTAATTTTTGTCCTTTCGTTTTTCTGTTCGAAGTTTGGTTTCTTGTTCCTTCTCTTTGTGTTTGAAAGCACCATCTTTTCTCACTTCTACATGTCTCTCTGTATCTTTCTCTTGTTCTGCTGTCCTGTAATTTTTGTCCTTTCGTTTTTCTGTTCGAAGTTTGGTTTCTTGTTCCTTCTCTTTGTGTTTGAAAGCACCATCTTTTCTCACTTCTACATGTCTCTCTGTATCTTTCTCTTGTTCTGCTGTCCTGTAATTTTTGTCCTTTCGTTTTTCTGTTCGAAGTTTGGTTTCTCGTTCCTTCTCTTTGTGTTTGAAAGCACTGTCTTTTCTGACTTCTATATGTCTCTCGGTATCTTTCTCTTGTTCTGCTGTCCTGTAATTTTTGTCCTTACGGCGTTCTTTTTTCCTCTTTGCATCTCTTTCTCTGGCAAGAATAACAGCTGTATCTGACTGCTTTGATCTTGCAATTTGCTTCCGAAATGCTTCTTGTGAAACAATTTTCCTCTTTTTCATACTGTCTTTATGTTCAGTTATTTTTCCAGCCCTTTTACGAGACATTTGAGTTTGCTGACGGAACATGTCTTGTTGGTCCAAGTAATTCCAAAACCATTCTGTAGGATTTAGCTCTCTATTCTGAAAGAGGAAATAAATGTTTCTTAAAAAGGGTTTTATTATTAAATTTTACAATAATGTTAGCTTGTCACCGTGGACTTTGAGTATTTAAATCAAAATATGAACATAATTACATAAAGATGATTTATACCTGATTAAGGGACTGAGCATCTCCATGGCTATGTTGACTGGAAGAAGACAGGGGAGTTATATTGTCAAGCTGATGTGGGTTTGCATCAAATGGTCCTCCAGCAGGCTGCAAGATAAAAGAATTGTATGAATTACACGTAATTTCAACATACATGTATCAAATGTATAGAGATATATTTGAGATTCAAAGTTCATTCTTGAATAACTTGGGACCTCATCAAGAAATAAGCATTCTCTCTTAAAAGAAAGCTTGTTCTTTACCTGATACAGAGATGATTGGTCAGACTCATGTCCCTGTGAACTGGAAATGGAAGCAGACTTGCAAGATCTGTGGCCGGCACCCTGGGAAGGTGGACTGGCAGAAGAAAGGGGAGTTTTATTGTCAACCTGATGTGGGTTTGCATCAAATGGTCCTCCAGTAGGCTGTAAGATAAAAGAATTGTTTTAATTTCAACATAAATATATCGAGAAGAATCAAAGTTCATTCTTGAAAACTTGGGACCTTATCAAGAAATAAACATTATCTCTAAAAAGATAGCTTGCTCTTTACCTGATACAGAGATGATTGGTCAGACTCATGTCCCTGTGAACTGGAAATGGAAGCAGACTTGCGAGATCTGTGGCCGGCACCCTGGGAAGGTGGACTGGCAGAAGATAGGGGAGTTTTATTGTCAACCTGATGTGGGTTTGCATCAAATGGTCCTCCAGCAGGCTGTAAGATAAAAGAATTGTTTTAATTTCAACATAAATATATCGAGAAGAATCAAAGTTTATTCTTGAAAAACTTGGGACCTTATCAAGAAATAAGCATTCTCTCTAAAAAGATAGCTTGCTCTTTACCTGATACAGAGATGATTGGTCAGACTCATGTCCCTGTGAACTGGAAATGGAAGCAGACTTGCGAGATCTGTGGCCGGCACCCTGGGAAGGTGGACTGGCAGAAGATAGGGGAGTTTTATTGTCAACCTGATGTGAGTTTGAATCAAATGGTTCTCCAGCAGGCTGTAAGATAAAAGAATTGTTTGAATTAATTTTGATGTAAAAAAAGAGGTATTTTGACTGGTTGTAGAATGAAAGGAGGACTCTGCTGTGCTACTTATTGGCTGAAAAAGAGATATAAATAATGATTTTGATATAAACATGTGGGTATCAGAAGTCATGAAAATTTAAACTGGTAAGATGAAGGATTGATACAGTATACATGTATATGGAAAATAAGAAAATAAAGCATAGAAAGGACTATATACCTGATCCTGCCTTCTCAAACGTTTCTCTTTATTCCGTTGGTCTACTGACTTTCTTCTATACTTTGGCATTCTCACATATTAGGTTCCTTATATTACCTGAAAATATTTATTTCACACTATTTTAACATCTACATCACATAATACATTACATCAATTTTATATATGCACCATAATTGTCTGTTTTGTTCTTGTTTTCTGTAATTTAAATGACCATTTACATTTGAACTAAAGAATTAGTGCTATGCTTGGAAGTGATAGGAAAGGTTCAACATTTGCTGTGAGTGTAATTGACCCTTCCGAACGCTGAAAAAATTGAGAAATTCCATGACCTCACAATGCAATTTCGATGTTTGACTGAGGTTCGAAGCTTGTTTGTCCAAGGTAAAAGCATTGTGATGTCACAAAATTTTGCATTTTTTTCCCGCAATCGGAAGGGTCAATTGCACAGACGTTGGTTTTACATATAGCATATGAATAAACAAATATAATGCATGGTTAATTTAGCCATATATACACATCTATAAGGTACCTAGGCTATATGACTAAAGAAATGATCTCAAACCACAAAAGCGTGCATGCATACAGAAAGATGTGGATACATGTTACCGGCACCACCACGAGGAGGATCCACACATAAAACTAAAAGCAAGAATGGATTGCTTTGTATAATGCCTTATGAGTAGACTTAACCATGCAATGTGATATCTGGCTGTTTTGTTAGAAATGAATTTGGAACAGGAGGTTTACTTTCAACTATTCAGAATGAACATGAATGCAATTGAAATTTCTGTATTCAAGCTAATTTAGATTTCTGTATTCAAGCTACTTTATCTCAATTAAAGAAGCAAAATATCACATTAGCAAAATTGGAGGTTACAATAAAAGTACAGTATTATCAAAATGCAAAGATTCTTTTGTTGTTCTTAAAAGAATATGTGCTTTTCTTTTATTTGTAATTGTTTGTTTGCAATTCTTCAAATGCATAAAAGAATTAGGAATGTTAGTTTTAGAATGACAGGCTGAATTTTACCTTTAACCTCAAATTTTACTTGGTGCCATATGAAAATGGTTTATTATGCAGAAATAGAATTATACATCTATATAATTTATGTCACAACATACTAGCTATAATGGACATAAAAAGTTTTTTTAGGCAGAAAGTCAACAAAATTTAATGAAAAAATATAACACTAGAACATTATGTTTGTCAGAACTGTCTAGCCACAATGCACATTAATAGCCTTTTTGAGCAAATATTGATGAAAATATACAACAAATCATTATCTATGACACAATTTTCTTGCCACAATGTACATAAATAGCAATCTCCTAGGCAAGTAAGGCTTTTTATAGCGAGGTCAAAGTTATCTTTCCTATTGCGAAAGGAAAATTAAGAATACATGTATATGATATGTCTTTCTACTGGGATGTCCTGGGTTTTTTGTGTGGTGGTGCCATTTCGTCTTCATCCTGGGTCATGTCCTTTGCTTTGGGAGTGGAACTAAGCAGTTCTTCATTTCCAGAGTGAGAACTTTGTAAACTGGTAGACGCTGTAGCATTGGAGGCTTGCACTACCTGTTGAGATGCCTCTTGAGAGGACAAGAAGGAGTCTTCATCCATAGAATACAAACTGTTTTCTTTTTTGAGTTCATCAATTTCTTTTTTCAGTCTATAATTTTCTTTCTTTAGAAGAGCAAGATCTTTGCGGTCTTTTGCTGTTTTCTGTGATTCATTTGTTCCTTTTCTTTCTAAAGCCTGTTTTGTAGTAATAATGTCACTTTGTAATTTTTTCCCAATTGATCGTATTTCATGTACAGTTTTTTCGAGGTAACTGGAATGCTCACCTTGAGCTTTCTTGGGGATATTACTTAAAACCCCTTGCAGCTGATACGATTTATTAATCAGCTCTGGTCCATAAAGACCAATGTCTGTAAGATTCTTCTTTAGCTCATCCATCTTTAACTAAAGAGAGAAAATATTAAAATGTAATTTGTCAAAGCAATACTGTATACGTAGAATCATTCTCTGTGTATTAACCTTCCCTACTTTCGCAGTCAGCCTCATACCGCGAAAGTTAAATGCATAATTCAAATTATAATAAGCAGCAGGAGCGGATCCGAGAATTATTGTACAATTGAAATGGTTTACATTTATCAAACCGTGAAAGAAAGTACCAGCGAATGATTCTACTTACACAGTATTAAGTGGAGCATACTATTGCTCTAAAAATATCGATCTGATAATGTTGACCTTGAATGTCAAGAGTTCAAGATTAACCCTCAACTAAATATATACCAATTTTGATCAAAATCCATTTAATTTTGTTTATACTAGAGTTGAATAGTATTAATTGTCAATTTCATCCTCAGACCTGATACCTGAGTGTTCTTTTTAGAAGGACTGCATTTCCTTCTTATTCATTGTTTCAAAAGATGTGACCAAGGTTGTTTTTTTTTTTTTCAAAAAATTAAGGTCAAAATCATGATTCACATGCTACTACTAATGAATCATAATATGCTACAGTTTCATGTGCTACTACAAAGCAATGATGATATGTGAAGTAATATGCAGTATGTATTTGAATAAACAAATATAATGCATGGTTAATTTAGCCATATATACACATCTATAAGGTACCTAGACTATATGAATAAAGAAATGATCTCAAACCACAAAAGCGTGCAAACATATGGCAGAAAGATGTGGATACATGTAACCGGCACCACCACGAGGAGGATCCACACATAAAACTAAAAGCAAGAATGGATTGCTTTGTATAATGCCTTATGAGTAGACTTAACCATGCAATGTGATATCTGGCTGTTTTGTTAGAAATGAATTTGGAACAGGAGGTTTACTTTCAACTATTCAGAATGAACATGAATGCAATTGAAATTTCTGTATTCAAGCTAATTTAGATTTCTGTATTCAAGCTACTTTATCTCAATTAAAGAAGCAAAATATCACATTAGCAAAATTGGAGGTTCATTTCAATAAACATGATAAAAGTATGATTCTTTTGTTGTTTTGTTGACCTTTTCCTTTCTTTATGTAATTTTACATACATACATTTGTATGTTATCCAAATCTGTTGCAGAAGTGATTGGGGATACTGGAGCATGAATTACTGGCTACATTAACCTCAAATTTTACTTGGTGCCATATTAGAGAAAATGAAAGGGCACTCTGCGGCAATTTGTGTAGAATATGCAAGAAAAGATAAAATGCTAACTCAATGTTTAACTTATCTGCACTCCATGTAAAAATTCAGCTTCCCTGATGATGTCTTATAGTAAAAAATCATGACGTCGAAACGCGAACTCGATATGTAACTTACCTCTACAAAACTCCATGTAAAACATAAGCTCGAAACGCGAACTCGATATGTAACTTACCTCTACAAAACTCCATGTAAAATATCAGCTTCCCATATACCCGTTATATATGTCAAAGAACATCCTGTCTGCTTAAAGTATACAAATTTTCAAAACATTTGATTCAAAAATAGATTTTTCAAGAATTTTATTAAAATCTTATGTCCCATAACTATAACCCCCCTCCCATTACGCATAATATCTCCGTTATGCAACAAAAAAATTAAAAACCCGTTACACATGTCAAAGAACATCCTTTCTACTTGAAGTATACAAAATTTCAAAACATTTCGACCAGAAATAGATTTTTAAATAATTTTTAAATATTTTAGTATATTTTCACTGTATTTTAAAAATCTAAGTCCCATAACTCTGTAACGACAAATCGGATGAACATAAAAATCGAAAGGCGGCTTCCTCTCCATAGTCCAATCATAATGTAAGAATATCATGAAAATCTGTTGACGCATATTCAAGTTATTGCGTTCCATGATGCTATATTTTGCCCTTAGCTTAACATGTAAGTGTATATAACCTCCCCCCCTCTCATTTCACATAATATCTCCGTTATGCGACAAAAAATTAAAAACCCGTTACATATGTCAAAGAACATCCTTTCTACTTGAAGTATACAAAATTTCAAAACATTTCGACCAGAAATAGATTTTTAAATAATTTTTAAATATTTTAGTATATTTTCACTGTATTTTAAAAATCTAAGTCCCATAACTCTGTAACGACAAATCGGATGAACCTGAAAATCGAAAGGCGGCTTCCTCTCCACAGTCTGATCACTATGTATAAATTTCATAAAAATCCGTTGACGCGTATTCAAGTTATTGCGTTCCATAGGCGGACGGACAGACGGACAGACGGACAGACGGACGGACTTCGCCATACCATAATACGTCCCGTCAAATGACGGGCGTATAAAAAACAAAGATTTTTCGGTTTTGCCTTGATTCATATTAAAGTATACTGAAATCTATGAATGCTTTTGAATAGTATTGATTTCATCTCAAATACATGAAACGTACAGTTAAAATCGTTTTAATCCAATATTTATCAATTCAAGTGAGTTGTGCAGAAATGTGGCAAGTTTGTTTTCCAAAAAGCAGTGTATGGTGTATCAAACCTCATGACCCAGTGAAGCCACTTGAACAAATAATTTTCAGTGAATATGCTGAAATGCGGCGCTTCTTGCCTATGCATATTTCAACAGGCGAGAAGGAGCGTCGCATTTCAGCATACGCTGTTCAACAACTCAAGTGGTTTCTCTAGGTTTCGTAGTTTGAAACAAATTAAAAGGCCCATGAAATTGTTAAGCTTGTCCAACTAGCAGACCTACGACATCGTTATTTACTGTTAACAAATTGTTTTACCTCATCAAAGGTCTGTTACACGGACAAGTTGTTAGCGGAGAGAGTTCATGAAATGTATCGGTTGCATAGGATTTGCCGACAAAAAGTTATTTGGTCCGATAAAAACTCATCATGTATCTATTATTTGAACAGATAAAAATTCCCAAATGTCTTATCACAGGAACCTGTCATTTTATGAGAGAAAATGTTTTATTATTCACAACCTCAGGCCTCTGTGTTCCTCTTAGAAATATTATACATACAAGATGTCGAACACAGTGGCTTTTGTAAATAATAATTTATTTACTCTATTTTAACAACAGCTTTCTGTGGTCCAACATTTCATAGGAAGATTTCAGGAACTCTGAACTGAATTATTTATTTCAAGAATTTCAGATATTAAATGTCCAATGCATTCTCAAAATCCGGAGGAAGAGATTACTCATTAGACGTTTCTTCAAGAAATCAGTCCGTAAATTACTTCATCTAAGAGAGTCTAAGACAGAGGAAATTCGAGCAAACTTTATGCATGATAACAAGTATATGCAAGTGTTCCAAGTACATGAATGATAACCATTATGAAAGTGTTCGAAGTATAATGCACATTTCATTAAATAAAAATCTATTCCGTTTGCACTGTATCTCCTGAAATGTATCGCAGTACTAAAGATATCACATTTCTACATGGGGAATCCCCTTCGGGTACACGGCAAAACATGGCCGCTTTTGAAATCTTGTTCCCGACTTTAAAAATAAAATTCTAAATAAGTATAAAGAATTTAAATAATTGAATCATATCACATAAAAGGTCAATCAATAAGACATTGAAGCATGTGTCACTTGTTGAATTATCAGCTGTAACTATAGATGAAAGGTCGATCAAAAAATGATTAATCATACAAAGAAGGTTTTTTTTCCTGTAGTTGCACCTGAAACATTGGGCATGGAAAACATACATTATACTTATGTACAATCTTAAAAAATATTCCTTGAAAATCCAAAAGTGGTTATCTTGACAAAATTCTTTCACTTGTAGGGTACCATGCATGAGTACCTCATACCTACAAATTGTCATGACAATCTGAAGAGTGGTTATAGAAAAGAAGCAGAAAATGTATGAAAATCACCCCCCCCCCTTCCTTTTTACATAAGAAAAAAATTCATAAAAAATAAAAAGAAATAAAATTTAAGCATAAAATACATATCAAAGCATTAAGTAAGTTAAATATGATAAATATGTAGTAAATGAGTGTGTAAAATCATACACTTATTGAGTTATTTAAAGAAATAGTGCAAAAATGTGCATTTCTGACTAAGTCCGAAAAGACGTCAAAAACGCGTCAAAAATTTGACTTCGAAGTGGAACCAAAAATAACAACACTTCTTAAGACATCTCTCTAGATCATCCTGATGCTTTCGGTTTGTCGATACATGCTTCGGTTCTGAAGAAGAAGTTTGTCAAAGGAGGGTACCCCCCGTGACCTACTTTTGGCTGTGGTGGCGCCACCTAATGACAGATCCGGACGAAAAACAACAACACTTGTAGGGAACCATGAGTACTTCATACCTACCAAGTTTCATCAAAATCCCTTCAGCCGTTCTGGAGAAGAAGTTTAAAATGTGAAAAGTTTACGACGACGGACGACGACGTACGACGACGACGGACGACGGACGACAGACGCAACACTATGACAATAGCTCACTTGAGCCTATGGCTCAGGTGAGCTAAAAAGGGCATGGGATTTTCAGAGAGAGAGAGAGCTTTTCTATGTACACAAGATTGTCTCCCATAGTTTTACATTTTACACTTAAAAATATCGCAATCTCCTTTAAAATTGCATATTTTTAGCAAAAAATGCCAATTCCTTTTGGTAAGTCTTTTTGACATGCATGTTTCGAAAATGAATCCTCATCAATGGTACATCAAGTAAATAATGATTCAAAGATGACAAAATAATTAAAAAGTATAGCACCCACATGAAATCAGACAGCTTTTTCGTCAAAAGTGAGCGGCATCAAATTTTTATAGTATTATCTATTCTGAGGCGTTATCAAATGAAAAATGTCACCAACTGCTTACCTCCATATTTTTTTTCTTCTAAAAATTCAGAATGATAAGCGTTTGTGCATCTGACTTAATTTAAGTAAACTTCTTCCACGTCTATCAATGAGACGATTTTAACCTTAAAAGATGAATTCAAATGAGTTAAAGAAGATCCTGACGATAATCTCTACAGCACCCACAATAGAGCACTAATATAAACTGAGCATCGACGGACCCCTAGCAAGCTAGAGGTGGAACCAGGTGTCCGGGAGGAGTAAGAATCCCCTGTTGACTAGCCGCACCCGCCGTCGATGTTCATGCTCGAAAAAAACATGAACTGCACTGTCTGATGGCGATCATGTCACAACTAAAGTACAGGTCCGTGTAAGAATCAGGCAGATGAAATACCTTCACATTACTCTTTCGAAATGTGCTCAGATAAACCCTTCCCGAACGAATTTTCTACATATTTTGATGGTGAAAAAAAGTAATGAGGGCACTATATTTGGTTGAATTGTACAGAGAAATTTTCCCGCCATTTTCCCCTTCATAATCCTTTATAAATGGTAAAAGTTAAAAGGTGTTTTCTGTTTCCAAAACGACCCGCTCGCATGCTAACAGTCATTGTTTCCTTCCGTTTTTTATGTGGCCACATGAAAACAAAAGATTCATACTTTTACATCTTTTACAAAACACTTACACGGATATACAGAAAGAATATGAACTTGTTGTTTTGATGTGGTCAAGTCTAATTTTGCTATAACATGTGGAGATATATTGGTTTTTTGTTTATGAAATTTTGTTAATATATCGATCAACACAATTTTTCACGGAAGTCTATTTATAGCACTATTTTTAAAACCGGGGGTTCCCTCAAACACGAATGAACTCGTTGCTGAAAATACAATTTGATGATGTTTGCTTATCATTTAAAGGGTACCATTTCTTTTCTACTTACTCAAAAATTAACAGTACAGGTAGAATGGCTCAGATTGCTCCTTATTCCAAAGATATAGAGAGACGATCGTTCGCTGTTTGAATCATGGCGGCTGCCATAACTTGTTTTGGCATACGTATCACTGCGAAACCCTCCGACTTACGAAATATAGTGTGGTGATAGATTGTTTTTAGATCCAAGAAAACAGTCTGTTTTCAATAAATAGATGATAATAAAATGATAAGAAATGAATCTTATATTTTTTCTGTTGATGCAGGTTGATGCAACGCGGATTGATGCAGTTTTCTGTCCAATTTTTATGGTGATACTTGCATCAACAGAAAAAATATAAGATTCATTTCTTAAAAATGCAAGCTTCCTTTTACCAATATTAGTAACAATTATAATATTTTTATTTTTATACTTCGGAATTAGCAACGATTTTGGGCCTAGAAACCGCCCCTTGTCCTTAAGAGGTATAATCAAATTATTTCAGTTTCTATAACACTTGAATCATCATAGAATATTGATTTTCTCCAAATTATTTTGTTGAAGTGGGTCCCATATAGCCACCATCTACAGCAGTTATGACAACGACGGAAAGAGCCGATAATTTTTTTCAATAAAGTACGTGTATGAATTTATCTAAAATGTTTAATGACCCATGGGCAGAATCCGGGCAAAGTGCTGACGCTCGGGCACTATTCCTTCCAAAAGCAACACTATGAGAGAATAGTACCCACACAAACGCACACTAATAGGTAATAAACCATAAACCGCTAAAGGCTGTAAGGCCGGATTGCGAAGTGTTTGTATTAGATGATGTATACATTTTGGCGCAGACAGAAAGGTCAAAGGTCATTAAAATACTACTGCACAATGAAAAAAAGCTATTGTCATAAGGAATCTAAATGTGAAATATCAAAGCCCTATCCCTTATAGTTCAAAAGTAGGTCAAAGGTCAATGTCAAGGTCATTTTATCAAAAGTCATGATATCAAATGAAAGGTCTGGTAATGAGGATACTACAACTGAAATATCAAAATCCTACCTCTTATAATTTAAAAGTAGGTCAAAGTTCAATGTCAAGGACACTAGGTCAAAATTCATGATATCGAATGAAAGTTCTGGTCATGAGGAATCTATATGTGAAATATCAAAAGCCTACCTCTTACAGTTCAAAAGTAGGTCAAAGGTCAATGTCAAGGTCACTAGGTTAAAAGTCATGATATCAAATGAAAGTTCTGGTCAGGAGGAATCCATATGTGAAATATCAAAACCCTACCTCTTATAGCTAAATGTAGGTCAAAGGTCAATGTCACTAGGTCAAAACTCATGATATCAAATAAAATATCTGGTCATTAAGGTTCTGCATGTGAAATTTCAAAGCCATAGCCTCTATAGTTCATGAGATATAGCCTAGATTTATTATTTTCAAAAGTAGGTCAATCTCCAAGGTCAAAACTTTTGGTATCCATGGTAAGGTCTTGTGACAAGACATACATATGTGAAATATAAAAGCCCTATCATTTACCATTCAAAAGTTATGGCCTAGGTTAAAGTTTTTCAAAAGTAGGTCAAACCCCAAGGTCAAGGTCACAAGGTAAAAATGTTTGGTATCCATGGAAAGGTCTTGTCACAAGAAATGCACAAGTGAAATATGAAAGCCCTATCACTTACCATTCAGAATCTATCGCTAAGGTTAAAGTTTTTCAAAAGTAGGTCAAACTCCAAGGTCAAGGTCAGTAGGTCAAATTTTGTTGCGGTGTCTGATTCGTCTCATCATGGTATATCACCATGTCAAGTTTCAAGTTGCTCCTCCAAACAGTTTTCTCCCAACGGACTTAAAACGCAACAGACGGACGGACAGACGGAATTCGCCATTTCATAGACCGGATTTTGCTTCGCAATCCGGCCAAAAAGGGGAAGAGATGGGGTCCAGCTTCATTATGTGAGCTTTATAATTGAAATAACTATGATTTTTGATATTTGGAAGAAGAAATTAGCTTGTTGTCTTGAGAAAAGCCCATTATTTCCTTTGTATACCTCATATGTATAGTATGACCGGATGTGAGAGTAAGAGATCATGTGACTAGCCATGGGCAAAGAAAAGAGTGCTGTATATAGGTAAGAAAACTTTGACGTCATATTTCTCGAATTGCATCAGGTGAAAATTCAAATAAATTGCACATATCATAGAATGAGATGTACACAATAAATAGACACACAGTTTATTAAGAAAATCATTTGAGAAAGATGTCAATTTGAGTCACTTTGAGGGGTAATGCCCCATTCCCATGTCATCTTCTAAGGTTCTGCTATAACTTTGAGCAGCATGTCTGACAGACAAGATTTGTCCAGACGAAATCTGCTTGTGCCCCACTCCTTGCCGACATTTTCCTTTACTCGTACGAAGCTGAATTCATTCAATCTTTGGTCTCTGAAGGGAAAAGATACTTAGCTTCTAACTTCAACTTCACTTACAGATACATAGACGATGTGTTGTCCATCAATAATAAAAAAAATTCGCGGATTACCTCAGCAGTGTTTATCCTTCGGAGCTTCAAGTCAAAGAAACTACAGAGACAAATAATTCAGCATCCTATTTGGACATAATTTTGTCCTACGACACTGATGGTCACATGAACACCTCACTCTATGACAAACGTGACGACTTCAATTTCAGCATTACAAACTTTCCTTTTTTGAGTAGCAACATCCCTTCATCGCCTGCTTATGGAGTGTTCATATCTCAGTTGATACGCTATGCCAGAGCAAGTACCAAATATACGAATTTTGTTCTGAGAGCTAGGCGTCTTTCTGATAAGCTTCTCAGTCAGGGATATGTTAGTGACCGACTAACATCGTCACTGAGGAAGTTTTACGGTCGATATGGGGAACTCGTCATACACTATGATGTCCTACTCTCCAGAATGGTGGATGGTATTCTGTCATAGACCAATTGAACCATCCAACCAAAGATTGTACTCTATGTCTTCCGAAATGGAAGTAACCGGATGTGACAGTTCTACCGAAATGATGCGACGGGTGTTGCATGCAAGCAGGAGATGTTTACTCTTCCTGGGCATCTGGTCTCACTCCCATATCGGGAGTTTGCATCTTTTCATATGGTGGAGGTTTTTTTTGTTTGCTTTGGTTCCTGTTTTATCCTGATTTTGTATGCCTTCGGTTTCTGATTTTCTGAATTGTCGATTTTGTGCTATATACAGGGATATGGTCATTATCCATATTTATCATCCCACTGTCCAGAACGGTGGATGAAATTCTGTCATAGACCATTTGAAGCATCCAACCAACGATTGTACTCATATCTTCCGAAATGGAAGTAACCGAATGTGACAGTTTTACCGAATCTGATTTTCTGAATTGTCGATTTTATGCTGAATACAGGGATATGGTCATTATCCATATTTGTCTTTATAGAAGTAATCGGCAATAAGAGTACTTTTTATGGATATGTAGCTTTATATTGTAGGAGCAATATAGAATTATTAATATAACTTGCATGCCTTTCATTCTCAATTATCAATGGCCAATACCGTGTAGTACAGCCTTTACTAATTGAATAGATTCTGTGCCTATAGGTCTGTCTTTTGTAAGACTTATCGGATATAAAGGTAGGATCTCGTTCTTCTGAGCCTCACGCAACTTGCACAATCACTAGTACCTCCGTAACGAGACTTGTACGGTCCATAGTATTCCAAACTTCCGTAGGAGTATACAAGCAGAGCAGCCGTTTAGGCGATAATTCTTTTCATTTACATGACGGGCTCGTTTCATGTGCCAGGTACCCGGTTTACTCCTGAAAGGAGAGGGTGTAACGGAGTGTAAAGCAACTTGCCCAAGGTTACAATGGTTTTGGAATGACTGGCGACGGTGAGATTTGAGCTACTTGTTCAGGATTATATTACACAACGGCTGGAATCATAATTGAGGAAGTTCTTCGATCGGTCGCTACGAGGATGAAATAAAAGCATAACAGATCCCCCTTTCCAGAATGATCAGTGGCATTCTGGATTGCGATTGAATGGCTGTCATCATTACCAAAGAAGACATATTTACCTGATATGTACATGTACATCAATTTGTACATCGAGACATTCACAGTATCAGTAAACAGTATCAAATTTTGCTTAAAAATTTAAAGTTCACCAATAATTTTTTCTGCAATTAATCTTTTCGATAATTTCTTCAAGGGGAGATAACTTCTAAACATGACCCCATTCAAAATATTTCTGATTTCAATATCTACTGGGATAGTATAAAGGTTTTTAAAGAAAGGGGGGATCTCAAACAACACTAGGTTGCAGCACCCACAGCAAAACCCCAAAACACCAAATGCAGAAACACAGAACAGACATCCACAGAAAGAGACGCAAAAGGGACAAGGAACACCAACTCACTCCATAAAAATATCGAACATAAAAGACCACACATCAACCAACGAGACCAATGGGCGACCGATGTCGACTTAGGACGGCCATCTGCCACGTAAATAGCAGATGGTGTAGTTATCATGGATTACGTGCGCACAACCCTCCCACTATTCCGATTTCACAGAGGTCTGGAAGAACGTACAATTATGGTGTAAATCAACCTCCTTACTGTTAGATGACCACGCATAAACAAGACCGCAAAACACAGGGGTCCAAGCAACACAGATGAATATGTAAATGGATATAAAAAGAGGACGTACGTAATACAGTCCGTGCTCTGCCGGCTGTAGCGAGCTCATATATGTTATCACCCGAGGACTCCGACTGACATTCAGGGAGGACAGGTGGTCGGGACCCCGTCTTCTTTAAAGAGGTTTGGACAGGGCCTGTCATGGAGTCCCGTCGTCACAGTCAGTCGGAGTGCAAGTCTTAAGAATGCGCTCCTACAAGACTGTAGATTGGTCAAGTGCCAATGAGAAATATGGATAATGACCATATCCCTGTCTACAGTACAAAATCGATAATTCAGAAAATCAGAAACCGAAGGCATACAAAATCAGGATAAAACAGGAACCAAAGCAAACAAAAACAAAAACCTCCACCATATGCAAAGAAGCGAACTCCCGATATGAGAGTGAGACCAGGTGCTCAGGAAGAGTAAGCATCTCCTGCTTGCATGCAACACCCGTCGATTCAATTCGGTAGAACTGTCACATCCGGTTACTTCCATTTTGGAAGATATAGAGTACAATCTTTGGTTGGATGGTTAAAATGGTCTATGACAGAATATCATCCACCATTCTGGATAGCGGGACATCATAGTGTATGACGAGTTCCCCATATCGACCGTAGAACTTCCTCAGTGACGATGTTAGTCGGTCACAAACATATCCCTGACTGAGAAGCTTATCTGAAAGACGCCTAGCTCTCAGAACAAAATCCGTATATTTGGTACTTGCTCTGGCATAGCGTATCAACTGAGATATGAACACTCCATAAGCAGGCGATGAAGGGATGTTGCTACTCATAAAAGGAAAGTTCGTAATGCTGAAATTGAAGTCGTCACGTTTGTCATAGAGTGAGGTGTTCATGTGACCATCAGTGTCGTAGGACAAAATTATGTCCAAATAGGATGCTGAATTATTTGTCTCTGTAGTTTCTTTGACTTCAAGCTCCGAAGGATAGATACTGCTCAGGTAATCCGCGAATTTTGGATTATTGATGGACAACACATCGTCTATGTATCTGTAAGTGAAGTTGAAGTCAGAAGCTAAGTATCTTTTCCCTTCAGAGACCAAAGATTGAATGATTTCAGCTTCGTACGAGTAAAGGAAAATGTCGGCAAGGAGTGGGGCACAATTGGTCCCCATTGGAATTCCGACAATTTGCTGGAAGACCTTTCCTCCAAACACCACAAAAATGTTGTCGATCAGAAAGTTTAACATCTGAATAATGTCTGTTTCAGTGTACTTATTTTCAGAATCTGACTTTTCTTTTACAAAGTAGGTTTTGTCATAGTTAACAACAATAAATTTGTATTTGCGATTACCGTTCTTACTTGTAAACGCGTTACTTATAATTTTTGCGAGTCTTTCTTTCAATTTAGAATGTGGAATTGTAGTGTAAAGTGTCGAAAAATCAAAGGCTTTGATCGAATGGACTCTACTAAAATGAGTGGATTTCAGATGTTCTAAAAGTTCCTTCGAATTCTTTAAAATCCACATCTGGTTGATACCACTGCGAGAATATACTGTCGAACAATATTTTTGTAGCCCAGATTTGATTTCAGATAAAACTTTGGTGAGTAAGATCGATACAGATTTGGTGGAACATTTTGAGGAACCAGCGACGAAACGTTGTTTGTACGGATTCTTATGCATTTTAGGTATGCAGTATAAGTATGGTAAATCTAAATCTAAATTGGTAGTGTCGAAGCCAAAGGAAGCAAGAGCTGATTTGTGGTTATCTATTATTTCAGAGGCAGAAAGGTTTGTTGGGGTGTTAGTGGGATTTCCAGGTGTCGAATTTAAACCCAACTCTTTAACTAGACTGTCGAAATAGTACTTTTTGCAAGTAAATGTGTAATTATTTGAGGCTTTGTCCACTGGTGTGATGACATAATGTTCTTGGAGGTAGGTAAGTTCTGTGATAACATCAGGGTCTTTGAATATAGACACGAATCTGGTGTTCACAGTTGATTTTAATCGGTTAATTCTAGATAAAAGTAACCCTCTGATTGATTTTATCCATTCGGAAAGGGTGTCGAGCTGTACATCCTCTTTCTTTGCCCAACGTCTTGCATATTCCTCGCAAGAGTCCATGATAATTTTGACATTTTGGTTCCATGTAAAGGACATACTTTCTCTGTATTTGGGACCCTTTTTTAACAATTCTCTCAATTTGTCGTTCTTGACTATACTAAGGTCACCAGTAATAACGTGTCCACAAGGAGAGTAGTTGAAATCCGATGAAGAACATTCGCAGGAAAGTGGATGTAGTGAGGGATTACTTAAATCAATACACTGCAGGAATCGTTTTTAATTGTAAATTTTAGATGCAACTGTTGGTGTGTAGCTATAGGAAATACAAGGAGTTTCTTTTCTTTTGAAATATGGTGGGATTTTTTCTGTGACAGTTTTGTGATTCAAAATTTGACCAAGATTCAAATTATCAATACCTTTGTTTGCAAATCTTACTTTAATGAAAGGGCGGTTTGTTTTCTCCTCTGATTTATCTGATCTAACTGCTTGAAATAAACGAAAAGTAGAAATGTCCAAGATGACTCCTTGTAGTCTGTATTCTGGGGAACGTGTATCGGTATATGCGAGGTCCTTCGTATAATCGTAGATTTCGTGTAACTTCCGTAAAGGAACAGAGTATAATTTGGTACGAATATAATGCAGGCCTAGAGGCTCATTCAAAAATGGAACCAAGTCATCGAAGGAGAAACTATGTATCTCAGGCCTATTATATTTTCGAATGCCATGACTTCGAGGTCTTCTTTGTGATCTGTTGAATAAGCTAGTCACATTTACCGATTGACAACCGGGACTTGTTAAGTTTCCTATAGTGCTGATGTTATCGTTGCACCCATAGGGCGCTGCAGTGTTAAGATTTTTTATCCAGAACTCTTCTCTGTTGCGACGGAGAGGTGTGCTCAAATTGGGATTGTTTGTGGGGTGATATATTTTCTCCAGGATTCTGACTCTCATAGATAAAACAGAATGATCCGCCTGGTCAAAATGTCGATAAAGGAGTTGACTTCCTTTATTATTTTTTTTGACCGGTGTCCTGACATTCTTTTTCGGAGCTGGCCTTTGGTTTCGCCCACATAAATCAATCCACAAAGTGAGCACTCTATTCCGTACACAACATTAGATGTCATGCAGTTAAGGTTTTCAAAACTATGCGTGTTAAATGTTTGTTTTGTGAGATTACTTAAGAATGAAGTGTCTGTTATTAGGATGTTACAAGTTTTGCAGTTCTTCATGCCACACTTAGAAATTGAGCAATCGCTTGGTGAAAATAGGTGCTCTTTTAGTATATCGACCACTTCAATCTTACAGGGCTTGATTTTAATATACCCATCTGCATGTTTATACCAAAACTCATGGTTGTTACTAACTACAAATGTTTCATCTCTAATGTCGTGTAAGCTAATTCTAGGGACACCTAAGTTACCTGTTGCGTATGTGTCCGTAGACGCAACAGGTTGGGGCCTTTTTATAGTGGGCGACGCCCCAGCCACTTTGTAGGTTTCTTGAGTTCTATCCATTTAAACAAAAGACTGCTCGACAAGTGCCCTCGGGGACAATTTGTCCACCAGCAGTGACACATGAACAGTGGTAAAAATGACAAATATGGATAATGACCATATCCCTGTCTACAGTACAAAATCGATAATTCAGAAAATCAGAAACCGAAGGCATACAAAATCAGGATAAAACAGGAACCAAAGCAAACAAAAACAAAAACCTCCACCATATGAAAATAAGCGAACTCCCGATATGAGAGTGAGACCAGGTGGCCAGGAAGAGTAAGCATCTCCTGCTTGCATGCAACACCCGTCGCTTAGTGTCCGTCTGGTGACATTAGGATCATATCCACGGTAAAGAAGGCGTTTGATAACTCTGACGCATTTTCGATAGTTATGCTGTCTACCTTTGATCCTTCTTATTTTGTTAATTATGCCACCATTAAATGCAGGTTGTGAAATACCTAAAGTAATATACTCTGTTGCTTGTATGGGTCCGAATTTTAAAAGAAGTTGATTATAATTTTTGTAAAATTTCCAGAAGGTCTTTACTTGTTTGTGAAAGCGAAAACCTTGACCTAAAAGTTTCTTTGTAATATGTAAATTTCTGCTATGAAAATCCAAAATATCAGTACATGCTATAGTATACCGGATGAGCTGTGAAATGTAGATACCGTATGACGGTAATCTAGGGACATCACCGTCAAGCCAGGGGAAATTTTCTATGTTGAATCCAAAATCATCTCGTTTGTCATACACACTTGTATGAATTTCTCAATTGACAATTTTGATATTTAGGTCCAAAAATGATGTTTCTGTGTTTGTAACGTTTGCCTTGTTTAGCCCTCTAGTGCCCACACCTATTTATACTTGACGGAGAATCATGATTTTTTTCCATATTGATATGTTACCCAAATGTAAGAACAAAACCTAAGAAATTTTTCAAAAATTCCCTCTCTAACAATTTTTGGGTATGTATCATATATGATACATCGGGCATTAGTGGAATTCCTAAATCTTCAATTTATTTCTTATCCTTTTATTTATTCAAAATTTAAACGAATAATAAACTTTCCCATCTCAATGCGCATAGAATGAAATATGAACAAAAAACAAATTTGATAGATGAAATACTTTTTTTGATAAATTTCATTTTCCCATGATTTTTATGTCTCAGCTGCCGAATGTATCAAATATGATACAGTCATTTTCGGGATATAATTTCTTGTAGAAAAATCCAAAATGGAGACAACTCCTTTAGAAAGCGTATACCCTGGTGTAAGGTTAAGCAATAAATGCTGATTGAGTTACTCTTTTTTTCAAAACAAATGAAGTACAGACAAGCAAACTTGTTGTATCATACTTGATACGTGAGGCACTAGAGGGTTAGAGTCAATTCTTGTGGATAAATTACATTTTTATACTTTTCAAATACAGGATTATCGATAGTAAGAATATCATCCAGGTACATGTACCTAGAAGTACCAATGAAACATTTCACATCATCATGTTTTCTTTGCTTTTTAAGATTTTGAATAAATTCTTTTTCATATGTGAATAAAAATAAATCTGCAACAAGAGGGGGCACAATTTGTACCCATAGGAATCTTGTAAATTTGTACCCATTAAAATATCATATGACACCGAGAAATATTAAAAGATGAATACATCAAATGTCAACGTTTTTTGTATGATTTCTCTCATTACTCTTTGAATACCTTAAGTCAAGATCCAAATAAAATATATGCCCTCTAGGCTGTTTACAAAGATTTTAAACATTTCTAACCTGTAACCTTGACCTTTTACCTATGTCTTTGAAAATACATAAGGCTTGATTTGGCAAATTAGTGTATGAAGCTTGAAAGAGATCCGATAAAAATGCATCTTCGATGCTGTATACTATATAATAGAAAAGTGGCGTACACACAAAGAACACCTGAAAATATGTAACAAGACAACACTGCATAATATACCCGTCGTTTTTTCTTGTCATAATCAATGACAAATATGGACAACGACCATAGCCAAATACACAGTACAAAATCGATAATTCAGGAAATCACAAACCGAAGGAATACGAAATCAGGATAAAACAGGAACCAAAGCAAACAAACAAAAACCTCTACCGTATGAAAAGAAGCGAACTCCCGATATGGGAGTGAGACCAGGTGTCCAGGAAGAGTCAACATCTCCTGCTTGAATGCAACACCCGTCGCTTCAATTCGGCAGAAATATCACATCCGGTTACTTCAAATTCGGAATATTCAAGTATAGTCTGTGGTTGGATGGCCCAAATGGTGTAAGACATATTCTAATATGACATGAAATTTTCTCCCTATATGTACCATAGAACTCGCCTGGTGTAAAATCTCCAACAAACTTCCAGTGCGCGAAGCTCAGCCAATTCACGTGCTATATATTAGAATAGAAATAACAACTAGCTACCCATGATTTATTGTCCAGTAATTCCACTCGTCGCATGAACCAATCAAATTATCACTGAGCCGCGAAGGTGATAATTTGATTGGTTCATGCGACGAGTGGAATTACTGGACAATAAACCACGGCTAGCTAAGTTGTTATTTCTTAAATATCATTCACCATTCTGGACAATGGGACATCATAATGTATGACGGGTTCCGCGTATCCACCGTAGAACTTCCTCAGTGACGATGTTAGTCGATCACAAAAGTATCCCTGAATGAGAAGCTTATCTAAAAGACGCCTAGGTCTCAGAACAAAATTTGAATATTTGCTTCTTGCTCTGGCGTAACGTATATATTGGGATATGAACACGCCATAAGCAGACTATGAAGTGATGTTGCTAGTTTGTGATGCTGAAACTGAAGTCGTCATATTTGTCATAGAGTGAGGTGTTCATGTGACCGTCAGTGTCATAGGACAGCGATGTCCAAATATGAAACTTGAATTATTTGCCACTGTAGTTTCTTTGACTTCTCCGACGGATAGATTCTGCTAAGGTAATCCGCGAATTATGGATTATTGATGGACAGCACATTGTCTATATATCTGTAAGTGAAGTTAAAGTCAGAAGCTAAGTATTTTTTCCCTTCAGAGACAAAAGATTGAATGATTTCATCTTCGTACGAGTAAAGAAAAGTGTCGGCAAGAAGTGGATCACAAATGGTCCCCATTGGCATTCCGACAATTTGGTTTAAACAGTATTTATTTCATAAATCTTGTGCAAATGGTATATGGTTACAAGAGATACATATTCGGGATCGAGCAACAAGAGAACCCTTTTATCAAGCTCTCTCCCTATCAACAATTAAAGTACAATATATATCATAACAGACGACAATGGAACGTCAACTGAATAAACCTAATATCGAATCAACAATGAGCAAAGTGAGTGAGAGATAAGAAAGAGTGCAAAAAAAGAAATTCCGACAATTTGTTGGAAGACCTTTCCTCCAAACACCCCACAGTTGTTGTCGATCAGGAAGTTTAAAATCTGAATATTATCTGATTCGAACTCAGTGTACTAGTTTTCAGAAACGAACAAAAGTAGTTTTGTCATAGTTAACAACAATAATAACAAATATGGATAATGACCATATCCCTGTATACAGCAAAAAATCGATAATTCAGACAATCAAAAACCGAAGGCATACAAAATCAGGATAAAACAGGAACCAAAGCAAACAAACAAAAACCTCTACCATATGAAAAGAAGCGAACTCCCGATATCGGAGTGAGACCAGGTGCCCAGGAAGAGTAAGCATCTCCTGCTTGCATGCAACACCCGCCGCTTCAATTCGGTAGATTTGTCACATGCGGTTACTTCCATTTCGGAAGAAATAGAGTACAATCTTTGGTTGGATGGTTCAAATGGTCTATGACGGAATATCATCCACCATTCTGGAGAGTTCCCCATATCGACCGTAGAACTTCCTCAGTGACGTTGTAAGTCGGTCACATACATATCCCTGACTGAGAAGCTTATCTGAAAGATGCCTACTTGCTGAACAAAATCCATATATTTGGTACTTGCTGAACAAAATCCGTATATTTGGTACTTGCTTGAACAGAATCCATATATTTGGTACTTTGCTATTTGAAAGTTTAGGTAACACGGAAAAAGACGAAACAGAAACCTTAGAAACAGAGCTAGAATACATCGTACCCTCAGAGATCTACTAATAATTGCACGCAACGGCGGCAGACATGAACTGCTTCATGCTCTCTCATCAATTCCAGCAGTTCAATTGAAATCTATCTTGGATGAAGCAGAGGTTGCATTCTTAAGAAATACTGATTGATTCAAACTTATATCATTGTTGCATTCGCACAAAATGACTTTTTCTGTCATTAAAGACATTCCCCCTAAAAGACGATTCATAACGAGAAAACAAGCACTCCCCCTCAAGTTTCAACTTCACTGTCACCTACAAAATCACCTATACTTGTCACTGCTGCTCAATCTACAACCACACCTCCGTAAGTTTAAAAACAAGTTAATGTTGATCTATGGATCAATGATACCCCGCCCGGCATATTTTAGCTGTAAGCAACGTATAGCAAGTTTGAAGGGGCACAATTCAACAAAATTGAGGAACATGACCCTTTATTTGAACTAAACCTGTATATCTCAATGTAAAGCTATCTCTAAGAAATGAATATATTCCCTGTGACAGTTTTCATTTAAATGTCAAGCAAACACAGAATATTGATTTTTTCCAAGTTTGAAGGGGCACAACTCTGCACAAAATTAAGCGTCATGACCAATATTCAAACCTAACATGTAATCTTTTGTATAATAGCTACATTCAAGAAATGAATTGGTTATATTACGCCTAAATAAATTCTGTGCAATTTCATCGTCGACGGCGTTTTAAATACCTGTCGTTAGAGATAGATTATTGTGTCTGTAGCGGTTTGTGAATGTTGTTCATCTAACGTGTTGTTAGACTCGTTACAGGTAGATTTTTGTAAATAAATTCTGTGCAGTTTCTTCGTAGATGGTAGGGATTCCATTTACCTGGACAGTGTGTGCGGTGAAGCAAAACATAACGGTCCTCATTTATAGAGAATTGTAGTTCAGATATATAAAAAATCATAATCAAACAGAAGAAAGAAAGTAAAATGCAATTTTAGAAATCACGTATATAAGTAAATGTATTTTCAATGTTTAAATGCTTCAAATTGAGGCACAAGCAGTTCCAAGATCATTTGACAGAAAATTATTCTTATAATATAGTATGCTCTCTCTCTCGCCAAAATTAAAAAATAAGTTATACAATATGCTATGTTTTCAGTTTTTTTTAAACAAAAGTCAATTGAGATTTTATCGTGTCAATAATGATAATGTATAGTACAAAGGTACTTTCATAAAAAGTAACTATCGTACTAGATATTTTAAAGTAGCCTTTGCAATCTTCAGACGTTATGAATGAAGCAACCAGATACTAGTTAAATGCATACATCAAATTATCACGACGCGACAGGGAGTATTAAACAGATAAAGTCTGGTCTATTAGACTTGATCGAACTTCGCTAAATGCCAGTTCGACAGGATTAAGTGGATGTACAGATGTACTCTACACCAAAATTATCCAAGAAAATTGATAGAGCCAGCCCCCCCCCCCCTTTGATTTCTCTCAGCAGGTGTGTTCACAGGCACCAGATTCCTAGAGAGAAAACCATAACCCATCTAAAACGCCCTTTCTCTTCTCTTTATCCTTTTAGAGTAGATTTGGAAAGAGTAAAGAGAAAAGAAACGGGAGTTTTAAAATATGTGGTTTTAATGGTTTTTTCTAGGAATCTGGCGCCTATGGGTGTGTTGTCTGCTACAACAATGTCGCCTTGACATATTGCATGCTCGCCATGTTCAGTGTAAGCATCCATAGATCGAAATGAAATTAAATCTGTGGCACCTTCTATAACGTAACAATGCATCAATCCATGTAATCCATTTAACAGATTAAGTGTAATATTGTGATCTAGATGTCTTAAATACATTTCTCTTGAATTAAAGACAGCTTCGTAAAAAAAATCATTTTATGTGCCTATGTTTGATGCATGTAGTTCATAAATGCTTGAGTGTATTGCATATTTGCATCAGTAAATCTTTGAAAGTTTCTTTAATGTAAATGGTCCCGATGACAATGAACTTTTAATGGCTCTATTAATAGTTGTTAATGAGACCAGTGCAAATCACCAGGGGTGGATGCAGTTTTGGTATTGATATCACTGCTTATGTTAGTTTAAATAAGTTCAACTATGAAAAACTCATATTGAAAAAATAATTTCAACCTGAAAAAAAGTTCTTTGAAAAATGAATATCAATAAATATTGTTTAAACCAAACTAATTCCCTATCGTTTCTCATTCTTCCCTCGTTAAAGGTGTACAATTTTCTAAATCCACTCCTGATTCATATCATGTTAGGTCTACTCACATCTTTACAGATTTTATGACATTGGCCATGTTTACAGTAATAAGGAATTGCATCGTGTACCTCGCCATTGTACTCCTAATCCTATAACTATAGCTTGTGACAGACCCCATCCGCGATGACAATGTTTACATTGGTTCTTATCAATTTTGTAGAACATTTATACCAAGATACATACTAAACATTCACTTTTAACCATTATGTCCAACATGTAGGACGTCGTTAGTCCATTGTACTTCTCCTTGACGTGAAACTGGCGTTTCTGCGGAATGCAACATATGTGACTTACGAAATTACGGTTACCATGGATTTTGTGAACAATTAAGAAGTGAAATATCTGCATCAAATAACATGTCCGCTAAGACAATGAATCGTGACGATCTAGGCGACTGGGTAGATGCAAATGACAAGTCCTTCTCACAAATGTTATCGGCTGCAAGACATGATTCAAAATTTGGACCAAATCCACGCATGTGAAAGTCTTTGGGAGGTCGCCATTCATTGCCAAATAGTTATTCTTTGAACATAGTGGTTAAACGAGATAAAGAAGATCCTGACGACAGTCTCAAAGTGGCGCAAAAAAAAAAAATAAAGTTTTCGAAATCACATCCAAGTACTTTAGAACTTGACATTAAAAAAAGAGGAAATGAAATATAATGAACTATGTGCAAAAGTAAATTCATTGGTGGACCTTCATTGTCTGAATGTTACTGAAAACAAAAACGGAAATTGTCATCTAAGGGTTTCGAAATCCCACAACAAACGAAATTATAAGGTGCGATCATGTGATGATGTACGTATGTGTGGGAGTCTTTGTTCCCATGAAAATGCGAGGACAGTCAGGACTTGAAATTCATAGAGAATTCCAAAGGAGCAATACGGGCTCCTAGTTCTGGAATTCAAGGAGCCCGTGCCAAAAATCAAGGAGCCCGTAAATATTAAAGTTTCTTTTCTATTAATTACATAAGATAATTGATGAAAGCCAATTATTTATTGTGAAAGACCAGCTTTGACAGCAGTTTCAACACAACGTTGAAGTAAATCATTTTGGTCCAAGTAATCTCTTACAAAGAAATCTGACAATTTAATTACTTAGCCTAAAATATAAGAGCGCCCCCCCCCAAAAAAAACATTATATACTTTGTAATGAAATACTTAATATAAAGACATTATCCACTAATTAAATAGAACATTATATTATAAAAGGTGCGTGTGTACATGGGTTCATGAATTGGGGGTTTTCTTTTTATTTTTGGTCATTTTATACAAGTTTCTTTCTTTTATTCTTTCTTTCTTTAGTCGCTATCCACAATACATGCGATACTCTGCAAAGTAATGGTTCATGTAGTGAGGCGATTCGGGATTTACACCGCTGCAATCAATATACTAGAAACGCCACCTACGAAGAAATTGCACAGAATTTATTTACAATAATCTACCTGTAACGAGTCTAACGACACGTTAGATGAACAGCATTCACAAACCGCTACAGACACAATAATCTATCTGTAACGACAGGTATTTAAAACGCCGTCGACGAAGAAATTGCACAGAATTTATCTAGGCGTAATAATAGCTAAATTCAAGAAATGAATTGGTTATCTGTAACGGTTTTCCTTCCAATGTCCGGAAACCACAAAATTTTCAATTTTTCTAAGTTTCAAGGGGCATTTGAACTTTTCCAGGTTTCAAGGGGCATAACTCTACACAAAATTGAGGGACATGACCTATATTTGAACTTGACTTTTATTTTGTAAGTAAAAGCGATATGCAAGAAATGAATTGATTATCTGTAACGGTTTACCTTTAAATGTCCGGAAAGCACAAATTTTTGAATTTTTCAATGTTTCAAGGGGCATAACTCTGCATAAAATTGAGGGACATGGCCCGTATTCAAACTTGACCTGTATTTCTTGGTGTAAAATCTAAATGCAAGAAATGAATTGGTTATCTGTAATGGTTGTCCTTAAAATGTCCGGGAACCACAAAATTTTGAACTTTTCTGAGTTTCAAGGGGCATTACTCTGCACGTAATCAAGGGACATGACCCATATTTGAACTTGACTTGTTTTTTTTAAGTAAAAGCTCTATGCAAGAAATGAATTGATTATCTGTAACGGTTTACCTTTAAATGGCCGGAAACCACAAAATGTTGTATTTTCTAAGTTTCAAGGGGCATAACTCTGCACGTAATTAAGGGACATGACCCATATTTAAACTTGACGTGTATTTTTTTATTGATTATCTTTAATGGTTTTCCTTGAAATATCCGGGAACCACAAATTTTGAATTTTTCTAAGTTTCAAGGGGCATAACGTGCATGTCTGGTCCATGTTGTAAATTTTTCAGGTTTTAAATGATGCTATTGAATTTAAAGACGTTTAACACGCAATCAAGGGCCATGACCCATTTTTGAACTTGACTTGTATTTCATGAAGTAAAAGCTATATGCAAAAAATGAATTGATTATCTGTAACTGGTTTTTTTAAATGTCCGGAAACCAAAAATTTTGAATTTTTCTAAGTTTCAAGGGGCATAATTCTGCACAAAATTGAAGGACATGACCTTTAATTAAACTTGACTTGTATTTGTTGAAGTAACAGCTAAATGCAAAATAAAATGAATTGATTATCTGCAACGGTTTACCTTTAAATGTCCGGAAAGCACAAATTTTTGAATTTTTCTAAGTTTCAAGGGGCATAACTCTGCACAAAATTGAGGGACATGGCCCGTATTCAAACTTGACCTGTATTTCTTGGTGTAAAATCTAAATGCAAGAAATGAATTGGTTATCTCTAATGGTTTTCCTTAAAATGTCCGGGAACCACAAAATTTTGAACTTTTCTGAGTTTCAAGGGGCATTACTCTGCACGTAATCAAGGGACATGACCCATATTTGAACTTGACTTGTTTTTTTTTAAGTAAAAGCTCTATGCAAGAAATGAATTGATTATCTGTAACGGTTTACCTTTAAATGGCCGGAAACCACAAAATGTTGTATTTTCTAAGTTTCAAGGGGCATAACTCTGCACGTAATTAAGGGACATGACCCATATTTAAACTTGACGTGTATTTTTTTTGTGAAATAGCTATATGCAAGAAATGAATTGATTATCTTTAATGGTTTTCCTTGAAATATCCGGGAACCACAAAATTTTGAATTTTTCTAAGTTTCAAGGGGCATAACGTGCATGTCTGGTCCATGTTGTAAATTTTTCAGGTTTTAAATGATGCTATTGAATTTAAAGACGTTTAACACGCAATCAAGGGCCATGACCCATTTTTGAACTTGACTTGTATTTCATGAAGTAAAAGCTATATGCAAAAAATGAATTGATTATCTGTAACTGGTTTTTTTAAATGTCCGGAAACCAAAAATTTTGAATTTTTCTAATTTTCAGGGGGCATAATTCTGCACAAAATTGAGGGACATGACCTTTAATTAAACTTGACTTGTATTTGTTGAAGTAACAGCTAAATTCAAAAAACATGAATTGATTATCTGCAACGGTTTACCTTTAAATGTCCGGAAAGCACAAATTTTTGAATTTTTCTAAGTTTCAAGGGGCATAACTCTGCACAAAATTGAGGGACATGACCCGTATTCAAACTTGACCTGCATTTCATGGTGTAAAACCTATATGCAAGAAATGAATTGGTTATCTGTAATGGTTTTCCTTGAAATGTCCGGGAACCACAAAATTTTGAATTTTTCTAAGTTTCAAGGGACATAACTCTGCACAAAATTGAGGGACATGACCTTTATTTGAACTTGACTTGTATTTTTTGAAGTAAAAGTTATATGCAAGAAATGAATGGATTATTTGTAATAGTTTTCCTTTAAATGTCTGGAAACCACTGGTGGGACGGACGCAAGCACGGACGGACGCATGCACTGACAAGTGCATCACTATATACCCCCACCATTATATGGCGGGGGTATAAAAATTCCATTTATTAACAAAGGTTTCGATCTTCTTAACATCTCTAATATTTTTCGGGATCATCGCGTACAAAGTGCTATTCCTCAATATTTTGAGAATTTGGACCTCCTCTTATTTGTTACAAGTATAAAAAACCTATTCGAAATTTCGCATTAAACTACAATAAAGTAACATCAGATCCTAAAATTCTTGAATCAAGTCCTACTTCTTGAGAATGTGCAACTTCTGAATACCTATACAAACCAGCTGGCCATATTGTTACAGGTGTCTTTTCAATTATCCAGGACAGGCAGCTCCGCAAACTTCTCAAGAAAGGACCTAAGTACAGAATTCCATCCAAGATAGATTTTATCAAATGTCGCGAAGAACTAAAGGAAGCCTTTGATAACTATACAAAAAGATGGTATAAATCGGAAGGGGTCGAATCACATTCTCTGAATGACTGGAAAAACCTCATATTGGATATTACTGATATTCGAATAAATAACTTCCACAAAAATCCTCATCTTTTAGGAAATCCAAGTTCTAAATGTGAAAGATATTTCAAATCCAAATTACGCAATTTACACGAAAAATATATCTCCGCTCCTGCAGACAAAGCAGCCAACAACACCATAATCATTTGAAAACGTTACTACATATCAACTTTGGTTTCGGAACTTTCGTCTATATATAATTATATCAAAAGCAATGAAAGTGTTCAGAACATTTTGAACAAACACAACAGTGAAATTTCTTCATTCAACATCCCTATTTCCTAATTGGATCTTCCTACACTATACTGCATACCAAAACTGCACGTCTCCTTAAAATTTCGAAACATTGCTAATTCTAGTAACTGCTCAATTACAATTTTGTCTATCAACCTGACGTCAGCACTCATGGTGATAAAGGAACACGTAGCGAAATATTGTGAAACTGTTTTAAAGAGGAATGATGTAAACTTATTTTGGTCTATTAAAAATTCAGGGGATGTGATTGACAAAATGAAATACAGAAATTTCAAGCCAATTCGATTTCTTCATACGACTTTTCAAATATGTACACCACGCTTCCTCATGATAAAATTAATGTTCAATTGTCCAGTCTCATTAAATGGTACTTTAACCGAGAGGGGAAAACTTATATTTGTACATCTGAATAAAAGGGTTTCTTTTCCAAATCAGAATACAAATCATATAAATCATGGACATGTAGTTACCTTTGTATTGCATTGTCCTTTCTTTTGGACAACATTTATGTAAGATTTGGTGAGAATCTCTACAAGCAGGTTGTAGGGATCCCCATGGGTACTAATTGTGCGCCTCTTGTTGCAGGTTTATTTTCATACACGTATGAAATTTTTTTTATCCAAAATCTTCAAAAAAAAAAAAAAAAAACAAACATGATGATGTGAAATGTTTCAATGGTACTTCTAGGTACCTGGATGATATTCTTACTATCGACAATCCTGTTCTTGAAAAGTATAAAAACGTTATTTATCCACAGGAACTGACTCTAAACAAGGCGAACGTTACAAACAGAAACACCATTTTTGGACATGAATATCAAAATTGTTAATTGAAAGATTCATACAAGTGTGTATGACAAAAGAGATGACTTTGGATTCAACATAGTAAATTTCCCCTGGCTTGACGGTAATGTTCCTCGATTACCGTCTTATGGTATCTACATTTCGCAGCTCATCCGGTATGCTAGAGCATGTACTGATGTTTTGAATTTTCATGATAGAAATTTACAAATAACCAAGAATATTTTAAGTCAAGGTTTTCGCTTTCACAAACTTGTAAAGACATTCTGGAAGTTTTACAAAAATTATTGTCAACTACTTTGAAATTCGGACCAATACAAGCAACAGAGTATATTACTTTGGGTATTTCGCAACCTGCATTTTATGGTGACATGATCCACAAAATAAGAAGGATCAAAAGTAGACAGAATTACCATCAAAAATGCGTCAGAATTATCAAACGCCTTTTATACCGTGGATATGATCCCAATGTCACCAAACGGACACTGGGCTTTGTACTTGACCAATCTACAGTCTTGTACCAGCGCATCCTTAATACTTGCACTCTGATTGACTGTGACGACGGGACTCCATGACGGGCCCTGTCCAAATCTCTTTAGAGAAGACAGGGCCCCGACCACCTGTCCTCTCTGAATATCAGTCGGACTCCTCGGATGATAACATACATGAACTCGCTACAGCCGACAGAGCACGGGTTGTATTACGCACGCCCTCTTTTTATATCCATTTACATATTCATTTGTGTTGCTTGGGCCCCTGTGTTTTGCGGTCTTGTTTGTGTGTGGTCATCTGAAATTTAGGAGGTTGTTTTACACCACAATTGTACGTTCTTCGAGACCTCTGGGTAATCGGAAAAGTTGGAGGGTTGTGCGCACGTAATTCAGGATAACCACACCGTCTGCTACTGACGTGGCAGATGGCCTTCGTAAGTCGGAACCGTTTGTCCATTGGTCTCGTTGGTTTATGTGTAGTCATTTGTGTTTTATGTTTTTCTGTGATTTGACGTTCCTTGTACCACTGCGTCTCTTTCTGTGCGTGTCTTCTTTGTGTTTTACAGTGGATGTTTTGGGAGGTTGCTGTTGGTGCTGCAACTAGGTGTTGTTGGAGATCCCCTCCTTTCTTTTGCTCTGGCGTAGCGTATCAACAAATAAATTTGTATTTGCGATTGCCGTTCTTGCTTGTAAACGCATTACTTATAATTTTTGCGTGTCTTTCTTTCAATTTAGAATGTGGGATTGTAGTGTAAAGTGTCGAAAAATCGAAGGCTTTGATCAAATGCACTCTACTGAAATGAGTGGATTTCAGATGTTCTAACAGTTCTTTCGAATTCTTTGAAATCCATATCTGGTTAATACCACTACGAAAATATACTGTTGAACAATATTTTTGATTTCGAGATTTGTTTTCAGATAAAACTTTGGTGAGTAAGATCGATACAGATTTGGTAGAACATTTTGAGGAACCAGGGATGAAACGTTTGTACGAATTCTTATGCATTTTAGGTATGCAGTATAAGTATGGTAAATCTAAATCTAAATCGTTTGTGTCAAAGCTAAAGGAAGCGAGAGCTAATTTGTGGTCATCTATTATTTCAGATGCAAAAAGGTTTATTGGGGTGTAAGTTAATGGAACGATAAATAATAGTTACCGGTAATTGCATGTTCCAGATATAAGCTGTGTGGTATTAAAGTAGGCATAAAAATGATCTTAACTGGCATACTAGTATACAGCCCCTCCATTTATAAATAGATATTTTCATATTTTTACAAAAGATGTAAAACTCTTTTTGAATAAATGAAAGAACATATGGTGGCATAATTTTGCCCCCTACATGCGAGGTACTTTTTCAGATTATGTCAGCATGCAGCTTATTTATGTCAACATTTAGTCGGGGAGCCAGTGGGACCCCCCCCCCCCATGCACCCCTTGAGTACTTTTTTCACGGGTACCAAAATGTTCCTTAATTGGTTTTCAGAATGTACTAACAAATAAACTCATTTAGGCTATGTGTTTTTCGACCGTTTCTATGGTCCCTGTTAAGTAAAGAGAGCACTAATGGCTATGTAAAATAGCCTTTTCTTGGCAAACTGTTGAGCTAAACATCTGTAACTGTTATCAATATAACGAGGAAAGATTGTTCTATTTGTCAAGTCAAGTGATCATATGCAAAATACCTCATTTGCATATTCATGAATATCAATCACTCTATATAAAAATGCGTGAAAATATACAAAAAGCAACACATTTCATTTTGTTTTTACTTCTAAATTCTGTATTTTGATTTATGATCGTTATTTGATGATTTAAGAAATATCTACAAAGTATTCTCTCTCCGTGGACATAACATTTGACTCAATATCTTAGTTCAATGGCTTATAATTATCTTGCATGTTAACAAAGTCTGTTCTAGAATATCTCGAATTTAGGCGCAGAACTATGCCACCATAGAACATATTCGTACATGCAATGGGTTAGGGCAAAATCTGTCGTTTTTGGCCCCATTTTGTGCTATTTTCAAAAATTGTTTTATTACTTTATTACCGTTTTTATCTTTCAAATAAGTGTAGAGATGTTGTTGTTTATTCAAATTGAATCTAGAAAATATATTATCAATTTATTTGCGTGTTATTTCCCGCCAAAATTGCCTACTAATACCGAAATTAGTGGTGAAATTATAACAACCAGATTTCAACATTATAGTTTTAGTATATTTAGAGCAAGCGAACGTAAAAAATTTATACTTTCCATGTGCATTAAAAATATAGAAAGGAATATCCCGTATGAGTTTGAACCTGTTATATGCCCTTGCTCTAGGGCTTACAACTGTAGGTATGTTTGTCCCTTGCCGCAATCTGAATTTGTAATGTGGTTTTCGAGACATAAAAATTGTCCTTTTTATACGCCCGTCATTTGACGGGACGTGTTATGGTATGGCGAAGTCTGTCTGTCCGTCTGTCTGTCTGTCTGCTTATAGAACGCAATAACTTGAATATGCGTCAACAGATTTTCATGATCTTTATACATTGTGATCAGACTATGAAAATATACTAAAATATCTAAAAATGCTTTAAAAATCTAATTTTGGATGAAATGTTTTGAAAATTTGTATACTTAATATAAAAAGAATGTTCTTTGACATATGTAACGGGTTTTTAATTTTTTTTTCTTGTCGCATAATGGAGAAATTATGTTTAATGGGGGAGGGGGTTATATACACATACATGTACATGTTAAGCTAGGGGCAAAAATAGGTGCATGGAACGCAATAACTTGAATATGCGTCAACGGATTTTCATGATATTTATACATTGTGATCAGACTGCGGAGAGAGGAAGCCGCCTTTCGATTTTCAGGTTCATCCGAATTGTCCTTACGGAGTTAAGAGACTTAGAATTTTTAAATACTGTGAAAATAAACTAAATATTTAAAACTTCTTTAAAAATCTATTTTTAGATGAAATGTTTTGAAAAATTGTATACTTATAGAAGAAAGGATGTTTTTGAAATATGTAATGGGTTTTTAATATATTTTTGTCGCATAATCGAGAAATTATGTATAATGAGGGGGCGGGTTGTTATATACACATTCATGTTAAGCTAAGGGCAAAAAATAGGTGCATGGAACGCAATAACTTGAATATGCGTCTACGGATTTTTCATGATATTTGTACATTGTGATTAGACTGTGAAGAGGAAGCTGCCTATTTTCAGGTTCATCCGATTTGTCGTTATTGAGTTATGGGACTTAGAAGTTTAAAATACTGTGAAAATATACTAAAACAGTTAAAAATTCTTTAAAAATCTATTTTTGGGTGAAAGGTTTTGAAAATTTGCATACTTTAAGAAGGAAGGATGTTCTTTTGACATATGTAACGGGTTTTTACTTTTTTGTCGCATAATCGAGAAATTATGTGTAATGGGAAGGGGGGGGTTATTCATGTACAGGTGCATGGAACGCAATAACTTGAATATGCATCAACAGATTTTCATCATATTTGTACATTGTGATCAGACTGTAGACAGGAAGCTGCCTTTTGATATTTGGTTCATCCGATTTGTCGTTATGGAGTTATGGGACTTAGAATTTTGAAATACTGTGAAAATATACTAAAATAGTTCAAAATTCTTTAAAAATTTATTTTGGGGTGAAATGTTTTGAACATTTGTATACTTTAAGAAGGAAGGATGTTCTTTGACATATGTAAAAGGTTTTAATTTTTTTTTGTCGCATAATCGAGAAATTATGTGTAATGGGAGGAGAGGGTTATACATGTATGCATATACATGTTAAATAAAGGTGCATGGAACGCAATAAATTTAGTATGCGTCAAATGATTTTCATGATATGTGTATATTGTGATCAGACTTTAAAGAGGAAACCGCCTTTCGATTTTCAGGTTCATCCGATTTGTCCTTATGGAGTTATGGGACTTAGATATTTTGGTGAAAAAAATCCCAACGGGCGTATATTGCTACGTTAGCGTAGGCTTTATTTATTTAGAAGAAGCATTATGAATAAGAAAATAGAACCTTTTCAGACATTTTGACTGAGGCCAAAAATGATCACTTTTGCCCCTCCCCCTTTCAAAATTTAATGACCATAAATGGATATTAATGAATATTGCTAATATTTTTACCCACGAATGTTTGTTTGACTAAATTGACATTGACCCTGAATACTGACTTTAAAAATCAATAGCATTCTACATTTTTTATTACAATATTCATTTTACTTTTAATAATCAAAAGGATTAGTCTCATCCTCTACATGCCTGTGAGTTTTTATAGATCAAAACAGAAAAAGAAAGTCAAAACACGTCAAAAATTTGATTTCGATGTGGAAATAAAAATTAACAAAATTTCTAACGGCAAATCTCTAGATAATGCTGATGTTTTTGTATAGTCAATGAGTGCTTCAGTTCTGAAGAAGTTTGTTAAAGAAGGGTACCCCGTGTGACAATACTTTTCACTAGTGATGGCACATGTTTACTAGTACGGTGACCAAGGGTATTAAGAATTCATTTTAATTGACATTCAAGATGCATGGCTAATAAATACATGAACTAAAAGTTTAAAGCGATGTCTTTCATATACAAGATGTCGTGAGAATTGAATCAGGTGCGAAAGTAGAGTTTTGTTGGAAAACATGATTTTTGTGAAGGAAAATCACTGGAAACGGGAAAATATCTACAATTTTTGATGTCTTCAAATATTGAAGATTAGATAATTTGTAAATGTAGTGTTTGAACTGCTTTTTCTAATTTTGTATAAATCAACATTCATCTTTTAGTAGATATGTGTGTTTTTGGCCAATAAATTTGACAAGTTTCAGATGAAGTTGCCTCCTTATAACATGTGTTGATACAATTTTTTGTTTTAGATTTTTTGCGAAGTATGCTAAATTTGATTTTTAAAATAATAGCTTTTAGAAATCTGTGATTCTTTCATACATAGTAAGCGCTTCAATGATGAGTTCTGCTTGAATATATGTTCCAGCGCTCATAATGTCTTTGATTTTGTTATTTTGTCAATACATAACATAAATCCAATTATGTTTGTATATTTCAATTTTGTGGAAAACACCTTTTTTTTCATACATAAATAACAAAATTCTGGGTATTTTTGTAAAGCATTCAAAAATCGTTCAGCTGGTTATCGAAATTAATTTTTTCTAAATAATTCTACATATTTGTGATGAAATAGGCACCCTGTATTACAAAAAGTGCCTGAAATTCCTTATATTTTGGCCAAATAAGTGTGTAATACCATCGAGTATGTATATAATAAGTGTCTTATTTTGTGTGTTTATGCAGAAATAAATAACAATGGCTGATGCATTTATTTTGATATAATGCACGTTAGCGCATTTTATCAAATAAATGCATCAGCCATTGTAATTTATTTCTGCATAAACACACAAAATAAGACACTTATTCTATATATATGCGCTTTCAAAGCCAAAAATAGAACAAAGGAAGCACCCGATTCTATTTATAAAGCAAATACGTTCACCAATACAGAGGGGAGTTAATTTTAGAAAGGAACAGCTGGAGTTTCCCATGACAACGTCACGCTTATTCACAAGTATTACAAATTAAACAATTTAACAATGGAATCATGACAAAATATGACCAAATAAGTTGTTTATTACTCTCTAGATGTTGACTGTTTGGAACTAGTTTTGTTGACGGAATGAATTCCCATTTAGTATCCGTTTGAGTCGGTTGCAGCGCGGTGAAATCATGAAATGTTGACAGCGTTAGTTCATGGATTTTTCTTCTACTGTGTACTGCTTACATGGGTGGTTTATTTTGGAATTATCACAAACAACGCCGAATGTGACAAGACATCTTCATTCGAAATATTCCGTTGAGTGAAGGATGTGACATCAATCGACAGAGAGCTATCGTAGCTGCGCCTGCCTCTGTTGCTTGTTGATGTCGTACATGTATTCTGTAATCGTCAAGACAAAGTCGCTGAAAGAGGTAAGGGATTAATGGGGAAGATTTTAGATATGAATTCGACTTTCTATATGATGATGTTCCTAATTTCTGTATAGGAAAAGATTTTATACTTGTTGATATTCAATTCAAATTCATACGCGATGCTCGGTGGCGTTTTGACGTCACACTGTTATTGATACAGAAATCAATAACAATCGTCCTGAAAGCTTTATCTCGGGCAATTACAGTGGTTGTGCATATATTAAAAAATAAATTGTAAGGATGTTATCATTTGCGGTTGTCGTCAGATTAACATACTTTCAAAAAGCGCAGTATTCGATGGATTTTGATATTGCCTAAAATTTGCTTATTCACAGTAATAGTTTGATTTGTAAGAAGGTTTTGCAGAGAAGAAGAAATCATATAAAATCTACAAATCTGGAGAGGTTTATTCCTAATTGCTCGATAGAACCGATTTTTGATTTAAAATTCCTTATGTAGTGGAAAGTTACATGTTTCGATGTCATTTTTTTCATTTTTTTTGTAAGTTTTGCATTAATCAACGAACATTTTGAGGATTTTGAATACCGACTTTCGCTCGGACCGTTGGGGTAACTACGTTCGTTAGAAATACCGGACATAGTAGTTTCAATCGGGCTAGGAGGGTGTTTTTGTATCTAAGCTGAGATCCAGTCCCTCTGTTTTCAAGCTGGGCATTATTTTTACTTGTTGAAAGATACAAGATTTTTTTTTAAATCTGTCAATTACTAAACATACACGTATTACTTAAAATTACAATTTCTTCAACGCATTCGAAATTCCCATGATCAAAAACTTCTTAAAATTTCTAAAACATGGGTCCTTAAGCATCGTATCCCATCCATCCTGCTACGTCTTTCGGTACATTTTTGGGCATAATAACTTAAACACTTTTTAGTCATATTGCATTGTGTAGATTGAGGAACACGGACGAAGGTTAAGTACCTGAAACGTGCATGTCTAATTTATCTGTTCTTAAATGATGCAATTGAATTTGAAGACGTTTAACATTTGCATCGATGAATTTCATCTAATTAAAACCGACTTTTCAGTACAAATTGCTAAACTTGTTCGAAGACTGTTCATGCCAAAAAACCTTAATGATATTTCGGTTTTCAGATTGTATCTTGTTGTGAATCTCTTACAGTTTAATACAACAAGCATGTCATGCTTACTCTTCCTATGCACCTGGTATTACTCAATTGAAATATTTCACTCTTTCTTTATAATTATGTAGACATTTTCTTTATACCTATGGAATAAAGGTTTTCGATTATTTTATAAACGTACCTCTATCATTCGCACTTTAAAATCTATAATATTTATATAATAACGATATGTAATATATCAAGATAGCATATAGTGCAATGAAGAAATAGTACGTATGTGTTCCTTAACAGAGTTGAACATTAGTTAATATGTGCTCTTCTTGTTTTTTTGGATTATCCATTTGTTGGTTTGCATTTAAGTATGTGCTTTTAAGACGGATTCTGTAATATGCTATGCTGTCCATATTGAAATATATGTTCTATGGTACCAATTTTGTTGTACTAGACACGTATTTCGGATATTTTAATCTTCGTCAGTAGTACTTCATGCCAACCATTCTTAATAAAGCCAAAGTGAATTTTCATGGCGCCATCTACAATACAGAGCTTTAATTTCCTCTTGCCAAAATGAGCGGCTCCAAACTTTGTGTAGAGTTTTATTCAGAAGCGTATATATGTATCACTTGTTGATCCTTCAATATATATTGTATACGTCACAGGAGGGAGTGAATATATGTTTTTTCTGTGAAAACAAGTTAAAAGAACATAAAAATCCTAGCAAACGGTGTCATAAAACTAATTAATCGTTATGATACATTTTAAGGTGCTGATCAAAAGTGGATTCATAAATATTCAGTTGCTGGTTTACATTGGGTTTACTGTTTGTTTCTGTCCTATTTCTGAGTATAAAAAGTTTGATTTTCGATTCATTTCAACACCATATCTTTTTGAAGAAAATTTCAAATTCATCTATTATGCACCAGACATGTATTTCGGATATCAATTCCTCATAAGTGATGCTTCCAGCCTAATTGCTTTTCATAAGCTGCCAAAATTCATTTCAGTTGAGCCCTCTGGTTATATCTTTTTTAAATTTAAATTTGTGCATTCACTTTACAGAGAGTAAAGCTACACAATTTATCTAAATTGAATGATATTTTTCTCAAATAGTAGACATTTTCCTATCCTTGTATTAAGAATCCTACACAAGCCTCTAAACATATTCAAGGAATTGATATTCTGAACTTGTTTCCAACGGAACACAATTGTAAATCTTATTAACTGAAATAACTAGCATTTTTCATCAGAGAAAAAAATGCATATTCGCAATAAGATTTTCACTTATCATACACGATTTTTCAATTTCCTTTGTTTTTCATATTTAGTGTTTTTCTTCGACTAAAGTGAAAAATCGATTTTGTTTTAATAGTTTATTTGATTGATCTTACTGCTTTTTTATGCTTTTATGACAAAATATATTTCTCCATTAAAACACAAAATTTAATTTCAATTAATATACATGGTATTATAATTGATTTTAACTAAAAAGAAAATTCCTTCCTTTAATAATCCGAAATAAAAGGTTAATATCTTAACTTCGAGAATATTATAATAATTCTTCACTTCAATGTTCCAATTGAAGAAAAAATTCCAAGTTTAAATTTTTTTCAATTCTGAAGATGAGGTCGCAAATAGGAAAAGTTTACGCCAAAATGACGACGGGCGACGACGGGAATTTGAATGAAATGTTAAAAAAATCTATCTTTTATACCAACATTGTCTTGACCTGTCATCTCTTACATTCATAATATTCAAAACATTTCATTTTCTTGTTGTAGTATGCAATTGACTATCTCAAATAGTCTACATATGCAATTGACTATCTCAAATAGTTTTTTTTCTATACCTTATAGAAGGGACTACCGGATAGACGCATAAAGTACATTCCGTCTATACACTGGCTAGTCCGAAAAACCTGACCTAAACCCATCCTTTGACGGTTATATGGACGGTGAGGACTGGGAGAGGTCAGGAATATACCTATAGTAATAATCGCGTAATTCTCCGAAGGGTCGTACGTTCGCCCCTTCTAGCTCAACCTAAGGGTCCGCTCACCAGTTTCTCTTACCCGGTCACGCGGCGCACAAATATTGCGCAATCATACATAATTTGACGTCATCTCATTTTATTTCTATATATTTCACATTATTACACTATATATCAATCTGTTCGTTATATCTACAGCTTTTATAGGATACTAGTCTTAATGTCATGTTAAGATTGCTTTACATAATAAATATCACACATGTTTGTTTAAAAAGGTTTAGAAAATTGGCCTAAAATTAATGGTTTTTGCCATTTTTCTGTGTATTATATCTGGTCTCCTGGAAAATTTTCAGAGATAATTCTTATATTTCCTTAAAGCTATTATCTTATACTCCATTCTAGCCAATCTAGAATTCCAACACATGTACATGTAACTCAAAAAATGTGTAAAAACCCCAAATACGTCATATTTTCCCTAATGAAGTATTGTCAAACAGGGAAAATCCTGTACGCCTTTTAAAATATCTATATTTAGACTAAATAAGTAATGTGACCTAGTATTTATTGCTCTTACAGGCAGGCATACTCTACAATATACAAGTACCAAATATACGGATTTTGTTCTGAGAGCTAGGCGTCTTTCAGATAAGCTTCTCAATCAGGGATATGTTTGTGACCGACTAACATCGTAACTGAGGAAGTTCTACGGTCGATATGGAGAACTCGTCATACACTATTATGTCCCACTCTCCAGAATGGTGGATGATATTCTGTCAAAGACCATTTGAATCGTCCAACCAAAGTACTCTATGTCTTCCGAAATGGCAGTTACCGGATGTGACAGTTCTACCGAATTGAAGCGGCGGGTGTTGCATGCAAGCAGGAGATCCTTACTCTTCCTGGGCACCTGGTCTCACTCTCATATCGGGAGTCAGCTTCTTTTCATGTGGTGGAGGCTTTTGTTTGTTTGCTTTGGTTTCTGTTTTATCCTGATTTTGTATGCCTTCGGTTTCTGATTTTCTGAATTATCGATTTTGTGCTGTATACAGGGATATGGTCATTATCCATATTTGTCATTACCATTATATACTATCTTCGTAATGGTCTTCTCAACCCACCTTTCAAAACCACTCAATTTCCCCTATTTCAGCTTTTCCACCCTGGACATTCTTGGTTCACTCTAAAAACCGGTGAGCGGACCCTAAATGTATGTTACCGACTATTGACACATCACAATCGCCAGATGAATGATTTATTTACCAACCTCTGTTGTATTTTTGACCAGATAAGGCCTAAATTAGGCGTATTGCTCTTGAAAAGTTTAATTCTGGTAGAATCGGTCGCCATGCTGTCCTTATTTATTTTAGTGACGTCATGCAAGAAGCCTCGTCTAGACAAGTGATCGTGACGCATTAGTAATATAAAATAGCTGTGATCACATGACAATGTATCAATTGATTTGCGCTATTCTTGCGTGCCGTCACTACAATCAATAAGGACAGCATGGCGACGGATTCCACCAGGTATTTTCCTGACCTCTCCACCGTTTAAATGACCGTCAAAGACTGGGTTTAGGTCAGGTTTTTCGGGCTAAAGACTGGCGTTTCAAAATCGAATTGCGAGATGAAACTCGAAATCGGACTTACTTGAAAAGATTCTGACACGTTATAGGGGTAACTGCAGGAAATAAAAACCTTCTTTGTATGATTAACGAATTAGCTCAATTTGACTGACTTAAAATGCTTGAAAGTTTGTAAAGTTGGTTTTTTTCGCTTGCGACATCTTTGGCACGCATAAAAATGAAAAGAAAAAGGGGGGTCATGCATGTCATTTTTTCGCAAATTTCACTTTTTTACAGGACCCCTCCGTCCTCATCGAAAATTTTCCAATTTTTACGTATTTTCAAATCGATCTGTAGATTGCATGAAAGACAAGATCAAGTTCAAAGTTAAATTTATCACGACTACTGGTCACATTTTATTGATTCTATATGCTATAAATACATTTGCAACATTTTTGACCAATGATTTGACACCTTTTATTCAGTACGGTTAACCAGTCAAAACGGAGGGGAATCCCCATGAAATTGATTTCCTGTAGTTACACCTATATTTTTTTTTTCATTTTTTCGATTTTTCAAGAATTTCAGCCTTAGATATGTAAAATGAAGTATCTTACATCCGCATAGACTAAGTTTGTATCGATATGACCATGTTTGGTGGAGTATTGGACTCTTTTCTACAGCCCCCTTTTCAACAAAATTCTATTTTTTACGTTTTTTGCATCGAGTAGTGTTCCATCTAAATCTGTCAAATTTAAGTTCACTTTTAAAGAAAAACCCTTTATTTCACCATGTTTAAGTAAAACCAGGTTCGTATTATCAATACACATGAGAAATCAGCATAAAAGACCTTTAACTGCTGAATTACAGAAACTAAAATACCATATATGGTAAAATATCTGATTATTAACAAATTTTCAGTGAAATCGGCACAATGGAATGATTTTTAAAAAGCAAATGATTAAAATACACTATTTCATGGAATAACAATGATGCTGATCGAGAAAAAGATAAAATTTAAGTAAGTCAAGCCTCACTATGGGCACTGAATGCATGCAGAAGCGGTATCAAGAGAGAGGATTGTACTAAGTTCTTATGTTCTTATCTACACAGCGGGACCCTTAATTTGATTAACACTTGCAAATTGTCATGCTGGGCGATATACAGGATTCCGTAAGTCTTCCTCCCTGAAGGTTTCTCATCCTGGTGTTGGAAAATTTGCCTAATATAACCATCCTCAACTGCGCATTGTTGTTCTTTATTTAGTATGACTGTATATTTTGATCGCAAAGCGATAACGTTTTCAAAATGTCGACTGGATGATTAATTTTCAGATAGAATAAAATTGTACTGAATTTTATTTCAATTATTCAAATAAACTACAAGAAAAACAAAAAATGTGATTTTGGTCCATTTTCCCCTATAGGGGTAACTGCAGGAAATAAAAACCTTCTTTGTATGATTAACGAATTAGCTCAATTTGACTGACTTAAAATGCTTGAAAGTTTGTAAAGTTGGTTTTTTTTCGCTTGCGACATCTTTGGCACGCATAAAAATGAAAAGAAAAAGGGGGGTCATGCATGTCATTTTTTCGCAAATTTCACTTTTTTACAGGACCCCTCCGTCCTCATCGAAAATTTTCCAATTTTTACGTATTTTCAAATCGATCTGTAGATTGCATGAAAGACAAGATCAAGTTCAAAGTTAAATTTATCACGACTACTGGTCACATTTTATTGATTCTATATGCTATAAATACATTTGCAACATTTTTGACCAATGATTTGACACCTTTTATTCAGTACGGTTAACCAGTCAAAACGGAGGGGAATCCCCATGAAATTGATTTCCTGTAGTTACACCTATATTTTTTTTTTCATTTTTTCGATTTTTCAAGAATTTCAGCCTTAGATATGTAAAATGAAGTATCTTACATCCGCATAGACTAAGTTTGTATCGATATGACCATGTTTGGTGGAGTATTGGACTCTTTTCTACAGCCCCCTTTTCAACAAAATTCTATTTTTTACGTTTTTTGCATCGAGTAGTGTTCCATCTAAATCTGTCAAATTTAAGTTCACTTTTAAAGAAAAACCCTTTATTTCACCATGTTTAAGTAAAACCAGGTTCGTATTATCAATACACATGAGAAATCAGCATAAAAGACCTTTAACTGCTGAATTACAGAAACTAAAATACCATATATGGTAAAATATCTGATTATTAACAAATTTTCAGTGAAATCGGCACAATGGAATGATTTTTAAAAAGCAAATGATTAAAATACACTATTTCATGGAATAACAATGATGCTGATCGAGAAAAAGATAAAATTTAAGTAAGTCAAGCCTCACTATGGGCACTGAATGCATGCAGAAGCGGTATCAAGAGAGAGGATTGTACTAAGTTCTTATGTTCTTATCTACACAGCGGGACCCTTAATTTGATTAACACTTGCAAATTGTCATGCTGGGCGATATACAGGATTCCGTAAGTCTTCCTCCCTGAAGGTTTCTCATCCTGGTGTTGGAAAATTTGCCTAATATAACCATCCTCAACTGCGCATTGTTGTTCTTTATTTAGTATGACTGTATATTTTGATCGCAAAGCGATAACGTTTTCAAAATGTCGACTGGATGATTAATTTTCAGATAGAATAAAATTGTACTGAATTTTATTTCAATTATTCAAATAAACTACAAGAAAAACAAAAAATGTGATTTTGGTCCATTTTCCCCTATAGGGGTAACTGCAGGAAATAAAAACCTTCTTTGTATGATTAACGAATTAGCTCAATTTGACTGACTTAAAATGCTTGAAAGTTTGTAAAGTTGGTTTTTTTTTTCGCTTGCGACATCTTTGGCACGCATAAAAATGAAAAGAAAAAGGGGGGTCATGCATGTCATTTTTTCGCAAATTTCACTTTTTTACAGGACCCCTCCGTCCTCATCGAAAATTTTCCAATTTTTACGTATTTTCAAATCGATCTGTAGATTGCATGAAAGACAAGATCAAGTTCAAAGTTAAATTTATCACGACTACTGGTCACATTTTATTGATTCTATATGCTATAAATACATTTGCAACATTTTTGACCAATGATGTGACACCTTTTATTCAGTACGGTTAACCAGTCAAAACGGAGGGGAATCCCCATGAAATTGTTAAACGTCTTTAAATTCAATAGCATCATTTAAAACCTGATAAATTTACAGCATGGACCAGACATGCACGTTTCGGGTACTAAACCCTCGTCAGTGATCCTCAGTCTAAACAATGTTACATGACCGAAAAATGTTACAAAATTATTATGTCCAAAAATGTACCAAAAGACGTAGTAGAATGGGTGGGATATGATGCTACAGGACCCACGTTTTAGAAATTTCAAGAAATTTTGTAACAGAAAATTTCAAATGCGTTGAAAAGACAGACGATCAACCAAAGTTGATCGAACTTGGCTACATGTGCCCTCGGGGACTCCTGGTCCACCAGCAGTGACACTCACCAAGTAGTTCAAATGTTAAACGTCTTTAAATTCAATAGAATCATTTAAAACCTGATAAATTTACAGCATGGACCAGACATGCGCGTTTCGGGTACTAAACCCTCGTCAGTGATCCTCAGTCTAAACAATGTTACATGACCGAAAAATGTGAAAACTATTATGTCCAAAAATGTACCAAAAGACATAGTAGAATGGGTGGGATATGATGCTACAGGACCCACGTTTTAGAAATTTCAAGAAATTTTGTAACAGAAAATTTCAAATGCGTTGAAAAGACAGACGATCAACCAAAGTTGATCGAACTTGGCTACATGTGCCCTCGGGGACTCCTGGTCCACCAGCAGTGACACTTACCAAGTAGTTCAAATGTTAAACGTCTTTAAATTCAATAGCATCATTTAAAACCTGATAAATTTACAGCATGGACCAGACATGTACGTTTCGGGTACTAAATTCTCGTCAGTGATCCTCAGTCTAAACAATGTTACATGATCGAAAAATGTGAAAATTATTATGTCCAAAAATGTACCAAAAGACGTAGTAGAATGGGTGGGATATGATTCTACAGGACCCATGTTTTAGAAATTTCAAGAAATTTTGTAACAGAAAATTTCAAATGCGTTGAAAAGACAGACGATCAACCAAAGTTGATCGAACTTGGCTACATGTGCCCTCGGGGACTCAATTGATTTCCTGTAGTTACACCTATAGCATCAGGAAAATAGGAAAATATAGTAATAATGAATAGTCTATGCAGGAGAAAAAACGTAAGGTAGAGCATCCCTCAGGTCTCAGATGCTCATATTTCCTAAATAACAACTTTTTTTTCTATATTTTGATTTCCGTATATTCAAAGCTTGTGTTAAACCTGATATACAAACAAAATATAATTTAATTTTTGAGGTTTAATAATTTTACCGAGAACTTGAGCCGTTTGAACTTTAACATTGGACCGTATGGACAAAGTGAGAAAAATCCCTTTTCAGGGGTGATAAAATGTACCTATAGAAATTTCTTTTCCCAAAATCACATTACTTTGATTATCTGAACAATATTCTGAAGAGAAAACATACGGTATCCAGGCAAACATTACCAGCAATTCTGACCTGAGGATACTCTACCTTAAGATACGAAGTTCATTACAGTAACCTATTTGAATATCCTTAACAACATAATTAAAGATGCTTAACGAATAAAAAATCATTCCTTTATATTACAATATAATATAGACAAAATAATTATACCTTGAGGAAAGGCTATGAAAATTTCACAATTTATTGAACTGACTCTATAAATTGTTTGAACTATGTCGAAACATTAAGTGTCTGACCGATTTTGTCCTTAATGCTGACGAAGTCAGCTAAAAGCTATCCACACTTCGGCAGCTTTGGTTGAACTATGCACAAAAACCCAGGTTAGTGTGATAGATTTTTTTTCTAGGCATGGATGCAAGTTAAAATGGCTTTTTCAGAAGAAGAAAAAAACGGTAGACAGATTGTTATTCAACAAATTCTCCCTGAAAAGGAAATAGCCATTCTAATTTGCTCTCATCAGAGAAACACCAAGAGAAGGGTAACATGAAAAGTATACAGATAGGTTAAAGAAGATCCTGACGATAATCTCAACACACTCATAATAAAGCACAAAACTGAGTATCGACGGACCCCTAGCAAGCTAGAGGTGGGACCAGGTGCCCGGGAGGAGTAAGCATCCCCTGTTTGGCTAGCCGCACCCGCAATCGATTTTCACACACGAAAATGAAAACAAAATATCTAAAATTCATGCACTGTCTGAGGCGTTGTCTATACAGAAAGTGCAATGGCTACCATGTCAGGAAAAAATATTCAAAACACTTACTCAAGCTACTGTCAAACCCCACGCGGGGAAGTTTATTACGAGCTCCACACGGCAAAGGACATAAGTGCGACACAAATGAGTTAAAGAAGATCCTGATGATAATCTCAACAGCACTAACAATAGAGCACAAAATTGAGCATAAATTAACATAAAGCCACATTTGTTACATGTCGCAAAGGACAGTATCGATTTATTAGCATACATTGATTTTTACCTGATTGACCGTGTTCACAAAATATTATGATCATGCGACAATTTGTTCGATCCTATTGAGAAAACAATATTCAAGGCCGGAATCGATGGCGATTTATCCGGATTTGCCGAATACCCCTATCGCAAACAGACATCACACATAGTAATATATTTGAAATAAAAAAACCGAAACTTTAATGACTATTTAGTACATGGAAGGTCAATTTGTCATATGTAAAAATTAACACAAATTACATTGAAATCTTCGATTTATGAGTGATCAAAAAAGGGACCTTCAGGTCCGGGATCCTTTATCATTCCTTACGATTTAATGAATATGTATTTGATTGTTTTTTATCAAACGAGGATAAGAAATCTTATTTGCCTCAATGCACTTATGATTATTACAATGTAATGCAATGTTTTATACTTTTGTTGTATATACATCCACATGTATATCTTGTACATTCTATAAATAACAACATACAACCATTGTCATATGTCATATTCAGAATGACAAACATTTAACGAAAAATAGCCGTTCGAGTGAAAAATAATATTCGAATAAACATCAAAGAAGTACCTTACAGTTATTCTAAAATGTCTAAAAGTCGAGAGGGCAAGGCCAAATCATGCGAATTCCCATCGGAACGGTTGCGAAATGAGACGAGGTGCCCATTTTGCAATATTTTGACAAAAGATTGTAAGCATAATATTTAAACTTACCAAATTCCTCAGCGAGTAATTTGATTCGTATTGAACATCCAAGAGTGTTAGTACGTTTTTTTCCCGCAATTTTCTAGCAATGTTTGCAACAAAATGTGTTGGATTTGAGTCTTTCTGCCAGCTGTGCCCTCCACATTCATCGCGAACCTCATGGAGGTGAATCAAATTTTCTTTCATAACCTCATGATCTAAAATACCACGAAGAAGTACACTCCGATTCCGAAAAGCATCATCAAACTCTCTTATCAATTGTTTAATATCTAATGTCGCATGCGGATGCTCGTCTCTAAACGCCTCCATTTCTGCTGCCTGTTTAAACGCCTCCATTTCTGCTGCCTGAAAAATATTGTGAAGCATTTATTTAAAAAGATTTTTGACAAATAAGATTTTTTAAATGATAAAAACGGTGATACCAAAAGAAATGAATACAAGCAAAGTATCTGACTCTGCAGGCAGTGAGAAGCCTCGTGGACAAAAATGTATCATGCGACTGACCAGACATGCATATTTCGGATACTTGTAATGAATCCTCACCAGTGGTACATAACGCAAAAATTATGTATAGTTGAAAAAATAAGAGACTGTTACACTTATACAAGGCACTGTTATTCATTTACAGCAACATGGATAGCTTAACAAAATTGAGATTTTCTTAGTGGTGATATTACTGTGATTACATTTCTTTCCCTTGGCAATTATTCCATGGAGCCTTCTTCCAAAAAATGCACTTGCATTCGGATCCCCTCGCCCTTTATTTGTAGCGGCATAAAAATACTCGGATGCTAATGGTGGAAGGTTTTACATCAAATCGATGTAAAATTAAAAAGGCACTCTTTCAACATTCAAAATTCTCAAACTCGAGTGAGTAATGTTGAGAATGACAAATTTTTCATTTACTATCCATTGTTGGAACTTATATTTCATGATAGATTATAACAAAACTAATAGATCAACGGGGACCTATTTCTTAAATGGCGCCGTCTGACGTCCGAGTCTTTTTTCGAAGAAAAAGGTCGAGGCTAATCCGAATAATGCACTTGGAGTCGAGATGACATAGCGTCATGTCTTTGAGGTTGCTGTTTTAATCTTAACTAACAATGCCTTTAAGAACAGTTCTGTTATAAATGTACCTCTTTATCTATACCTAACTTTTCTTTAACTTGACTGAAAACAACCTTTCAACACTGCATAGACGAGTCCACCGCACAAAACACTTGAAAGAGGATAGCGCTAGCAGAAGTACCTGATGAATAATTTGAAGATCCTGTCTGCGTGCGCATAACTCATGTGAGTAGTGCGTAAAATCAGCTTCCATTGACCAAACATTTTTTTAGGTTTATTTTTCGTGAAAAGTGGCAAAGCGTAAAAAAATCTCATGACGAATTATCAGGAATTTTTTCAACACAAAACTCCTTACCCGGTATATCAATGATACCGGAAGTGTTACCTACTCATACCACATCAGAAAATATGTAACAACATTATCAACCGCCAATATTTCAAAATCAAAAAACAAATTTTGCACGATAACCATAAGAACTTTTCTATTGTAGCCTTTTTCAGTCTAGAGGCAAAGTTTTTCTTACAAACCGGAAGCGGATGATTTTTTGCTTAACATAGCATCATATCCCACCCATTCTGCTACGTCTTTTTGTACATGTTTGGACATAATAATCTTCATACTTTTTTCATACTTTTTTGCCGTATTACAATTTTTAGACTGAGAATCACTGACGAGGGTTAAATACCGAAACACGCATGTCTGGTCCATGCTGCAAATTATTTCCTCTTAAATGATGCTATTGAAACATTTGAAGTACTTGTTGAGTGTCACTGCTGGTGGACCAGGAGTCCCCGAGGGCACATGTAGCCAAGTTCGATCAATTTCGTTCGATCGTCTCTCTTCAACGCATTTGAAATTTTTTTGTTACAAATTTTCTTGAAATTACTAAAATATGGGTCCTGTAGCATAACAAATATGGATAATGACCATATTCCTGTATACAGTACAAAATCGATAATTAAGAAAATCAGATACCGATCATATCCCATCCATTCTGCTACGTCTTTCGGTAAATGTTTGGTTATAATTCTCACTTTTTTGCCATATATTTTTAGGCGAGTTTCGCGAAGCGAGCTCGGCTATAGTGATCACAGGAATCACGTGACCTAAAAAGCGTGACATTCCCGGGCCCCAACAATGTATATATCGAGTGAAGATAAATATATATTCACACAGTTTTATTTAACTCCGATCGATCGTGTGGCGCCATGACCCTTGACCTCATTATTCACCATATTTATATAAAGGCCGCGTACATTTCGCATAATCATTGCATTCCGTGTCTCAATAGTTGTTTCATAATGTTTAAAAAAAATTAGAGATTATCTTTAAATGGAAACTTTACTGAACATCAGCTGTCTCGTGTGCACGTGTGTTGAAATTGCTTATAAGTTTATCGGCTATACTGTACCATGTGACACGATCCTGTAGGTGCTTACCAGGACGTCCGCATGAAAACTAAAATTGTTCTCAGTGGGCAAGGCAACAAAGAACGTTCGGTTTTTCTATAATTTCGTGCAATATAGATTCTTAATCACAAAAAGGGGAATATGATGCAGTGTAGGGATGCCTTAGCAGTATAAGAGTTTTTGTCAAAATATGAGTAATAATATCTTTTTCGTAAAGCTGAAAAACGATCGGCGTGATCCATGACCAGTCCATGAGGATGAAAACAAAAGTAGAAACGCCGATCGTGTTTGTGTATTCGCTTCAGTTTGCTTTTTTCTTTCTCTTTCATATTTATTATAGAGGATTCATGCATATTTCTTGTCAGAGAATCGACAGTACCTTGGAAATCGTTGTTTCTCGTACAAGAAATATGCATTTTAAGACTCCTCAGTTGTGCTGTAACTAGTAGACTTGAAATCGGGACCGATTAAAAAAAATCTGAATGACATAGGCCAGTAAGATACAAGATTTTAGAACAGTTTCAAATGGAACAGATATGCAGATCTATACACGAAGAAAAAATAAAAGTCTGTACTATCAGTGGCGGATCCAGCTTTTTAGTTAGGGGGGGGGGGGGGGGGCGTAAAGAGTTGGCAAGGGGTTTGGGGACCGCTTAGGTTCCCAGTGGATCCTGGGCAGAGCCCTGTTAGGGGGGGGGGGGTGGTCGAAGCCCTCTGGAAGCTCTTTAATTTCAGTCTTTTAGGACCCATTTTCGTGACTGTAATTAATTACAGAATGGAATTTGATGCATTTAACAATTATATTTACTAACAGGTAAGTAATGTTTTCTCTTACTTGATTTAAAACGATCGTTTTACCAATGATTGGAAACTTTTAGGGGGCCCTACGCCCCCCTTGAATCCGCCACTGACTATAGCAGTCATGCTGACATAGGTTCATCAATGTTTTATTTCCGAACATTGGAAAATGGATTTGTTCTATCTACTAATAATTCAATATTTAAAAATCCCATTAATTATATTGATATCATTCTAAAATGAAGAAACGAAACTCGCCATCAGTTCCTTCAGAGCTATGATTTAGACTGAGGATCACTGACGAGAGTGAAGTACCCGAAACGTGCACGTCTGGTGCATGCTGCAAATTATCTGGTGTTAAATGATGCTTTTAAATCTGAAGATGTTTAACATTTGAACTACTTGGTGAATGTCACTGCTGGTGGACCAGGAGTCTCCGAGGGCACATGTAGGTTTGATCGGTTGATCGTATGTCTCCTCAACGCATTTGAAATTTTTCTGTTACAAAATTTCTTGAAATTTCTAAAACATGGGTCCTGTAGCATCATATCCCACCCATTCTGCTACGTCTTTCGGTACATGTTTGGACATAATTATTTTCACACTTTTTTGCCATGTAACATTTTTTAGACTGAGGCTCACTGACGAGGGTTAAGTACCCGAAACATGCATGTCTGGTCCATGCTGCAAATTTATCTGGTCTTAAACATTGCTATTGAATCTGACGTTTAACATGCTATGGTATTTGAAGATACACATGGCAGGATAATATTTTCCCTTACACATGAAACACTTTCGTTGTTTTTTATAAATATAGATATGAATTACTAATTTTAACCAATAATGATATTCCTTGGGAATGTTCTTCATCGGATTTCAACTACTCTCCTTGTGGACACGTTATTACTGGTGACCTTAGTTAGTCGAGAACGACAAGTTGAGAGAATTGTTAAAAAGGGTCCCAAATACAGAGAGAGTATGTCCTTTACATGGAACCAAACTTTCAAAATTATCATGGACTCTTGTGAGGAATATGCAAGACGTTGGGCAAAGAATGAGGATGTACAGCTCGACACCCTTTCCGAATGGATAAAATCTATCAGAGGGTTACTTCTATCTAGAATTAACCGATTTAAATCAACTGTGAACACCAGATTCGAGTCTATATTTAAAGACCCTGATGTTATCACAGAGCTTACCTACCTCCAAGAACATTGTGTTATCACACAAGCGGACAAAGCCTCAAATAATTACACATTTACTTGCAAAAAGTACTATTTCGACAGTCTAGTTAAAGAGTTGGGTTTAAATTCGACACCTGGAAATCCCACTTACACCCAAACAAACCTTTCTGCCTCTGAAATAATAGATAAGAACAAATCAGCTCTTGCTTCCTTTGGCTTCGACTTAGATTTAGATTTGCCATACTTATACTGCATACCTAAAATGCATAAGAATCCGTACAAACAACGTTTCATCGCTGGTTCCTCAAAATGTTCTACCAAATCTGTATCGATCTTACTCACCAAAGTTTTATCTGAAATCAAATCTGGGCTTCAAAAATATTGTTCGACAGTATATTCTCGCAGTGGTATGAACCAGATGTAGATTTTGATTAATTCGAAGGAACTTTTAGAACATCTGAAATCCACTCATTTTTGTAAAGTCCATTCGATCAAAGCCTTTAATTTTTCGACACTTTACACTACAATTCCACATTCTAAATTGAAAGAAAGACTCGCAAAAATTATAAGTAATGCGTTTACAAGTAAGAACGGTAATTGCAAATACAAAGTTATTGTTGTTAACTATGACAAAACCTACAAGACCGATTCTGAAAATAAGTACACTGAAACTGATATTATTCAGATGTTAAACTTTCTGATCGACAACAGTTTTAAGGTGTTTGGAGGAAGGGTCTTCCAGCAAATTGTCGGAATTCCAATGGGGACCAATTGTGCCCACTCCTTGCCGACATTTTCCTTTACTCGTACGAAGCTGAATTCAATCAATCTCTGGTCTCTGAAGGGAAAAGATACTTAGCTTCTGACTTCAACTTCACTTACAATATATCTTTGCACCAGCTGATAAAGCAGCCAACAACACCATTATCATTTGAAAACGTTACTACATATCAACTTTGATTTCGGAACTTTCATCTACTAATACATATATCAAAAGCAATGAAAGTGCATCTATCATTTTAGGCAAGCATAACAGTGAACTGTCTTCATTCAATATCTCTATTTCTAAATTGGATCTCCAAACACTATATTGCATACCGAAACTGCACAAGTCTCCTTACAAATTTCGATTTATTGCTAATTCTAGTAACTGCTCCACTACAATTTTGTCTAGAAATCTGACGTCAGCACTTACTGCTATTAAAGAACACATAACTAGATATTGTGAAACGGTTCTAAACAGGAACGATGTAAATTTATTTTGGTCTATTAAGAATCCAGGGGATGTGATTGAAAAAATGAAATCTGGAAATTTCCAAGCCAATACGATTTCTTCATACGACTTCTCTAATGTGTACACCACACTTCCTCATGACAAAATTAATGATCGATTATCTAATCTCATTAAATGGTGTTTTGATCGAGAGCGAAAAACTTACATTTGTACATCTGAATCGAAGGGTTTCTTTTCCTCGACAGACTACAAATCATACAAATCATGGACATGTAGTGAACTGTGTAATGCCTTGTCCTTCCTCTTGGACAATATTTATGTTAGATTTGGTGAGGATCTATACAAGCAGGTTGTAGGAATTCCTATGGGTACTAACTGTGCGCCTCTTGTTGCAGATTTATTTTTATACACTTATAAAAAAGAATTTATCCAAAATCTTCAAAAGCAAAGAAAATTTGATGAGCTGAAATGTTTCAATAATACTTCCAGGTATCTGGATGATATTCTAACCATTGACAATCCTGCTTTTGAATTATATAAGAATGAAATTTATCCACAAGAATTAACCCTTAACAAGGCAAACCTTTAAAATACAGAAACACCCTTTTTGGACCTAAATATCAAAATTGTAAACGGAAAGATTCATACAAGTGTATATGACAAAAGGGATGATTTTGGATTCAACATAGTAAATTTCCCTTGGCTTGACGGTGATGTTCCAAGATTACCGTCATACGGCATTTACATATCACAGCTCATCCGGTACGCTAGAGAATGTACTGATATTTTGGATTTTCACAGTAGAAATTTACAAATTACCAAAAAACTTTTAGGTCAAGGTTTCCGCTTTCATAACTAGTTAAGACTTTCTGGAAATTTTACAAAAATTACTGTCAACTTCTTTTAAAATTCGGATCTATACATGCAACAGAGTACATTACTATGGGTATTACACAACCTGTCTTTTATGGTGATATGATAAACAAAATAAAAAGGATCAAAGGTAGGCAGCATAACCATCGAAAATGCGTCAGAATCATCAAACGCCTTTTATACCGTGGATATGATCCTAATGTCACCAGACGGACAATAGGCTTGGTACTTGACCAATCTACAGTCTTGTACAAGCGCATCCTTGAGACTTGCACTCTGACTGACTGTGACGACGGGACTCCGTGACGGGCCCTGTCCAAACCTCTTTAGAGAAGACAGGGCCCCGACCACCTGTCCTCTCTGAATGTCAGTCGGACTCCTCGGGTGATTACATACATGAGCTCGCTACAGCCGGCAGAGCACGGACTGTATTACGCATGCCCTCTTTTTATATCCATTTACATATTCATCTGTGTCTCTGGGGCCTCTGCGTTTCGCGGTCTTGTTTGTGTGATGTCATCTTACAGTGAGGAGGTTGTTTTACACCACAATTGTACGTTCTTCGAGACCTCTGGGTAATTGGAGAAGTGAGAGGGTTGTGCGCACGTAATCCAGGATAACCACACCATTTGCTACTTGCGTGACAAATGGCCATCCAAAGTCGGCACCGGTTGCCCATTGGTCTCGTCGGTTTATGTGTAGTCTTTTGTGTTTGATGTTTACATGTCGTGTGTCTCTTTTCCATCTCATGCTGTACTCGTCTTTTGTGTTTTTGCATCGGGGTGTTTTGGTGTTTTGCTGTTGATGCTGCAACGGGGTTTTGTTGGAGATCTCCTCCCTTCTTTTATGACGGCACCCGACTTGGACAAATACTACACGCAAGACTCCGCATGAACTGTAGCTCTCTTAAACAGCATCTATTTGATAAAAATGTTGAACCCGATCCCCTTTGTATGTGTAATGAAATTGAATCGACATTCCATTTCCTTGTAAATAGTATACTACCCAGAGAAATTTACTTGAACAAAAAATAAGTCGTCCCTTAACAGTAGATTTATTGTTGTACGGAAATCATCATTTATGATTTTTGGTGGCTCCGCTAGAAGCATCACTGATGAGAATTTAATATTCGAAACACGTGTCTGGTGCATGGAAATTGGTTTGGAATTTTCTTCATGCAGGTATAGAGTTGGAACCCTTCGACATTATTATCATACTCAGAAAATAAACATATCTTCATTTGTGTCCAAGAATTTATAATAAACACTAAGCGATTTACATAATTTTCATTTCATGACATATATTAAATGTTCTAAATGATAATACAAAGTCCCATATAGAGGGTAGCGTCATAGCATATTGGTCAGTCTGCGTCGCATGCTGCTGGTCAAAACATCCTCTAGTTGAGATAAAATTGTGCTTCTCGAAGTGATTTTAATGCATGATTTGAATGTTTCTTCTGATCGTCAACTTGTGATTTTATCTCGATCATATTTAAATGACTTTTCGGATAATTAACCGTTACATAATGGACATCGGAAATTGATTATTAATCGTAAATTTTACGACCTGAAGAAAAGGTTTTGATTTCTGACTAGGCGAAAACTCTTTTGAAATCGTTAAGTAATTGTCAAGACATTGATATAAAAGTGTAAGTTGCAGATAGAAGTTAATTATCAGAAGAAAAGGAAGGATCGCATGATTATAGTTCAACAGTTACCATATGTCGTTCAATTGTGAAAGGAGAGAATTGCTTTAAGGAATTGTAGGTCACCTTGGCAAAAAATAATTTTCATTATCTATCGGTATTGTTTTCTTTTGAACGACATATTGCATGAAATATTTGAAGTAAGGATGAGTGTGCTGATGAAGTTGAAAGGAGTCTATCGTCGTTTTTATCCTTTGCATGCGCGTAGATTTAAAAAATTACACAATATTGTAATGCGAATTAATACGATACGTTGAATATACAGTGTTTTCTTTCATAATTGTTTTATTATAAGATAACGAAAAAAATAAACCAAAAATAAGATAAAGATTCTTCTAATAATAATGATGTATTGTTTAAGAAATGGGGAGTATGCATGTGATTGAATTCAATGACGTAACCGGATGTTCTTTGAGAAGAGAACATGCACAATCACAAATAACATGTTATGGGAATATTGGTAGAAACTGAACTGAGAGGCTCACATAATAGGTATCGTTAATACATGTAGGCATGTGACCGGAAAAAGAATTGATTTTGTGGAAATAACAAAGCCAAAAGGAAGAAAATGGAAAGATACCTTTGTTAATGCATGTGTGCAAATGGTAGAAAAAGCATGTGGGAAAATGATTTAAAGAATTTCGAAGGAAAGGAAAAAAAGGAAAGATATACGGAGTTACTGCATACATGTATGGGCATGTGCAAAGAAGAGCATATGGAGAATTGATCATGAAATAAAGAAAATAGAGGAGAGAGAAAAAAAATGAACTAGTGCGCATGTGATTTGAAAAGCATGTGACATATTCAGGAGAAAAGAACAAGAAACTGAAAAAAGAGAGAGGCTGAAATATAAAGTACTGCATGTGGGCATGTGATAGAAAGAATACAGTGGAAAAATGATTATCCAAAGAAAAAAGGAATCTGATGTAAAGAAGTAAGGATGATATTGCGTGAGAGCATGCGAATGGAAAAGAATGTGGAGACTTAAAAGTATCGAATACGATAAAAAAAGAGAGAGAAAAAAATCTGAAAGTACTGCATGTGGGCATGCGAACAGATATGTTATTGTGGAGAAATAATTAATCAAAGAGAAAAAAGAGAGATATATGTAAAAAAAGAAAAAGACTACAGAAGATACTGTATGTGAACATGCGATTGAAAATGCATGTGTAGACATAAAAAAAAACCCGACAAGAATAAGAAAAGAAGAGAGGTTCAAAATTGGTAGTCGCTGCAAATGGCAATTTGATCAACCCCCCCCCCCCCCCTCTTGTACATTGAAAAATGACATATGTACTACAGAATAGGAAAAAAGTGAAGAGGTACACAAACATGTGATTACTGTTTGTTTGTATGAAGTATGTGAAGAAATGTTAATTAAAAAAATGGACGGGAGAAGATGCACAGAGAAGTACGTCCTTGCATGCGGATTTTAAATTGCATTTTTAGATACAACAAAATACTTTAAGTCAAATTGAGGGCGTGCTATAAAAAGAATGTATTACATGTGGAGGACTACGCATTGCATTATTAGAAAACTACGGACATGTGATGGAAATAAAAAAAACATTGAAAAAGAACAGAATATATGTGACAATATGTGGTGGAAAATAGGGAGAAAGGATGTGACATGTAGATGAAAATAAGTGTATATTATAATTGCCATATGTACAATAGTTTTATGAATAAAAACCCCAAATTACTGTTCTTAAAAGACAGGTCGAGGAAAAAGTCAAATATGGATATAAACAAAATATCACATGATATCTAACGAGTATACGTCATGGTAGAAAACTGACCATTCCGGTCAATTAACTACGGTCACGTGGTCCATTTAAAACGAATTTATTTACTACAATGAGCCACGTGCATTTAGGAGATATCTGTATTAAAATTGCTGGAGGTAAAATATGAAGATATTTGGGACAAAAATAACAATGTCACATAAGAAGGGACATAAAAATCTAACTTTTCACCGATGGCTTTTCAAATATTTGAAGCATAACTCCCAGTATTGTGACTTCAAAATAGATTTGTTTACTATAAAAGAAGGGAGGGGATCTCCAACAAGACTCTGTTCCAGCACCAACAGCAAAACACAAAAACACCCGATGCAAAAACACAAAAGACGAGCATAGTATTAGACGAAAAAGAGACATACGACATGTAAACATCAAACACAAAAGACTACACATAAACCAACGAAATCAACGGGCAACCGGTGCCAACTTTAGACGGCCATTTGCCACGCAAGTAGCAAATGTTGTGGTTATCCTGGATTACGTGCGCACAACCCTTTCACTTCTCCAATTATCCAGAGGTCTCGAAGAATGTACAATTGTGGTGTAAAACAACCTCCTCACTGTAAGATGACATCATATAAACAAGACCGCAAAACGTAGAGGCCCCAGCAACACAGATGAATGTAAATGGATATTCTAATATGACTTGATTCTTTTTCCCTATTAAGACAACAGACGCGAGCAGGGCTCTATTCTCCAATATAGGCCCTATAGCGATAAGCCTCGCCTACCCATTTTCAGATAGCAGAAACCCGGCAGGAACTGGTTTTTACCAAGAATCGAAAGGTCTAAGTTTGGTCATCATTAGAATAGAAATAAAAATGACAAGCCGGGCTCTATTGTCTCATAATGCCCTCGCGTCCCCAGCCAATCATATTTATCACCTCGCCGCTGACGCGGCTCGGTAATAAATGTGATTTGCTGAGGACGCTCGGGCATTATGAGACAATAGAGCCCGGCTTGTCATTTTTTATTTCTTAATAAAAAGAGGGCATGCGTAATATAGTCCGTGCTCTGCCGGCTGTCGCGAGCTCATGTATGTAATCACCCGAGGAGTCCGACTGACATTCAGAGAGGACAGGTGGTCGGGGCCCTGTCGTCTCTAAAGAAGTTTGGACAGGGCCCGTCGTCACTGTCAGGTAGAGTGCAAGTCTCAAGGATGCGCTGGTACAAGACTGTAGATTGGTCAAGTACCAAGCCTAGTGTCCGTATGGTGACATCAGGATCATATCCACGGTATAAAAGGCGTTTGATGACTCTGACGCATTTTCGATGGTTATGCTGCCTACCTTTGATCCTTCTAATTGTGTTTATCATATCTAATCTTATATATATATATATATATATATCTACCTAGGCACCTGGTCTCGCCCCTCGCGGGGTCTGCTTTGGTTCATGAATTGAGAATATTACCTACCTGGCTACTAGTTATAGCCTTTCGAGCTTCAGTATAGTACAGGTTCTGACTAGCATGAGAGTGTGTGTATGTTTTTTTTTTATGTACTTGTGTCCGAACGGAATGAGGGACGTACTGTCCCTTGTTCCGTCTGGATACAAGTACTTATTCGTGTATCCAGAGGGCTCAAGGGATGTACTGTCCCTTCCGCTGGGTTTAAACACGTTTAGTGTCGTGGTCGCTTGTACCTTTTTTTGTGCTTTTATATCTTTTTTTTTCCAAGCGACGTGCATTCGCCCTTTGTTGGGCTGATCCGACATTGTCTGAATAGTGAACGTGGTTGTTTTCACCTCTTTTGTGCTATCTATATATATATATATATATATATATATCCGACATTGTCTGAATAGTGAACGTGGTTGTTTTCACCTCTTTTGTGCTATCTATATATATATATATATATATATATATATATATATATATATATATATATATATATATATACAGCACAAAAGAGGTGAAAACAACCACGTTCACTATTCAGACAATGTCGGATCAGCCCAACAAAGGGCGAATGCACGTCGCTTGGAAAAAAAAGATATAAAAGCACAAAAAAGGTACAAGCGACCACGACACTAAACGTGTTTAAACCCAGCGGAAGGAAGGGACAGTACATCCCTTGAGCCCTCTGAATACACGAATATGTACTTGTATCCAGACGGAACAAGGGACAGTACGTCCCTCATTCCGTTCGGACACAAGTACATAAAAAAAAAAACATACACACACTCTCATGCTAGTCAGAACCTGTACTATACTGAAGCTCGAAAGGCTATAACTAGTAGACAGGTAGGTAATATTCTCAATTCATGAACCAAAGCAGACCCCGCGAGGGGCGAGACCAGGTGCCTAGGTAGAGTCAGCGTCTCCTGTTTGCATGCAACACCCGCTGCCAAAAAGTCTGGACGGACTGATCGATAGAAACACGTCCAAGACTTCTATAGGTTCAAAATAAAAAAAAAACCCTGAAAAGATGCTCCCTGATTGATTAAGTAACATATTATCAAGGGACTCGATTGACTAAGTTAAATGAAACGAAAATCCCCCAATTAAAAACACGTCCGTCCTGAAGAGAGATACTCACTTAACTGACAACGCGCGGGTCAGTGTGAATAGAAAGTCATATCACGAGAGGCCCACATAAAGGAGGTTAAAAATACAAACTGTAAAAATGAAAAATTATAAGGTGTAAAGAACGAATCTAGCTACCGTCGTCGGTTTCGGAGATTGACCTCCGTATCCAATCAGAATAAATAGGGCGTGTTAAGAAATAGTACCCGTGAGAGAAGATCAAGCAGAACCTATCTCATAAACATAGCAAGTAAAGACTCTATTTCTTAACACGCCCTATTTATTCTGATTGGATACGGAGGTCAATCTCCGAAACCGACGACGGTAGCTAGATTCGTTCTTTACACCTTATAATTTTTCATTTTTACAGTTTGTATTTTTAACCTCCTTTATGTGGGCCTCTCTTGATATGACTTTCTATTCACACTGACCCGCGCGTTGTCAGTTAAGTGAGTATCTCTCTTCAGGACGGACGTGTTTTTAATTGGGGGATTTTCGTTTCATTTTACTTAGTCAATCGAGTCCCTTGATAATATGTTACTTAATCAATCAGGGAGCATCTTTTCAGGTTTTTTTTTATTTTGAACCTATAGAAGTCTTGGACGTGTTTCTATCGATCAGTCCGTCCAGACTTTTTGGCAGCGGGTGTTGCATGCAAACAGGAGACGCTGACTCTACCTAGGCACCTGGTCTCGCCCCTCGCGGGGTCTGCTTTGGTTCATGAATTGAGAATATTACCTACCTGTCTACTAGTTATAGCCTTTCGAGCTTCAGTATAGTACAGGTTCTGACTAGCATGAGAGTATGTGTATGTTTTTTTTTTTTATGTACTTGTGTCCGAACGGAATGAGGGACGTACTGTCCCTTGTTCCGTCTGGATACAAGTACATATTCGTGTATCCAGAGGGCTCAAGGGATGTACTGTCCCTTCCGCTGGGTTTAAACACGTTTAGTGTCGTGGTCGCTTGTACCTTTTTTGTGCTTTTATATATATATATATATATATAGACAGCACAAAAGAGGTGAAAACAACCACGTTCACTATTCAGACAATGTCGGATCAGCCCAACAAAGGGCGAATGCATGTCGCTTGGAAAAAAAAGATATAAAAGCACAAAAAAAGGTACAAGCGACCACGACACTAAACGTGTTTAAACCCAGCGGAAGGGACAGTACATCCCTTGAGCCCTCTGGATACACGAATATGTACTTGTATCCAGACGGAACAAGGGACAGTACGTCCCTCATTCCGTTCGGAATATCTAATTTTATTTCTATTTTTTTTTTTTTTTTTTTTTTTTTTTTTTTGTTTATCATATATCATATGATCCTTCTAATTTTGTTTATCATATATAATTTTATTTTATCTAATTTTGCTTATCATAATCTTCATTTGTTCTCGGAGCAATATTCAGAATGTCTCACATTTATGACATATCACTAGCAAATTGAAGATAGAAAATAATTTTTTTTAAGGGTCATGCTGCATTATTGTAATAATATCATTGTAAGAACAGATCAACAGCATTAGTAAATCTGAAAATTCATGCATGGTTATACGTACATCGTAAAAGTCGGTATTTCATGTACATAACAAAAGATGACACCATGATGTCCTAACAGAATTCTATAACACGGCCATCCAATAAGTAATTAGCTATTCTAAAGGAGGAAACTACATGTAGTATATATTTTCTTACTATTATAACATAGTCCCTGTTGTTCGACGATACGGTTTATATAACAATTCTTAGTTCCACACACATGATGAGCTGAACAAAATGGTTGAATGCAAGAAATACAGATATTTGGCATATTGATTATTGACTTTTAATGTCTGCTTTTTCATCCTAATATTACAATATACATATCAAAAAGACCTAATGAAATTTTCAAACATCTAGGTTAGAATATCGCAAGTTTAAAAATATTTATTTGTGCGCCACCTACAATTAATATCGATTTTAAAGATAGAATTCTATGGGAATCAGTATATAGTGTATACGTTGGTATCTGGATGATCAAACTATCAAATTTCGCGTAGGTTCAAGATTTTATCATACCTCGAAATTATTAGGTTTCTTATCAATGACCTGGCGGACTTTTACAAACTGTTACATTGAAAGTACATTTTTAATACTCCACGAATTTTTTTGAATCCATACATCTGTCCGTCAGTCTGTTCGTAGCTCATATTTCCTAAACTCAATATGAGAACAAACCTTATTTCACAGATTTGTAGATTTATATGTCATGAGTTTATTTGTCCATTACGCTGCAGTTAAGGTTAAAAATATGCTCTGGTTACGTCACCGAGTCGTTTGACGTCTCTTTTACAGATTTAGAAAACTTTTGTCATTGAAAAAGGGGGGTCCAGCCTAAGTAGTTTTGTTGGTACATGTTGTAGTTCAATTCAAATTGAAAAATATATCTAATATATACGTGATTTTTCTATTTAAACGAAAAAAGGTATGTCATCCGATTATCTGTGTGTTCTTGATTTTGTCAGCAAAGTTTTTGTAAACATTAAATCTAAATTTTATAAAACATTCAATGGTCATTCTCTGCTACCAGATCCAATTGGTGAAAAAAATTAAGTAAAATGATAAAACCAATATATTTTTTATGACATGGTACTCATAGCTCAAAATCAAGAATTTACAAAAAAATGGTTGATGAGTTACACAATCAAATCTCTGAAGGAACTGATGGCGAGTTTCGTTTATTCATCTTAGAATGATATCAATATATTTTATGGGATTTTTAAATATTGTATAAGTAGATAGAACAAATCCATTTTCCAATGTTCGGGAATAAAACATTTCTAGATTCAGATTCTTTATTTTCTTTATGCCTGAGGCACATCAGATATACACACATAAATACAATGATATATAAATACATGGTCAGTCAGATAATATATACTATGATAAAGAAAATGCATGAATTTATGTAATGTAGACAATATCTATGAACATTTCTTAAATTAAGAATAACCATATCATAAATTGAACAGTATAAGAAACAAAACATACGATAAACTTATTATGTCAATAATCTATTTCTTGTATTATTCGCTTCAATCAAATATTTCCCTAAGTACTTCAATTCTTTCACATTCTCTACACTCAATAATTGCTCTAATATTAATACCTTTTAATAAACTTCTTCCTTATATTTGCATAAATGGGGCATTGTAAAATAAAATGAAACTCATCTTCTATTTCGTTCATGTTACAAAGAGTACATTTCCTTTCTGATCAATTAATGTTTGTATATCTACCTAATTCAATGTTTAATCGATGACCCGAAACTCTAAATTTTGTTATAATTTCTCTTATTTTATCACCTAAGGGCTTAGTAAGATAATACTGGTCACAAAAGTTATCTACAAGATGAATGTACAATTTTCCTTTTTCCAAATGATTTATTTCAGATCGGATTTCTTGAATATAAATATCTTAATCTTTTGTTCTATTAAGGCTAAAGTATGTTTGTCTTCGTATTTTGAATCCCACAAGAAACTTAATCCTAATCTATCTAATTCTGTTTTTATGTTTACAATCCATTTATCATTTTCCTCTATCATTTGCTCATAACAATTTCTGAGAATGCAATTTTCTGACTTTCTTAATTTTAGCCAATATTTCATAATTTTGATTCTTCTTGAAATGTAGCAAGGAAAACGTCCTAATTCATGATAAACAAGTTTATTACTTACATTTTTGTGAAGCCCTAAAATTCTTTTACAAAATGTTATGTGAACTTTCTCGATGTCCACCCCTTATCAAATCCCTAAACTTCTGCTGCATAAGATAAAATGCCATTTACATAAGTATCGAAGACAGAACATTTCGTCTCAATATTAAAAGAAAAATCTCTCAATTTAGAATCGATACCGAAACAAGCTTTCCTACCCTGTTCTGCTAAGTGTTGCTGTGTTTTAGTGAATTTCCCATTATAGTTTAGTAAAATGCCTAAATAATTAGATTCATTTACGATTTCTAATTCTGTATTATCATAAAACCACTTTTCATTGTTTCTTATTTTCCCTCCATTTCTGAAGATTACAATTTTTGTTTTTCCTGTATTTACTGTAAGATCCCATTTTCTGCTATAATTGTATAAAGAATTTAACATACTTTGTAATGCCTCCGGGCTTTGAGCAATAAGCACAGTGTCATCCGCATACATTATCAAGAATAAATTAATCAAATTAATTTCAATCGAAGTACAATTTTCAGACAATAAATGAATCTCGAAATCATTTACATAAAATGAGTATAATATAAGTGATAAGATTTCACCCTGAAAAAGCCCGACCTGGCTACCAAAGTATTCAGATAGAAAACCATCATACTTTACACAACATTTAATATTTTCATACAATGATCTTATTATTCTCAGCATTTTTCCTTGAACTCCTAATTTCACTAATTTAACCCATAATTTACCTCTATTTACAAAATCGAATGCCTTTTTGTAATCTATGAAACACCTCTTTTCCTTAAATTTTTATTGATCAATGACTGTAACACAAAAACAGTGTCAATGGTTCCCACCCCTGGCTTAAAACCAAATTGCGTATCCTTAATTACAGAATTTTCTTTATCCCATTCATATAATCTATTGTTAAGTATCGACGTAAAAAGTTTCCCAATACAACTAACTAAAGAGATACCTCTGTAATTATTTGTGTTATCAGAATCACCTTTCTTATAAATCGGAACAATAGTAGCTTTTGACCAAGATTGTGGGAAATAACCTGATTTAAAAATAGCATTAAAAAGTTTGTGAAGAACAGGCATTAATGTTTTTCCGCATTCAATAAACATTTCATTTAACATGCAATCTTCACTACAACTTTTTTTCTTCTTTTTAAGTTCTTGATACAATTCTTTATTTCATCTATGGATATATCTTTATCAAGTTCATCAAAGACACCATGTTCAATTTCTATCTCGGAAATATTTTCTCTATCAATCGACCCTTCTTCGTTACATAAATGTTTGAAATGTTCAAAGAAATTATCAAAAGTTAATTTACTATCAGGAGACTTTGATTTTCTTTTAGAAAAATACCTGTAAAATTGTTTTGGATTGCTTCTTCTTAATGATTGAATCATATTTCCCTCCTGTTTTTTATACGTTTTCTTTAGTGTGTTCTCAAGCTTTTTGTAAACTGATTTTTTCATCATCAATTGATTATGATTTTCAGTTGATTTTTCACGGTTAAATACATTTAAGGCATTTTTATATTCTCTATATTTTTGTTTACACTGATCATTAAACCATGGTTTGTCTTCTGTATATTCCCTTTTCCTATTTTGACCTTCCAAACGTACATTTTTGGATTGGCATTTTGGCAAAACAATGTCATTTATCATTTCACATATATAATTCACACAATCATCAGCCTCTTTCAGATCATTCAACTCCAAGTTTACGATATTCAGTAAAGTTTGCACATTGCTGTTTAATTCTTCGTTGATTTTTTCTTCATCCTTCCATCTTACGTTTTTACTTTCACATCTTACATTTACGTTAATATTTTCTTGTAATACTTGAGAATAATTTTTCTGTGACATTGTGCAATTTAATTTGAAATTTAAAGGCGAATGATCAGATAAAGGACTAAAAACACCAGATGAGAAATAAGTGACATACTTCAAAATTTTCTGTCTACATGTAAGATAATCGATCAAACCAAAACCATTTGCACCATGAAATGTAACACTACCGTTAGAATCATCAGAATTTACGAACCTATGTCAGCATGACTGCTATAGTCAGTGGCGGATTCAAGGGGGGGGGGGCGTGGGCCCCCCTACAATGTTCCAATCATGGGTAAAACGATCATTTTAAATCAAGAAAGAGTGAATATTTAAGAAATAAAAAATGACAAGCCGGGCTCTATTGTCTCATACTGCCCAAGCGTCCTGAGCCAATCACATTTATTACCGAGCCGCGGCAGTGGCGAGGTTATAAATGTGATTGGCTGAGGACGCGAGGGCATTATGAGACAATAGAGCCCGGCTTGTCATTTTTTATTTCTATTCTAATGATGACCAATCGATTCTTGGTAAAAACCAGTTCCTGCCGGTTTATCTGCTTTCAGAAAATGGGTAGGCGTGGCTTATCGCTATAGGGCCTATATTGGGGAATAGAGCCCGGCTCGCGTCTGTTGTCTTAATAGGGAAAAAGAATCAAGTCATATCAGAATAGTGAATATTAACTACCTGCTAGTAAATATAAATGTTAAATGCATCAAATTCCATTCTTTAATTAATTACAGTCACAAAAATTCAAGAGATTCCAGGGGGCTTCGACCCCCCCCTCCTAACAGGGCTCTGCCCTGGATCCGCTGGGGAACTTAGCGGTCCCCAGACCCCTTGCCAATTCTTTACGCCCCCCCCTCCCCCAAATAATAAGCTGGATCCGCCACTGATAAAGCAGACGTTCATTTTTTCTTCGTGTATAGATCTGCATATCTGTTCCATTTGAAACTGTTCTAAAATCTTGTAGCTTGTAGGCCTATGTCATTCAGATTTTTTTAATCGGTCCCGATTTTAAGTCTACTAGTTACAGCGCAACGGAAAAGTCTTAAAATGCATGAATCAAAGATTTCCCATGTACTGTCGATTCTCTGACAAGAAATATGCATGAATCCTCCATCATAAATATAAAAGAGAAAGAAAAAACCAAAATAAAGCGAATACACAAACACGATCGGCATTTCTACTTTAATTTTCATCTTAAAGGACTGGTCATGGATCACGCCGATCGTTTTTAGCTTTACGAAAAAGATATTATTTCTCTTAATTTGGCAAAAACTCATATACAGCTAAGGCATCCCTACACCGCATCATATTCCCCTTTTTGTGATTAAGTATCTATATTGCGCGAAATTATAGAAAAACCGAACGTTTTGCGTTACCTTGCCCATTGAGAAGAATTTAAGTTTTCATGCGGACGTCTTGGTAAGCACCTACAGGATCGTGTCACGTGGTACAGTATAGCCGATAAACTTATAGGCAATCTCAACGTACGTGCATTCGAGCCAGTTGATGTTCACTACATCCTAAAGTATCCTTTTTGAATAATCTCGAACTTTTTTAAACATTATGAAACAACTGTTAAAACGCGGAAAGCAATGTACGCTGCCTTTATATAAATGTGGTTAATAATGAGGTCAAGGGTCATGGGTCCACACGATCGGAGTTAAGTAAAACTGTGTGCATAAATAACCATCTTCACTCGATTTATAGATTTTGGGGCCCGGGAATGTCACGCTTTTCAGGTCACGTTATGCAAATCTGAGATAACGTTAAATACCGACAAAACAAAAATAATGGTTTTTAGAAATGATGGGAATTTGAGAGAAGAAAAATGGTATTACAGCGGTAAAGATTTAGAGATTGTTGATAAATTCTGTTATATTGGAATGCTCTTTAATTTTAATGGGAAATTCAATTTGACTCAAAAACATATTTCGGATCAGGGAAGAAAGGCTTTACTTTTCCTTAGAAAATAAGTTTAAGGAACATTCTAGACTTGCTCAAGTCCTTATATCAAATAATTTTAAAATCAAATACATGTTTCTTTACTGGCAAGCAAAAGTTGTCTTCTCTATTTATCTCTGCAATCAATTGCTCACTGCTTATAGTTTTAAAAGGGGGATTTCTTTCTTCTTGAAAAATTGAATTAATTAATTGCAATTCTCTTCATTTAACTTTATTTGATATAAGGACTTGGGCAAGTCTAGGAACATTCATTTAATGTTGAAACAAAATGTTCAGTGTTCGATTCATATGTCTCCAGTATTTAAAAAAATCAAATTCAAATTCTTTATTGAAATCACCATGAAGGCATACATTCAATGTTTCACAAAATATAAAACAACAATCATGAAATATAAGAGAAATTAAGATACATACGGAAGCCAGTTCGTGCCATGTTATATTTTTTTACTATCTCGTAGTTACGAGAAACTTTTCTCGTAGTTACGAGAAAAAAATTCTCGTAGTTACGACAAACTTCTCTCGTAACAACGAGAATCTTTTCTCGTAACTACGTTTCTCGTAGTTATTATTAGAAAATTAGAAAAGTTTCTCGTAACTACGAGAAAGTTTCATGTAACTACGAGAAAGTTTCTCGTAACAACGAGAAAGTTTCTCGTAACTACGAGAAAAGTTTTTCGTAACTACAAGAAACGTTTGTCGTAACAACGAGAAAAGTTTCTCGTAACTACGAGAAAAGTTTCTTGTAACTACGAGAAAAGTTTCTAGTAACTACGAGAAAAGTTTCTCGTAACTACGAGAAAAGTTTCTCGTAACTACGAGAATTTGTTTTCGTAACTACAAGAATTTTTTCCCGTAACTACGAGAAAATTACTCGTAACTACGAGAAACGTTTCTCGTAACTACGAGATATTAAAAAGATATAACATGGCACGAACTGGCTTCCGTAGATACATGTATAGATGAGCTACAGTATACTTTTGGCCATTTTACATTGTTTAGACTGAGGATCACCGACGAGGGTTTAGTACCCGAAACGTGCATGTCTGGTCCATGCTGTAAATTTATCAGGTCTTAAATGATGCTATTGAATTTGAAGACGTTTAACATAGATATGACCCTGTGTGAAGTGGTAATGATGATTTACCAATTAGATGAATCATGATACGTACATCATTATATTGCATATGCTAATGACATAATTTTCTTACCTGTAGGCATTCAAATATACATATACATCATTGTGTATTCTGATGACATAATTTCTAACCTGTATTAGTCTAGGTGCCATTCATAAAACCCAAAAATTTGTTACGCACAAAATGTTTTTGCATGAAAGTATTGTCAATACCCTCTTATTTAATAATCCGGCGGATGCCACTCTGGCATCCTTGGGCATTTCGAAATTTTGGGGTAAAATTGAATTTTTCTACATTAAAAAAACCGTTGAAAATAGGAAAAATTCAATTACTTGTTCCATGCTGCAGCAAGATAAACAAAATCGGTACCAAAAGAACGACAATTTCATTGTCTTTAAGTCCAATTTACCAATGTACTTGTCAATAAAATGGGGGAAAACTATGGATTTTCGATGAAAATCGTTGAAAATTGGGAAAATACACTATCGTTTTTTATTCTGTAGCTAAATAAATAATTTTGGTACCAAACACACAATAAATTTATTGCCTTTCATTTTAAATAATACAGAAGTCAGATTCGCAATTTGCTGGTACGAAAACTACTCTTGGATGAAAAATCGCTGAAAATTTGCAAAATGCAATGAACTTTTTCAAACTGTAGTTAGTATGAGGTACAGCAATTATGGTACCAAAAGAAAGTTATTTATATTGTCTTTTATTCTGAATTCGAATTAAGCAACTTGCTCGTAGATAAAGTGGGAGAAGACCAATGAGGGAGAAAACTTTGATTTTTGAAGGTTTTTTTTCATTAAGAGTTGGGACTTTGAAAAATGCAAAACGTTTACAGAAAATCTACTGTAAAATTTATTGGTTCTTGGAGTCCTGTAGCAAGCTTTTGAAAGACATGGGTAAAATTAAACATGTTTTAAAAGGAAGCGGCTACTGTCTATGATACATAACGTGCATGTCTGGTCCAGGCTGTTATTTAATCTGCTTTTAAATGATGTCATTGAATTTGAAGACGTTTAACAGGAGTCCCCGAGGGCACATGTAGCCAAGTTCGATCAATTTCGGTTGGTCGTTTCTTAAAACGCATTCGAAAATTTCTGAAACTTGGGTCCTGTAGCATCATATACTAGTCATCTTGCTACGTCTCTCGGTATATTTTGGATATAATTATCCCACATTTTGATCATATTTCATTGTTTGGATTGAGGATCACTGACCACGCTGTTAATTAATCTGCTTTTAAATAATGCAAATGAATTTGATGACTTCTGTCAGGGTTGTGTAGTTGTTTTCAATTATTAAAGTGGATCTTAAAAACCTGTTTAGTCGTGACATTGTTCTAGTCCCTACGTCAATGTTGAAAAGATGACTTCAATTTTGCAAATTCGAAATATGTTCTTAAAATAAGCTCTAGGATAATGCCCAGGAGCTGATGATATATTGATGTATGCAGGACTCTGGAATATCAACTGACCACTAAATGGTAGAATTAACACCTTGATTGTTTCTGGTCGTATATTTATAAAAAATAGCAATCCAAGGAATGCTTGTGTCGCCTGCGAAGCGGTTTGATTATTATTCTAGAAAGTGGATCAAATTATTGGTATCAGTAGAAAAGTCTTGTCAAATGAAATTCATTTGAAATATCAGATCTCTTAATTACAAATTAAAAGTTATGGTCATTCTCAAATTTTCAGAACAGAGTGTCAATCATCTAGGTCAAGGTCACTACGTAAAAATTGGTAACAAAAAGGTCTCATCATAAGATATATTAAAGACCTATCACCTACCAATTAAAAGATATATACAACCTTAGAAAAGAAGGTCAAATAGCTAGGTCAAGGTCAAAAGGTAAAAAATTATAGTATGTGTAGAATGGCATTGTTACAAGGAAAATACATGTTAAATATCAAAGCCCTATTACCTACCAATCAAAAGATATAGCCAATATTACTTTTCTTGAAAAGTAGATCAAATATCTAGATCAAGGTCAAATATTATGGTCTGTGTAAAAAGATCTTGTCAAAAGGAATACACATGTGAAATACGAAAGCCCTTTCACTTACCAATCAAATGATATATCCATTCTTAATTTTTTGAAAAGTAGGTCAAATATAAAGGTCAAGGTCAATATGTCAAAAATAATGGTATGTGTAGGAATGTAAACGTCTTCAAATTGAATAGCATCATTTAAGAACAAATAAATTGGCAACGTGGACCAGACAAGCACGTTTCGGGTACTTTACCCTCATCAGTGATCCTGAATCTAAACAATGTAATATGCCAAAAAGTATGAAAGTTACTATGTCGAAAAAGGGTACCGAAAGACGTAGCAGGATGGGTGGGATATGATGCCAAAGGACCCACTTTTTAGAAATTTCAAGAAATTTTGATAACAGAAATTTAGATTGCGTTGAAGAAACGATCAACCGAAATTGATCGAACTTGGCTACATGTGCCCTCGGGGACTCCTGGTCCACCAGCAGTGACACTCACCAAGTGGTATAAATGTAAACGTCTTCAAATTGAATAGCATCATTTAAGAACAAATAAATTGGCAACGTGGACCAGACATAAAGGTCTTGTCACAAGGAATACACATGTGAAATATCAAAGCCCTATCACTCACCAATCAAAAGATATAGTGAATCTTATCTTTCTTTCAAAAGTAGGTCAAATATCGAGGTCAAGGTCACAAGGTCAAAAATTATGGTATGTGTTGAAAGGTCTTGCCACAAGGATTGCACATGTGAAATATTAAAGTCCTAACAATTACCAATCAAAAGATATATCCATTTGTAATTTTTTGGAAAAGTAGGTTAAATATGTAGGTCAAGGTCACTAGGTCAAAAATCATGGTATGTGTAGGAAGGTCTTGTCACAAGGAATACACATGTGAAATATCAAAGCCCTATCACTTACCAATCAAAAGTTATGGGCTGTGACACCCAAAGTGTGACAGACAGACAGACGGACGGACGGACAACGGACAAAGTGATCCCTAAGTGTCGCTATGCTTCGCAGGCGACACAAAAACTGAATTATATATAAACACTTCAGATGCTCAATAATAAGTATTCCAACTATTTACCTCCTAGAAGAAAGTTTTAAACCAATTCTGATGCACCAGATACGTATCTCAGATACAAAAATCCTCATCAGCGATGCTTTCAATTAAAGTGACTTCATGGCACAGCCAACATCCTCTCCATCAGCGCCCCTGACCCTATTTTCTGATCTTAGAATTGTCACTTTGCAGAGAGCAAATTTAAATGATATTCAATTGTCCCCTACTTCTTCTTTAACTCATTGCCATTACCATGACATAAAAGATTCAGTCAGGAAAGCTACATCTCAGGAAATGAAGTGCAACTGATTGATATTACATTGCAATCAGTTGATCGAGAAAGCAATCCGATTGATTAAGAATTCGCATTCTACACATCATTTTGAAGAACTAGGTATTGAGAACAGATCATGATGATGGATTTCATCAGCATATGATGGTATTGAAGATACAAAGGTTGTTCTGTGGAAAGCCTTTGAAGTGGTGTTACGTGTCATATTTCAAAGAAATTAATTCCGATATTGAAAAGATGGCATCTGAGGCCATGATATTCATAAAGATTACTATGGTTTAGAGAATCTAGACAGTATATCTGATGTCAGGTCCAGTGTACGATTGAATGAAATGGGCTAGATGAGTTCATGGATTTCATCAGCATATGATGGTATTGAAGATACAAAGGTTGTTCTGTGGAAAGCCTTTGAAGTGGTGTTACGTGTCATATTTCAAAGAAATTAATTCCGATATTGAAAAGATGGCATCTGAGGCCATGATATTCATAAAGATTACTATGGTTTAGAGAATCTAGACAGTATATCTGATGTCAGGTCCAGTGTACGATTGAATGAAATGGGCTAGATGAGTTCATGGATTTCATCAGCATATGATGGTATTGAAGATACAAAGGTTGTTCTGTGGAAAGCCTTTGAAGTGGTGTTACGTGTCATATTTCAAAGAAATTAATTCCGATATTGAAAAGATGGCATCTGAGGCCATGATATTCATAAAGATTACTATGGTTTAGAGAATCTAGACAGTATATCTGATGTCAGGTCCAGTGTACGATTGAATGAAATGGGCTAGATGAGTTCAAAACTCTTGGATGACCATTACAACCAACAGTTAATTGAAGAATTTCGATAAAATGTCAAGAAAAGCGAAATATATTACCCATGCATAAGGAAACATTCCTAAGACGCAGTTCAATCAAACCTGGATCTGCTGAAAGAATTAAATTTATTTTAAATGTTGAGACCTATTGAGACAATATTTTGCGTCTGTATCTCTATCTGTTATCCTGTTGATTTGTTGCAGTCGCGCATGAAATCTGAGTTGTGTAACAAACAGATGTGACAAATTCTGTGCTCAAGTGTCTTTTATTCTGTAAATGTTTTGGAGTAGAGAATTGTCAGAGTACGATGCAAAGGAGACATTTCGATCTTTGTTGTAAGAAGTAGTTGCACACAAGTATTACAATTGCATGTTGATGAAACAACAAGGCAATAAGAAAGGAGGCGATCTCCAAAAATAACAAAACTGGGTTGCAGCACCAATATCAACACATCAAAACACATCAAGTAAAAACACAGAGAAGACACACACAGCAAGAGAAACCAAATGGACAGGGAAGAGTAAACACGACATCAAACATCAAATAAGCAATGTATGAATTATGCAGTTAAAATGGAACATTCTTTTCGTGAAATGTTCATGATATTGTAACATGATGCTAGCACATTTATACTATTTGGAATGATATATGTATAGTAGAAAAAAGGGTATTAAGAGAGTGCAAATCTAAAACTTTCAATATGCAATCATTTTGATGCAAACATTGGTGTTCTAGAATTTCTTTAAACCGATTGTATTTTTTAATTTAAAAAGCCCATTTTTCAATTTAAAAAGCCCATAACTCTATGTAAACTTGTGAGCACCATTTCTCAGAAAGTATAACTGATGAAAAGATAATTCTTTTAGCATTATTCTCAGTCTGTGGTCTGGTTGTGCACCTGATATTTTGTTTGAGCCCCTGATCCCAGCGTCTTGGAATATGGGCGTGGTCATTTTCTCCTATATAACTCTATGTAATGTTGTGAGCACCAATTCTCAGAAAGTATAACTGATGAAAAGATCATTCATTCATTCATTTAGCATTATTCTCAGTCTGTGGTCTAGTTATGCACCTGATATTTTGTTTGAGCCCCTGACCTCCAGGGTCTTTGAAAATGGGTGTGGTCATTTTCTCCCATATAAATCTATGTAATCTTGTAAGCACCAATTCTTAGAAAGTATAACTGATAGAAAGATAATTGTTTTTGCTTTATTCTCAGTCTTTGGTCTAGATGTGTACCTGATATTTTGTTTGAGCCCCTGACCCCAGGGTATTTGAAAATGGGTGTTATCATTTTCTCCTATGTAACTCTATGTAATATTGTGAGCACCAATTCTAAGAAAGTATTTGCTTTTTCTCAGTCTGTGGTTAAGATGTGCATCTGATATTTTGTTTGAGCTTCTTACCGGCGTCGGGACTGTTGTTCCCTCAGGTACCTTGAACTAGGGGTCCGTTGTGCCCTGGGGATCTTTGACCTGAGACTGTTGCACCCTTAATTGGTATTGGTGGTAGTGACGGTAATTGGTTTGTTTTGCAAATAGAATAATTATTGTGCAAACAAACTAGTTAACAACACTAATTAGCAGGTAGAACGGCATAAGAAAGCAGGGATTTTTTTAGGGTCTGTAGGGGGCCGAAATTTGGCCCCATTCCCAATGCCAAAAATTGGTACTTTTTCCCAATTTTAGACCTAAAAATTCCAAATTCAATATTTTCTCCAAAACGAGAAATTCATTTCCAAATACGTACCATTAACTGAAAGGAAAGTGAAAGTAGAACAAACATGTTGTGTTAGTAATTTAATTCTAGGAGGGATTAAAAATAAAGACAATTGATATGATAAGGGATAATTTACATGAATATACCTTTTTGTTGTTTGAAATTTGTTTCCCAATTTAGGTTGAAATGAAATGTTGCAAAATTCCCAATTTCATAGGCCCAGGCCCCTGACATCTGAGGCTAGAAAAAACAATGGAAAGAAAATCATGTAGGACATTTCAAAAGAAATGGGTATATCATTGAGATTTTACGTTATTTATATGTATCTTTTCCTCTCTATTTGATGAATGAAATAAAGAATCTGAGAGAAAGGTGCCCAGTTTCACAAAAATTCTTACGAAAAAAAAAATCAGGAATTTTCGTAACTTAAGTCAATTATTAAAACGTTCAAAAGATTTTCTATTTAGATTGTACTATGTTTCTAATATCATTTCTACATACTCCATCTAAAGTCAGAAACAAAATATAGATATTTTTATTTCAAAAGAAGAACTAAACGATCAAACCTTACGAAAATTCCTGAAATTGTTCGTTTTGTGAAAATGGCCGCTGTACTCGTATTAAATTGTTACGTGACGTAGATCTACACTAGTAGCAGTAACGTGTGGATCTTAGCTTACTGTACATGACCAGTCAGAAGCACAAAATTCTTTTGTTCACTGACATTTGCTCCGCTCATCTGAAAGGTTCTGATACAAAATTGATTTTTCTCCGACATTCTTTTTTATCCTGTTCTGTGCCTGAGATTTAAATCTCCAACGTCCACTTACGTATCTTACCGACGTAAAGCTTAAGGTACTTGTGTATGCGTTCGTCCGTAAAATAATCTTGTCATTTTAAGTGGTCAGTCAATGGGTTCGGAGTACATGTACATGTAATAAAGTTTGTACAGAAAATGTCAATTTCAACCCCCGCCCCTTTCCCCAATTTCAACAAAGCTGAAAATGAAGCTGCCCAAACTTGAGCACGAAAAGTACAGGGTCGGAACGGAGAAGAGCACATAGTCATCTCAAAATCTGTTGTCTAATCTTTAATCTTATATGAATTTTTTTTTCAAATTTTCGTATTAAATGTTTACATTACTTAAACATTTTAGCATCTTTTTTTTCCAAAGATAAACCGTCTTGAAGGTAATGAAAAATTCCATTTATATACATTGTTTTTATTATGAATGTCCTAAGATTTCACAAAACAAACAACGTGGCTTGGGTGACCAATTATCCGTATGCAAATTATTTTAGGGATCAACGTTCCCACTTCAAAAAATCGTAATAAACTCAACGGAATTTTAGCAATATTTTGACAACAGAATACAAATAAAATACCAAAACAATAAAAGACGTAAAATTTGAATGGCATCAGCTTATTCATTAAATATTAAAAACAACAAACATGTATGAGGGTACAACGGACCCGGATCAACGTTCTCCCGGGTCAAACTTCCGGAGGGTACAACAGTCCAGGGTCTTTGAAAATGGGTGTGGTCATTTTAGCTCTACTGGTCAAAGACCAGTTGAGCTTATGCGATCGCCCTGTGTCCGGCATCCGGCCGTCTGTCTGTCTGTCTTATATCTAAATACTATAAAAACCAGAGAAGGAATTTAAGACATATTCATGAACAAATGAATTTCTTTTCTCAATGAAAGAAAGAATGAAAGCGAAAAATGTCTATTTACGTTTGTCTCTCCTCTCAATCAAAATATTCCCCTCTACTTTCGATTTTAAGGGGAACCCCAGTTATATACCTGGCGTATTGATTTTCACTTTTGTATGAATAATGTTGTTAGTAGCCTAGTCTTGTCACATGATGCCTTGCACTCCGTTTCTGAAGCGGAGTGCAAGGCATCATGGGCAAGACTACTAGTAGCCATCATCCGGAACACACGGGTTGGTTATTCATACTACGTAACAGTAAAGCCCATGTGTTCCGGATGTCCAAAACACACGTTATTTTTTTAAAGACGAGTTACCGAACATTTAATTCAATGAGAAAGATATATGTACTAGAGTATTAGATATTATGATTCCAATAACAGAGCAATGTTTTATAAAATTAATCTGATTGGTGTTAGTATTCAACTGATTAACATATTTAAACAGTTAATTCATTAATTGAAGAATTGCCTTCACATGAGAACTTTTTACATTTGATTAAATAAATTTTGTATTTTAATCATTGCTACACCACTTTTTTCGTACTTCATAGAAGTGCGTATAAGACTGGGGATGTCGTGCGTCATTATGATACCACATGCATCCTGCGATTTCATCTGGGTGCCGGGAAAGGTTTCCGTCACCCCGATGAAATAGCATGATGCATGTGGGAAGGAATCTCATCCAAGTTCAAAGCTGGCTGACACAGCGCGGATTTACTCTAATCCTCAGCATTGAATCAATAATGAGCTTCCTTTTGTTTCATCACATGAGGAGATACATATGTATATCAATAAATTGAATTTTTCAATATTTCAACTACTATTGTTTGGTGTTTATTTTATTCTCTTCTACCTTTATGAATTATTCGCAATTATTCTCTATTAAATCATGTAGTAAAGTACTTAGGCCAAGGCATATTTGTATTCATGATTTTTCTTTCTATGAAGAAAAATGCTATATATATATCTAGATCGAAGTACGCACTATTTTTGGGGATATAAATGTTGACTATTCCTTCAAGAATGTTAAACTTAAAGTTGACGTTCAAAATGGATGAAATGTGAATATGAAAGTTTTGGAAACTAGTTGTAATGTCTGATGTAAACGGTGAATATGATAGTTTTGGAAACTATTCGGATTCTGATTTTGATGAATTTTACAAATTATTTTAAAACAATTTTTGCTAATGAAAAAAATTCTTGTATACGGGGAAATATCTCTGAAAGGAGGGGAAAATATATGCTCCAGAGAGGGGGGAATTGGGCCGAATATCGCCGATTTTATTGGGGAAAGAAAAACGCTGAAACTATTTGTAATGTCTGATGAAAACGGTGAATATGAAAGTCTTGGAAACTAGTTGTAATGTCTGATGAAAATGGCGAATAAGAAAGTTTTGGAAACTAGCCGTAATGTCTGATGAAAACGGTGAATATGTAAGTTTTGGAGACTGATTGTAATATCTGATGAAAACGGTGAATATGTAACTTTTGGAAACTAGTTGTACTGTCTGAAGAAAACGGTAAATATGAAAAATTTGGAACCCAATAGTAATGTCTGATGAAAACGGTGAATATCAAAGCTTTGAAAACTAGCTGTAATGTCTGATGAAAAGGTGAATATGAAAATTTTGGAAACTAGTCATAATATCTTATGAAAACGGTGAATATGAAGGTATTGGAAACTAGCTGTAATGTCTGATGAAAACGGTGAATATGAAAGTTTTGGAAACTAGTTGTAATGTCTGATAAAAACGGTGAATATGAAAGTTTTGGAAACTAGTTGTAATGTCTGATGAAAACGATGAATATGAGAGTTTTGGAAACTAGTTGTAATGTTTAATGAAAACGGTGAATATGAAAGTTTTGGAAACTAGTTGTATTGTCTGATGTAAAGGTGAATATGAAAGTTTTGGAAACTAGTTGTATTATCTGATGAAAACAGTGAATATCAAAGCTTTGGAAACTAGTTGTAATGTCTTATGAAAACGGTGACTATGAAAGTTTTGGAAACTAGTTGTTATGTCTGATAAAAACGGTGAATATGAAAGTTTTGGAAACTAATAGTAATCATGTCTGATGAAAACGGTGAATATAAAAGTTTTGGAAACTAGTTGTAATGTCTGATGAAAACGGTGAATATGAAAGTTTTGGAGACTAATTGTAATGTCTGATGAAAAGGTGAATAAGAAAATTTTGGAAACTAGTCATAATATGAGTTAAAGAAGATCCTGACGATAATCTCAACAACACTCACAATAGAGCACGAAATTAAACATCGACGGACCCCTAGCAAGCTAGAGGTGGGACCAGGTGCCCGGGAGGAGTAAGCATCCCCTGTTGGCTAGCCGCACCCGCCGTCGATGTTAATGAAGCATGGAAATGAAAATATATATAATTCATGCACTGTCTGACGTGTCTATATAGAAAGTGCTATGGCGACAATGTCAGGGAAGTATATTCAAAACACTTACTGTCAAACCCCTCGCGGGGAACTTTTTTACGAGCTCCACACGGCAAAGGGCATAAGTGTGACACAAATGAGTTAAAGAAGATCCTGACGATAATCTCAACAACACTCACAATAGAGCACGAAATTAAACATCGACGGACCCCTAGCAAGCTAGAGGTGGGACCAGGTGCCCGGGAGGAGTAAGCATCCCCTGTTGGCTAGCCGCACCCGCCGTCGATGTTAATGAAGCATGGAAATGAAAATATATATAATTCATGCACTGTCTGACGTGTCTATATAGAAAGTGCTATGGCGACAATGTCAGGGAAGTATATTCAAAACACTTACTGTCAAACCCCTCGCGGGGTTTCATAATATCTTATGAAAACGGTGAATGTGAAAGTTTTGAAAATTGGATGTAATGTCTGATGAAAACGGTGAATATGAAAGTTTTGGAAACTGGCTGTAATGTCTGATGAAAACGGTGAATATGAAGGTATTGGAAACTAGTTGTAATGTCTGACGAAAACGATGAATATGAAAGTTTATGATTATATATAAAACAAAACAAGAAGATTCCATTTACTTGTGTGGAATTCTGAATTTAAGGAGGTATTGAACACTTGGACGCCAAATTCAATTTTTCTCAAAATTTCTGAAATTATATATTTCTTGTCTGTCCTTGATTATGCAAACTTTCATTTGATTCTATCCACAGGAAAATTTTCTCCGGGACTTTGAAATATCGACGTTTTCATGAATTTCTTGATGACGTCATAATATTGAAAGTGTCATTCCAGTTCTTGTAAAGCTATCGGAAATTAATTTTGATTTAACTTCCAAAATCTTCATAAATGTATTGCACTTACATATTAAAAAGATGAGATTAACTGAGTTTTAAACAAAGGCAGGATATTGGAATAAAAGTTGACACTGTCGCTCAAAAAATTGCGATTTCTAGCCAATTGACTGTAGTTGATACTTAGTTATTAGGAATTCTGTGGATGAATCTTTTTCAAAATCTAACAAACTTATCAACAATGTCCAGAGATGATTTCATAATTAAATGAGAAAAATTGAATTTTGGATAAAAATATTACAAAGCTTTATATTTTCTAATTTTTCTTTCGAAAATCGTCCATTTTCAATCAAGTGTAATCCGATTTCCTGTAATGTTAATTTTTCAACGAATTAACTGTGGTAAAGATTGAATGTTCTATTTTATACATGCAAAGTTTCAATGCGATACGTTTTGTGTTAATATTTTTATTGCATTTTGAATGCGAAGCTTTGTGACGCCATTTTCCCCGATAACCTCGAAATAACGTCGTGGTTTGCTCGTGGATAAAACTCCCAAAGTCCACAATTTTGAAAATCGCCACGATTTCTTCAAATGACGCCGGAAATTATTCAAACTTCATCAGGATACTCAAATGTGTATATCAATCAGCGTATCAAATGTTTTAAGGAAGTTACAACTGCACTTTTCATAGGAAGTGAGAAAACAAATAATGCCGCCGCCATCTTGGTGTTCAAACCCTCCTTAAATCAATGAATTGTTCTAACTACAGCATGATAAAAGCCTTGCAATATCCCAATTTTCAGCGATTTTTCAATCAAAATTCATTCTTTTCCCAATTTTCGTACTTGCAAATTGCTAATCTGATATTTAAAATAAAAGGCAATACATTTATTGTGCGTTTGGTACAAAATTGTTATTTTATCGACAGTATGAAAAAGATATGTCATTTTCTCAATTTTGAACGGTTTTTGATCGAAAATCAATAGTTTTCCCCATTTTATAGACGAGTAAATTGATAAACTGAGTTTGAGACTTAAAGGCAATCACATTGCGGTTCTTTTGATACCAAATCCGTTATTCTAGCTACAACATCGACAAAGTAATTGTCCAATTTTTCCAATATTCAACGGTTTTTCTTTGAAAAATCTTACCTTTTCCCAATAATTTATAAATGCCCAAGGATGCCAGAGTGGCATCCGCCGGATTATCAAAGTAGAGGGTATTAAGGCATTTCATTTCTGAATGAAGGAATTTTAACGATTTTATGATAACCATATGAAAATATAGTATTCATAACACTTAATCGTTTTATGAAGGAAAATTAATAGGTCCGTGATGAAAATCAAGATTTATGCTTATTTGAAAACTGGGTAAAAAATGCCGGAAATTTGTTGCTAAAAATAGCACATTTGCAAAGAATATACAAAACGTGTTTAAATGCACTCATTTGATTTTTATTTTACTTTTCGTTGTTATTATACAATAAATTGAAATATCTATAAATGTCAAGCTCAATGAGTGCTAAAACAGGAGATGCGTAAGAATAGTCGAAAATCGTGATCAATGACGCACCTTAACATCATTTTCATGAAAAAACATCTTGTGTGTAACATTTTTTTGGGTTCCCCCAAAATAGCCATTTGGCAACTAGACTAAGGCATTCAAATATAAAATCACAAACATGTTTTTGTTTGGACATAGTTTTCAGGATTCAAAATACTTCTGCTACTGGTTCATTGTGAAGTGACATACGACGAATATCAATGTAAATTGAAAAGCTGAAGATGAAATGCAATTCATCTTCAAAAGTGCTTTTACAATGGAAACAAAAACGAGCTTCCTTAGGTTTCGATGGTCTAGAATATCTTCCTACTTCTATTTCAAGCGGATGGGCACTTATTCTTATTTAAGATAGTACAGATATATTATCTTTTTTCGTTGGAAAAGTGAGGTAATTTTTTAGTTCATATTTTCCCCGGATGTGGCTATAAAAGTTTGATTTACCACTGCCATTTGATGTTCAGTTTCAATCTGTTTTATGTAATGTTGTTTTATTCGATCATGCAAAGGTTTATCAGAATTATTCAATGTTGACATGTTAAGTTTGCTTTTCCATATATAAACCATTTTTGCCAATAATCTATAGGTTTAATATTCTAGAGTAGGTCATCCTCTTCCTTGGCAGCTATAAGAAAAAAAACTATGGAGCTGAAGTTTGGGGTTTTCACAGGGGAAACGATATAGAATCTATAGGTTTAATATTATAGAGTAGGTCATCCTCTTCCTTGGCAGCTATAAGAATAAACTATTGGGCTGAAGTTTGGGGTTTTCACAGGGGAAACGATATAGAATCTATAGGTTTAATATTATAGAGTAGGTTATCCTCTTCTTTGGCAGCTATAAGAATAAACTATGGGGATGAAGTTTGGGGTTTTCACAGGGGAAACGATATAGAATCTATAGGTTTAATATTATAGAGTATGTCATCCTCTTCCTTGGCAGCTATAAGAATAAACTATTGGGATGAAGTTTGGGGTTTTCACAGGGGAAACGATATAGATTCTATAGGTTTAATATTATAGAGTAGGTCATCCTCTTCCTTGGCAGCTATAAGAATAATCTATGGGGCTGAAGTTTGGGGTTTTCACAGGGAAAACGATATAGAATCTATAGGTTTAATATTATAGGGTAGGTCATCCTCTTCCTTGGCAGCTATAAGAATAATCTATGGGGCTGAAGTTTGGGGTTTTCACAGGGGAAACGATATAGAATCTATAGGCTTAATATTATAGAGTAGGTCATCCTCTTCCTTGGCAGCTATAAGAATAATCTATGGGGCTGAAGTTTTGGGTTTTTACAGGGGAAACGATATAGAATATATAGGTTTAATATTATAAATAATTAAATTCATTTACGATTTCTAATTCTGTATTATCATAAAACCTTTTTCAAACTGTAGTTCCATAGACAAAGTGGGAGAAGACCAATGAGGGAGAAAACTTTGATTTTTGAAGGTTTTTTTTTTCATTATAAGTTGGGACTTTGAAAAATGCAAAACCTTTACAGAAAATCTACTGTAAAATTTATTGGTACATGGAGTCCTGTAGCAAGCTTTTGAAAGACATGGGTAAAATTAAACATGTTTCAAAAGGAAGCGGCTACTGTCTATGATACATAACGTGCATGTCTGGTCCAGGCTGTTAATTAATCTGCTTTTGAATGATGTCAATGAATTTGAAGACGTTTAGCAGGAGTCCCCGAGGGCACATGTAGCCAAGTTCGATCAATTTCGGTTGGTCGTTTCTTAAAACGCATTCGAAAATTTCTGTTTACAAAATTATCAAAAATTTCTGAAACTTGGGTCCTGTAGCATCATATACCAGTCATCTTGCTACGTCTCTCGGTATATTTTGGATATAATTATCACACATTTTGACCATATTTCATTGTTTGGATTGAGGATCACTGACCACGCTGTTAATTAATCTGCTTTTAAATAATGCAAATGAATTTGATGACGTTTAGCATAGATGATTTCTGTCAGGGTTGTGTAGTTGTTTTCAATTATTAAAGTGGATCTTAAAAACCTGCTTAGTCATGACATTATTCTAGTCCCTACGTCAATGTTGAAAAGATGACTTCAATTTTGCAAATTCGAAATACGTTCTTAAAATGAGCTCTAGGATAATGCCCAGGAGCTGATGATATATTGATGTATGCAGGACTCTGGTGTATCAACTGACCATTAAATGGTAGAATTAATACCTTGATTGTTTCTGGTCGTATATTTCTAAAAAAAATAGCAATCCAAGGAATGCTTGTGTCGCCTGCGAAGCGGTTTGATTATTATTCTAGAAAGTGGATCAAATTATTGGTATCAGTAGAAAAGTCTTGTCAAATGAAATTCATTTGAAATATCAGACCTCTTAATTACAAATTAAAAGTTATGGTCATTCTCAAATTTTCAGGACAGAGTGTCAATCATCTAGGTCAAGGTCACTACGTAAAAATTGGTAACAAAAAGGTCTCATCATAAGATATATTAAAGACCTATCACCTACCAATTAAAAGATATATACAACCTTAGAAAAGAAGGTCAAATAGCTAGGTCAAGGTCAAAAGGTAAAAAATTATAGTATGTGTAGAATGGCATTGTTACAAGGAAAATTCATGTGAAATATCAAAGCCCTATTACCTACCAGTCAAAAGATATAGCCAATATTACTTTTCTTGAAAAGTAGATCAAATATCTAGATCAAGGTCAAAAGGTCAAATATTATGGTCTGTGTAGAAAGATCATCTTGTCACAAGGAATACACATGTGAAATACCAAAGCCCTTTCACTTACCAATCAAATGATATATCCATTCTTAATTTTTTGAAAAGTAGGTCAAATATAAAGGTCAAGGTCAATAGGTCAAAAATAATTATATGTGTAGGAAGGTCTTGTCACAAGGAATACACATGCGAAATATCAAAGCCCTATCACTTACCAATCAAAAGATATAGTGAATCTTATCTTTTTTTCAAAAGTAGGTCAAATATCGAGGTCAAGGTCACAAGGTCAAAAATTATGGTATGTATTGGAAGGTCTTGCCACAAGGATTGCACATGTGAAATATTAAAGTCCTAACACTTACCAATCAAAAGATATATCCATTTGTATTTTTTTTTCGAAAAGTAGGTCAAATATGTAGGTCAAGGTCACTAGGTCAAAAATCATGGTATGTGTAGGAAGGTCTTGTCACAAGGAATACACATGTGAAATATCAAAGCCCTATCACTTACCAATCAAAAGTTATGGGATGTGACACCCAAAGTGTGACAGACAGACAGACGGACTGACGGACGGACAACGGACAAAGTGATCCCTAAGTGTCGCTATGCTTCGCAGGCGACACAAAAACTAAATTATATATAAACACTTCAGATGCTCAATAATAAGTATTCCAACTATTTACCTCCTAGAAGAAAGTTTTAAACCAATTCTGATGCACCAGATACGTATCTCAGATACAAAAATCCTCATCAGCGATGCTTTCAATTAAAGCGACTTCATGGCACAGCCAACATCCACTCCAGCAGCGCCCCTGACCCTATTTTCTGATCTTAGAATTGTCACTTTGCAGAGAGCAAATTTAGATGATATTCAATTGTCCCCTACTTCTTCTTTAACTCATTGCCATCACCATGACATAAAAGATTCAGTCAGGAAAGCTACATCTCAGGAAATGAAGTGCATCTGATTGATATTACATTGCAATCAGTTGATCGAGAAAGCAATCCGATTGATTAAGAATTCGCATTCTACACATCATTTTAAAGAACTAGGTATTGAGAACAGATCATGATGATGGATATCATCAGCATATGATGGTATTGAAGATACAAAGGTTGTTCTGTGGAAAGCCTTTGAAGTGGTGTTACGTGTCATATTTCAAAGAAATTAATTCAGATATTGAAAAGATGGTATCTGAGGCCATGATATTCATAAAGATTACTATGGTTTAGAGAATCTAGACAGTATATCTGATGTCAGGTCCAGTGTACGATTGAATGAAATGGGCTAGATGAGTTCAAAACTCTTGGATGACCATTACAACCAACATTTAATTGAAGAATTTCGATAAAATGTCAAGAAAAGCGAAATATATTACCCATGCATAAGGAAACATTCCTAAGACGCAGTTAATCAAACCTGGATCTGCTGAAAGAATTAATTTTTTTTTTAAATGTTGAGACCTATTGTCACAATATTTTGCGTCTGTATCTCTATCTGTTATCCTGTTGATCTAGTCTAGTTGCCAAATGGCTATTTTGGGGTGAACCCAAAAAAATGTTACGCACAAAATGTTTTTGCATGAAAGTGATGTTAATACTCTCTACTTTGATAATCCGGCTGATGCCACTCTGGCATCCTTGGGCATTTCGAAATTTTTGGGAAAAAAGGTAATTTTTCAACGAAAACCGTTGAAAATTAGAAATACACAATTACTTTGTCCATGTTGTAGCTAGAAAAAAAAATTTGGTATCAAAAGAACAGCAATGCCATTGCCTTTAAGTCCCAAGCTCAGTTTATCAATTTACTCGTCCATAAAATGGGGAAAACTATGGATTTTCGATGAAAAACCGTTGAAAATTGGGAATATGTCATATCTTTTTTCATACCGTAGATAAAATAACAATTTTGGTACCAAACGCACAATAAATGTATTGCCTTTCATTTTAAATATCAGATTAGCAATTTGCAAGTACGAAAATGGGGGAAAGAATGAATTTTGAATGAAAAATCGCTGAAAATTGGGATATTGCAATGTTTTTTTTCCATGCTGTAGTTAGAACAACAGCAAGAAAAAATGATTTCATTGCTTTAAATTCAGAATTCCACTCAAGCAAATTGAATCTTCTTGTTTTGTTTTGTTTTGTTTTTGCTGAAAACAGGTTTTAAATTGTAAAAAAAAATCGGTTTAAAGAAATTCTTAAACAACAATTTTCGTATCAAAATGATTGCATATTGATAGTTTTAGATTTCCACTCTCTTATTACCCTTTATTCTACTCTAGATATATCATTCCAAATAGTATAAATGTCCTAGCATCATCGTACAACATCACTTATCATTTCACGAAATGAATGTTCCATTTTAATTGCATATTTTACACATTGCTTATTTGATGTTTGATGTCGTGTTTGCTGTTCCCTGCCCGTTTGGTTTCTCTTTCTGTGTTTGTCGTCTCTGTATTTTACTTGAGATGTTTTGATGTGTTGATATTGGTGCTGCAACCCAATTGGATATCACCTCCTTTCTTATTGCCTTATTTTTTCATCAACATGCAATTGTAATTCTTGTGTGCAACTACTTCTAACAACAAAAAACCCCTCTTACATGGTTGATCAAAATGCCTCCTTTGCATCGTACTCTGACAATATTCTACTCCAAAACATTTACAGAATGAAAGAAAATTGAGCACAGAATTTGTCACATCTGTTTGTTACACAGCTCAGATTTCATGTGCGACTACAACAAATAAACAGGATAACAGATAGAGGTTCAGACGCAATTGGCAAATTATTATCACAATAGGTCTCAACATTTATTTTAAATTTAGTTCTTTCAGCAGATCCAGGTTTGATCTTAAGAATGTTTCCTTATGCATGGCTAAAACTATTTCGTTTTTCTTGACATTTTATCGAAATTCTTCAATTAATAAAGTTGGTGGTAATGGTCATCCAAGAGTTTTGAACTCTGTGAGGAGGTTGTTTTACACCATAATTGTGTGTTCTTCGAGACCTCTGGGAAATCGGAATAGTGGGAGGGTTGTGCGCACGTAATCCAGGATAACCACACCGTCTGCTATTTACGTGGCAGATGGCCGTCCTAAGTCGGCACCCGTTGTCCATTGGTCTCGTTGGTTAATGTTTAGTCTTTTATGTTTCATGTTTCTATGATCTTGTCCCTTTTGCGTCTCTTTCTGTGGGTGTCTGTTCTGTGCTCTTTTTTTTGCATGGATGTTTTGGGATTTTGCTGTGGTGCTGCAACCTAGTGTTGTTGGAGATCCCCTCCTTTCTCTTATAGCCCATTCCATTCAATCGTACACTGGACCTGACTTCAGATATACTGTCTAGATTCTTTTCAATATCTGAATTAACTTCTCTCAAATTTGACACGGAACACCACTTCAAAAGATTTCCCACAGAACAACCTTTGTCTCTCCTATACCATCATATGTTGATGGTATCCATCATCATGATCTGTTCGCAATACCTACATCTTTAGAATAATGTGTAGAATGCGAGTTCTTAATCAATCAGATTGCTTTCTCGATCAAATGATTGCAAGTACCTGTAATATCAATCAGTTGCACTTCATTTCACGAGATGTAGCTTTCTTGACTGAATCTTTTATGTCATTGTGATCGTAAGTAGGAGTCAATTGAATACCATTTAAATTTGCTCTCTGCAAAGTAATAGCAATTTCAAGTTCAGAAAATAGGGCCAGGGGAGCTGCTGGAGAGGATTTTGGCTGTGCCATGAAGTCACTTTAATTGAAAGCATCACTCTGATGAGGATATTTTTTATCCGAAACACTTGTCTGGTGCAGTAAAATTGGTTTAAAACTTTCCTCAAGAAGTAAGATAGCTGGAACACTTATCGTTGAACATCTGAAGTGTTTAGTTATTTTTAGAATTATATGACCAGAAACAATCAAGGTATTAATTCTGCCATTTAATGGTCAGTTGATACACCAGAGCCCTGCATACATCAATCGATCACCAGCTCCTAGGCATTCTTGTCGAAAAGATAACCTGGAGCTTATTTTAAGAACATATTTCGAAGTTGAAAAACTGAAGTAATCTTTTTTACATTGAACAATGTCACCATTAAGCAGGTCTTTAAGATCCACTTCAATGATTGAAAACAACTTCACAACCTGGCAGAAATCATCTATGTTAAACATCTTCAAATTCATTAGCATCATTTAAAAGCAGATGTATTAACAGCGAGGACTAGACATGGACGTTTCGGATATTTAACCCTCGTCATTGATCCTCAATCCAAACAATGAAATATGGCCAATAATGTGTGATAATTATGTCCAAAATATAAGACGTAGCAAGATGACTAGGATATGATGCTACAGGACCCAGGTTTCAGAAATTTGTGACAATTTTGCAAACAGAAATTTTCGAATGCGTTTGAGACAAAGGAGGGGATCTCAAACAACAGCAGGTTGCAGCACCCTTAGCAAAACCCCCAATGCAAATAACACAAAGCAGACAAGCACAAAAAGAGACGCATAAGGGACAAGGAACGTCAACGCACAACACAGAAACATCAAACAGAAAGGACTACACATAAACCAACGAGCAACCGGTGACGACTTAGGACGGCCATCTGCCACGGAAATAGCTGAAGGTGTGGTTATCCTGGATTACGATTTGAAGAAACGACCAACCGAAATCGATCAAACTTGGCTATATGTGCCCTCGGGGACTCCTGGTCCGCCAGCAGTGACACTCACCAAGTGGTACAAATGTTAAACGTCTTCAAATTCATTAGCATCATCTAAAAGCAGATTAATTAATAGCGTGGACAAGACATGCACGTTATGTATCATAGACAGTAGCCGCTTCCTTTTGAACAATTTGTCTAATTTCACCCACATCTTTCAAAAGCTTGCTACAAGACTCCATGTACTAGTAAATTGTTTTTCTTAAAACTGTTGACTTGAATACACATATCTTTGTTCTAGATTTTCTCTAAACGTTTTGCATTTTTCAAAGTCCCAACTTTGTATGGAAAAAACCTTCAAAAATCAAAGTTTTCTCCCTCATTGTTCTTCTCCCATTTCATTTATGAGCAAGTTGCTTAATATGTATTCAGAATAAAAGACAATAACAATAACCTTTATTTTGGTACCATAGTTGCAGAACCTCATACTACAGTTTGAAAAAGTCATTGCATTTTGCAAATTTTCATCGATTTTTCATCAAAGAGTATTTGTTTTTCCCTATTTTTCGTACCAGCAAATTGCAAATCTGACTTCTGCATTAATTAAAATGAAAGGCAATGAATTTATTGTGCGTTTGGTACCAAAATTGTTTATTTAGCTACAGAATAAAAAAAGATATGGTGTTTTCCCAATTTTCAACGATTTTTTATCGAAAATCCATAATTTTCCCCATTTATGGACAAGTAAATTGGTAAATTGAGCTTGAGACTTAAAGACAATAAAATTGTCGTTCTTTTGGTACCAATTTTGTTGATCTAGCTGCAGTATGGAAAAAGTAATTGAATTTTTCCTATTTTCAACGGTTTTTCTTCGAAAAATTCCATTTTACCCCAAAATTTCGAAATGCCCAAGGATGCCAGAGTGGCATCAGCCCGATTATCAAATAAGAGGGTATTCACAACACTTTCATGCAAAAACATTTTGTGCGTAACAAATTTTTGGGTTTCGTGAATGGCACCTAGACTAATCTGTTGCAGTCGCGCATGAAATCTGAGTTGTGTAACAAACAGATGTGACAAATTCAGTGCTCAAATGTCTTTTATTCTGTAAATGTTTTGGAGTAGAGAATTGTCAGAGTACGATGCAAAGGAGACATTTCGATCTTTGTTGTAAGAAGTAGTTGCACACAAGTATTACAATTGCATGTTGATGAAACAACAAGGCAATAAGAAAGGAGGCGATCTCCAAAAATAAAAAAAAAACTGGGTTGCAGCACCAATATCAACACATCAAAACACATCAAGTAAAAACACAGAGAAGACACACACAGCAAGAGAAACCAAATGGACAAGGAACAGTAAACACGACATCAAACATCAAATAAGCAATGTATGAATTATGCAGTTAAAATGGAACATTCTTTTCGTGAAATGTTGCATGATATTGTAACATGATGCTAGCACATTTATACTATTTGGAATGATATATGTACAGTAGAAAAAGGGGTATTAAGAGAGTGCAAATCTAAAACTATCAATATGCAATAATTTTGATGCAAAAATTGTTGTTCTAGAATTTCTTTAAACCGATTGTATTTTTCAATTTAAAAAGCCCATTTTTCAAATTTAAAAAGCCCATAACTCTATGTAAACTTGTGAGCACCATTTCTCAGAAAGTATAACTGATGAAAAGATAACTCTTTTAGCATTATTCTCAGTCTGTGGTCTAGTTGTGCACCTGATATTTTGTTTGAGCCCCTGATCCCAGCGTCTTGGAAAATGGTCGTGGTCATTTTCTCCTATATAACTCTATGTAATCTTGTGAGCACCAATTCTCAGAAAGTATAACTGATGAAAAGATCATTCATTTCGCATTATTCTCAGTCTGTGGTCTAGTTGTGCACCTGATATTTTGTTTGAGCCCCTGACCTCCAGGGTCTTTGAAAATGGGTGTGGTCATTTTCTCCCATATAAATCTATGTAATCTTGTAAGCACCAGTTCTCAGAAAGTATAACTGATAGAACGATAATTGTTTTTGCTTTATTCTCAGTCAGTGGTCTAGATGTGCACCTGATATTTTGTTTGAGCCCCTGACCCCAGGGTATTTGAAAATGGGTGTGATCATTTTCTCCTATGTAACTCTATGTAATATTGTGAGCACCAATTCTCAGGAAGTATTTGCTTTTTCTCAGTCTGTGGTTAAGATGTGCATCTGATATTTTGTTTGAGCTTCTTACCGGCGTCGGGACTATTGTTCCCTCAGGTACCTTGAACTAGGGGTCCGTTGTGCCCTGGGGATCTTTGACCTGAGACTGTTGTAACCTTAATTGGTATTGGTGGTAGTGACGGTAATTGGTTTGTTTTGCAAATAGAATAATTATTGTGCAAACAAACTAGTTAACAATACTAATTAGCAGGTAGAACGGCATAAGAAAGCAGGGATTTTTTGAGGGTCTGTAGGGGGCCGAAATCGGCCCCATTCCCAATGCCAAAAATTGGTACTTTTTCCCAATTTTAGACCTAAAAATTCCCAATTCAATATTTTCTCCAAAACGAGAAATTCATTTCCAAATACGTACCATTAACTGAAAGGAAAGTGAAAGTAGAACAAACATGTTGTGTTAGTAATTTAATTCTAGGAGGGATTCAAAATATAGACAATTGATATGATAAAGGATAATTTACATGAATATACCTTTTTGTTGTTTAAAATTTGTTTCCCAATTTAGGTTGAAATGTTGCAAAATTCCCAATTTCATAGGCCCAGGCCCCTGACATCAGGGGCTAGAAAAAACCCTGGAAAGAAAATCATGTAGGACATTTCAAAAGAAATGGGTATATCATTGAGATTTTACATTATTTATATGTATCTTTTCCTCTCTATTTGATGAATGAAATAAAGAATCTGAGAGAAAGGTGCCCAGTTTCACAAAAATTCTTACGAAAAAAAAAAATCAGGAATTTTCGTAACTTAAGTCAATTATGAAAACGTTCAAAAGATTTTCTATTTAGATTGTACTATGTTTCTAATATCATTTCTACATACTCCATCTAAAGTCAGAAACAAAATATCGATATTTTTATTTCAAAAGAAGAACTAAACGATCAAAACTTACGAAAATTCCTGAAATTGTTCGTTTTGTGAAAATGGCCGCTGTACTCGTATTAAATTGTTACGTGACGTAGATCTACACCAGTAGCAGTAACGTGTGGATCACAGCTTACTGTACATGACCAGTCAGAAGCACAAAATTCTTTTGTTCACTGACATTTGCTCCGCTCATCTGAAAGGTTCTGATACAATATTGATTTTTCTCCGACATTCTTTTTTATCGTGTTCTGTGCCTGAGATTAAAATCTCCAACGTCCACTTACGTATCTTACCGACGTAAAGCTTAAGGTACTTGTGTATGCGTTCGTCCGTAAAATAATCTTGTCATTTTAAGTGGTCAGTCAATGGGTTCGGAGTACATGTACATGTAATAAAGTTTGTACAGAAAATGTCAATTTCAACCCCCGCCCCTTTCCCCAATTTCAACAAAGCTGAAAATGAAGCTGCCCAAACTTGAACACGAAAAGTACAGGGTCGGAACGGATAAGAGCACATAGTCATCTCAAAATCTGTTGTCTAATCTTTAATCTTATATGAATTTTTTTTTTCAAATTTTCGTATTAAATTTTTACATTACTTAAACATTTTAGCATCTTTTTTTTCAAAGATTAACCGTTTTAAAAGTAATGAAAAATTCCATTTATATACATTGTTTTTATTATGAATGTCCTACGATTTCACAAAACAAACAACGTGGCTTGGGTGACCAATTATCCGTATGCAAAATATTTTAGGGATCAACGTTCCCACTTCAATAAATCGCAATAAACTCAACTTTTACGGAATTTTAGCAATATTTTGACAACAGAATACATATAAAATACCAAAACAATAAAAGACGTGAATATTGATCAGCGTATTCATTAAATATTAAAACATCAAACATGTATGAGGGTACAACGGACCCGGATCAACGTTCTCCCGGGTCAAAGTTCCCGAGGGTACAACAGTCCAGGGTCTTGGAAAATTGGTGTGGTCATTTTTAGCTCTACTGGTCAAAGACCAGTTGAGCTTATGCGATCGCCCTGTGTCCGGCATCCGGCCGTCTGTCTGTCTGTCTTATATATATCTAAATACTATAGAAACCAGAGAAGGAATTTAAGACATATTCATGAACAAATGAATTTCATTTCTCAATGAAAGAAAGAATGAAAGCGAAAAATGTCTACTTACGTTTGTCTCTCCTCTCAATCAAAATATTCCCCTCTACTTTCGATTTTAAGGGGAACCCCAGTTATATACCTGGCGTATTGATTTTCACCTTTGTATGAATAATATTGCTAGTAGCCTAGTCTTGTCACATGATGCCTTGCACTCCGTTTCTGAAGCGGAGTGCAAGGCATCATGGGCAAGACTACTAGTAGCCATCATCCGGAATACACGGGTTGGTTATTCATACTACGTAACAGTAAAGCCCATGTGTTCCGGATGTCCAAAACACACGTTATTTTTTTAAAGACGAGTTACCGAACATTTAATTCAATGAGAAAGATATATGTACTAGAGTATTAGATATTATGATTCCAATAACAGAGCAATGTTTTATAAAATTAATCTGATTGGTGTTAGTATTCAACTGATTAACATATTTAAACAGTTAATTCATTAATTGAAGAATTGCCTTCACATGAGAACTTTTTACATTTGATTAAATAAATTTTGTATTTTAATCATTGCTACACCACTTTTTTCGTACTTCATAGAAGTGCGTATAAAATTGGGGATGTCGTGCGTCATTATGATACCACATGCATCCTGCTATTTCATCTGGGTGCCGGGAAAGGTTCCCGTCACCCCGATGAAATAGCATGATGCATGTGGGAAGGAATCTCATCCAAGTTCAAAGCTGGCTGACACAGCGCGGATTTACTCTAATCCTCAGCATTGAATCAATAATTAGCTTCCTTTTGTTTCATCACATGAGGAGATACATATGTATATCAATTAATTGAATTTTTCAATATTTCAACTACTATTGTTTGGTGTTTATTTTATTCTCTTCTACCTTTATGAATTATTCGCAATTATTCTCTATTAAATCATGTAGTAAGTACAAATGTACTTAGGCCAAGGCATATTTGTATTCATGATTTTTCTTTCTATGAAGTAAAATGCTATATATACATCTAGATCGAAGTCACGCACTATGTTTGGGGATATAAATGTTGACTATTCCTTCAAGAATATTAAACTTAAAGTTGACGTTCAAAATGGATGAAATGTGAATATGAAAGTTTTGGAAACTAGTTGTAATGTCTTATGTAAACGGTGAATATGATAGTTTTGGAAACTATTTGGATTTTGATTTTGATGAATTTTACAAATTATTTTAAAACAATTTTTGCTGAAGAAAATATTCTTGTATACGGGGGAAATATCTCTGAAAGGAGGGGAAAATATATACTCCAGAGAAGGGGGAATTGGGCCGAATATCGCCGATTTTTTGGGGAAAGAAAAACGCTGAAACTATTTGTAATGTCTGATGAAAACGGTGAATATGAAAGTCTTGGAAACTAGATGTAATGTCTGATGAAAACGGTGAATATTATTATGTAACTTTCCGAAACTAGTTGTACTGTCTGAAGAAAACGGTGAATATGAAAAATTTGGAGACTGATCGTAATATCTGATGAAAACGGTGAATATGTAACTTTTCGAAACTAGTTGTACTGTCTGAAGAAAACGGTGAATATGAAAAATTTGGAACCTAATAGTAATGTCTGATGAAAACGGTGAATATGAAAGTTGCAATGTCTGATAAAAACGGTGAACATGAAAGTTTTGGAAACTAGTTGTTATGTCTGATAAAAACGGTGAATATGAAAGTTTTGGAAAATAGTTGTAATGTCTGATGAGGGCACATGTAGCCAAGTTCGATCAATTTCGGTTGGTCGTTTCTTAAAACGCATTCGAAAAGTTCTGTTTACAAAATTATCAAAAATTTCTGAAACTTGGGTCCTGTAGCATCATATACTAGTCATCTTGCTACGTCTCTCGGTATATTTTGGATATAATTATCACACATTTTGACCATATTTCATTGTTTGGATTGAGGATCACTGACCACGCTGTTAATTAATCTGCTTTTAAATAATGCAAATGAATTTGATGACGTTTAGCATAGATGATTTCTGTCAGGGTTGTGTAATTGTTTTCAATTATTAAAGTGGATCTTAAAAACCTGCTTAGTTGTGACATTGTTCTAGTCCCTACGTCAATGTTGAAAAGATGACTTCAATTTTGCAAATTCGAAATATGTTCTTAAAATAAGCTCTAGGATAATGACCAGGAGCTGATGATATATTGATGTATGCAGGACTCTGGTGTATCAGCTGACCATTAAATGGTAGAATTAATACCTTGATTGTTTCTGGTGGTATATTTCTAAAAAAAAACTGAATTATATATAAACACTTCAGATGCTCAATAATAAAGGAAAGGAGGGGATCTCCAACAACACCTAGTTGCAGCATCAACAGCAACCTCCCAAAACACCCACTGTAAAACACAAAAATGACACGCACTGAAAGAGACGCAGTAGTACAATGAACGTCAAATCACAGAAAAACATAAAACACAAATAACTACACATAAACTAACGAGACCGATGGGTAAGAGATATTGAACTAGGGGTCCGTTGTGCCCTGGGGATCTTTGACCTGAGACTGTTGTACCCTTAATTGGTATTGGTGGTAGTGACGGTAATTGGTTTGTTTTGCAAATAAAATAATTATTGTGCAAACAAACTAGTTAACAACACTAATTAGCAGGTAGAACGGCATAAGAAAGCAGGGATTTATAAGGGTCTGTAGGGGCCGAAATTTGGCCCCATTCCCAATGCCAAAAATTGGTACTTTTTCACAATTTTAGACCTAAAAATTCCCAATTCAATTCTCCAAAACGAGAAATTCATTTCCAATTTACGTACCATTAACTGAAAGGAAAGTGAAAGTAGAACAAGCATGTTGTGTTAGTAATTTAATTCTAGGAGAGATTCAAAACATAGACAATTGATATGATAAGGGATAATTTACATGAATATGCCTTTTTGTTGTTTGATATTTGTTTTCCAATTTAGGTTGAAATGTTGCAAAATTCCCAATTTCATAGGCCCAGGCCCCTGACATGAGGAACTAGAAAAAACCCTGGAAAGAAAATCATGTAGGACAAAAGAAATGGGTATATCATTGAGATTTTACATTTTTTTATATGTATCTTTTCCTCTCTATTTGATGAATGAAATAAAGAATCTGAGAGAAAGGTGCCCAGTTTCACAAAAATTCTTACGAAAAAAAAACAAGAGGCCCAAGGGGGCCTCATCGTTCACCTGAGTTGCAGATAAAGGGTTAAAAGTCACAAAAATACTTCTACAGACCAAAGCCCTCGACGGCCATATTTGTTGACCTATTGACAAGAAAAACACAAACTTGGCAGAGGACCTTGAGTACTTGCTTGCTGCAAGGTTTCTTGAAATTCTATGCAATGGTTGCAGAGGAGATTTCGAAAACGTGTCAGCCAATCAGAGTCCTCGGCGGCCATATTTGTCGACCGATAAGCACAAAATACACAATCTTGGTAGAGGACCTTGAGTACTTTCTTCCTGTAAAGTTTCATGAAATTCTGTGCAGGGTTTTTTTTTTTTTGCAGAGAAGATGTTGAAAATGTGTTAGCCAATCAGAGCCCTCGGCGGCCACATTTGTTGACCAATCAGCACAAAAAACACAAACTTGGTAGAAGACCTTGAGTACTTCCTTCCTGTAAAGTTTCATGAAATTCTGTAGAGTGGTTGCAGAGGAGATGTCGAAAATGTGTCGGAAAATCAGAGCCCTTGGCAGCCATATTTGTTGAACGAACGGCACGAAATACACACACTTGGTAGAGGACCTTGAGTACTTCCTTCCTGTTAAGTTTCATGAAATTCTGTGCAGCGGTTGCAGAGGAGATGTCGAAAATGTATCAGCCAATAAGAGCCCTTGGCAGCCATATTTGTTGACTGATCGGCACGAAAAACACAAATTTGGTAGAGGACCTTGAGTACTTCCTTCCTGTAAAGTTTCATGAAATTCTGTGCAGCGGTTGCAGAGGAGATGTCGAAAATGTATCAGCCAATAAGAGCCCTTGGCAGCCATATTTGTTGACTGATCGGCACGAAAAACACAAATTTGGTAGAGGACCTTGAGTACTTCCTTCCTGTAAAGTTTCATGAAATTCTGTGCAGCGGTTGCAGAGGAGGTGTCGAAAATGTGTCAGCCAATCAGAGCCCTTGGCGGCCATATTTGTTGACCAATCAGCACGAAAAACACAAACTAAGTAGAGGACCTTGAGTACTTCCTTCCTGTAAAGTTTCATAAAATTCTGTGCAGCGGTTGCAGAGGAGATGTCCAAAATGAGTTAGCCAATCAGAGCCCTCGGCGGCCATATTTGTTGACCGATCGGCACAAAAAACACAAACTTGGTAGAGGACCTTGAGTACTTTCTTCCTGTAAAGTTTCATGAAATTCTGTGCAGCGATTGCAGAGGAGATGTCGAAAATGTGTCAGCCAATCAGAGCCCTTGGCGGCCATATTTGTTGACCGATCGGCACAAAAAACACAAACTTGGTAGAGGACCTTAAGTACTTCCTTCCTGTAAAGTTTCTGTGCAGCAGTTGCAGAGGAGATGTCGAAAATGTTAAAAGTTTACGCCGGACGGACGACGACGACGACGACGGACGACGGACGACGGACGGACGACGTGCTATGACAATAGCTCACTTGAGCTTCGCTCAGGTGAGCTAAAAAAATTAGGAATTTTCGTAACTTAAGTCAATTATTAAAACGTACAAAATATTTTCTATTTAGATTGTACTATGTTCTCTAATATCATTTCTACATACTCCATCTAAAGTCAGAAACAAAATATCGATATTTTTATTTCAAAAGAAGAACTAAACGATCAAAACTTACGAAAATTCCTGAAATTGTTCGTTTTGTGAAAATGGCCGCTGTACTCGTATTAAATTGTTACGTGACGTAGATCTACACCAGTAGCAGTAACGTGTGGATCACAGCTTACTGTACATGGCCAGTCAGAAGCACAAAATTCTTTTGTTCACTGACAATTGCTCCGCTCATCCGAAAGGTTCTGATATAATATTAATTTTTCTCCGACATTCTTTTTTATCCTGTTCTGTGCCTGAGATTTAAATCTCCAACGTCCACTTACGTATCTTACCGACGTAAAGGTACTTGTGTATGCGTTCGTCAGTAAAATAATCATGTCATTTTAAGTGGTCAGTCAATGGGTTCGGAGTACATGTACATGTAATAAAGTTTGTACAGAAAATGTCAATTTCAACCCCCGCCCCTTTTTCCAATTTCAACAAAGCTGAAAATAAAGCTGCCCAAACTTGAACACGAAAAGTACAGGATATGTCAGTCATTGTCGGAACGGATAAGCGCACATAGTCATCTCAAAATCTGTTGTCAAATTTTTAATCTTATATGAATTTTTTTTTCAAATTTTCGTATTAGATTTTTACATTACTTAAACATTTTAGCATCTTTTTTTTTTTTAAAGATTAACCGTCTTAAAAGTAATGAAAAATTCCATTTATATACATTGTTTTTATTATGAATGTCCTAAGATTTCACAAAACAAACAACGTGGCTTGGGAGACCAATTATCCGTGTGCAAATTATTTTAGGGATCAACGTTCCCACTTCAAAAAATCGCAATAAACTCAACTTTTATGGAATTTTAGCAACATTTTGACAACAGAATAAATATAAAATACCAAAACAATAAAAGACGAAAATTTGAATGGCATTTATTGATCAGCTTATTCATTAAATATTAAAGACAACAAACATGTATGAGGGTACAACGGAACCGGATCAACGTTCTCCCGGGACAAAGTTCCCGAGGGTACAACAGTCCAGGGTCTTGGAAAATGGGTGTGGTCATTTTTAGCTCTACTGGTCAAAGAGCAGTTGAGCTTATGCGATCGCCCTGTGTCGCCTGCCGTCTGTCTGTCTGTCTGTCTTATATCTAAATACAATAGAAACCAGAGAAGGAATTTAAGACATATTCATGAAAAAATGAATTTCTCGATGAAAGAAAGAATGAAAGCGAAAAATGTCTACTTACGTTTGTCTCTCCTCTCAATCAAAATATTCCCCTCTACTTTCGATTTTAAGGGGAACCCCAGTTATATACCTGGCGTATTGATTTTCACTTTTGTATGAATAATGTTGCTAGTAGCCATCATCCGGAACACACGGGTTGGTTATTCATACTACGTAACAGTAAAGCCCATGCTGTTCTGGATGTCCAAAACACACGTTATTTTTTTTTAAAGACGAGTTACCGAACATTTAATTCAATGAGAAAGATATATGTACTAGAGTATTAGATATTATGATTCCAATAACAGAGCAATGTTTTATAAAATTAATCTGATTGGTGTTAGTATTCAACTGATTACCTCATGTAAACAGTTAATTCATTAATTGAAGAATTGCCTTCACATGAATACTTTTTACATTTGATTAAATAAATTTTGTATTTTAATCATTGCTACACCACTTTTTTCGTACTTCATAGAAGTGCGTATAAAACTGGGGATGTCGTGCGTCATTATGATACCACGTGCATCCTGCTATTACATCTGGGTGCCGGGAAGGGTTCCCGTCACCCCGATGAAATAGTATGATGCATGTGGGAAGGAATCTCATCTCATCTAAGTTCAAAGCTGGCTGACACAGCGCGGATTTACTCTAATCCTCAGCATTGAATCAATAATGAGCTTCCTTTTGTTTCATCACATGAGGAGATACATATGTATATCAATAAATTGAATTTTTCAATATTTCAACTACTATTGTTTGGTGTTTATTTTATTCTGTTCTACCTTTATGAATTATTCGCAATAATTCTCTATTAAATCATGTAGTAAGTACAAATGTACTTAGGCCAAGGCATATTTGTATTCACGATTTTTCTTTCTATGATCTATATCTAGATCGAAGTCACGCACTATGTTTGGGGATTTAAATGTTGACTATTCCTTCAAGAATATTAAACTTAAAGTTGACGTTCAAAATGGATGAAATGTGAAAATGAAAGTTTTGGAAACTAGTTGTAATGTCTGATGTAAACGGTGAATATGATAGTTTTGGAAACTATTTGGATTCTGATTTTGATGAATTTTACAAATTATTTTAAAACAATTTTTGCTAAAGAAAAAATTCTTGTATACTGATGTATGCAGGACTCTGGTGTATCAACTGACCATTAAATGGTAGAATTAATACCTTAATTGTTTCTGGTCGTATATTTCTAAAAAAACTAAATTATATATAAACACTTCAGATGCTCAATAATAAGTGTTCCAACTATTTACCTCCTAGAAGAAAGTTTTAAACCAATTCTAATGCTTCAGGTACGTATCTCAGATACAAAAATCCTCATCAGTGGTGCTTTCAATTAAAGTGACTTCATGGCACAGCCAACATCCTCCCCAGCAGCGCCCCTGACCCTATTTTCTGAACTTAGAATTGTCACTCTGCAGAGAGCAAATTTAAATGATATTCAATTGTCCCCTTCTTCTTCTTTAACTCATTGTCATCACCATGACATAAAAGATTCAGTTAGGAAAGCTACATCTCAGGAAATGAAGTGCAACTGATTAATATTACATTGCAATCAGTTGATCGAGAAAGCAATCCGATTGATTAAGAATTCGCATTCAACACATCATTTTGAAGATGTAGGTATTGAGAACAGATCATGATGATGGATATCATCAGCATATGATGGTATTGAAGATACAAAGATTGTTCTGTGGAAAGCCTTTGAAGTGGTGTTACGTGTCATATTTCAAAGAAATTAATTCAGATATTGAAAAGATGGTATCTGAGGCCATGATATTCATGAAGATTACTATGGTTTAGAGAATCTAGACAGTATATCTGATGTCAGGTCCAGTGTACGATTGATTGAAATGGGCTAGATTAGTTCAAAACTCTTGGATGACCATTACAACCAACAGTTGACAATAGCTCACTTGAGCTTCGCTCAGGTGAGCTAAAAAAATTAGGAATTTTCGTAACTTAAGTCAATTATTAAAACGTACAAAATATTTTCTATTTAGATTGTACTATGTTCTCTAATATCATTTCTACATACTCCATCTAAAGTCAGAAACAAAATATCGATATTTTTATTTCAAAAGAAGAACTAAACGATCAAAACTTACGAAAATTCCTGAAATTGTTCGTTTTGTGAAAATGGCCGCTGTACTCGTATTAAATTGTTACGTGACGTAGATCTACACCAGTAGCAGTAACGTGTGGATCACAGCTTACTGTACATGGCCAGTCAGAAGCACAAAATTCTTTTGTTCACTGACAATTGCTCCGCTCATCCGAAAGGTTCTGATATAATATTAATTTTTCTCCGACATTCTTTTTTATCCTGTTCTGTGCCTGAGATTTAAATCTCCAACGTCCACTTACGTATCTTACCGACGTAAAGGTACTTGTGTATGCGTTCGTCAGTAAAATAATCATGTCATTTTAAGTGGTCAGTCAATGGGTTCGGAGTACATGTACATGTAATAAAGTTTGTACAGAAAATGTCAATTTCAACCCCCGCCCCTTTTTCCAATTTCAACAAAGCTGAAAATAAAGCTGCCCAAACTTGAACACGAAAAGTACAGGATATGTCAGTCATTGTCGGAACGGATAAGCGCACATAGTCATCTCAAAATCTGTTGTCAAATTTTTAATCTTATATGAATTTTTTTTTCAAATTTTCGTATTAGATTTTTACATTACTTAAACATTTTAGCATCTTTTTTTTTTAAAGATTAACCGTCTTAAAAGTAATGAAAAATTCCATTTATATACATTGTTTTTATTATGAATGTCCTAAGATTTCACAAAACAAACAACGTGGCTTGGGAGACCAATTATCCGTGTGCAAATTATTTTAGGGATCAACGTTCCCACTTCAAAAAATCGCAATAAACTCAACTTTTATGGAATTTTAGCAACATTTTGACAACAGAATAAATATAAAATACCAAAACAATAAAAGACGAAAATTTGAATGGCATTTATTGATCAGCTTATTCATTAAATATTAAAGACAACAAACATGTATGAGGGTACAACGGAACCGGATCAACGTTCTCCCGGGACAAAGTTCCCGAGGGTACAACAGTCCAGGGTCTTGGAAAATGGGTGTGGTCATTTTTAGCTCTACTGGTCAAAGAGCAGTTGAGCTTATGCGATCGCCCTGTGTCGCCTGCCGTCTGTCTGTCTGTCTGTCTTATATCTAAATACAATAGAAACCAGAGAAGGAATTTAAGACATATTCATGAAAAAATGAATTTCTCGATGAAAGAAAGAATGAAAGCGAAAAATGTCTACTTACGTTTGTCTCTCCTCTCAATCAAAATATTCCCCTCTACTTTCGATTTTAAGGGGAACCCCAGTTATATACCTGGCGTATTGATTTTCACTTTTGTATGAATAATGTTGCTAGTAGCCATCATCCGGAACACACGGGTTGGTTATTCATACTACGTAACAGTAAAGCCCATGCTGTTCTGGATGTCCAAAACACACGTTATTTTTTTTTAAAGACGAGTTACCGAACATTTAATTCAATGAGAAAGATATATGTACTAGAGTATTAGATATTATGATTCCAATAACAGAGCAATGTTTTATAAAATTAATCTGATTGGTGTTAGTATTCAACTGATTACCTCATGTAAACAGTTAATTCATTAATTGAAGAATTGCCTTCACATGAATACTTTTTACATTTGATTAAATAAATTTTGTATTTTAATCATTGCTACACCACTTTTTTCGTACTTCATAGAAGTGCGTATAAAACTGGGGATGTCGTGCGTCATTATGATACCACGTGCATCCTGCTATTACATCTGGGTGCCGGGAAGGGTTCCCGTCACCCCGATGAAATAGTATGATGCATGTGGGAAGGAATCTCATCTCATCTAAGTTCAAAGCTGGCTGACACAGCGCGGATTTACTCTAATCCTCAGCATTGAATCAATAATGAGCTTCCTTTTGTTTCATCACATGAGGAGATACATATGTATATCAATAAATTGAATTTTTCAATATTTCAACTACTATTGTTTGGTGTTTATTTTATTCTGTTCTACCTTTATGAATTATTCGCAATAATTCTCTATTAAATCATGTAGTAAGTACAAATGTACTTAGGCCAAGGCATATTTGTATTCACGATTTTTCTTTCTATGATCTATATCTAGATCGAAGTCACGCACTATGTTTGGGGATTTAAATGTTGACTATTCCTTCAAGAATATTAAACTTAAAGTTGACGTTCAAAATGGATGAAATGTGAAAATGAAAGTTTTGGAAACTAGTTGTAATGTCTGATGTAAACGGTGAATATGATAGTTTTGGAAACTATTTGGATTCTGATTTTGATGAATTTTACAAATTATTTTAAAACAATTTTTGCTAAAGAAAAAATTCTTGTATACGGGGGAAATATCTCTGAAAGGAGGGGAAAATATATACTCCAGAGAGGGGGGAATTTGGCCGAATATCGCAGATCTTTTGGGGAAAGAAAAACGCTGAAACTATTTGTAATGTCTGATGAAAACGATGAATATGAAAGTCTTGGAAACTAGTTATAATGTCTGATGAAAACGGAGAATATGTAACTTTTGAAAACTAATAACAATGTCTGCTGAAAACGGTGAATATGAAAGTTTTGGAGACTGATTGTAATATCTGATGAAAACGGTGAATATGTAACTTTTCGAGACTAGTTGTACTGTCTGAAGAAAACGGTGAATATGAAAAATTTGGAACCTAATAGTAATGTCTGATGAAAACGGTGAATATGAAAGTTGCAATGTCTGATAAAAACGGTGAATATGAAAGTTTTGGAAACTAATAGTAATGTCTGATGAAAACGGTGAATATGAAAGTTTTGAAAAAATAGTTGTACTGTCTGACGAAAACGGTGAATATGAAAGTTTTGGAACATAGTTGTAACGCTGATGAAAACGGTGAATATGAAAGTTTTGGAAAATAGTCATAATGTCTGATGAAAACGGTGAATATCAAAGCTTTGGTAACTAGTTGTTATGTCTGATATAAACGGTGAATATGAAAGTTTTGGAAACTAGTTGTAATGTCTGATGAAAACGGTGCACGTGAATATCAAAGCTTTGGAAACTAGCTGTAATGTCTGATGAAAACGGTGAATATGAAAGTTTTGGAGACTAATTGTAATATCTGATGAAAACGGTGAATATGTAACTTTTGGAAACTATTTGTAATATCTGATGAAAACGGTGAATATGAAAGTTTTGGAAACTAGTAGTAAAGACTGATGAAAACAGTGAATATGAAAGTTTTGGAAACTAGTTGTAATGTCTGATAAAAACGGTGAATGTGAAAGTTTTGGAAACTAGTTGTAATGTCTGATAAAAACGGTGAATATGAGAGTTTTGGAAACTAGTTGTAATGTCTGATGAGGGCACATGTAGCCAAGTTCGATCAATTTCGGTTGGTCGTTTCTTAAAACGCATTCGAAAATTTCTGTTTACAAAATTATCAAACATTTCTGAAACTTGGGTCCTGTAGCATCATATACCAGTCATCTTGCTACGTCTCTCGGTATATTTTGGATATAATTATCACACATTTTGACCATATTTCATTGTTTGGATTGAGGATCACTGACCACGTTGTTAATTAATCTGCTTTTAAATAATGCAAATGAATTTGTTGACGTTTAGCATAGATGATTTCTGTCAGGGTTGTGTAATTGTTTTCAATTATTAAAGTGGATCTTAAAAACCTGCTTAGTTGTGACATTGTTCTAGTCCCTACGTCAATGTTGAAAAGATGACTTCAATTTTGCAAATTCGAAATATGTTCTTGAAGTAAGCTCTAGGATAATGAGCTGATGATATATTGATGTATGCAGGACTCTGGTGTATCAACTGACCATTAAATGGTAGAATTAATACCTTAATTGTTTCTGGTCGTATATTTCTAAAAAAACTAAATTATATATAAACACTTCAGATGCTCAATAATAAGTGTTCCAACTATTTACCTCCTAGAAGAAAGTTTTAAACCAATTCTAATGCTTCAGGTACGTATCTCAGATACAAAAATCCTCATCAGTGGTGCTTTCAATTAAAGTGACTTCATGGCACAGCCAACATCCTCCCCAGCAGCGCCCCTGACCCTATTTTCTGAACTTAGAATTGTCACTCTGCAGAGAGCAAATTTAAATGATATTCAATTGTCCCCTTCTTCTTCTTTAACTCATTGTCATCACCATGACATAAAAGATTCAGTTAGGAAAGCTACATCTCAGGAAATGAAGTGCAACTGATTAATATTACATTGCAATCAGTTGATCGAGAAAGCAATCCGATTGATTAAGAATTCGCATTCAACACATCATTTTGAAGATGTAGGTATTGAGAACAGATCATGATGATGGATATCATCAGCATATGATGGTATTGAAGATACAAAGATTGTTCTGTGGAAAGCCTTTGAAGTGGTGTTACGTGTCATATTTCAAAGAAATTAATTCAGATATTGAAAAGATGGTATCTGAGGCCATGATATTCATGAAGATTACTATGGTTTAGAGAATCTAGACAGTATATCTGATGTCAGGTCCAGTGTACGATTGATTGAAATGGGCTAGATTAGTTCAAAACTCTTGGATGACCATTACAACCAACAGTTAATTGAAGAATTTCGATAAAATGTCAAGAAAAGCGAAATATATTAGCCATGCATAAGGAAACATTCCTAAGACGCAGTTCAATCAAACCTGGATCTGCTGAAAGAATTAAATTTTTTTTAAAATGTTGAGACCTATTGTGACAATATTTTGCGTCTGTATCTCTATCTGTTATCCTGTTGATTTGTTGCAGTCGCGCATGAAATCTGAGTTGTGTAACAAACATATGTGACAAATTCTGTGCTCAAATGTCTTTTATTCTGTAAATGTTTTGGAGAAGAGAATTGTCAGAGTACGATGCAAAGGAGACATTTCGATCTTTGTTGTAAGAAGTAGTTGCACACAAGTATTACAATTGCATGTTGATGAAACAACAAAACAACAAGGCAATAAGAAAGGAGGCGATCTCCAAAAAAAATATAAAAAAACTGGGTTGCAGCACCAATATCAACACATCAAAACACATCAAGTAAAAACACAGAGAAGACACACACAGCAAGAGAAACCAAATAGACAGGGAACAGTAAACACGACATCAAACATCAAATAAGCAATGTATGAATTATTTCGTGAAATGTTGCGTGATATTGTAACATGATGCTAGCACATTATACTATTTGGAATGATATATGTACAGTAGAAAAAAGGGTAACAAGAGAGTGCAAATCTAAAACTATCAATATGCAATCATTTTGATGCAAAAATTGTTGTTCTAGAATTTCTTTAAACCGATTGTATGTTTACAATTTAAAACCTTTTCCCAGCAAAAACAAAACAAAACCAAACCAAAACAAAACAAAACCAAAACAAAACAATAACAAAAACAAAACAAAACAAGAAGATTCCATTTACTTGAGGGGAATTCTGAATTTAAATCAATGAAATCATTTTTCTTGCTGTTGTTCTAACTACAGCATGAAAAAAGCATTGCAATATCCCAATTTTCAGCGATTTTTCAATTAAAATTCATTCTTTTCCCAATTTTCTTACTTGCAAATTGCTAATCTGATATTTAAAATAAAAGGCAATACATTCATTGTGCGTTTGGTACAAAATTGTTATTTTATCGACAGTATGTAAAAGATATGACATTTTCTCAATTTTCAACGGTATTTAATCGAAAATCAATAATTTTCCCCATTTTATAGACGAGTAAATTGATAACTGAGTGTGAGACTTAAGGGCAATGACATTGTGGTTCTTTTGATACCAAATCCGTTATTCTAGCTACAACATGGACAAAGTAATTGTCCATTTTTTCCAATATTCAACGGTTTTTCTTTAAAAAATCACGCCTTTTCCAAATAATTTATAAATGCCAAAGGATGCCATAGTGGCATCCGCCGGATTATCAAAGTAGAGGGTATTAAGGCATTTCATTTCTGAATGAAGGAATTTCAACGATTTTATATAACCATATGAAAATATAGTATTCATATCACTTAATCATTTTATGAAGGAAAATTAATAGGTCCATGAGAAAATCAAGATTCATGCTTATTTGAAAACTGGGTAAAAAATGCCGGAAATTTGTTGCTAAAAATAGCACATTTGTAAAGAAAATACAAAAAGTGTTTAAGAGCCATTCTCTTTAAAAACCAAAGAATTTTATAGGGGTGTTCAAATGACCACCTCAGATTTTCATGATTTTGATAAATTTTGGTCAACATAAGACCTGTATTCAAAATTGATGTCATTTTCATTCATACATGTAACAGTTGCCATGGTAACGCACTGACTTGTTTGGCCCAATTTCATGTGGTAAAAATGAGACAAAATGAGATAGGTTTGTAACCCCACTGTTTTTAAATTAACTTATCAGCATCAGATTTAATGCAAACATTTGACAGAGTAACCCAGGAACTTAATAATGAAGAAGAAAAATTAAAAGAAAATTATTTCCAAATATGTAAATTTTCAAGACAAATATGCGTAATTTTGCCAAAATTCACAAACTCGTAAATTAGCACTTTTCATGAGGTATCTACAAAATTATGCAGGCACTCGCGCCTGATATGATACTGTCTTCAGATAATTCAATCTCTCCTCATAACAATATCAAAAAATTGGAGATGTTATTTTTGTTTAAAGAAAATAAACTTATTTTGAAAATTGTTACCATGGCAACATCTACATTTTACTCGATTTCTGTTTTACGAGCAGCATTTCAAATTCAAAAAAGACAAAAATACCAAAATAGTATGAAAATCAAAGTTAGAGATCTCATGATATTCTTACATCAATTGAGGCTGTATTTTGTAATCGGTTGCCATGGTAACCATGTCAAAAAGTTACAATATTCACTATTTTCAGCATTTTCAAGTCATTTGTCTTTGTTCCTGTGCCTTATAATAAATGAAACTTAACACTTTCATTGTTTTCGTAAAACAGGTATATCATATTTTGAAGAAATCATTAAATTGTAGAGGAAATATATGAAAAAATCACATATTTCTCCATAGCAACGCAGCATATTCAGATGTAACGAATAGCAAAATGTTCATGAGTATGCTTTAATTTTCAGTTTCTATAATATTATCTTGAATTATTCTATACTAAAATCATTTTAAAACACATACCTAAACGTAAAATTTTAAATAAGCTCACTCGTAGTGTCTGATATTGTGAAAATGGCTGGTCACCATGACAACAAAATTAACTAATATTAATATATCAATTTCAAAATGTTGTCTGTATTTTACCAATTTTGCTTCTCACTTAATGGGTACATGATAAGATTTTTTTTTTCAAATTGATGGTGGATGCTATAAACTCTATCAAAATACATGAAACAAGTTTCAAAATGATAGTAGTTGCTATAGTAATTTGGCCATACGATCTGAAAAAAGCATTTTCCGCTATTTTTGAAGCCTTTTCCTTGAAAAAAGAAACATGCTTGCACAACTACTTTTTCATATATGATAAAGCAAAGTCTTAACTTTAATTTAGATTAAAACATTTTCAGATTACTTGACCTTTGATGCCCGTATCCAAGGACTCAAAGTGGCCTTATGTACATTTTTACACATATGTTTCCATAGCAACGGACTATTTCCTAAATATTTGTGTTGAATTTTCTTCCATGTAAAGAAATGTCTAATTAAATACATTTATTAATTATCATCACTTTCAATTAAAGTTCAATGATCTAGTAAAGAACGGACACTAAATTAAGTCTAAAATTACTTTTATTTTTGCTATTTGAGTTTATGTTGCCATAGCAACGATAACAAACTTTGTTCCAATGTGAATGCTGATGTTTTATTTGCATAAAAAAAAATCAAAACTAAAACTTATCTATCATTGAATTTTGAAAAAAAATGCCAAGAGCAATTTTTTGATAAGATACCTTTTTTGTTGCTATGGGAACATATAGATTATGCATTTAACCCAACATTATTTATCTAACTTGATAGAGCAATGATAGGGGACTAATAATTTATCGGTGTTTGTTTTAGATTATGCTGCATAATTGATGTATGTGACTTAAGAAACGCCCAGATATGCATTTTCTCAATGTGTAAAGTCTGTTTCCATGGCAACCTGGTGTGATATTCGGAAAAAAACAATTTTTTTACTTTTTGGGTCAGACCCAACCTTATGTATATTTTTATCAAACTCTTAGGCATGCCGTACCATGCCTCCCTAATAAAAGTGCAAATACTTAGTACAGAGGATAGCTATTAACACTTCCTGTCATCTCAAATGCATGGTTGAATGATAAATACATGAGCTACTGTAAAACTATCAAATCGACAAAAAAATTCAAACCTCCTGATCATAACTCCTGATGACTAACGGTTCTGCTCAGTAAATTTTTGAGATGGATAAGCACTATTCATTGAAAAGAAACAAAATTCAAGGCCAAAGATAGATATTTCATAACACCAGTTTTATGTCCCCGTAATCGAAGATTCGGAGGCATATAGTTTTTGGTCTGTCCGTCCGTCTGTCTGTCTATTTGTCTGCAAAAACTTTAACTTGGCCATAACTTTTGAATGGTAAGTGATAGGTCTTTCATATTTCACATATGACTTTCTTCTGGCAAGACCTTTCCTTGGATACCAAATTTGACCTTTTGACCTCGACCTCAAAATGTGAACTACTTTTCAGCTGTTTTACCGACAAAGATGCCAACGGAGGCATTCGTGTTTCACAAACACATGTTTTTTTCAGCTCCGTGTGTTCAAACTTGCCAAAGGGCCAACTCTAAATATGTTAATCCATGGTATACCAGAAGCGCAGCATTAACCTTGATTCTTGATTTCATAACAATGAAATTTTAGTCATTTTTTTTGGGGGGGGGGGTTACAACAATTTATTTCATCAACACACAAACTTGTGAAATATGGCATTGAGTTCTGTGAGACTTGAAACCTAAAACATTCTTTCTTTCAAACACTGAACCCTGATAAAAGCTATGGTTTTTTTCCTCGTTTTGCATACCTTTTTTTCTAAAAGCAATTTTCTGGACAAATCCTCCCTTTCGGAATAAAAGAAATCTGAATCTGCTAATATCAAATGGTATTTTCAATGTTTTCAACAGAGAGGTTGTGATCCTTACTGTGTAAAACAATGATTGAAACGGGACATTAAAAAATTAATTGCATATCTTTTCATGAATAAAATCAAAGCACTGAAGGTACTGAGTGCAAATAGCCAGAATATGTATCACTTATAATGTATGACTAAATATTGTGTTTTCAAAGTTATATTTGTTCCTGAACACCTTCGTAGGCCAGTTTATGGACGTATAAAGACAGAACTAAAGTACAAATCCATAATGTTGTCGTAATGAATTGAAAGATGATGTCTGATATTGAACAGGAAAATTAAATAACATCACATTAAATCTAACCACCCCCCCCCTAAAAAAATACAACAATCCAATATGACTATCGATTGATGATACCATATATAAGGGAAGCAGAAGATTCTTACTTTCTAATTTGATCCCCACTCTCTCTTTAACCTTTCATGTTCAATGTTAGGTGTGTGCTAAGAAATTGAAGGAAAATTCACTTCTTTTTTAGTATATAAAAACATCTAAACGGGAATGTTTTGATCTTTTATTTTTCATATTTATTAATTTCATATTTCATGATGGAAGTTCCTAATTTTTCCGTATACAGATTTATTTTGTGAAGCAGGGCAAAATAAGCCTACTTGAAGTTAGTTTTACGTTTCAATGATTCAACTTCATATCTTTATCGATAGCACCGTTTCATTTATATATTGTCCATCAAAACGGGTAATGGAAAGGGGTTTCCAACACACAGCCTGTGTTCATTTCAGTTCATACAGATGCATTTTTCATTAGGCCATGCATGTACATAACACGACAGCTCGATTCATATAGATAATTCATTGATTCAGACAGTGATCAGACTTTAAACCGATCATGACGCCGAAGCAGTCCCAAGTTACATGTAAATAGAGTAACATCGTTTATACATACTCAGTAGACGGGGCACCCATGAGTGAAGAAATCAGGCAACCACTATGTGCTATTCGCACAAAAAGGACACCTTGTATCATCAGTATCGTTGTACAATTGAAACCAATGAACAATTTACCACATTGCAGTTAATGTAAGCAAGATATCTGAACTGCTTTCTGATAAATGTTTATAGGATGGTTCCTATAATTTTGTACTAAAAGATCCAATGGACAGAAAAGAGGGATACAGTTATAGTTACCCTTTTGGTGTATTCAAGAGAAACACCTCCCCTGCCAAAAATTGTTGTTTCTCAGTTTTTCCGTATAAGTGTACTGAAGTCCATAGGTTTGACCCCCTCCCAACCTGATGCCTCTGATCCCCTCCCCTTGAATGTTTTTCTAGAATTGCTCATGTACCAGAATTTGGAAATGAAATAGAATTGCGGAAAACCTGTACATCACACTACCAAAAGAACAATGGCAACTAATAAACCAGTTATGACATAACATTTCCTTAGATAACAGGAGAACCATCATTGATAAAATTGTACAAAGATACGATCCCTTTTTCAATTAAGAACTAGAACTGCCCTTACAGTGATGAATTATACCCCCGCGGGATGTTTGTCTCTTAACGGATCCCCTATCCCTTATAGTTTAAAAGTAGGTCAAAGGTCAAGGTCACTAGGTCAAATGTTTTGGTATCAAAATGTAGTACTTATTATGGTTAATGTGTTTTATGAAATATGAAAGCCCTATCACTTATACTTGAAGAGTTAGCTTTAAGAACTATTTAACCGGACGGACAGACGGACAGGGTGTTTCTTAAACCCCCCCCCCCCCAAAGTTTGTTTGCGGTGAGTATAATTACAAATTTTTATTTTTTACATGTACGAGAGCTGATTGATATGTTGTGAGCCTTGGCTTTCTGACCAGTCAAGATAAGGATTTGTTACACACCGGTGGCAAAAGTGTAAAGATAATGAAAAGGATTATGTAGAAAAATAATGCAAAATGTCTAATAAAATTTAAATCCATCAATACGAGGTTCACAACATATCAATCAGCACTCGGATAGAAAAAAAGAAACTGTATCCCTTGAATTCTCATGGATCTTTTACAACTACAAATTTCATACCATTTGATTCAATGCTCAAACGGTAATAGAGATATTAAGATAGAAACAAACTCATAATGGAAATTTTGTAGCGTGCAAATCATGACTATGACGTGTTGCTATTGAGAAATATTCATTTTTTTCCATTCTTTTCTGTCTACCTTAAATTTAAAAGTTTAGAAAAATTAAGTACCTTGTAAATATCTTATACATTATATTAAAAGGTAAAGAGACTCCAAAAGATGATAGATTATAAAAACACAAAAATTGGCAATGAAATTTCACAAAACAGTAATCTTGAATGAGATGTATACACATATCTATATAGCGTTTTCCATCGAGTATTTGCATTTTCAGAATTAAAAACTTTGGAATTGTGGCAAATACACATTGAAAAACATGGTTGTCATGGCAACCGATCTCTAAATTAGATAACTTGATATTCTTAAATTAATGAAACTGATATAAAGATTAGCATGTTTGATCAAGTTTGTACAATAATACAATCTTATATGTTCAGGTGTTTGTTTGAAATAAGAATATATGATTTAAGAATTTATTTCCCAGTTTTTCGTGATTTTTTCTTTAAAATTTACTACTTTCCTTAAGTTTTATGACTCCTTTTTTCTACAATTTCTGTTAAAAGCTTCATGTCATTTATTTATTAAAAATAAATCAAATTATACTTTGAAATATACACGATGAAAGATAGAAAAAGAAAATTTTAACATAATAATGAAAATTTCACTGTCTATTGATGATAACAATGGTTCGTTGCTATGGAGATATGCTAGTATTTTTCATATATTTTCCTTTGATTTTAGTGATATAAGAAAAAAAAATATCCTTTATGAGTGAAACAAAGAAATTGTCTTTCTTATTTTCATAAAAGGCAAAGAAATAACAGGAAAAGACGGAAAATTGCTTTTAAAAGTGTCAATTTTGCCTTTTTAGACATTGTTACCATGGCAACCGATGATAAAATATAGACTAAATTTCAATAAAAATGTCAGAAAAATTGAAAGCTTCAATAATATACAAAAATTACATGTTTCTGTCTTCTGTGACCTGAGATACTTTATGTTATCCATCAATGATATAAAATGCAGATGTTGCCATGGTAACCATTTTTGAATAAGATTTATTTTCTTCAAACAGAAATAAAATCTCTGGATTTTTTATATTTTCCTAATAGATAGTCAAACATTCATTCAACAATATTCAATCACTTCACTTAGCCTGGGTTCTTTTGCTATGCATAGCCGAAAATGATGATTTTTTGTGTTTTTGTAACATGTCAAAATATTGAAACTTTGTCGTGAAATTTGAATGATTTTAAAAGTTTTTCGACCATAATTTAATGACACAACTTAAACAGCAAGGTATTTAGTTTTACAATTTGGATGAAAAATTGAACAATTAAAAAGCTTTACCTGAGCAAATTGTACTTGAAAGTAGTTCATTTCATGCTCGTCAGAGCCCCCTTTTCTTGTCAAAATGGGATGGGGTGGTTACCATGGCAACGGATTGTCGTATACAAAAACAAATGTTATTTTTACTATCAGGGGGTCAAACTTGGCTCAGACACTCAAAATCATGAAAATCTGAGATGATCGTTTTTCGACCACTTTGGTCCTTACAGAGAATGGCTCTTAAATACACTCATTTGATTTTTATTTTACTTTTCGTTGTTATAATACTATTAAACAGGGTATATTCTTTGTATAGTAGTAGAACTTGATAAAGTGCTACCTTAGGTACCAACTTCACCGGTAATTTAAAGTTTTCTAGATTTTACACAAAAATAACGAAAATCATCCAAGTTAAGATCAAAATTTCAGAGATACCGAATTTCAACGATTTTTTGTAATTAATAATGTAAAATAAATCCGAATAGTTAAAAGAAAGTACCCCCACGTCAATTTTTACAGAAATTACCGCGAAGCATTTTCTTACGCATACTTCATTCATTTTAGATCAAATTTTCAAACTTGGCCGCTTTAATGTCTTAAAAAGAGTAAGAAATGATACATTGCCCATAATAAATTGAAATATCTATAAATGTCAAGCTCAATGAGTGCTAAAACAGGAGATGCGTAAGAATAGTCGAAAATCGTGATCAATGACGCACCTTAACATCATTTTCATGAAAAAACATCTTGTGTGTAACATTTTTTTGGGTTCCCCCAAAATAGCCATTTGGCAACTAGACTAAGGCATTCAAATATAAAATCACAAACATGTTTTTGTTTGGACATAGTTTTCAGGATTCTGCTATTGGTTAATTGTGAAGTGACATACTACGAATATCAGTGTAAATTGAACACCTGAAGATGAAATGCAATTCATCATTATGTTATGTAATACCCAAAGTAATGTACTCTGTTGCGTGTATAGGTCCGAATTCTAAAGGAAGTTGACTGTAATTTTTGTTAAATTTCCAGAAAGTCTTAACTAGTTTATGAAAGCGGAAACCTTGACCTAAAAGTTTTTTGGTAATTTGTAAATTTCTACTGTGAAAATCCAAAATATCAGTACATGCTCTAGCGTACCGGATGAGCTGTGATATGTAAATGCCGTATGACGGTAATCTTGGAACATCACCGTCAAGCCAGGGGAAATTTACTATGTTGAATCCAAAATCATCCCTTTTGTCATATACACTTGTATGAATAGTATCAATTTATTGCATGCGACACGTGTGTGGTCCTTTATATCAAATTGAGTGATGGATCCTATCGCCCTCTATAGAATATAAAATTCAGGTACGAAAGGGTTTTAACGCCGAGGGGTGTAGCCATAATGCAATTGTTGTGTACGCGCCAGGAAGGCAGGGTTTTATGTGCCGTTGAAATTATCCTTATTTCGAAATCATTGCGTCTGTTCTATGAAGTTAATAAATAGATAACTGCGAGTCATTTATTCTATTTTATTCATTAATTTGTTTATGATCTATCTATTCATTCATATTTCTTTAATTTTATTTGTTCATTTTTTAAGATGTCAGACTTTGCCATTTCTGTACAATGTATCAGTGAGTTTTGATTTTAAGTCTTTATATAATGGTAAGGGCAGACGGAGATTTGGGGATTAATCCGCACATCCAAAAAGGTTCAAGTTGAATTCATATAAATTTACAAGATTATTAATCTAAAATATTTCTCGTATATATGAAATTCGTGTACGTAAGATGTTATTTTACGTAGATTATTTTAAATTCATTTTTGTATTTATGAGCTTTATTTGTACTAGTTCATCTGCAGTTTTTTTTATGAGTTATCACTTTTTATGTCAATAAAGCCTCATCGATTATGTGATGGCTTCCGAAGATTCAAGACCTTGAAATCAAGTATCTAAACGAAAGTCTGATGACCATAACTACGAGTTACAAATGACTGACATGCCTGTTACGTAACACAAGTGCTACGACATGTAACAAAGTTGAATGGCTGGAAGGTACTTGTGACAACAGTGGTACTTGGACAGGGCGTTCGAAGCGCACATGCACTTGGATTTGATAAAGTATTATTTGATTTTGAAATTGTGTAATATGTCCAGATTTTAAAAAAATTATCTTAACTTCTTGATCTCACTAGAATAAAGAAATGTTAAAGATTGTATAGCCGGTCACACTAGGAATGTGGGGTCATATACTATATTTATGCTACAAAGAAATTCGTCTGAATTAAAGCGTTATAGATTTAACAAACATACGATTATTTTAAAGGATGACGTATGTTAAATAATTAATGTAACAACAGAACTATATAAGTTTTAAGAAGGGAGCTATGCACGGACATCCTCATTTGCGCATCCTAAAGAGTCTAGGACTTTTAAAAACTTCAGTCCTAAAGTCCGATTTTTTTGAAGAGCACAAAAAAGCAAACGCAAGAAAATAAACTTTATGTCAGTTTTGTTTCTAATTATTTAAATAAAACAGGTAACTGGAGCACACATCATAGTTCTTGATTATTGATTGTCAGTTCTAATATGTAAATACAACAAATGGCGAGCGATAACGAGCCAGCGAAGTTTTTTTTCTAGCATGAAATAAAATGTACTATTCGTGTCTTTTTAAGTTTCTCTTCGTTTTTTTAGTGTCCATGTTTATTGACCTAGGTGTAATGTATATGTGTTGTTCATAGGAAAGCGCAGCATCATTTGAAAATAACGTACATGTATGTATCAAATTCTGGCGAGCGGAAGCGAGCCAGAGGAAATTTTTGAAATGCTGACGTCAAAATGTTATCAAAATGAAAGATTTCTAATACAAATTCATGTACTATTTTTCAAATAGTATGAAAACAAAAGGGAAATTGGGACTTAATTATATGAAATATGTACATTAATAATAAAAAAAAAATTAGCTATGCTTCGAAAATTCAAGGGGGGAGGGGGGTTCCGGACCCACCTTCCCCTCTATGGATCCGCGCTTGGACTTTGTGCAACCATGTTAATGTAGAGGGGTAGAAACACGAAAACACCGCCTGTTTTCCAGACAAGTCATCTCTCAGGTACTATGCGTCGTGGGATAAATGTGAGCGTCAACCCAACACAAATACTCTAGTACGAACTTACAAATTTAATTATTCGAATGTGACAACAGAAAAACGAAAGATTTTGGTTAAATATTTAGAATTCTCCTCTGCACTGATGAATATGATGGCACGTTGTTGAGTAAATAAATTGTAGATGGCGCAGTCTTAATTTCTACACTTCCGTTACAGATAAGTCTGAAGGAGTAATCTTTCTTGGTTAGTTTAACGTTATGCTTATTCGTTGAGATAAAATGCACTTAACCTTTAGGTTATCGCATTGTACGTGACCGCATTTTGGCCAGTTGGAAAGCTTCATGTACACAGTAATGTGATTTACATGTACATTGTTTAGATTGAGGATCACTGACAAGGGCTAAGTGCCCGAAACGTGCATGGCTCAATAATCGTTTGACGTCATCACATATCGAGTGCAGTACTTTTATATGTGGCCTTTTTAGTTTTCGGTCTTCAAACTCCTCCGTAATTCGCTTGTTTCTTGACGGATTTCGACATGTTTGGTATCGATGGAAACAGAAAATTATCATCTACAATCTGAGTGTAATAAATATTTAGTCAAATGTATCGTTTAATTTATATATACAAAAATATCCCGTAAGTGAGACACCCTAACGTCGTAAAGGTATCGTTTTTAGAACGTCATCGGCGGAAATTCAACCGCCTGTTGCCTATGAACAAATTCAAGAAGGTAAACTTAAGTATATGATAAAACAAGATATTTCTTGGAGATTTTAGCGATATCATAGATATTTCGAGTTTTGTTTCTCTAATAATAGTTGGTTTAAAGAATTTTTTTTTCAATTTTGTCAACTTTCGTACTTTTCAACAAGATGTTATCGAATAAAGTTTCCCTATTTGAAAAATTTAAGCGAATGAATTTTAGTGTTAACCCTGCTTTGTTCAAAGATATATCCATTTCACAGATAACTGCACGCATTATCGAGAACGAGGGAGGGGATTGACGTCCACTCATTGACCTTGAACGTCATAATGTTTAAAAACGCTTCCGTTTACTTTAGTTCTATTTCTCTTATATATATTTCCGTATCTCTCATTAGATTGATGGAATCAGATATGAAATTGTGAACAAAACTTTTTTTTAAGCTTTGACTTGAACTTGATCTTTATTTGACAAACTCATTTAACTGACACTAACAAAACATGAAAGGTGAGTTTATAAAAGAACAGGTCGAATAATGCTTTGCCAAGGATATTTAGTTTAAACTGGTATTTATTTCACTTTCATTATGTAATATAAGTACAATTAAGATCATGCAGGATTAGGAAACAAGTATGATACTTATATAAATCCTTTTCCTAAAAGGATATGTAGAAGTACACATGTTACTTTCCTTTTCTTGTTTATTTTTCGACAAATTATTTGTAGCTTGTTTATTCTTATTTAATTTCGATGATAAATGATAATTGTGTCAGTATTTTTCCTTGTATCAGAATTTGAAACGTTCACTGAATGATGGGAAAGAGTAATATCTGATTTTTAGCTCGCCTGAGCTATTGTACATAAAGCGCGCCGTCCGTCCGTCGTCTGTCGTCCGTCCGGCATAAACCAAGTAGATTTTTACAATATGGAAAAGAGGTAAAACGGAATGTCTTGTACTTTTGTTAAAAGATTAGAGTCTGATCTTGAAAAATATGTCAATTATAACAGGTTTTTAACAAATACTTTCATCGTTATAATGTCAACTAAGGGAACAGGGCATTTTAATTTGACTTGTTGCAAACGATTACAAAGTCGTTACTATGACAACCAAATATTTTAAATCAGAATGAACGATAACATGTACTTTTTTGTATTTCTTGTCGAAGGACAGAGTTTGTCGCTGAGAAATATGTAAAAGAAAATAACTTCTGACAAAGATTTCTCATCACTTTGATGTCAAATAAGGGTCCTGAGTCCCTTTTCTTTAGATTCTCATTTTGGGGTGGGGGGTACCCAAAATGTACTTTTCTGGAACAGTTTTAGCTATTTCATTCTTTGAAAGCATTATCTATAAAGAAATATACATATTTGATGATATTATGGTGAAAATGATCACAAGAATGGTTTCAATCTGGAATCATTATCAGTATGTCATGTTTTTATCTATCAAAATTCATTGTTTTGCGAAATATCTCGGGATTGGTTTACATATGTATATTCAGAGAACCACTGGTCAGTCAAATGGTCGATGATATGTCATCTTAGTTACAAATATAAATCATCAGATATTAATGTTAAATAAATAGAATATTTTTTTCTCCTCTGACAAAGAATTCTTGGATTATTGAGCCACCTTAAATGATGCTATTGAATTCGAAGACGTTTAACATAATAACAAAATATGCAATGAATGATTGCGTTCACAATGAGACGATACGATACCTTACATTGAATTGTTCAATAAGAAATTGATCAGGTGAGCTAACATTCCCAGTATGCCATATTGCGTGACTACAATAAAATGTTGTCTCACCAGGCTGAAAGTTAAGGGCTCTGTAATAGGAGATTTCAGAAAATATCCAAACATTCCTCAGGTATAGGTATATTATGTTTCTTATTAACAGAAATATGAATTGAGTGCATTTAAATAACTAGATGGTTCTAACATGCCATTTATTCCAATTGGTCATTAAAATGTATCTTTTTGCCAAGTACAAAAACTTCTTTACTCATTTTGCATTTTAATAGACCGATCACAGACACGAAATTATTTTTGATTAGTTTTTGTCCGAATCTAACACAAGGAAACGATGCTCATGAGTCAAAGATATGCATTTTTTCGTCAATAAACAGACAAACTGCAAAAAGATAATCAGCTTTAAATAATACATGTATTTATTGAAATAAAATTCCTGAAAATAGATTGTTATTAAGAAATCAACTCTAGAGGAATTGGACAAATTATGTTTGTAAAGCATATCCGCCGCTCAACAGTTTTACTTTCAAAACAACAACTAGTGAAATAAATTTTTGACTTATTGATCCTAAAATCAATCAGCTTTTTCCATATTTGAGATCTATTTATCTTAACAGTGACCTTGACCGTTAACCCAAAGATCCTCATCTCTTCTCGAGTAAGCATGTATCTGCTTTTGGTTACTATAGGTTGGGGTTCTTGAGTTGTCATTTGAAAATCATCATGTATTTTCCCAAAGAGTGACCTTGTCCCATGACATATTTTTTCAAGCTCAAAATTTCTTTCCTCCTATTAAGTAACCATATATCCAAATTTGATGTGGAAAATGTTCTTAAGTTACCTCTTGAAACAATGATTTATTACGTATTTTCACTAACAGTGACCTTGACGTTTGACTTATTATTCCAAAAATCAAGCGGCGTCATCCCTGATACATGTAAGTAAGCATATATCCGAATTTTATTTTGATAGAAGAAAGTGTTCTTGAACTGTTATCTGGAAACCATAACTTTTAAAAGTTTATTTTTCCTAACAGTGACCTTGACCTTTAGCCTATTGACCCCAAAATTAAAAGGCGTCTTCCCTTTTTGATAAATGAGCATGATTATATAAAAAAAATGATTTTGAAAGGTGAAAGGGTGGTTGAATTATGACAGATTGACAGACAAGAAGACCCTTCGTCATTGCATGATGGGGGCATAAAAAGGATTGCCTGGTACATTCAATCAAAATTTAATCTTGAATTAAGGGACATACGACGGACGACATATAAAGGCAATAAAATCCCCTTACCTTAAACAAATTAGTGAAAAAAATGATGATATTCCTCTGCTGTCACTTTTTACTTTTCATGATTGGTGGAAGTGTGAAGGTGAGATTAAGAAATTAAATCGGAAATTGACCAGTTAAAAGCAAATTAAATATTTCTCAGAACATTAGTGACATATCATTATAGAGACAAGCACACACGGAGTATTGCTGAAACAGTACATGCCACGGCGTCCCCCCCTATACCTGCCGGTTGCCAACTAGAAGTATTGTGTACAAAAAGAAGGGAGGGGATCTCAAACCAGACCTGTTGCAACCGTCAGCAAAACATGCGAAAACACAAAGACGAGCAAAGAAAGAGACGAAAAAGAGACATACGTAGATACGTACATACTTAGGAAGGTTATTTGCTACGCAATGATTTGATTATCCGGATTACATGCGCACAGCTTTTCCACTTTTCCAATTACTAAAAGGTCTTGAATAACGCGAAACTGTAGTGTAAAATAACCTCCTTACTATTAGATGACCACACAAACATGACAGCAAAACGCGGGGGCCCAAGCAACACATATGAATATGTAAATGCATATAACAAAGGAGAGTGGCGTATGTGTCACAGTCCGTGCTCTGTAGGCTGTAGTGAGCTTTATGCATATTATCATCCGAGAAGACCGACTGACATTCAGAGAGGACAAATGGTCGGAGCCCTGTCTTCTCTAAAGAGGTTCGGACAGGGCCCGTCATGGAGTCCCGTCGTCACAGTCAGTAAGAATGCAGAGTACAAGTCTTAAGAATGCACTTTTACAAGACTGTAATTGGTCAATTACCAAGCCTACTGTCAGCGCTGCTCACTTCGGAAACTGGATAAACGCGATTTTGATTACTTTGTTATGCAAAAATTTTAAAAACAATCTATAGAATTGAAAAGATCTCGATTAGTCGTAATTTTTTGTAGATGTTGTATGGTCGTGTGTTAATGCAATCATATCATACAGATAAAAAAAATTGATTTGGCGTTTTCAATGTAAAATTTCAGCATGACATCGCCATTGAGCCTATGGAGACGTCATGGGAAAAATTAGCATTGGAAATGGCCCATCTAAAATTTGTTTTGTTTATAGAATTTGATTGCGTGCACTGACCATCATATAATGTTAAACGTCTTTAAATTCAATAGCATCATTTAAAACCTGATAAATTTACAGCATGGACCAGACATGCACGTTTCGGGTACTAAACCCTCGTCAGTGATCCTCAGTCTAAACAATGTAATATGCCAAAAAGTATGAAAATTATTATGTCCAAAAATGTACCAAAAGACGTAGCAGAATAGGTGGGATATGATGCTACATGTACAGGAGTTAAAGAAGATCCTGACGATAATCTCAACAGCACTCACAATAGAGCACAATATTAAACAGGACCCACGTTTTAGAAATTTCAAGAAATTTTGTAACAGAAATTCTCAAATGCGTTGAAGAGACAGACGATCAACCGAAGTTGATCGAACTTGGCTACATATGCCCTCGGGGACTCTTGGTCCACCAGCAGTGACACTCACCAAGTAGTTCAAATGTTAAACGTCTTTAAATTCAATAGCATCATTTAAAACCTGATAAATTTACAGCATAGACCAGACATGCACGTTTCGGGTACTAAACCCTCGTCAAGCGAGATCTAATGAATGATATCGATTTCATTAAAATTTCTGAATGATAAAATAGTCAAAATAACGTTTATCTAGTTTCCGAAGTAGGCCGCGCGGACAGTAGTGTTCGTCTGGTGACATTAGGATCATCTCCACGGTATAAAAGTCGTTTGATACGTCTAAATTTTGTTTATCAAACCATCATAAAAGACAGATTGTGTTATACCCAAAGTAATATACAGTTTCATTTTATTATTTGTGATTCTGTTGCCCATCACTTTGAAGCTTTACACTGGGTTTCAATCCAATATCTGAAAAGTCCAGAAAACCATTTTTCTTCAAGAGCAACAACTAAAAATGTTTCCTAAACGTGAACACGGAAGGCTGTAAATGAAACGTAAATGTTTCTACGCTTCTTCGCATTTCCATCATGAAAAGTGATTTCCGGCTGAATTCATCATTCGGTCGCTATGGGGATATAATAAAAGCATATCAGATCCCCCTTTCAAGAATGATCAGTGACATTCTGCATTGTGATTGAATAGCTGTTATAATCACCAAATAAGACATACTTACATGATATGTACATAAAAAAACATCTAGACAATAATCGAATTTGACAGGTTCCATCGAGCTGTTGCGATGTATGTTGCATGCAATCAGGAGACGCTGACTCTCCACGGGCACCTGGTCCTTCTTCGTAATGAAGTTCATTCCGGGGTTCGAGACCGTTCCAATGGGAATTCTCACAATTTGGCCTTGCCTTCTTTACTTTGAGACTGAATAACTGATAGGTACTTCTTTGATGTTTATTCCAGTAATCTGTATATGTAAACTTCGTCAAAAATGACATAAAAATACAACTTTGTTCTAGATTGAAAAATCTATAACTTTCATGAGACATTCTAAAACAACCTTTTTTAGGATTCAAACAAGGCTGAAACTTTACATATGCATATTTAGCAATCAAACTGTGTAATATTTCAAACGTGTTTGAACAATTTCCACAATTAAAATGTGTACATGTTGCAAAAACGCCTTTAACCTAAGCAAACAACAGATAAGAAAATATTCAAAGATTGTATCAGTTATTTTCAAAACGTACTTGCTATGGCGGATGAATACGTCAGATGCGTAGCAAGATCGCTTGAAGATTGAGTGTACTTCATAGTAGGGTTGAATTCCTATGTGCTACGACAACCATGTGCTGAATCTTCATAACAAATAGCTTTATATAAACCATTTTCCACTCCAGTAATTGCACTGAATTCTTCATTTACAATTTACATTTAAACTTGTGTCATTTAAAATGTTTTTGTCCAAATAATAGTGGTCCTATTTCTTAGTGTAACATATTTGTTGTCAGTCCATGCAAGTATCAATTATTTATTGTTAAAATATTAATGTGACGTCATCCTTTTGTTCTTGCAATACAAAAGTTACCTGAGCCAGTCCAATACTAAGGTATCCGTTGTTCAATAGAGTCATTTTACATAGCGTTTTAAACATCTCCATTTTAAAGTATGCAGTTTTATGCCTGGTAAGGTACTATAAACCATATATTTTCTGAAAAGTAATGATGCCCGGAGTACAGATATAAGACTCCCAGGTCTTAAAAATCAAAGGGGAATAGCTCTTGCATAACTCTTGCACAACTTTGTTATTTTGCATATATTTCATAGAGAAAATAGACAATTTAAATGCTTCAGAAGTTATTCCCCTTTATTTTTCTGACCCCAAAATTATTATTTCTGAGCAGTGGGCATTATAACCTTTCAGAAAATATATGATTTATGGTACCTTACCAGGCATGAAAAAATGCCCTATTGTACATCGGATACCTTAAGTATACCCGTCCGATATTTACCTGTTGCCGTCTGAATAAATAGATAAATTCAAACATGTAAAGAGATAAAAGGAACGTGCAATAAATTTCAAAAGTTCCTATCTGATTCCGATTTTTCTTAATATCAAATCCTGATGAAACTGACACCATATAAGATCAAAATTAAAACAAAAAAATTTCATCACACAAATAATCCATAAAATTCAAACTACACGACCATCAACCACGGTATTGTATATTAAACTGAACTTATAAGATAAGTGAAAGAATCTCAGACGGAGGTTAATCAGATACACTCTGTCACCAATTTTATTGGACTACAATGTGTCAATGCCTCAAACAATTCATTCTTAAAAATGTGGAATCCGATATTTTTAAGAATGAATTATTTCCACCATATATCCATTATCCAATGCATATCACCAATAAAGTTGGCATACACCAAAACTAACAACATGGTTATATCCAGACTAACAAAAAACTAGCAGAGGGACAAGTTTTGCGATTTTACAATTTGTCATTATATGTTGATCATTATACCTTACGTATATATACAATTGACAGAAACATTGTATTGATAATGACTGATAATAATTGGTAATTGATATATATAGTTCAAAGTATACTGTTGCAATCAACAATTGTAGAAAGTTCTTGTGCAGTAATAGTTAAAATATAAATAACAAGAAATTGAAATCACAAAGGCGTCTACACAGAACAGCATGAAATATCATACAGTAACTTTCTATATTTTCATTGTTGATATTATACAGGACTAGATCACATCTCAGTCTCAATTCTTGATATAAAGAACAATCGTAAATGAAATGATATTCATTTTCAACCGTGTTTTTGCAAGCATGACAGAAACGAGCATCTCTGGGTTTGGATGATTTTTTTTTTATATCTACCAGTCTCGGTTTCAAAGGGATATGTACTTTTTTCTCAATTTAGTAAGAGATGATCTTGTTTTCGTTTTGGACTTGGAATTTTAAGAAATTTCGTAATTCATATTTATTGCTCTTCGTTATTTGACTATAAATCAATAGTTTACCGTTGCTCTTTGTTTTAAGATAGAGCATCCCTCAGGTCTCAGATGCTAATATTTCCAAAATTTCAACTTTTATAATATTTTCTTTTTCATATATTCGAAATTTGTGCTAGACCTGATATACAAACCAAATAAACTTTGTGGTTTCATAATTATCATGAGAACGTAAAGAGTCTGAACTTTAACATTGGACCCTATGGGAAAAGTAAGAAAATTCCAATTTCAGAGGTGATAAAATGTACCTATAAAATTTTCTTTTCCCAAAACTATGTTAGTTTGATACTCTGAATAATATTCTGAAGAGAAAAAATAGGGTATCCAGGCATAAAATTTTCAAAATTCTGACCTGAGGGATACTCTACCTCAATGCTCTGTATTTCAGTATTTACATTTTTTGTGTAAAAGTCTGTTGAAGTTTTACTGAACACATTTTTGGAAGTTATTAAAGATTGTAAATTCATGATAAATATGGACAATGACCATATCTAAATATACAGTACAAAATCGGTAATTAAGAAAATCACAAACCAAAGTCATACAAAATCAGGATGAAAAGGAACTAAAGCAAACAAATAAAAACCTTCACCACATGAAAAGAAGCGAACTCCCAATATGAGAGAGAGATGTCAAACGTCTGCAAATTTGATAGCATCATTTAAGAACAGATAAACATGTATTTACAGCAGGATCAGACATGCATGTTTTGGGTACTTAACCCTCATCGGTGAACCTCAATCTAAACAATGTAATATGCCAAAGAGTGTGAAATTATTTTTTCCAAAAGACGTAGCAGGATGTGTGGGATATGAGGCCATAGGACCCAAATTCTAGAAATTTCAAGAAACTATGATAACAAAAATGTTCAAATGCGTTGGAGAGACGATCAATCGAGTTGGTCGAATTTGGCTACATGTGCCCTCGGGGATTCCTGGTCCACCAGTAGTGACACTCGCCAGGTGGTACAAATGTTAAACGTCTTCAAATTCAATAGCATCATTTAACAACAGATATATTTGCTGTATGGACCAGATATGCACGTTTCGGGTACTTAACCCTCGTCGGTGATCCTCGATCTAAACAATGTAATATGGTCAAAGAATGTGAAAATTATTATGTTCAAAAAAATACCATAAGATGAAGCAGGATGGGTGGGGTATGATGCTACAGGACCAACATTGCAGAAATTTCAAGAAATTATTATAACAGAAATTTTCGAATGCGTTGAAGAGACGATCAAGCGAAGTTAATCGAACTTTGATACATGTGCCCTCGGGGATTCCTGGTCCAGTGCCACTCACCTAGTCGCCTAAATATTAAACGTCTTCAAATTTAATAGCATCATCTAACAACAGATAAAATTGCAACATGGACCAGACATGCACGTTTCGGATAATTTACAATTACAAACGATTCCTGCAGTGTATTGATTCAAGTAATCCCTCCCTAAATCAACTTCCTTGCAAATATTCTTCATCGGATTTCAACTTCTCTCCTTGTGGACACGTTATAATTGGTGACCTTAGGCATGGTCCATTTGATATTCAGGGGGGGGCTTGGGTTTTTTGTCGGAGCAAGATTATTTTTTTCGCCCCGGACCGGAGCAAAATTATTTTTTTCTGGCAAAGTTGGAGCAAGGAAATTTTTTTAACAAAGTGATGCACATATTAAGAATGTTTGTGTTTTATCAATAGAAATTATTTATATTTTTACTCAAAACTCTAAATATTAATATATTAGTTTATTTTTATGCAAGTATTCAATTCACTTTTAAAGAGAGAGATAAAAGATTTTTACAATACAATTCTCAATATTTTATATAAGGTACATGTATATAACATGTATAAGAGGGTCTGAGGGGATTCTTAGGTCTCCTAGACAATTTTTTAAATGTTACTAAGAATTGTAAATTGGTGAATAACTGAAGTTCTCCTTCCAAGCTTACAAGAACATGACTCTATAGGATCGGATACATGCAACATGTATTAACATCAATACATAAATATTGATAATATATTTAAGCTTTTAAGGAAGGCCTTTTTCATTCACATACATGTAAACTTTTGATATCTCTCAAATATCTGAACTTAAAATGCTAGTAGTGAATAATGTTTTGATCAAAAACTATGGCGAGCGAAGCGAGCCAAATTTTTCTGATATAATTTGAAAATTGCGGCGAGCGAAGCGAGCCGGAAAATTTTCAAGAATTTTAGCGAAATTTTATGGTAATTCTTCAAATTCAGATTATTTGTAAGAGCAAGATAATTTTTTTCTGTCACACCATAAGCAAATTTATTTTTTTCATCAAAATTGAGAGCAAAATTATTTTTTTCGAAAAAAACCCAAGCCCCCCCCAGAATATCAGATGGACCGTGCCTTAGTATAGTCAAGAACGACAAATTGAGAGAAATGTTAAAAAAGGGTACCACATAGAGAGAAAGTATGTCCTTTACATGGAACCAAAATTTCAAAATTAGCATGGACTTTTGTGAGGAATATGCAAGACGTTGGGCAAAGAAAGAGGATGTACAGCTCGACAACCTTTCCGAATGAATAAAATCCATCAGATGGTTACTATTATTTAGAATTTACCGATTAAAATAAACTGTAAACACTAGATTCGAGTCTATCTTTAAAGACCCTGATGTTATCACAGAGCTTACCTACCCCCAAGAACATTATGTCATCACACCAGCAGACACATCGTCGGAAACTCACGTTCGGTCACGCAAGCTCACCTCCCATGGGTCATAACGGCATAATTTTCGGTGGATAGTATTACAAAAATCTAATGAGAGTGCATGTCGTTGTATGTGTTATCGATGATAAAGGCATAGTATATTTCATTTTTTTATCAACAAAAAATGCTCTAATTAATGTCGGACAGTTGTTCATATTTCTTAATTTTGAAAATTACAAAACAATATGACTTATATTGGCTTAAGTCCATTTACTGACATGTACTCGCATTAGATTTTTGTAACGCTATCCATCGAAAATTCTGCCGTTATGACCCACGGGAGGTGAGCGTGACCGGACGTGAGTTTCCGACGATGTGTCTGCTGGTGTGGTGACATAATGTTCTTGGGGGTAGAAGACAAAGCCTCAAATAATTACACATTTACTTGCAAAAAGTACTATTTCGACAGTCTAGTTAAAGAGTTGGGTTCACCTGGAAATCCCACTTACACCACAATATAAACCTTTCTGCCTCTGAAATAATAGATAACCACAAATCAGCTCTTGCTTCCTTTGGTTTCGACACTAACAATTTAGATTTAGATTTACCATACTTATACTGCATACCTAAAATGCATAACAACGTTTCATCGCTGGTTCCTCAAAATATTCTACCGAAGCTGTATCGAATTTGCTCACCAAAGTTTTATCTGAAATCAGATCTGGCTTCAAAAATATTGTTCGACAGTACATTCTCGCAGTGGTATCAACCAGATGTGAATTTAAAAGAATTCGAAGGAACTTTTAGAACATCTGAAATCCGCTCATTTTAGAAGAGTCCATTCGATCAAAGCCTTTGATTTTTCGACACTTTACACTACAATCCCACATTCTAAATTGAAAAAAAAGACTCACAAAAAGCATAAGTAATGCAAGAACGGCAATTGTAAATACACATTTATTGTTGTTAACTATTACAAAACCTACCTTGTTAATGAAAAGTCCGATTCTGAAAATAAGTACACTAAAACAGATATTATTCAGATGTTAAACTTTCTGATCGAAAACATTTTTGTGGTGTTTGGAGGAAAGGTCTTCCAGCAAATTGTCGGAATTCCAATGGGGACCAATTGTACCCCACTCCTTTCCGACATTTTCCTTTACTCGTGCGAAGCTGAATTCATTCAATCTTTTGTCTCTGAAGGGAAAAATTACTTAGCTGCTGACTTCAACTTCACTTACAGATACATAGACAATGTGTTGTCCATCAATAATCCACAATTCGCGGATTTCCTCAGCAGTAACTATCCTTCGGAGCTTGAAGTAAAAAAGAACTTCAGAGACAAATAATTCAGCATCCTATTTGGACATAATGTTTTCCTACGACACTGATGGTCACATGAACACCTCACTCTACGACAAACGTGACCACTTCAATTTCAGCATTACAAACTTTCCTTTTCTGAGTAGCTGTGAACATCCCTTCATCGCCTGCTTATGACGTGTTCATGACAAATATGGATAATGACCATATGCCGGTATACAGCACAAAATCGATAATTCAGAAAATCAGAAACCGAAGGCATACAAAATCAGGATAAAACAGGAACCAAAGCAAACAAACAAAAACCTCCACCATAAGAAAAGAAGCGAACTCCCGACATGGGAGTGAGTCCAGGTGCCCAGGAAGAGTAAGCATCTCCTGCTTGCATGCAACACCCGCATACCATATCTCAGTTGATACTCTTTGCCAGAGCAAGTACCAAATATACAGATTTTGTTTTGAGAGCTAGGCGTCTTTCAGATAAGCTAACATCGTCACTGAGGAAGTTCTATGGTCGATATGGGGAACTCGTCATACACTGTGATGTCCCACTCTCCACAATGGTGGATGATATTCTGCATAGACCATTTGAACCAAACAACAAAAGATTGTACCATATGTCTTCCGAAATGGAAGTAACCAGATGTGACAGTTCTACCGAATTGAAGCGGCGGGTGTTGTATGCAAGCAGGAGATGCTTACTCTTCCTTGGCACCTGGTCTCACTCCCAAATCGGGAGTTCGCTTATTTTCATATGGTGGAGGTTTTTGTTTGTTTGCTTTGGTTCCTGTTTTATCCTGATTTTGTATGCCTTCGGTTTCTGATTTTCTGAATTATCGATTTTGTGCTGTATACAGGGATATGGTCATTATCCATTTTTGTCACTTAACCCTTAAATTATGATCATAAATTTTTCGAATACATTGAAGAGACAATCAAGCGAAGTTGATCGAACTTGGCTACATGTGCCCTCGGGGACTCCTAGTCCACCAGTAGTGACACTCACCAGTGTCAAAAGATATTAAGGTCAGGGTGGCGACTTTTAATAGAAATGAAGTAGAAGAAAGATTGATATGTCCAATTGTAGAGGAACTTCTCCTCGAACTATTCAGACCAAAAAAATCAAAATTTGCCCGTCTCGTATTTTGGCTCTAAACGTCAATGTTTGGCCTATTTTAACATTTTCGTCATTTTAGAGAATACCACGTCGTAACTTTATATACCTCTGCAATACATGAAAATTGGAAGTCATATATACCCTTATTTTTCGTGATTAATAGCTTGAGTACGAATTAAAGCCTATTTTGAAGAGTTCTGATAAAATAAACAGTTCTAAGGAGTATATTTTCTTAAGAATACGATTTTGCTGGTTGCCATGGCAACAACTCGTTATTTTCATTAATAGCTAGAAGGTCGCAAGGTACCCAGATTTTTTTCTATGTATAGCCCTATGATATTGCTTTATTCTAAAGTAGTCAAACCAATATGTGCCCGAATTCGTTTTTGAGTAAAATGACTCTATAAACAGCACAATAATATGTGCAAAAAATCAACATTTTGACCCAAAATTTCTAATTCTCTCATTTCTAAAGAGTATGATGAATAGGACATATTCTGATGTTTGAATCTTTAGAAGCAGAACTCATGCGAAAATTACAATATTTTTCCTATTTTCGGCGATTTTTCATTGAAAAATATGCATTTTCCCCCAAAATACCAACTCAGCAATGAAAATTTCAAGGAGCTTTATTTTTTTGTTTTCTGAAATAATACAGAAAACTGAGCTTATACCATTTATCGTCCATGTCGGTTTCAAATATTACGTGATATAAAAATAGAGTTATCTCCCTGTAGTCGCAACCCTAACCTTAAACACTTTTCAACAAATTTAAATCGTCTGTAAACCCAATAGCATCATTTAAATACATATAAATTTGCAGCATGGACCATCTTATTTTTCATTGTATGTAATGGTTTTTGCCAACATTTCATTATTCTGGAAGTGTTTATGTTATCGTCTTCTAGTTTGGCAGCAATAAGTATTTTGATTTTATTACCATTCTGTTGAGTGTAACTGTTTAATCTAGATAAATGATTGAACATTAAAGTAAAAGCCTTGAAACGTAATGGGAAAGTTTGAAGCCTTGAACAACAAGAAGATGAGGTATTGATTTTTTCGAGAGGGATATTTTGATACTTGTCAGGATCTTCTTTAACTCATTTGTGTCATACTTATGTCCTTTGCCGTGTGGAGCAAGTAAAAAAGTTATCCGCGAGGGCTTTGAGAGTAAGTGTTTTGAATATATTTCCCTGACATTGCCGCCATAGCACTTTCTATATAGACAACGTCAGACAGTGCATGAGTTCATTTTCGTGCTTAAACATCGACGGCGTGTGCGGCTAGCCAACAGTGGATGCGGGCACCTGGTCCCACCTCTACGTCGATGCTTAATTTTGTGCTCTATTGTGAGTGCTGTTGATATTGTCGTCAGGATCTTCTTTAACTCATTTGTTTATATTTGATGCCATAGCCAGATGACCATATTTCAGCACCATAAAGTAGGATAATTCAATTACACTGTGTATAGCCGTACACCGGATATTGGTACTATTTGTCGGCGTATTGATACTACCGAGGCGGTAAACAAGTATGGCATAGGTATTACCTTTAGCATTTGACAATGATTTGTGAAGAAAATATGATCTTATATGGAGTGAACTTCAAGCAAATAATTCTGTGATGGTAAACTCAACATCGAAACCCTCAAAACAAAGGATTTGATCCGACGATAATAGTAAAATAACACAAAATGGGGTACCTAGTACACATAAAATTGCACATGTATGAAGTTTAGATTCTTTTTAACGAAAGAAAGTACTATTGCAGATCATGATTCTGTGCACAGTCTATGTAGAAGTTCATAACTATTAAATATTAATCAAGGATAATGTAGAAATTGCGTCTATATTTTAAATACGAGCTCAACAAAGAAATTGTTTGTGTACGGCATGTTATTAGCTAACTGTACGGCATGTTGAAAAATAGGTACTAGGATTCCTTAGGCATGGTCCATTTGATATTCTGGGGGGGGGGGGGAGGGGGGCTTGGGTTTTTTGTCGGAGCAAGATTATTTTTTTCGCCCCGGACCGGGGCAAAATTATTTTTTTCTTGCAAAGTTGGAGCAAGGAAATTTTTTTTATAACAATTGATGTGAATATAAATAATGTTTGTGTTTTTTCAATAGAAATTCTTTATTTTTACTTACATTACTCCAAACATAATTCTTATGTAAAACTTGTATTCACTTCTAAACTGAGAGAGATGAAAGATTTTTACAATAAGCGATATATAATTTTTAGTAAACAAAATGTATATAAGGTCATGTAACATGTAAGAGGGCCTGATGCAAGTTTTTACATGCAGAAATGAAAACTAGTGAACTTATTTAAATTCTCCTTCCATTTAAAGCTTGTATATAAAATTAGACACCATGGTGATACATGTATCTATTAATAGTAATAAGTTATATTGATAATTGTATTTAAGCATTTTAATTTGTTTCAGTTACATGCATTCTTTTGATCTTTTTCAAATATGAACTTGCCATTACAGAAGAAAACTGATGATGGCGAGCGAAGCGAGCCAAAATTTTCTTGTAGAAAGTAAAAACTGCGGCGAGCGAAGCGAGCCGTAAAATTTTCAGGAATTTTAAGCAAATTTTATGGTTATTCTTCAAGTTCAGATTACTTGTAAGAGCAAGATTATTTTTTTCTGTCACACCATAAGCAAATTTATTTTTTTCATCAAAATTCAGAGCAAAATTATTTTTTTCGAAAAAACCCAAGCCTCCCCCCCCCCCCCAGAATATCAAATGGACCGTGCCTTACAGATAAAATCCTCAAGCTAAAGACTCATGCAGATAAACTTATAGTTTTAAATTTCTTTCTTTCTTTAAAGATGTATATACATATGCGTATGAATGCTATATACAAAGCCCCAAAAACACGTGAGCGAGTACTCTTAAGATATTACGTACACTTGTCTCGAGAAATTGCCATCTGAATAATTTGCATGGTCATCTTCATGTTGACCCAGTATTTTTTCGGAAGATATTTCATCGACCAATTTTTTATTGGAGGGGGGGGGGTCGAACATAGTTTCGGCTTTTGTGTTTGTCAAATTGACTTTCATTTCCTGATTCGAAGCAGACTCGACAAGTTTCAACAAAAAGCCATCATTGCCTATATTTCGCGTCGACGAGGTGATTTATCGACGAAGCGCGATGCCTTGTTAGTTTTGAACTTGACTTTCATTAACTGATTCGAAGCAGACTCGACAAGTTTCAACAAAAAGCCATCATTTGATTTTTTTTTCCAAAACAATGACCCCCCCCCCCCCCCCCAAAAGAAAAACTGAAAAAAAATCAAAGCTCTGAAGGAACTGATGGCGAGTTTCGTTTATTCATTTTAGAATGATATCAAACTATTTTATGCCAGGGATTTTTAAATATTGTATTAGCTTAGCAGATAGAACAAATCCATTTTCCAATGCTCGGAAATAAAATATTTATGAACCCAGGGACGGAAATTAATTGGCGGTTGCCCAGTCGCCCATGGCGACCAAATTTTTAGCTGGGCCCCCAAAACATCATGTCCTACTCGCCCATTTGGCGAATGAAAATAAAAATACATAGTCCATATTTAATTATTAAAAAAGGAATTTCTTTCGCTTCTATGTTAGGCCCCATACTTCGTCAATGAAGCTCTTTTAAAATCAGGGGCTTATATTAATACATGTACGTACCTGTTTACATACGCGAAATTTACGTTTTCTCACGTGTCACTGTGCGAAGCCCTCGTTCAAAGTTGCTATTAAGATAATTGGAATTTGGATTACCGCATGTTCTTTGCACAACACAGCCTTACTGCATGTACATGTTTTCGAAAGCATTCGTGTACACGTTTACCAATTCATTGAAAGGTAGTGGTACTTTGCACGGCCGAAATCAAAACTAATTTTCTTAATTCATTTATCGAAAATCTTTTAAAGTCGTTCGCCAAATTTACGCCCAAAATCTCATTTCAACTGATTCAATCCATGCCATAGAGGACGGCATAATGGCGCGAATATATGTAATGAATGTGCCGACCAGAAAATCACTTTTTTACATCTCTCTCTCTGTTGAAGTTTTAAAAATATCTTTACGAACTGTGTATTGTTCTAGCCCCCCCCCCCCCCCCTCTCTCTCTCTCTCTCATTTTGTTGTCGATAACGTACATCAATAAGCGTGAAACGTGAGACTGTACAATACTAAAGTGACGTTTTATTCAGTAGAAACCTGTCGGATTAAAAAGACCCCCCCCCCCAAAAAAAATAAAACAAAAACAATAGGCAAGCGTTTGGAAGGGGTGTCACGACCCACAGAAAGATACTAGCCTTAAGTAATATATACACAGGTCGTACACATACCAGGCACTTTTACGGCCTGTGGAACAGATATGCAGATCTATACACCACAGGGGTGAGGTATCATCGCTTGGTCACAAACCCTTTCCTCAATACAAACCCCAAATCTGTCTATATATATAAAACTTTTTTAATATACCTGTAGACATATAGAAGAAAGGGTACGTTAAAAGGAAAGGGTTTGTGACCAAGCGATAATACCTCACCCCTGTGCTATACATGAAGAAAAAATAAACGTCTGTACTATCAGTGCGGATCCACCTTATTATTTAGGGGGGGGGACGTAAATAATTGGCAAGGGGTCTGGGGGAGCCCTGGACCCGCTGTGGATCTAAGAAGTCCCCAGACCCCTTGCCAATTATTAACTCGAATTTAGCTGTTCAGCGTGTCCGTTCCAGCCCTGGCTCGGTGTTCAGTGATCGAGTCAGGGCATTCTATTTGCGAGATGCGACAGACCAATGCACTATGAACGCTTGATTGTCTGTGAATTCTAAATTGATTTCTATACCTAGAAGTGTAATGTATGACCGTAACTCCTCGTTAATCGCTTAAACACTCGAACTGCTACGACTTGAACATCAGTGCCTTCCATTTTATTTACATAGTGTCACGTGGTACAGTACAGAGGGTAGTAGGAATTACCGAAAAGACAGCATTTACCGAAAAGACAGTAGTATTTTCCGAAAAGACCCCAAATTGCACCGAAAAGACACTTAAATTTCAAAACTAAACACATTTTATGATTGGAAATGTGTTTATACAATTAAATGTATCACCAAAACCAAAAATAAATATATCTGTCTATTCGGTAAATACCACTGTCGTTTCTGTAAATGCTGTCTTTTCGGTAATTCCTAGTACCGCAGTATAGCCGATAAACTTGTAAGCAATTTCAACACACGTGCACACGAGAAAGTTGATGTTTACTGCATCCAGTATCCTTTTTAACATAATTTCTAACTTTTTTTTAAACATTATGAAACAACTGTTAAAGCGCGGAATGCAATGTACGCTGTCTTAAATAAATATGGTGAATAATGAGGTCCAGGGTCATCGGGCCACACGATCGGAGTTGAGAAAAACTGTGAATATACAATTTATACATTTTACGGGCGTGGGGATGTCACGGAAGTGATGTGACGTCATGAAAATCCTGCGATCACTATAGCCGAGATCGCTACGCGAAACTCGCCTAAAAATGCATTGAAACATTTAATTTAATTTAATTTTTATAAGTACCCCAATTTTTTTCGATATCCTCTACTGGGCAGATGGACACCATGGACAAGTTACATTATACTTGAAATTGACAAAAGGAAAAAAAAAGTATCCTCGTCCGGGATTCGAACCTACTCGGAAAGGTGTAAAATAAAATGCAGTTGCAAATGTGATAACCACTACATCACAGAGATTCTTCACATATATGTGTATTTTACAGTCAGATTTAAAACTTACAAAAATCTGATGCATACAAAATCAAATATTTACTAATTACTTCATAATATTTTTCAAATATTTATACAGCCAATCTACTTCTGTCCTCTCGTGCGATAATATAATTACTTTTCGAACGATACTGTAGTAGAATTTAAAAGAAATTTCTAACGACAGGGGATGTTTCAAAGTTCATTTCAAGGAACGCGAACGGGCACATGCGCGAAGCGCCATCTGGTATCAAAATTGAAGTCAGCATTGACGAAGCAATAATAGCATTAAGAAGAAAGGATAATGGCAGAAAGAAGGATGACATAACGCATGGTATAATGACAGTTATGCATTGACGAAGGACAAATGTAAAATGCAGGGAAGCAAAGTCACACAATGAAGAAAGATAAAGTCAATTTGAAATGAAAGCAAGACAAATGAACATAGACAAGCGCGGATCCAGAGGGGGAGGGGGTCGGGGGAGGGGGGGGGTCGGGACCCCCCCCCCCCCAGGAATTTTCGAAGCATAGATAATTTTTTTTATTAATATACATATTTCATAAGATTAAGTCCGAATTCCCCTTTTATTGTCATAATATTTGAAAAATGTATTATGAATTTGTATTAGAAATCTTTCATTTTGATAATATTTTACCGTCAGCATTTCAAAAATTTTCTCAGGCTCGCTTCCGCTCGCCAGAATTTATTACGTACATATTATATACGTTATTTTCAAATGATGCTGCGCTTTCCTATATATATATATACAACACATATACATAACACGTAGGTCAATAAACAACGAAAAGAAACTGAAATGACACGAAAAGTGGATTTTATTCCAATTCTCAGAAGAAAAAATAATTCGCTGGCACGCTATCGCTCGCCATTTGTTGAATTTACAAATTAGAACTGACAATCAATTTAATCAAGTACGTACTATGATGTGAACGTTCAAGATTTTAAGCTTTATGCTCGCCAATGCTCTCCAGTTACCTGTTTTATTTAAGGATTGTTTTTCAGCTTTTGCGCTTTATCGGTGTGTGTATTGGCAGTAGGGAATGGAAACAAAATATGTAAAGCACGAAGTGCTTTTCATGAATTTTGTTTCCATTCCCTACTGCCAATACACACCGATAAAGCGCTAAAGCTGAAAAACAATCCTTATATTTACATTCGACGTGTTAACCAAGTTATTTCTGCCAATTTTTCAGCCAGTTTCTTTACATTTAAAATATCATTGCAGAGGGAGAACGCCATTTCACGTAAGAGCAAACGAACGTTCGATGTTTTTCGCTTGATTCGAAGTAGTACCTTCTGTACGGAAACGTTGTTGACAAATGAGAAACTGAATTTTGTCCTCTTGCTGTATTTTGAACATTTCAATTAAAACTAAAGAAAATTGAATCGTGAAAATTCGTGACTTTTGTCCAACATAATTCAGACATGGCGGAGAGTTAAACTGGAGAAATTTCACAGAACTGAAGGGAAAACTTTTGAAAACTTTTAACACACTATTAAACTGCTTAGACATATGAAATCAATCGGTATTATTGTATACAAACTTCTGTAAATACCCTATTTCATCTGGAAGTAATTAGAATAATGCAAAAGTCGAGTACATTCGTCGAAAACGCGAAAACTTTCGGTATTTTCATGACTTACCTCAACATCATGGCTAAAGATTCGCTGATACTCGAAGTATTTCTGATATTATGAATACATAAGAAGCAAAGATAAATTCACTGTTGATATTGACACAAGTGAATCAAATCCTCATCCTAAATACTGAATATTTGATCCACTTATGCCTGAATATTCGCTCATCCAAACACGGCATCTGCATCTTTCTGCAGACAACAATGCAGTTCGTCCTTGAACTTCGTCTACTGACGCGTGATCGACTTACTACGTCACACTTCCAAGAAGTGTACTTGTGGTTGACCTAGATTTTGACACATTTCATCACTGGGGGTAGACGGTGTCGTTTGATAATGGATACATGTTTTGAATCTGTATTAAAGCAATTAATAAGATGGGCATTTTATCAGAAATTAATCCGCGTAAGTTCTAAAGTCACGTGATAGGCTCTTGCGATTATCGAGAAATAAAGCAACAGTTGGTTTGGTACCTTTATAAAAGGGAAACGCAATAGGAATGTAAATATTAATAATTAGAAACAGAACTAACAAAAGCTTTATTTTCTTGCGTTTGCGTTTGTTTGTTTGTTTGTTTGTTTGTTTTTTTTTTTTTATTATTTATTTTTTTTTTTTCTTTTTTTTTTTTGCTCTTCAAAAAATTCGGACTTTAGGACCCCTCCTGAAAAAAATTCCTGGATCCGCCTATGATGGAATAAACAAACATTGAATGAAGCAACATATCATGATGCATGTAAGCTTGTGACCCTAATCCCCCTCCATAAAAAATGAGCATTCCTGACAAAGTCCGAAACGATGTCATAAACACGTCAAAAATTTAATTTCGGGCTGAAACCAAAACAACAACACTTGTTAAGACATCCTTCTAGATCATCCAGATGCTTTCGATTTGTCGATATGTACTTCTGTTCTGAAGAAGAAGTTTGTCAAAGGTAGGTACCCCCGTGACCTACTTTTGCCCGTGGTGGCGCCACCTAATGACGGAACAGGACGAAAAAAAAAAAACGACAAAAAAAAAACAAAACAAAAAACAAAGCTTGTAGGGGACCATGAGTACTTCATTTCTACCAAGCTACCGGACAACGCCACACTATGACAATAGTTCACTTGAGCTTCGCTCAGGTGGGCTAAAACCACTTATTGACATACAGGTGCTGCTTTCCACATGCAGTGGCGGATTCAAGGGGATGACGTAGGGTGCGCACGCCCCCCCCCCCCCCTAAAATTTGCAAATCATAGGTAAAACGATCATTTACAATATAAAAAAGAGTAAATATTAGTAAATATTTACTACCTGTCAGATAAAATAATTGTCTTCATCAATTTCAATTCTTTAATCAATTTCAGTCACGAGAATGGGTTCGAAAAGACTGAAATGCGTTAGCTTCTGGGAGGTTTCGCCTCCCTGGTCATCCTACCAGACCCCTCGCCGTTTTACGCCCCCTCTAACTCAAAGCTAGATCCGTCACTGACATGTGTCATAACGCCGCTATCATACATTTATGTATGTGCACCACAGGGCTGTCCTTCTCTTTTATTATAAATATTTTTAAGAAATGCATGCATAACACGAAAATAACGCCTTATGACCTGAGTGTTATTCAATACACCAGAGAAGTGAGTGGAGAAGAAACAAAGGAAATTTGTCCTTATTTCTAGAGAGTAGAAACCACGCGCGTATCCAGCTTTTTTTCACCGGGGGGGGGGGGGGGGGGGGGAAGGTCTAAAAGGCCGGGGTCTGGGCCGCCTTTAGGCCCCCTGTGGGTCCAGGACGAAGCCCTGGTGGGGACCATGGGCGAAGCCCCCTGAAGCTCATGGATTTCCACATTTTAATCGCATGTAACATTAAATTACTGGCAAAACCTACAAAAGCGCCGTAAATCTAAATTGTTATTAGATAAATGTTTACTTACATGTGACGAGCTTAACCAACATAACTCGAAATCATGGCTGATATCGATTAAAAATATTCTGAGTAATTTTGATAGCGAGTATAAAGGAAACTTAAACTACAAGATTGACATCGATCGAGTACGGAAGAATATGAAACATAAATTTGAAGAGTATTGGAGAGCCAATATTAATTATCTTTACAAGAAAAATGGAAATAAAAATAAGTTGCGAACATATGCAAAATTTAAATTTCATTTCGCGAGAGAACAATATTTAGACATGCTGCCTTTCTCGAAAAGAAATCAGTATACAAAATTTCGCGTTAGCTCCCATGACCTAGCAATAGAAACAGGCCGATATTCAAGACCGGTAACTCCCGAGGAGCAAAGAGTATGTCTTCAGTGTAGTAACGGCGACATAGAGAATGAAATACATGCCTTACTGAAGTGCGAAAAATATAAACAAAAAAGAAATGAAATATTTGAAAGAATTAGCAAAATTTGTATCAATTTTGAAAATATGACTAATCCGGATAAATTTGTCTATCTAATGAACAGTGAAGACCTGATAGTACAATTGACAAGTGAGTTAATAAACTACATTTTTGAAACGAGGAGGTCCTCTTGATATGTTATTTATTAACGTCTTAGTATAATTATATTCATGTTTCATGTCAGGTTTGTGTGTATGTCTAAATATGTCTACCTTATATTACTATGTTTTTTATTCTCAATGCATAATGACTTGCTACCTAGTTGAATGCAATAAATTTGATTTGATTTGATTTGATTTGATTTGTAAACAATGCGAACTGAATACCTAAAACTGAATATGCAAGCATATGGAAAGTATGGTAAGGAGCTGATAAGATAAGGGCCGTTTTTAGCCCTAATTCTCGTGCCGCATTTCTTCCTCATGACGGTACATATGCAGACAAAAGATAATCATTATTGAAATAAAATGTACTTGAAGACTTTTTGTATGTTTTACATTTCGATGAAATACTCCCAAAATTCTAAAATGAAGGTCCAAAGAGGTAGGGGGTGCTCGGATAATAAAACTGATAATTTCGACCATAAACGTAGAAATTTTAGAATATTTTGCCTGAAATGGATAAATATTAACTAAAAGATATCAAATACATCTACATTGTATATAAGAAATACATTTCGAAAGTTCTATTCCCCTTAATCGGTAAATAATGAAATCCGGAACTCAAAATACGGTCTTATCTTGTATGTAATGGCTATAATGGAAGCTTTTTAGCGCGAAATACACATTAGTGGAGAAATCCACATCGCTCCTGCTTATTTCGTCCCTAATTGTTGTACATTTCATTCCATCGCATTTAGAACACATTTTCTTATGGATTAAGGAGGAAAAATAGTCAAATTTTCCATATTTAATGATTTTAAAGATCGATTCATTAACAAATGCACCCCCCTTCCTTTTTTGGTTTTTCGTCTCTGGGGTAGTGTTCCCCCCGGAGATACAGAACCCCACTTTTCCAGAAAATTTGTATCATGGATATACACCTCCAGTTTAAGTGGCGTTCTGTATCTCCGGGGGGAACAATGTTCAAAAAAACTTTTCCGTTTTGTATTGATTTCTATGGGAAAAAGACAAGTTTTGACCCAAATATTAGCAATATTATGCATAATAGATCTAAAATAACCTCATTGTTTGATGGGATACTGTATTTGTATTAATTTAACGAACAATTTTTCTTAAAATTTCCATTTTCAAAATTCCACATTTTAGGGCAGATTTTACGTCTTATCTTATCAGCTCCTTAACACAACTGATAAAGTAATTTCAATTTTAATATCATTTCAATATAAGTATGTCTTAGTTGATGTATTCTTTCATACAAGAGTTTTTATGTATTTGGCGAGCGAAAGCGAGCCGGAAAAAATCCATATGAAACAATTTAATCTTAAGTCGTATTTGGACACCCCCCCCCCCGAGATCTGTCAGAGGTTGGGACTATGGTCCGTGGACCCCACCTCTGGCAAACCTCCGGTCCCCCCCCCCCCCTTCTGGATCCGCGCATGGTAGAAACAATAAAATTAGTATATTGGGGTTCTTGTCCTGCTGTGAGTACCAATGTTTTATGAATACATTCACACCCTTGAACTCTTTTCGTAACAAAAATGTGTAAAGACAGATGATGGTTCAAGTGACGGACAGGTACACATAGTAGGTCGATTGTCATCTTCGTTCCATAAGCCCCGAAATTGCTTTGCAACTCAGACCCCAAAAGCAAGTCGCCGTACACTACCTATTTCAACATGCCGTACAGTAAATTCTTTTTCGGCCAGCAAAATGCCGTACACCTGGCGTGTATCTTTTTGGGAAAAATACACGTTGTTCTTAGTAAGATCTTTACAAATCCATGAAATCATGATACAGTGATCAAATCGTAAAACATAGATATATTGCAAGTCTAGAAAAAAGTGCAATATGCGAATTTAAATCCAAATAAAGTTCTCAGTATGGAAAATTTTACGGTACTAGGTGATGCATTTTGCTTTTAAGGTATTCAGCCCGTAATACATTTTCAATGAGAATTATCAAAGATACATATTTTCTATTTCATCATATAGAATACTTTATACACTAATTTTCCTCATATAAATAATGCCACTTGTCAACCAATGACCCGTGCAATTACCTCCGAACATTTCCGATAACACAATCATCGGTATTTGTCGGAAATGTAGGAATAGTGTAAAAATATTAACCGGAAGTAACTCTATTAGGGTGCGGGAACCTTAAAAGTTAAAAAGTCTTCTACTTAGACATATATTACTCATATAACTTCAAGGATGACTTTCTGTAGTAATGCATTATACAGTTGCTTTTGAAAGGAGCTGCCAGATTCAAATAAAAAACGATGTTAGAAAGGGACACTCACACCTCATTTGTTAAAATCTCTCGCCTCAGTAGTACCAATACGCCGACAAATAGTACCAATATCCGGTGTCGGCTATACACAGTGAATTAGTTAGTGATATAATTTCAATAATGCAAGCAGTAAAAGGACACATACATGTATGACCCCTACCGCAGCCAGAGGGTTAAGTGTAAGGGAGTTAACATTTTATATAAAGCTTTTCTAGCACGATCTGTTAGTTGTTCTGCTGCTTGCTATAATTAATAGAGAGGTTTAGAAACCGTTACGTGTACGTGTACGTGTACGTGTAGACGCAATAACTGTGTATGACGTCATTATTTATTGCGTACGGGAAATCGCTACAAGTTGTCAATAACGTGTAAATCGCGAGCTACACATACGCACAAACGTGTAGACATTTTTGTTTATATAGCAGATGTATTTCATAAATACTTGTACCGAGTATATTTCATAAATTTTGATTCAACATTTTATCTATTTAGTAGTCTCGTATATGTTTGGATATCTATATTTTACGTCATCGCTAAGGGTATCAGTAGACGTACACGTACTCGTCAATTTTCTAAACCTCTGCTACTTTTTACGTGTAGATGTATTTGTAGATTACACGTGTACGTATGCGTACCCGTACACGTTAGCCTTCTAAACCTCTCTGATATGTCGCGATAAGGGAAAAAATATATCGATCACCGACGCAGTTCGAGATAGATTCTGTTATTTCGAGCAGACAAACTTCGTGTGGCTTTTTTGATTGATTCCCCTTTGCACGTAACTAAAATATGTATCTACTTGACCTAAATGAACTAGGCGACCTCTTGCAAGAGTGTAAGCACTACGTTACTACCCTTGACGTCATAAGCTTTTCGCGCCATACTTTTCAGGTTCGTCTGCAAGGTAAGGTAACGAATTCATTTGCTCGTGAATTGTTTCAGTTTTTAGTCCTTAATCTTCAACAAATTATCAATTATTCAATCAAAATGTTATACCCTCCCACCCTCCCGTTGTCACAATTATTTTTCCAAATATGAGAATTTTCAAGTTTGGACCTAGCTCTGTTGTTTGTTTTAAATTCTACTTGCAGGTGATGTCAAAATTTTGCTTTTTAAGCAGCCCTCCTCTACTGCTGTGAAGATATGACAACGGACTTTCCCTGGTGCGGCTGACGATCATCCCGTACATCTAAACAACTCCGTGTTCTGATTCAACTGCTGCTCCTATGTTGTCGCCCTTGTTCCTGTATATTCTCGGATGCGACATTCCTTTATTCATGGACAAGAAATTCCCGTATTTTCGGACATGCTGATTCTTTTCCAATCTATAATGCGAGTCGTCGCTGCTATTAACACTACACAAATGCTGTTGGTCTACGAAAATGGTTCTCCTGATATACTTATGATAGACTGTTCCAAGCCGAATTTCGCTGCGATTTCGAAGACAAAGACAGCACTTGCGCTATAAGGCACATTACTAGCCAACCTGAACTATAATAATGCCAATGCGTTTTGGCGCGGTTTTTCCGGTCGATCGCAATGCGCCATCAATATAATAGGGAACTTACGACTTATGCCCGTATTTGTATTTACAATTTCGGTATCTGGCATTAAACAGGACCGAGTGAATAGTGATCGGCCTTTAAACAGATTTAAACTTAAAATAATTGCATTGGCCACGATTTTCAGGGCCAATATGAAATATCTGCATTTGTCTGATTTGAAATGATTATGTCTGCATTTGTCAGACCGATATGAAATATCTGCATGTCTGATTTGAATACAATCAATTGGTCAGCCGCGCCCAAATTATGCCACTTCAATAAAGATATGAACAGTTCTCATTACTTGTATGTTGTAACATTTACGAAGAACGATGTTCACGATAATGTCATATAATAAAAATTATTATGACGTATACATGTATAAAGATAATGCATGTGATGATATCGACATAAATGATGAATATGACAATGATGGTAATGATGATGATGATGATGATGATGATGAAATGCATCATCATATTGATCTTTTGATCTTATACGAGGTCCCGAAATAACGCCTAGATATTTATATTCATATGTTTGATTTAGTAACAAATGAACATAATGCAATCTATACTACAATTCATTAGAAAAAAATCATTATGTTTGCTTTGTTAAGATTCACAGTTAAATTCTATTTTGAGCTATACTCAGACAGATTATCCAAACAGTTTTGGAGAATATAAAGAAATGTTGAAAGTTTCGGAGTATCTAAAGAAAAGTTGAAAACGATTGCATTTTAGAGTTGACTTTGTCAACTCAAGAGGCCATACTTGCCTACGTTTTACGCATGTTTAATAATAATTTGTTTAGTTCACAATCAGTTAATCTAATAAATTTTTAATCAAATTAATTCTAATTGGATATGCTACTGAATCGACCCTACAGGAAATTTGGAGCCGCGCATTCTTTGTAAAGTAGATGCAGACATTTATAACTCCAGAGGGCGCTAGTGAAATGAATTTGGACTGCTTATGAAAAGCACTTTGTCTGGAAGCATCACTGATGAGAATTTAATATTCGAAACTTATCTGGTGCATGATAATTAGTTTGAAATTTTCTTCAAGAAGGTATAGAGTTTGAAAACATCCGTAGTATTGATATAAACACTTATTTCATGTTGCAGTGTTGGGCACCTAAAATCGTTCCTCGTGACTTGATGTTTTGTCAAGTGTATTTTACTTCTTTCCAGCTCTGTCGCATGGAAGAAGCTTTATTTTGGCCCTTTATCAATATGACATCATATATATTTATTTGCTATTTCGGAAACTTGCCATTTCATCGAAAAATATCATCAAAGTTAAAAAAGGCTAATATCTTAGCACCATCCCTCCGATGCTACTTTGTACATAGACTTTATTTGGATATTCTATTTTGTACATAGATTTTATTTGGATATGCTACTGTATCGACCCTACAGGAAATTTGTAGCCGCGCAATTTAATATTCGAAACACATGTTGGAACGCTTCCGTATTATTAACGTGATGGAAAGTATACCTCTGTATTTCGAAAAGTCCTCATTACATAAGAAAAATCTTGAACTTAATCTATATGATATAATACAATTTTTGGACAGTGATGGGGTCGATATGGTGTTTTATGGAGTGATAAAACCAATATCGACCGAGAGCGATTAATTAATTTTATCAATCCATCACTCACTATGTTAGCAAAAAAGTTTCGAAATTTCTGAAAAGTGGGTCCTATAGCATTGACACGTAGAAACGTTGCACACACTTTGTTGCAACGTTGTGTCGGTGCTGCGAGCGCGCCATTATATCTATCTCCCTTGCGCTCACAGCCAACTTGTGGTTGGCGGGCTGCGGGGTCTGGAATGGAATCTTCGGGCCGCCGTTTGGGATGACTTTTTTTCTAATGCCCTGTTTACACGACGGGTTTAATGCGCATTAAATCGAATTTAATGCGCATTAGATTTTAGCTGCGTTCACACGAGGAATCTAATGCGCATTAGTTTAATTCGCATTAGATTTAATGCGCATTAGATTTTGCCGTGTGAACGCAAAGCGAATCTAATTCGCATTAAATCTGGCGCATGCGTATATGATTTACTAGAATTCTACAGTACATTTCCATCATAACTGAGCACTTTTAATCACCCTTGGACCTCGAAACATAGAATAAGAGGTAAAAATACTTGATTTCATTCACAATGAACCCTCTAAGTAACTGTACTGCGTCTCTTAACTTACGTAGAGTAACATTATATTATGACGTCATTTTATCTCACAATGACGTCATGCAATGCATGCATAAACCCAACTTACGAAGAGGTAAATTATTATGAGCAAAACAACATACAGGCATGCATTCGACCCTTGTACTATCTTATCTAAAGTATACGGCTCTCAGTGCAAATGTACCAAAATCTAATGCGCATTAGAATGTGTCGTGTGAACGCAATGCGAATCTAATTCGCATTAGAATAAAGCGATTCAAATCTAATGCGAATTAGATTTATGCCCTGTTCACACGAGTGCGCATTAAATCTAATTCGCATTAGATTTGATGCGCTTTATTCTAATGCGAATTAGATTCGCATTGCGTTCACACGACGCATTCTAATGCGCATTAGATTTCGGCACATTTGCACTGAGAGCCGTGTACTTTAGATAGTACAAGGGTCGAATGCATGACTGTATGTTGTTTTGCTCATAATCATTTACCTCTTCGTAAGTTGGGCTTATGCATGCATTGCATGACGTCATTGTGAGATAAAATGACGTCATAATATAATGTTACTCTACGTAAGTTAAGAGACGCAGTACAGTTACTTAGAGGGTTCATTGTGAATGAAATCAAGTATTTTTACCTCTTATTCTATGTTTCGAGGTCCAAGGGTGATTAAAAGTGCTCAGTTATGATGGAAATGTACTGTAGAATTCTAGTAAATCATATACGCATGCGCCAGATTTAATGCGAATTAGATTCGCTTTGCGTTCACACGGCAAAATCTAATGCGCATTAAATCTAATGCGAATTAAACTAATGCGCATTAGATTCCTCGTGTGAACGCAGCTAAAATCTAATGCGCATTAACTTCGATTTAATGCGCATTAAACCCGTCGTGTAAACAGGGCATTAATGCGCACTCGTGTGAACAGGGCATTAACTTCTAGCTGTTTTCTGGATGCTGAAAGTATCAAGATCATGCCCTGTTTACACGGAAGGTTTAATGCGCATTAGATTGAATTTAATGCGCATTAGATTTTGGTTGCGTTCACAAGACAAATTTAATGCGCATTACTTTAATTCGCATTAGATTTAATGCGCATTAGATTTTGTCGTGTGAACGCAAAGCGAATCTAATTCGCATTAAATCTAGCGCATGCGTATATGATGTACTTAAGTTCTATAATATGTATAGACCATAACTTGACAATTTCAACCACCCTTTGACCTCAAATCATAGAACAAGAGGCCAAAATACTGTTTAGTTCATTATGCAGTGAAACGTGTCTTTTGACCTACGTAACTGTACTGTGACGTCATTTTATCTCATAATGACGTCATGTATCATTCTTTAGCCTTGCTGGAACTTTTGATTATATTTGAGTAGGCATAAATTCTACCCTTTATGATTTGAAAATGATGGCTATCAGTGCACCTGTACCAAAATCTAATGCGCATTAGAATTTGCCATGTGAACGCAATGCGAATCTAATTCGCATTAAAATTATGCGCTTCAAATCTAATGCGAGTCAGATTTAATGCGCATTCATGTGAACAAGGCATTACACTTTAATAAGTTTTGTTGTTTCGTTTTTCGGAGAGTGTTTTCAAATATAAAAGTTGACAAGATAACGCATGCACACCAGTGACGAACGTTGCCCTTTTACAATAATTTAGAATTCTGCATACTTCATTAATATATCAATGTTCAAAAATCAAATATAAACCATTAAATGTTACCTTGAAAAATGACAATTACAACTCAATAAAAATACATATAAAATCGATCACTGGCGGCAATAATAACAATTTCACTTAAGGCCGATGGGAACTTTCGCGCATCCGGTTCAGATTTTACAATGCGTCGCCGGTTTCCTAAGTAGCAATAACAGGTGGTCGCAGGTACAGAAAATGAGTTTATTTTAGACAAATATGGTGATATTTCACAGTTCAAAGGGGCATTTTGCCAAATTTGTCTATTTTGCGACATCAAGAAGCCATCTTAAAGCGTAATTTAACCACAAAATCGTAAGTTCTAAAAATTTCTGTCATTTAAGTTACACGAGGAAATTCGGAAATGTGTTTGACGGACTTTTGGTTTAATTCCATTAAAATTTCTCTCAGCATGTTGGTTGAGGAGATACATCCTGGCTTAGATGATCGGATGTATGACAGTCAGAATTTGAGCTGTGCATGGTCCATGTCAAACACTTCAACAGGCTGGGTAACTTGGGAAGGGGTTGGGAAGGGGTTAAGCTAACATGGATAATTATTCCAGCATGTCAGCTCTTGAACTGTGGGCTGCTCTCTGCAGCTCTGTCCTTGACAGGGCCAAGATTTCAATGTGTTAAATTAAAGTGCATGTTTCATATATTGTTTTGGATTTGTTATGAATATTATGATTATTTACTTATAGTTGTACATTCAAATTATTTGATAAACATGGTTTGAGTATCTTATAGTAACATGTATAAGGACTGAATGATCCTATCATTACCGGTAAAGACTGTGTAACTCTGTGTCTATATAAAGACATATGTACTGCCTTGATTGGCACAATTGGGCCCACAGTGAATTGTGAGGCAGTTGGAGACTCTAAGATACAAAGATTGATAGAATCCCTAAATGCATGTATAAAACAACAACAACACAAAAAAAAAAAAAAAATTAAATAAAGAAATAAACAAACTAAGAATGTTGCTCAGCATCTAAACTCTTGAACGTATGGAGTTTATAAATGATTCATATTATGTTCATGAAGTCTTCTGTCATGAATTTTCATGAAACGTATGGAAATTTCATTTTCGTGGCAATGTTCCTATTCAAGAAGTACATTGATTTACTTAAGTCATACATTATATTTGAGGAAAGGCTTCATCTATTATAGGTTTTGAAAAAAACATTACTATTTATAAGAATTAACTATTCATAATTACACATGAGATTTCAAGAAATTTTGCATGAACATGATTGAAGTAAGTGTTATAACAAAATTATTGATGTTTCAAATGAGGGGTATATATATTCAAGATGCAGTCATACATAATTGGTGAGGATAGGTTTCTTCTTTACTAAATAAAGAGTTTAGTGACTTTTCATAAACTTAATATATGTTTGTTTTTATTTATGAGATAAAAATAGCATATTTACAGATTTGATTCTACAAAATTTTGCATGAAAGTGAACATATTTACTACAAAATTGATGTTTTATATACATGTAAGGGGGTATATGTATTCAATGTGCAATTAAATACAATAAGTGAGGGATGGCTTCTATTATTGTGACTTCTTTAAAACTTAATATATCATTCCTATTATTTATGAAATAAAGTTTACATCATAACACATAGATTTGAAAAAATTTTGCATGAAAGTGAACATTTTTACAACAAAATTGATGCTCAAAATAAGGGGGTATACATATGCAATATACAATTGCACACAAATACTGTGGAAAGGCTTCTTTTAATGAGTCTTTTTATAGACCTAAGATATAGTTCTTAATATTTATGCAAGTTAAAGTATGTCTTAACTCCTTTGGTTTTGAGAAATTGTAATGAAAGTGAACATATTTACTAAATAAATTGATGTTTTAATTAAGGGGGTATTTGTATTCAAGGTGCAATCATATACAATAGGTGAGGGAAGGCTTCTTCTATTGCTGCTTTTTTGAAACATAATATATTATTTCTATTATTTATGAAATAAAGTATACATCATTACACATAGTTTTAAAGAATTTTGCATGAAAGTGAAATTTTTACAACAAAATTGATGTTTGAAATAAGGGGGTATACATATTCAATATACAATTGTACACAAATACTCTGGGTGGGCTTCTTCTAATAAGTCTTTTTATAGACCTAAGATATAGTTCTTAATATTATGGCAAATAAAAGTATACCTTAACACCTTAGATTTTGAGAAATTGGCAAGAAAGTGAACATATTTACTAAATGAATCGACGTTTTAATTAAGGGGGTATATGTATTCTTAGTGCAGTCATATACAATAGGTGAGGGGAGGCTTCTTCTATTGCTACTTTTTTGAAACATAATATATAATTCCTATTATTTATGATATAAAGTATACATTATTACACATAGATTTAAAGAAATTTTGCATGAAATTGAAAAATTTTACAACAAAATTGATGTTTGAAATAAGGGGGTATACATATTCAATATACAATTTTACACAAATACTCTGGGTAGGCTTCTTCTAGTAAGTCTTTTTTTAGACCTAAGATATAGTTCTTAATATTAATGCAAATAAAAGTATACCTTAACAACTTAGATTTTGAGAAATTGGCAATAAAGTGAAAAATCATTACTTTTTTTCAATGAACGTTATGGTTTAAAAATACCAAAATTTCATATTATCATGAGAAATTCCTACAATTTTTCTATTAAGAATGTATACTGAATTATTTTCCATAAAACTGATGTAAAAGAAAATGTTTCAGAACATTCATCAATAAATAAGTGTACATGTTATAACTATATTATGTATTTGTTGAAAATAGCCATTTTGTATTTTCAATGGGTGGGCTTGAACTGTATTTTTTAAGAAAATATGTGGTTGATCTCTTAGATTAAGGTTTCAATTGCAAGATATTAAGTTGTTCTTTCAATTTTATCCAAAAAAATACAGGGTAAACAGGCTAATTTCAAAAGTATCCATCGGCCTTAATTGATAACGAACACATATATAAAATCAAATGCGAACACACTAGTAAAACAATTATGTACAAATAACAACTTATAATAATATGAAATGAAGAGACAATATCTTATTTTGAAAGTTCAAATTTTTAAAACAGTAATTATAAAAAGATTTACGTACTTAACTTAAATTGAAATGTAAATGTAATTTATTCTAGGTAAAAATGTAAAATTCAAATAGTCTCATACCTGAAAGTATCAAGATTACACTTTAATAAGTTTTCAATCTTTATTGTTGTTTCGTTTTTCGGAGAGTGACCAATATGGCTGAAGTTTGACCGTCTCCGAAAAACGCCCCACCCTTCCAGATACTTTCTTAGAATTTTGACCGACACATTTACCCGAATTTTGAAAAACTAAAATTAACCAATCAAATTTAAGAATTTTGGACAAAGAAGACGAGTCGGACAGGAACCGATAATTGACTTTCACACTTATGTCAAGAATCAATTTACTCATCTCGGCGTCCTGTCCGAACTTTCTTCTGATGTCGTGTAATTTGTTTGTTTTCTAATAGCCGAAAGCCCCTGTCACACTGTCGCGAGTTCGAGCTACGAGTTGTGGCGAGTTACAACTCGCCACAACTCGTCATTTGTCGCATGGAACTCGTACAGATGTCTTCACATGTCGAAGAAATGTCGCCTCATGTCGCCAGAACTCAACGTAAGGCGGCGAGAATTTTAAACGGTTTAAAATTGTCGTGCGAGTTTTCATGTTGTGCGCATGTCGAGGAGATGTCGAACAGAGGTCGAACAGATGTCGCATAAACTCGTACAGGCATCGTGTGCATGTCTCCACTTCTCGTCGCTTCTCGCCATGAATCAAACTCGCGCGAGAAGGGCCGAGTTTATATACGAGTTAAAACGACATGAGTACCTTGTCTGCACGACATAATGCGAGTTGTACCGACCTCTTCTCGACATCTGCACGACTTTGTACGAGTTCTGCTCGACACTGTCTCGACATTTTCTCGAGTTCTGCCGAGTTGAGTACTTAAATCCAGTCTTCCCCCGCAGCATGCATAAATGTTTTCACTTTCATAGTATAGCAATGATAGAGAACAAAAATAAAAAGAGGCCCAGGTGGGCAGACATGTTCATGGCGTACACTAGCTTAATACACATACTAACTCCAGAAAATGCAATTAATCATGATAAGTTTGTCCATGTAACCTCTTACATCATTTTGTCCTAATAAATAAAAGTAAACAAGGAAACAGTCCCATGTTTCATCTATGGCAGATTTATCTTCAAGTTGGTACAAGACATTGAGCACCTACTACCCGTATACGATCTTGTAAGTCAATTTTATTGCATTTAAAAAGAGATTGAAACGATAAATTCATCAACTATATTCTTTTTAAGCTGACAGGATTACAAAATAGATAACTGTAAATACAAAAAGATTTTCTATTCATATTTTGGTTGTATTGAAAAATATTATGGAAAAGAACAAATTTGACAACTGCCCCCCCCCCCCCCCCTTTCCCTTGGCAGAATAGTTAGTACTTTATGGCACATTGTACGTATTATAATCATCTGAAATAATATTGAAAGTTATCAAAAAAAGAAAAGAATGAGACCTCAATTTCAGCATGTACATGATGTTAAACGTCTTTAAATTCAATAGCATCATTTAAAACCTGATAAATTTACAGCATGGACCATACATGCACGTTTCGGGTACTAAACCCTCGTCAGTGATCCTCAGTCAAAACAATGTAAAATGGCCAAAAAGTATGAAAATTATTATGTCCAAAATTGTACCAAAAGACGTAGCAGAATGGGTGGGACATGATGCTACAGGACCCACGTTTTAGAAATATCAAGAAATTTTGTAACAGAAAATTTCAAATGCGTTGAAGAGACAGACGATCAACCGAAGTTGATCGAACTTAGCTACATGATCAAATTCAAAAGAGTCCATAATGGGCGCTTGAATATAACAATCTTGAACATGCACCCTTCTTGGGCACTCATATTCGTTACTTTTACTAATAGATCCTTTCTGTGATTGTAGAATATACTTTTTCAACAGATTTTGCACCGTCCAGAAGAAGATAATTAAGAAATGAAGATGTATCGTGTTATTTACATTTTCTTGAAGCTTGTACAGACCAATTCATTCAATTTTTTTCCAGCAGTCTTGAGGAAGAAAACGTGAGTCGATACACGCTAATCATACAAAAGGAAGACATCTTGTCGACGGTCGAAATGATACAATAATGACAATACCAATCCCTGTCAAGGGCTTTCAGATCGGGTGAGCTAAAAAGACTTTTAAAAACACAAATTTATACCAAATTCATAATGTGTTGACATAACTCGTACACTTCTTTTACTCAGCTCGTCATAACTCGTACTTATCTCGTGCTTTAAAAGTCGAAGGCATGTCGCCACATCTCGTATAAACTCGTACGAAACTCGTACTTAATTCGTATCTTCTCTTACTAAAGTCTTCGTTTTTCGAGAAGATGTCGTGTACAAATCGTAGAGTGTCGCCAAGTGTCGTACTGTTCTCGTAGAGATCTCGAGCAAATGTCGAGCTCATGTCGTAATCACAAAAAATCAAGACTAACTCGGAGAAATTTCGGCGAGTTATAACTCGCCAGCACTCGTACAAAACTCGTAGCTCCAATTCGCCACAGTGTGACAGGGGCTTTAGGAAAATTTTGAAGTAATTCTTGTTATTTTCTAAAACGGAAAAAGTAAAGTCACAAAAAGGAAAGGAATGTTATATTGTTCAGAGATTAACGAGAGATTAAATGCCAAAATATATAGAAATGTTCAAAAATGATTTTACAAATAACTTTTTACATACAAATAATTTTACACTAAAAATATTAAATTTGATTTCCTGATCGATAATCGAATCTATCGATACCAAACTTGATTAAATGAATTAATTATCATAGACAATAGATTTTAACTTTTCAAATGCATCTACTTCATATCATTGGAATAAAAAGCTGTGATTCAATTTAAAAAAGTCTGTCCTATGACACATTAAAATTAAAATTTAAATATGCAGTAATGACGAATGACGACTTTGTCATTACTGCATATTTAAATTTTAATTTCAATGTGTCATAGGACAGCATCGTATCCCACCATCCTGCTACGTCATTCGGTAATTGGACATAACTTTCACAGTCATTGGACATATTTCATTGTTTGGTTTGAGATGGATTTTTTTTTATTATGGTTTTATTATGGTTTTGTATGCCCTTGGTTACATGATTTTTCGATTAACGATTTTGTACTTCTTGATAGGGATAAGGTTTTTATCCATATTTCTCATCACTGACGAGAGTTTGAGTACTAGAAACGAGCATGTCTAGTCCATGCTGCAAATTTATCCGTTCTTAAATGATGATATCAATTTAAAGACGGAACATTGGCAATATTACATTGTTTGGGGTGGGGATCACTGACGAGGGTTTAGTGTCCTAAGCGTACATGTCTGGTCCATGCTGAAAATTTATGTGTTCTGAAATGATGCAATTGAATTTGAAGACGTTTTACATTTACATCATTGGTGAGTGTCACTGCTAGTGGACCAGGAGTCCCCGGTGGCACATGTAGCAAAGTCCGATCAACTTCGGATGATTGTATCTTCAAACGCATTCGAAAATTTCAGTTCACAAAATTTTCTCGTTTCTGAAAAGAGGGTCTTGTAGCATCATATCCCACCCATCCTGCTTCGTCAATCAGTATATTTTGGACAAACCTTTCAATCTTTGGCCATATTTCATTGCTTGGATTGAGGATCACTGACAAGGGTCCAGTACCCGAGACGTGCATGTCTCGTCTATGCTGGAAATTTATCTGTAACAATCGAGCAATCAATTTGAGGACGTTATATTCATAATCGCTTTCACTATTTTCTTTTTTAAGGATTCCGACTTCCGTCGGAAGTCTGTCTGTTATTGTATTGTCTTTTATTCTTCTTCTTATTATTATAATTACCCCCCCCCCCCAAGCCGTTTCAGACACGTTACAAAAAAGTACCGCATCATATGATGAAATGAAAAGTATCATATGAAAGAGCAAAGAAAGATCTTAATAAAAAAAAATTCTTCTCGAAAAGTTCACATATGCCCCCGCTTGAGGTCATCAAAGGTCAAATCTTATAACTCCTAAAGTAAGCGTGTTTGAACGAAATTTTTATATTGTTCTTTGGGAAATTTGCAAACTTTTATATCCTTACATGCTCGATAATTGTTTACGGTTTTCGCGATATTTCAAGTTGAAAAGGGAACTTTAAATTCGCATGGTGCCCATTTGTACGGTTTTTGAGATTTTGAGTTGAAACTTGGGCTGTAGATTACTTATAATTAGTCATTTAATGTTGACCTAGTTTCAAGGTCAAATTCTCATTCACAATGTAACAACAAACTTTTGCCTGTAGAACAAAGACTATTTGACCTTCAAAGTTCAAACTTCATACATGTAGTCGTTGTGTCATGGTCTTTCATCTTGACCTTGACCCAAAGTCAAATTCCTGATCTCAAGGTCACAACATGCTTTTGTCGATTGAACAAAGACTATTTGAACTTCAGATTTCAAACTTCATACAAATAATCGATGAGCCGATGTCTTTCACCTTGACATTGACCCAAGGTCAAATTCTCGTTCTCAAGGTCACAACAAGTTTTTGCTAATAGAGCAAATACTATTTATCCTTCAGACTTTAAACTTCATCCATATAATCTTTATCACAGTCCTATCACTTTGACCTTGAACAAAGGTCAAATTTGTATCCTCAAGGTCACAATAAACTTTCGCCTATTGCACAAAAAGTGTTTGATCTGCAGAGTTCAAACTTCATACATATAATCGATGAGCCAAGTTCTTTTACGATGACCTTGACCCAAGGTCAAGTTTTCATTCACAAGTTCACAACAAACTTTTGTATTTAGAACATAGACTATTGTACCCACAGAGTTCAAATTTCATATAAATGTTCTTTGCATAAAGCAGTTTCACCTTGACCTTGACCCAACGTCATTGACATGGCTTCAAGGTCACAACAAAATTTTGTTGTTTAAACATGAAGCTTCCATCAGAATAAGATTTAACGTTATGCAAAAAATCCCTAGATAGCAATGTTTGATCGTGACCTTGGTTCAAGGTCAAGATGTCATTTTCAAGGTCATTCAATTTTCAGGAACTTTATTTTCTAAATAGGGAACTAATAAAGCTCTTTCTTTTTTCCATCTTCTTTCTTCTAGTCTGAGATGTATCACTCCCCCCCCCCCCCCCCCCCCCGTCCTTGATCCTTCAAAATCGGCCTAACTTTGTAGCATTTTTTGCGATCTTTTAGATAAAAAATTGTTTCATGGAAATTTCCATTGCAAAAGTGATGTGGGTTTTTTTTTTTTTTTTTTTTGAAAAACATGTTTTTATAGTCAAAAATCACTGAAAGTAGGAAAAATTTTTAATGTGGTTGATGTTTTTTAAAATTAAAAAAACAGCAATCCAATGAATGCTTGTGTCGCCTGCGAAGTGGTTTGATTATTATTCTAAAAAGTGGATCAAAATTATTGGTATCAGTAGAAAAGTCTTGTAAAATGAAATTCATTTGAAATATAGGACCTCTTAATTACAAATTAAAAGATGGTCATTCTCAAATTTTCAGAAAAGAGTGTTAATCATCTAGGTCAAGGTCACCACGTAAAGATTGGAAATAAAAAGGTCTCATCATAAGAAATATTAACGACCTATCACCTACTAATTAAAAGATATATACAACCTTAGAAAAGAAGGTCAAATAGCTAGGTCAAGGTCAAAAGGTGAAAAATTATGGTATGTGTATAATGGCATTGTTACAAGGAAAATACATGTGAAATATCAAAGCCCTATCACCTACCGATCAAAAGATATAGCCAATATCACTTTTCTTGAAAAGTAGGTCAAATATCTAGGTCAAGGTCAAAAATTATGATCTGTGTAGAAAGGTCTTGTCACAAGGAATACACATGTGAAATACCAAAGCCCTATCACTTTTCTTGAAAAGTAGGTCAAATATCTAGGTCAAGGTCAAAAATTATGGTCTGTGTAGAAAGGTCTTGTCACAAGGAATACACATGTGAAATACCAAAGCCCTATCACTTACCAATCAAAAGATATACCCATTCTTAATTTTTTTAAAGTAGGTCAAATATGTAGGTCAAGGTCACTAGGTCAAAAATTATGGTATGTGTAGGAAGGTCTTGTCACAAGGATTGCACATGAGAAATATCAAAGCCCTATCACTTACCAATCAAAAGATGTAGCGAATCTTATCTTTTATTCAAAAGTAGGTCAAATATCTAGTACAAGGTCACAAGGTAAAAAATTATGGTATGTGTAGAAATGTCTTACCACAAGGATTGCACATGTGAAATATCAAATTCCTAACACTTACCAATCAAAAGATATAGCTTATCTTATCTTTTTTTCAAAAGTAGGTCAAATATCTAGGTCAAGGTCACAAGGTCAAAAATTATGGTATGTGTAGAACGGTCTTGCAACAAGGATTGCATATGTTAAATATCAAAGTCCTAACACTTACCAATTAAAAGATATATCCATTCTTAATTTTTTATTGAAAAGCAGGTCAAATATGTAGGTCAAGGTCAATAGGTCAAAAAGTATTGTATGTGTAGGAAGGTCTAATCACAAGAAATACACATGTGAAATATCAATGTCCTATCACTTACCAATCAGAGATATAGCGAATCTTATCTTTTTTTTTCAAAAGTGGGTCAAATATCTAGGTCAAGGTCAGAAGTAAAAAATCATGGTATGTGTAGAAAGGTCTTGCCACAAGGATTGCACATGTGAAATATCAAAGCCCTATCACTTACCAATCAAAAGATACAGTGAATCTTATCTTTTTTCAAAAATAGGTCAAATTTCTAGTACAAGGGCACAAGGTCAAAAATTAAATTATGTGTAGAAAGGTCTTGCCACAAGGATTGAACAATTTTTGTGAAATATCAAAGTCCTAACACTTACCAATAAAAAGATATATCCATTCTTAATTTTTTTGAAAAGTAGGTCAAATATGTAGGTCAAATATGTAGGTCAAGGTCACTAGGTCAAAAATTATGGTATGTGTAGGAAGGTCTTGTCACAAGGTACATGTATACATATGTGAAATATCAAAGCCCTATCACTTACCAATCAAAACTTATGGGCTGTGACACCCAAAGTGTGACAGACAGACTGACGGACGGACAGACGGACAATGGACAAAGTGATCCCTTAGTGTCGCTATGCTTCGCAGGCGACACAAAAAGTTTGATTACATAGCATTTGTGACGTTTTTTCAGATGAAATAAGTTGCAAGTTCCAAATCCTATTTTTACTGTGCGTTTTGAGGAAAAAAAAGTCAAATTTTTGCCAAAATTCACAGAAATTTACCCCAAAACACACGGATAAAATAGGAATTGGAACTTGCATCTTATTTCATCTGAAAGAGCATCAAAATTAATACTTTTGGAAACAATGATTTTATGCGTATTTTCCCTAACAGTGACTTGACATTTGACCTACATGTATTGACCACCAAAATCAGTAAGTGTCATCCCCTCCTGACAAGTAAGCATATATTCGAACTTGGCTTTGATCGAAGAAAGGGTTCTTGAATTATTATCTGGAAACAATGATCTAAGTGTATTTTTCCTAACATTGACCTTGACCTCTGGCCTATTGACCCAAATATAATTACATCTTCCCCTTAGAGGGTTCAAAAAGTTTGAAACAACACCTGTAAAAGTAGATCAACAAAAACTTTAAGGCTCCATACAACTGGCAAGTATCACCAAATATCTGTTATTGTGACAAAGAAAAGTATGGAAAACCAAATTTTTGGTCAAAAGTCAGGAAGTCCTTTAAACGTATGTGAACTCCAACCTTAGTCAAACTAGACCTGTAAGTCGTCTCTCTGAAGCTTTAAACCAAGTTCATTTCAATCATCTGTATTATAGGTGAAAGAGAAAACTTTTTAAGTACAGAAAACTTTAAGTGTCACAGACAGACAAAGATGGGCAAGTCCCCTCCAGTTTCACTGGTGAGGCACTAATAAATATGGTAAGTAAGATGTTCGTATCACAGAATTGACTACACAAGCTGAGATAACTGAACAGTAGATCTGACTTTTGTACATACATTTTGACACATAAATAAATTGTTAATACACAAAATTAATATTCTGTTAATCAATGTTTTGAGAATTTCTCGAAACACCATTTAAAATTTCTCAGAGAAAATTAGAAATATTTAGTTCATCCATTCTATTCTGCTCTGAAAATAGAAACATAGGTAATCACAGATTACGAAGCTCACCTTGTGGCAGCAAAATTCACTTTAAACATATTTCCAGGTACATTTTTTTTAACAAAAGATCACCCATCTACTCCTCATTTATATCATGTTATGTTTACTCAAAATTTCAATAGTAAATAAACACTGTTTGAACAAATTTTGTTATTGAAAATGAAGCAATACATTAAACAGGTTTGTATGATAAATGGAGATTTAATTTCTCTGCTTAAATATAACAGACATACAACAAAAATAATAAATATTATGACAATGATGTAAATAAGTATCACTCCGTTTAAGAACAAAAATTAGCTATCGTAATTATCATAGTAGGATCATTCAAATCCAGTTATTTTGTACAATTTGAATGTACAAAATTAATTATGACTAAAAATGTTCATTTTTGTTAATTAATTTCTGAAGTTCAGTCAATATTAGAAGTTTGAATATCTCCTTCTTGGTTATGCACTGATTTTACAAATCAAATTCCAAGTAATACATATAATATACAAAGTATAATCAAATATGAAAGTCTCCCTACTGAATAACGTGTATGTCTAGAACTTATATTATTGAGTCTTTGAAGAAAATAGAGTTATCTCACATTTGAGATGGTATCTGACGTAAAACTTTTATGACGTCATGAAAATAGTATGATAATGCCGATTTTATACCATTATTTCCCAGGGTTCCAATATAAGGTATAATTAGTTTCGTATTCGAAGAAACGACCAGGGACAATTTTTTTTCTTTTTTAAGTGTTGAGAATTAAATCTTTTGTAGTAGGCACAATTAATGGAAAAACTTGGAATTTTGGGGTTTATATGAGTTTGGAAGGATGCGAAGAAGAGAACAACATTGATTACTTATCATTTCATTTTGTTGCTTTCGAACGTTTATTTGCGGTTTTGAAACCATGTTGCTAACAACGTTGCTTATGACGTTGTTAGCACGTACTTCCGTTTTGTGTTGATACATGTATCAACAGAATTTCTTGGCCAATTAGAATTGTCATTTCTTAATAATAACAATGGAAATTAAATGATTTCCATGTGACGTTATCAATGATCACACCCAAGTGATTGACGTTCGATAATAAGTTTCCTTTACTTTTCTGTCATCTTTTGATCGAGGTTGAAGCGACGCAGTATGTCAATTATTTTTTCTCCTTATGTGCAAAGAACATAGTACTTTTCCTATGCTTTATCAAGACTAAACGTCATAGTCAACGTATATGATCGATTTGCCATTTTGCTCGAGTTAAATATGGGAGAAAGGATACATTTTCCCAGCGTTTCCATGAATATCCAAGTCCATGGTTATAACACGTGATGAAGTGAATGTGTTGGAATACTACAAGTACATGGACAGATACATTTATTTCAGTCATTAGGTGAAGATTCATTCATCCTTGAAAAATTATATTCCTTGAGGATAATGCTCTTCTCATCACCCGAACTGTAATGTACATCGTTCATTTACCTAATCAAACACAACTATCCCCCCCCTCCTTCCTTCAAATCGAACTTCGATAAACAGATAACGACATACAGTAAATAGACGATCTAGTCTTTCGAAGTATGGTTTTTCATGATCCTTTATACAACAGATAAGAAAATATTTAAATATTCTATCAGTTATTTTCAAGAATAGTCTACAAATCTGGTTCAATGTTCATCGTATGGCCTTCGAGTACATCAAAAGACTCTTTTATATCTATCTTTTCATCAATGAAATATAAATCGACACGGTTATAATAACTATCATTAAGCCTAAACTCTGGTAATTTCCCCAGAAAAAAAAAGCATGGTGCAGTGCTACTTTGGACTACTTGAGAGTTGAATTCCTACGCGATACGAGAACTATACTCCGAATCTTCTTTACAAATAGCTCTATATATAGACCATTTTTCCACTCCAATAATTGCATTGGATTCATCATTTACAACTTGCACTCATTGTGTCGTGTAAAATGTTTTTGTCCAAATAATAGTGGTACTACTTCTTACTATGTAAGACTACAGCTTTTTTCTGCGTTGTACGGTTCGTACTGGGGGAATCGATTCCAATGAATAGTTGGCTTTGCCAACTCAAAAAGCAGTTTTCTCCTTATAGTCGCTGTATTTAGGAAATTGAAATTATTTATCTCAATAAAGTCTGCTGAACTCAAAAGTTAATAATGATATGAGAGATAATGACTGAGATCAGTTAGAATTAAGAGAAAATTCTATGAAAATCAAGTTGGAAGGATGCTTAAGGAATTGAAGAATAGCAATCATAAAATGAAATGATCATTGTTGCTACAAAAAATCATAAGTTTTATTACAGACCATGTACTCACTATGACAGACTTCAAAAATTAAACAAGAGCATGTGTCAAATGACGTCAACTTATCTAAGAGTGGAGAGAAAGTTTATTATGGCATCTCTTACATGATTATTTTACAATGTCAATGGCTGACAATGTTAAATCTTTACACAGTGATCCTGTAGACTTTATACCATTGCCTCATAATCATTAGGATCTTTTTCTGTACTAAATGCCACCAGTTGTATAGGATTCTGGCCTGATGAATTTGGTTGTGGCACCCATACATCATACACTCCCCCTTGACCTGTGAGGTCTGTCTCACTCTTTGCTCTAGCACCAGGGCTCAAATCGGAGGATTCAGCATTTTTGGATTTATTAGATCTAGAAGTTGGGTGCTTCACTTCATCAACAAAGCTAACATCTTCCTTCTCTGCCAACTGAAAGCCTACTGACCCACCAGAGGTCTTAAATCTAGTATAACCAGATGAATGCAGACTTGGATGACCTTTGCCCTCCTCACTTTGAGACCCAGGTAGGCTTCGTAGACTGCTAGCAGGAGAGACCTTGGGTCTGTGCAGCTTCTCACTGCTCGTAGATAGGAACTTAGCTAAACCTCTATCTGGCTTTATCAGTAACGGTGATGTATCGGTATCCTTATCCGGTGAAAAGTTCTCCTCTTCTTGCACCGAATCAAAATTACCTAGGTTGAATTTGACAGGCTTGCTGGGTGATACTTTCTTTTCACCTGACTCGGTTATCAACAACGGCTCAGAAAACACTGCACCTTCTTCTTCTTCATCCTCTTCCTCCGTAAAATTCATCACCAATGCTTCATGTAACAAACCAGACTCGTACATAACTTGCTGTAGCGCGCTGTCTTTTCGTTTCATTCTCCCTTTTATTTCCGCCTCTGCCGCCATATCCTTGTCTGCCTCCTCTGCCTCTTCAATCGGTTCAAACTTGCCCATTCCTCCGAGAGGTAAGCTGGATTTAGAGCTTTCCACACTACCTTGTCTGCACAAAGACTGGTGCTTTGGTCTAACTCCCGTGTCCTCTGATACAGGTATGGAATCGGAGCTACAAGGGGTCCTAACAACCTCCAATAAACTGTCATCATCCAGAGAATCTCTCTGCAATGGTCTGGTGTCCCCAAACAAACCAGTCTGATGAGATACATGTAAACTGTCTTCTTCCCAGGACTTCAAAGCTTTTATTCCTGCCTTGAACAGATTCCAGTCACCGAAGCTCATATTCATGACGTTCCTCAGTTCATCCAGGTCACACGACACCAAAACAAGACCATTGATGTTGTTTTCCTGTATCCTCTCTTGGTAAGCTCCAATCTGTTGCTGACTGATACCTTTAAGCTTTGGTAGCAGGAGACAAACTTGCTGCACATCTAACTCACTAAGTCTTTCACCTTGAAAATTCTGCAAAGTGCATAAAATTTTTACATTAACATAAATCCTCTGTATCATTTTTGTTTGTAGACTAAAGTTTAACATTTCTGTACATGTATAAAAGTTATTGTAGCTATGGATTTTTTAAAACCTTCAAATTTTCAAAACTTCTATGGCTTTAGAACTTTTTCTAAAAAATCTCTATTTCTTTTTAAAATATTGATTTTTTTAACATTATCTAACCTGTAGTAAGTGATTTGGATCCTTCACATTGTCTGCAGCATCCTTCTTGTTAAAGGCATCATACATCCCTGTGTATCCAGGGGCCATCATGGGGTAGGGCATCCCTGTCATGTAAGGCACACCCTGGTCAGTGATGTAGGGTGGTTGCGGAACACAGTATGGCATCTTCCCTCTCTGCGGATGAAGTCTGTGAGGAGTAAAGCTGGAATCCCTGCTGACTTTACCTGGACTGGGCAGAGAGGAGGGACCAGGTGGGGGCCCTCCCCCATACATGGATCCCATGGGGAAATCTGCTCTTGTCATGATGTCATTGTTTTTCTCTAACTCTGTGAAAGAAAAATCAAACGATGAAATAAACTTTACATTTCAAATTATACAAAGATGAAGTTCATGCGACCTCATAGTGAGCCATATGTTCACTATAAAATGTATTCTGTTTGAGGAAAAAAAAAGTGATAGCCAATATACATGTAAGTACTCTGAAAATTTCTTTGTAAAACTAAATTTTTACTGCATTATTTTCAAAAGTATCTTCCAAATTCATTTTTTTGCTATAGAATTTTTATGTTAAACTTTATTTTCCTGTAAATGCCCCTTTCGCTACCAACCTCTGATGAGTTTTCTGAAGTAAGGATCAAGGTTAATTGTACAGGGTAAGAACTTCTTCAAATCAGCCACATTTAGCATGGTGTTACTGCCTGATTTACTGGCTAAGCTAGCTTCAAGTTTACGCACGTTTCTGTCAATCTCCAGCAATGGCTCTACTTCTTTTGATACAGGAATCTTTGACTCTATTCTGAAAAGTAAGTGCTATGCATGAATCATACATGTAAACTCAAGTGAAATTATAAGTCACTCATAGATTTTTATATGAGAATTAGATTTACATGTATAAATTGGCCTTATCAGAAAACGTCAAACAGGAAAAATAAAATCATTTTCACTCTTCCACTTCTTAAATTCATATAAGATTGAAAGTAGAAGACGTTTTATTATTTACTATTCAGTCATATCATAATCTTTATTCGGCACACTTTATTATCTTACTTCTGATAAATGGAGCACAGTGAAGTATTGTTTTCAATCAGTTCATGTTCCTCAAAGTAGAATATAATCCAGGAGACTCTGTACGGCCACTGTTCTATAATGTTGATCCAGGAAGCCAGACGGTGCCAGTTAAAGTCTATATTATAGGCTCTCAAGATCCGACCTACATGTGAAATGAATAGATATAAAACTTATATACATTACAGTGTGTTGAATACAAAAGTATCACATACAAGTAAGCAAAATCAAAAGACGTACTCATTTTGATAACTTTTTTTGTTAATGTAAGTAATTTTTGAAAACTATCATTTTAAAAAGCTTGAAAGTAAAATACTAAATTGTACAATGCTTCAAATTGAAAGCTTCAAAGATGATGTAAAATTTAAATTTTGAGGAAAACATTTTTTAACCTGTGACAGCTACGATATTCATCAATCGTTTGACACTGCGAGGATTTATATCACTGAAGTAGTCTGTCTTATTCAATCCACTGGTCAGATCAAACGTAGACTGGTAAGACATGGCAAAGCTATCTTCCCTGCTACGTCGGTTTTTATTTTTAGGCTCGTAAATTGAGGATGAGGAGATGGTGGACTCTTGATGTTGGATATTCTGAAATTTATTACAATTGAGATTTAAATGTAACTATATGCAATTATTTAAATGTAACCCTGCTTATAATCAATTTAGATTTTGATATCAGAGTCCAGTGAAATAAGTGTAAGAAGCTGATAGAGGACCACGTCTGACCACTAATGTATGTGATCTGCCTAACCACTTTGGTTTATTGCAGTTTGAAATTATACAAATTTTCTTCGGTGATTGGCTATGAAAATGTGTATACATATGAATACATTAAATAATTAAGAAAATCGAATTAATTTTTTACAGGGAATTCATTGGCATACATACATGTACATTGTACATGTATATAAGGCCGCATCAAATTAAATTTTAATTCTTTGAAACCTGAAAATAATTTTAGGGAGAAGCGAGCGATGATTAAAATTTAAATATTTAAATGTCCAAATGACAAAAACATGGAGCGAGCGAAAAAGTTTTTTCACCTTTAGTGATCACATGATGATAAAATCAAATTAATTTCCAGCTTTCATTTCAACATATCAGTCTTTCAGAACCAAAATATCATTTTACTGATCATTTATGATGAAAAAAGAAGATTTCTGTGTGTTTTGTAAGCTATGAAAAGTAACCTTATTGCAGCAAAAATTTAAATAATAAGATATAACTGAATCAAAACAAGACTCTGGGACAGTACAGATTTTTTAAGTCAGTGTGATGGCATGTCTACATGTAGATTTGAATGGATATAAGCCTTGAAGGATAAGTAACTTTCCATCAGTTAAGAAAAAAATCTAAGTGTCAATCATGGAGCATAATGTAAACTAAATGAACAAAACCTACGTAATTCGAAGGAACTGTTGGGGAATGTCATGTAGTTTCGTTTCACGGCAGATTTGATATATCTAGAGATCTAAACCATACAAAGCAAGACAGAATTTGATCAGACACGTAAACAAATCAAGGGGCGTCTGGTTCAAGAAATCCAAATCAGATATTTTCATTATTCCAGAACATGTTTTGCATGTTTCTATGTTTGACCTTGAATCTGATTGTTTCAGAGTTGATGATTCATAATCAATATTCCTTACAATATTTCATAAATTGTTTACAGGTAAAACATTCACAGGGGTCGAGTTTAAGCTAACAATGAATGATCAAGATTGAAATTTGTGTTACATTCCACAAACATTCTGCTATCACCTGTCTAAACAGGGTTTTTTTTTTATTTTGGGGAAGGTGGATGTGCCTGTCTCATTTGGGAAAATTTGCGACATTTTGTTAAAATTGGGAAAATTTTCGAACAAATTTTCACCAAAGTATAACCCTAAGGTATCATTTATCAACACTGGTAATCTATTGATTTGCTTGAACTGAACAAGGGATGAATAAAAACTTTTTAAAATGCACTTCGACATAGGACGTACATTTTGTGCTGATTTCCAGGTTTTGAGTCTTATTTTCTCGGGTGATTTTTTCATAATTCCTCTTTGGGAATTTCAGGATGATTTTTTGGGAAAAATAGAGGAAATTTGGCATTGGGAAGGGGCCGAAATTCGGCCCCAAAACAAGGGAAAAAAATCCTGCTAAAGGGAAAAAAACCCTGCTAAAAGTCCTATTTGAATGGAATTTTTCCTAAAACAATCACAATGAAGGCATAAAATTGTATATACGTCCCTGCGCCAGTGTACTTTCTTTTCAGCAGTTCAGCGGTTAAAATATAAAGCAAAAACGGACATTTACGTACCAGAATTTTCATGGAGTGGTTGCTGCCATTTAAGGAGCAGAATTTAAATTTAAATCTGAATTCGGAAATATCAGGAATGGTAGGTAAGGAAGAACTAAAGATTAAAATTGGTGTGGCCTAATAATCATATTACATGTAATTCAAAAAAGAATTTTTGAAAGAAATGCTCTATTTTATATATTTCAGTTTTAGATGTACAAGTAAGTATACCAACCCTATTTGTTTTACTTGGTGACTCAGATCCTGTGTGTCTTGACACATCATTAGAGGCAGAAGAAAGGCTCGGTGCCATGTCTTGTTTCTTCACAGCTATACCCTGGCCTTGGAGATAAAACGGCAGGTGTACTACATTCCTCAGGTAATCAAATCCATTTACATTGGTATCCTGGAACGTGACTCGGGTCTTCAATATGTTGCTGTCAATACCTTTTATTATGACTTGTGGATCTATTGCAAGGATTGTAATAAAGGGGGAGTCCTCATCTGAGAATAGTGCTTTAATTATATCCAGGACTTGCAGCACTTTGTCCTGCTCACAAGAATCTAGACCATCAACAATAACGACAAGCCGAGTTTGGTTCTGAGTGAATTTATCCATGCATGTAACCAGCTTTCCCATCAAGCTGACTTCATACTTCAGTTTCTGCATTAAGCCGTCTATTTTGATTTCGTCAATCTGATCAGCCGCTTGCATTATCCGATGTCTTTGCGACTTCACAAGTGCCATGACAGCTTGTCCAAGAGTATATATGTTACTTAGTAGAGCCAGCACTACTATACACCCAATAGTGATTAGTATGGCGTAGATGGTCGTGTTGTCTTCTGGTAAGTCAAACTGGTCGGAGGCACCTGTGGGTGGAGTTGTAGACGAGTTGGTAAAGGTTTGGGTGTTCGTGCGGGAGGAGGGCGGATTGTAGAGTTTGTACGATACCAGCAGATAGATTCCAACTTCTATTGATAGGAACACTGCATACACGATGACGAAGTATGGAATGCAACACAGGGACTTGAATTTTCCAGTATAGGATTCTGTAAAAGGCAAATTAAGAAACTGATATCTTTTATCATATCTTATAAATATAACATTTTACAAGTTTTCAAGAAAAGTACAGATAAATTAAAAAAATGTTCATTTTAGCTTGTGTTGAGACAGATCAGGAGGCAGTTCTTATGTATTGACCTCAAGAACTTGGCTAAAAAGTAATAAATTTCTATGAAAATAAATTTTCAGTAGCTACTCACTGTCAGGCTGTGGTTTGAAGACTCGAAATAGTTTGGCTACGACAGTACCATACTCCCTTTCCAAGGAATCGGCTAGAGTGCCTATCATGGCTGCCAGGGCCTTCTCTCCACCAACACTGGTTAACTTGGTACTCTCCGAGAACAGAAACCTACAAAGGGAAAATTTAGTCGTATTCAAACCTTGCAAAGAAATGTAATGTATAATGGAAAACTGATACAGTAACAATTTTGCTTTTTCAATCCTTTGGCACAATGGCGAATTTAAACAAAATCAATTGATTTTTACAAAGAGTTTAAAAAAAAAAGTAAAAAAAATTATGGTCTTACTTTTGTCATTCATGGGTGTATAATTCTGGTTGGTTACTTGCAAAATTTTATGAATAATGAAGCAATTCTTAGAAAATTTTTATGTGGCCAACCAGAGTAATACACCCATGAACACCAACAGAAAGACAGTCATTATTACATATACATGTATTTACATTCGTACTGAATATCAGACTTTTTTACACTAATATTGCACAAATTGCCAATAACAGTGTCAAAAAGTATATCAACTGTGATAAATTCTCCCCAATTGTCTAAAACAGGTTACCAGAATTATTGGAATATAATTTCTTTTGCCATATGGGAAATCTACTAGTATTGTAAATATTCTTAAGCGAACTCAAAAAATGAACTATTCAAGATTGACATTGGATTGACAAATTTTTTAGCTCATAGTACCGTAAGTTTTAGAACTTTGAGCAGACAGAGGAGGAAAGTTGACAGTTAATCCAAGATTATTTTTCTGATCTTACATTCATGTACTTTGTTATCACTTTATGTTTACTTGTGACAAAATAAATGTCTAAACTCACCTGACAGCAGGTTCCATATATTTCTGTTTCTGACTTCTGTGTTTAGGATTGAAGAACAAGACGTCTAGCAGTAGTGTAAGCACCATCAGTTTACGTCCCAGGAGTAGACTTATCCTCGCAGCAAACTGAATATTGTATTTGTGTGACAAAACATACACCACGCCTAAAAATAAGGTGGGAGATTTATAGACTTACAAGCATGTACATGTACTTTTCATTTCGTGTGCAAAAAGACATTGATTATTTATAGACTTTTCTTTGAATGTGTTCTCGAACATCAATTTGTTAGGTATTATCCTCATCTAATACGCAAGATTGCAACTACAGCGCATGAGGCATGTCCGTTCTGATTTGCATTTAGTCACCTACCTAAACCATTGCTCAAAACTTGGGCAACCTTTCTGCCCAAGTAAATTGATGACGTCAAGACAATGGAGAACAATCAAAGTGTGTGCGAAAATATTTGTATAATCTTGGTTAGAAGTATTTGCGATCTTCCATATTCACTATTCATGCTTGTTCCTCCGGTCCCTATTGATTTATCTTAAATTTAAAATTTTCTTATCTTGTTAAAGGTTGTAAATCTCAACAATTAGATAAAAGAATCAATTCATATCTTCCAATATTTTTTATCTACAAACATTCAAGCTATGCTTTGGCATTTTGAAATATAAACTATGGTTCATGTATAAAAGTCAAATGTCGTACCTAAGAAGGCATACTGCAGGGGAAATAACCCCAGCCCGACACCAAGGCCAACCTCCCATCTGACACTGAGAGCAAGGGTCAGGCCTATTATGTTGTTGATCAGTAACAGAATAATAAAAAGAGTCCAACAGAAAGTAAAGTGCTCGTCCTTGTTAGCTCGAGTGAAACTCTTCATCTCTCCTGAAATATTATAGAAGAATGCATGTTCTTTGTATGTAAAACTCATCATGGTTTACGTCAATAATATGTAAATGGATTTTACACATTATTCTGTATTAGAGGTAGCACTGCATACGTTGAATAGGCTTATACAAATTTAATGAAAGAAAAGGTCTTTACATATGTCTGGAAAAGCTACTTGCATGTAACTTTTACTTGAGAACAAGACATGTTGATAGCCAAAACATTTGAACAACAGATATTTACTAGTCATAGACTTACTTTGTAGTTTACTTAAGAGGAATGATTTGCCACTCCCCCACTTGGCATACAGTCCTATAGTGATGGGTGTATTCAGGGAGGGCTCACTGAGTATGTCTGCCAGAGCACTGCTATAAATGTCATAACCCAACAAATTCTCTCCGTCATTGGCATTCAGATTTCCTAAAATTATGAGAATTAGTGTAACAAGGTATCATTTCAGTAAAATATATAGCTAGGTCATATTTTCCAAATATCTGAATCATACCTGTCAACTTTTTTCAGACAAAAGAGGGTCAATGACCCTCTTTGGGAAATGAAAAAGAGGGTCATAGCACGGGAAACAAAATCGCGACCTTTTGCTTGTGTCATTATGAATAAAGTTCATTTTACTGTAAGACATGTAACGCATTTATTTAAATTGTATTACTACATAATCATGATATTGTAGCACAAAAAAAATGTGTAAAATTTTAAGACTTCATTCATCAAGGCCTGAAGGTTCCTAGTTGAATTTGCTAGGCTAGATAATATTCTTTTTTATTTAGTTATTGCTATACTATGATGAAAATTTTGTGTAAAATAAATTCTACATTTCACTGTTTTAATTGTTTTAAACACTATAAAAACATTTGTCCCGTTTAGTCTACATAAATCTCCGTGTTTACGATCGTCTTCCCATAGACATTCCCATGATAATCAAAGCCCAGATTGTTAAAACAACATGAAAGTGGCTAATTACTTCCCATATCACTAAACAAACAACCCAATTTACCTGTAACTGCAGGTGTTATATATTGAAAAAGTCACAGCTGGAAATTTAAAGTCCCAAGTAATAGACGGAACCAAATCGGAATCGGGCGATTCCCAGGTCAGCAACGAAAAATCGGGTGAAAGACATGACCCGCGCGGGTGATAAAAAATAATCAGGTCAAAGGGTAAAAAAGCGGGACTGACCTGCCGAAATCGGGTCAGTTGACAGCTATGATCTGAATGCACGATCTTATAAAGCGTGTAATCAAGGCTGAAATTGGGATGATAGACTATAACATAAACATGTATAAAAAAGATTCTATACATAAATGCATGTCCATGTAGTAACCATGAACATTGAGCTTTATGTCTTTTGTATCATGAGGCCATATTGAACATATATAAAATACAGTGAATCATTTAGAAAATTTTCTTTAAATAATACCAAATCAAGATAAAGATTAGGGCAAAATTGCCTTTGCTTTCTTATTCTGATACACAAAATTTTGTGACGCATAATATTTCAGATGTTTTGTTATTATTCTTGGAAGTTTATCATAATCTTTGTACGTGTACAAGGATCTATATGTACATGCAAATAATTCAAGAATAGCATGTACATGTACTGGAAATACATATAACAGTGTGACAAGTAAGAACTCACTGTGACCAAAGATCTGAGTGAGGATCTGTCGTTGATGGTAGGCGTCTATATTATACGGAGTTTCTCCAGCCTTGTTCGGTCTGTATAACAGACGGCTATTTCTGGGATTGCGTAATAATAGCTCTGTGATTCTCTTACTCCTGGCTCGAAGGGAAATGTGTAAAGCTGTGTCTCCTCTCTGAAAAACAGAGATACAAGTTGTGGAGGAAATTACAACTACAAAACAATCTTTTATTTTGTATAGGAATTTGTGTAAGCATACATATGTCTATATTTAACTTGCAAGAAGATTTTCTACATCAGAAGTCTATTTATTTCTTTTTTTTTTATTTTATTTTGAGATGGCTTTTCAGACATTGCATATAAGGAAAATTATGAACAGCTGGATTGTTTTGCATTGTGATATAACTTATTGTAATTATTTTGCATAATCTACCACTAGATATAATTTTTAATATAACTTAATAATGTAAACATGGGTAATTAACATTTTCTAGGGTTTGTGCAAAAATATAATCCTCTTCGATTAGACTGAATACAACTTTGTAGAGAATCATTTCACAATTAACTGACAGGTGATGGCAAAACAAAATTTGCACATGTATATAAAATCATACAATTCATACCTGCAAATCATTCAAATACAAACAATTTTTCCCTTAATTTAAATTTTGATTAAAAATAAATCTACTTACCTTGTCTACAGCAGACACCCTGGCACCTTTATCTAATAGCAGTCGGACACATTGCTCATTCCTGTTCCTCACTGCTCTCAATAAGGCAGTATCACCATCCTAATATAATCAAAGTAATATTTGCTGAACATGGAATCATGAATAAAATTCATATACATGTACTGTATATTAAGACACAAATGTAATGTAAGACCTAATCTGATGATGTATACATTGAATGTTCCTTGTGATATCATCTGGAAAGCAGGCAGCATTTTAATACATTTTTTGTATTAGTACATGTATGTTCTGCATTCCAAAATCAATATGCACCTTTGTATTGCCTTCTGATAACATTAGGTTCTTGAGCTCATACATGTAGATGACAGCTGAAAGTGTGACAGAATTACTGGCAGAGGGAACACTTTTAAAAGACATGGTGAAATTATATGGTACAGACATAATCAAAATTCATGTTTCAGACCTTTGTAGCAATTTCCAGATCAGGATTGTTTTCCAGGATAAAGCGAGATATTTCAACATGTCCTTTCTCTATCGCCCAGTACAGCGCTGTTTTACCTTCCTATAAAGAAAAGAGAACAAATCACATGTCACTATCACATCAATATCAAATGTTCAAGTACACAAAAACAAAGGACTAAGTGCGCTAACCCCTCATATCGGCCCTATAATTTCGACAAACATTGCTTTTTATCAACGAATTATTAATTATCATTTTTTGCAATATTGAATATTTGAGAAAAGACGGCATCATAATTTTGAGCCCTCGTAATCACGCGCATGATGTATGACGTCATGTTCTGACATCATTTGCCCTGAATAAAGCAAAACAAAGGAAAATCATCGTATTTTATAAACAAATCTTTAAAATTCATCTACGCTCCAGGCCTTACCCACAATATTTTTATGCAGATTAAAAGGCTGATCAGAAATCCATTGATTGGTACAAAAATTATCATGGGCAACGCCGGTGCGCTATTTGATATCATAATTTTGTATCGAAATTTTGCTTTTTTATTGATATTTTCAATGATTGAAACATTTTAAGACATTTTGAGTGTCGTAGTATTCAGTATAAGACTATAAAAATTAAAACAGGCTTTCTCAATTTGGATTCACAACACATTTGACATTTTATAAACTAGAATATTATGGATATAAGAACAACTTTGAAAATAGGGAAAAAATGGCAAGTTAAATTACTGCACCTACTCCTTTCATTGATTAAATGACCTTCTTATTTTCTAACATTCATAATGCATTTCTTTACTGTATAAGCAGAATTATTCGCTGGTGCTCCCTTTCATGATTTTATAAAAGTAAACCTTTTTGCTTGGACAATGATTCATGGATCTGCTCCTGATGCTATTGAATTTTGCATTTGTATCTTTATTTACTGGGAAAACTTTCACGGAACGAGGCTAACCAACAAAGTCTAAAATCTTAATACACAGCGCTTGATTCTACATACATTGATATAGTACATGTACATGTATATACTCTCTTTTACATCAAATTTGAGCAAAAAACTCAAAGATGGGATTCATAGAATTTAACAACAGGATTAATTTTCTTGTAATTCTAAATCAAGAAACCTATGTAAACTTAGGCTTCAAAATGAATCGTCACTACATCAAGATGTACAACTATTTCATATTTTCAAAATTTAATAGTTAGATTTAAAACTTACAGATCCCTCCACATCGACATCAGCAAACTTTTTGACAAGTGCTCTAACCACTTCAACATGTCCTCCTTTCACAGCATGTATCAGTATGGTATCACCGGCCTGTAACATAATTGTCATTTAATTTCAGTTTTTTATCTGCATGAGAAACACAGTAAACATGCAAGTAAGTGTTTTTCTTTCTGAGAACTTGTAAAAACTCGAATGTTCTTATGTCTTGCCACATCAATTTAAGTTTCTTACCAACATAATAAACATAGTACACATGCAAATAAGTTTTTTTCTTTCTGAGTACATACAAATACATGCCAGATTTTTTTCAGCCATTCTGGGACATTGATGAAAATTTTCCGGGACAAATGACAAAATTCTGGGACAAAAATTTTTAAATTCTGGGACACATTCTAGGACATTTTTCTGACATAAACAAAATGTTATCATATTGTCATGTACACAATCCAGTCCCTTACTCCTAGTGTTTCACATGACAAGGACTCGTGTCGTTTTATTTTCCGGATGGGTCTAATAAGTTGGTCTTGAATTATGACACATAACATTTGTCTCCCGAGGAGTGGAATCGATATTTACGTACGTTTCTGTAGCGGTTGTCGGTGGAGACCGGTATTTTAATTTGTCAGCGGTACTTGGCATCTTCACGAGCCATTGCTACTTCAGAGCGTATTTATATATACATGTAGCTATTGACTGGAAGAGGGGCACGTGGCTGAGTCGTCGACGGGTACAACTGTTTCGACATTATCTATGAAAAATTTACAATGCGTGAATAAAGTCTAGACGTAAGCATGTTCTATCGCGTGCCTATCGTAAAATTACTCGTAACGTCACATTTTTTTTAAATACTGGACGCCCTGTGATTACTGAAATATCTAATAGGATAACGTAATTTCCTTTAAATAAATTGATACTTATAAATTTAACCAGCAATGAGGCAGGACGGATATTTTATCTGAAAAAAAGTATCGTCAGTGTAAAATCATAGCGGGGGTGGTGTCTGAGAAACAATCAATTGGCCTAAGATATTCATATGAAATAAAAACGTGTAGCTAATAGTAATCACTATCAAAACATGTTTTCACACCTATAATCTCAGGTACACCGTTAGTTAGATCCGTTGATCAGCTGTTTAGCCAACAATTACGTGACCCTCTTCGAAAGATGAAAGAAAAAAACAAATGACTTTGCACTGAAATACGGGACATTTCGGGACAAATTTTAATTTTACGGGAACTTTAGTGTCCCGGTGGGACAGATTTTTAGGTGTGATTTTCCGGGACATTTCTGTCCCGCCGGGACATCTGGCATGTATGCATACACATGTAATAACTCAAAATGGTCGGTTCAATTTCAGTTTCTTACCTGCATAAAAAAACATTCATGTACTACACATGCAAGTAAGTTTTTTTTCTTTCTAAGTACATGTCAGAACTTTAAATGTTCTTTTACCAATTCAACACATGCAATACTGCACCGTTCAAAATTTTAAAACACCACATGGTCTTAATATTTTCTGTACCATGATAAGCTAAGTTGGCTCAAACTCTTTCTGTGCATTTGTACTTACATGTAAGATAATAGCAATCAAATATTTTTATTCATTTCTACTGCTGTAATAACTCTGCGATCAAATTTCATCACCTACCCTGTCAGCTATGTTGACATATGCTCCCTTTCCGAGCAGATCATGGACTACTTGGAAATTTCCTTCTTTAGCGGCTATTGTTAGGGCAGTAAATCCATCCTTAAAACATAAAGATGTATAAAACAAAGCTCAAATGATATGCATGAAATTGTTCTTTGAGATCAGAAATAATTTTTTTTTTCAAAGTCATGAATTTTTTATTAAGCCATATCTATCAGTGATAGGAAAAACAAAATTCTACCGAAAGTTGAAGGAAACAGATATACAGTTACATACCACACAATCTACATTATTTACACTGTGCATATGTAGCAAAAATCAATAAACGATGGAAAACCATGAATAATTTAAAGGGGTATGTAGATGCAAAAAATGAATAAACTGATATTAAAGAAAACATTATGAATCTTCAACAACAGAACATAGGTGTATACATTGTAATCTGCACATCACGATAGCAATTCATGGAATTTGCATATGGCCAACTAGATTTTTACATCCATGACCACCGAAAATAAGACCCTCATTTCTTTAAACAAGAAAACTCACGAAGTCAGCGATAGCCCTGCTTGTCACCCTTTTGCCTTGTCTTTTGTCTAATATTCATGGTGATGGAAGCCCATAATAACAACACATAACAAGTTTAATGAAAAATTTACCTTATCTAGGGCATTTACATTAGGGTCATACTCCAAAAGCTGATGTACGACTTCTGAAAATCCTCCCTTAGTGGCCACCAGTAGAGCTGTCCAGGAATTCTACAAATATTAAATTCTTCCCATAAATATACATGTTATCATTCATTAGAAAAAGTATGCAAGTTCCAATACATACATATAGCATTAAAAATATTCTGTAAATAATTTCTTTTCCATATGAACTAGTCATTCTAGTATGCAAATGTTGAGATATGGATATTTTGAAAATTGACCATAAAAGATTGCGTTCAAAATAACAAGATACTGGACATTTTAAGTAAATTTTGCTATTATTAAGAGAGTTAATTGCAACCAGCAATTCAATAGCTCAAGGTAAACAATAAAATAAAAAACATGTTAACAAGTATCTTAAAAGTTTTTACAATTCATATATTTAATGAAGTAAAGAATGAACCAACAAGCAATTACTGTAAACATGGAAATGTCCACGTGGGGGTAATTTTCATGTTTTTTGCAAATAGAGGGATTTCATGAAAATTTCCCCCACGCAACAATAATTTTTTGAAATCCAAATAAAACACATGATTTCAAGTAAAACACACAACAAAAATTGTAAATGCGGCACATTTTCAGGAAATGCTGTGGTGCATTTTTTTTGCCATAATAAGTCATCAGAACGTAAACTTACCATTCCTACAGCATCCACTATGGCCCCTTCATTCAGTAACATCTCTACAATCTCTAGATAACCCTTCCTGGCAGCCCAGATCAAAGCCGTTGTACCATACTGTTTATAGATATATAATTTTATGAATTTAAAGGATTTCACAAAATATATATGTGAATATAGAAATGTTTAAATATCAAAACTTAAAAGCACATTACATATGCATGTATTTTATCAAAATGGCAGTTGTACCAGATGTTCTTTTGATAATATGTGATACTGCATCCAACATTTCGTCCATAAAATTTTTTAAATCTTAATATACACTGCCATCCATAAATAACTATACAAAGAAGGAAATCAATCTAAATTCTATTTTAGTTTATCCAAATTTTTCAATTCTGAACTTGAAGGATCCCTAATAACTGGCTTCTCATAATTCATAATTATGAATTCTGACAACGAAAATGGAAATAGTAACTTTTTTCATTAGCACATTTTTTTTCAAAATTGTCATTTTTATATATATATATATATATAAAAAAGAATGAAAATTTTGGAAAATGTAAATATTTGGGTCAAGATTGCTACAATTGATTTCTATAAGGTTCATCTTTAGAATAGTAACAGCAATTTACTCAAGACTGTTCATTTTCTAACAGCAGCATGAACAGAGATAGTGTATACTGATTTATGGATGGCAGTGTAGTTGTGTAGAATTTGTTATCAAAATTCAATCCATAAACAAGTTGAACATAAATACATGTATAAGCCTATAACATGTATTTTGTTAGAGAATATGTTGCCCTTAAACTGCATGCCACAAAAGAACAAAACTGACTTAAATTCTCTCGTTTTATTTTTTTTAATTACTGTACCTTGTCTGAAGTGTTGATTTTTGCACCTTTCTGTAACAGTACTTCCACAACTTTAGTATGACCCCTTCCTGCTGCCCAGGCTAAACTTGTCATGCTCAACTGTATAAATGAAATTGTAGTGGTAAATTTCTTTTGACTCTTTCACAGTTCTTCAACTCAACAAAACATTATTTAGGGAAAGAAAGGTACTAAATTATGATACCTTGTAAGAAAAGGGGAAAGTGGCGCTCTCAAACACCTTACATACATGTATCAATAAATTTATCAGAATTTTTTTCTTTGTATTGTAGTTTTTAATGATAAATTTACGCTGATCAAGTAGCACATGTACATGTAGAAAACAAGAAATTCCATTATACCTCAGCCTTGATGTTAGGGTTAGCTCCCCTCTCCAATAATTCCTGCACTACAAGGTGTTTGCCTTTATAAGAAGCCCACATCAATGCTGTCCATCCACTCTGAAAACAAAATTATCAATTAAGTTTAACTACTAATATCCTAAAATTTTAAAAATTGAAGTGAAAATTTGTTGTCTTGATAAATCATACTAAAAGGCATTATATAATTTTAAGAGTACATAAAAAATTTGCTCAATGTCTATACTGTATGATGCTGTATATGATACTGTACATATCATAATATGTATTGCACCATGATTCTTAGTTCACCATTTAAGTCAGCATGAATCTTCCTTTTGCATGAAGTTGATTTTAGATGTAAAATCAGCATTGCAATGAATAACTAATAAATGTACATTGTATGACCAATTTTGAAAGAAAACAGGTCTATGTGCTTATTCATGTTGAATACTAAACATTTATAACTCAAAATAGCACATACGCCATGTACAGAAATAGAAAATGAGAAATTTTAATGAATCTCACCAGATCTCTGTGTTCTATATTAGCTCCCCTCTCTAATAGCTCTATCACTATCTCTAAATGTCCCTCCTTAGCACTGTACATCAAGGCACTCCAATTATCCTGAAATATCATGTATAATTCAAGTAAGAGTAAGCATATGGACTTTGCAACATTTTCAATTGACCACTTGCTAAAATTCATCATGGCTGACAAAATGATGAAAAATGTCCGAGGTATGCAATTTTTGTGCACTTTTTCATTGTTATGTCTCAATGAGATTGTGTCTTTCAACAGTGACGCCATAAAAAAACAATGCCAAAAGATGTCATCTCAGACATTTTGAGCTTTCTAACAAAATTCGAAAATGGTTTATTAGGAAAATTGTTTGATTTATTTTTACTTCTTACTTTAACCCTCATGTTGTAATACATTTAAGAACAATAACCTTTACACTTAATGGTGTGATACTAATATTAAATGCAAATAAGTTATTATCAAAACATAGTACATGTATTCAACAATATCAATACGGAAGATTGCAAATACTTTTGTACATCTAAGTAAAGTAGTACAGACAATTTCGTGCACTTTCTGGTTGTTCTCCATTGTCTTGACGTCATCAATTTACTTGGGCAGAAAAGGTGCCCAAGTTTTGAACAATGGTTTAGGTAGGTGACTAAATAAAAAATCAGAACGGACACGCTGCACGTGCTGTAGTTGCGATCTTGCATATCATTTAGTGTAATTCAGTATTTATACTTCTTGCAGGAACATCAATACCTAGAAATGACTAATTTTGATATAATAAAGTACGACACATTACCTTATCAACGGCATTGATGTCCACATTTGCCTCAAACAATTCTCTGACAATGTTCAGCTCTCCAAATTCACATGCCAACATCAAAAACGTCTGACCATTCTGTAGAGCGTACAATTATAAAAATATTTGTATACTGTTAAGGTAATTATCACCAAAAATAACCCTGCTACATACTTACAAAGACTGAAACTTTTATATAGGGAATATTTCCCCCAAGCATAACGTCTTGATGTAATAATCACAAATTTTTCCACCATTGAAAAATCACCGTTTTTATAGTATATACATATATTTGTAAATGTATTAGTGATGAATGAAAAAAATTTATTCAAACAAATTTGCATGTTGCCTTCACAATTATCCTTTCGTCTAAATTACAAACAACTGTAACAAACTGCAATCTTAATGTTTTCAATAATTCTAAATATACGTAGTATATTACTGTTATCTAGTTCTGCCTTCCACAATTTCTATTTTTTGTGAACCATAATGGTTCTCACCTCATCTCTCTCCTCTAGGTTGATATTACCACTCTGTAACAGACCTATCGTAGCCGTCAGGTCGCCTTTACGGATGCTATCCCATAGCATCTGAGTCTTGAACGTTCCCATTTTCTATGTCTTGATTGCTACCAAAGTAGTTGTACTCTTTGCATATGCTTTAAAAGATAAAATCCAATATGAAATAATCAATTCAATTTTAGATAAATTCTTGTGTAACTATGTCATTTCATTCCAATTAACCACTGAAAGCAAATAAATGTAATACACAGGTAAATAAAAGCCATGTTTTATACAACTAAAGGATGTCATTTGTTTATGTTTGTTTTCTCCTCTTTTTTGAGTGGGTATACATGTAGAATATAAATATTAAGAATAGACAGCAAGTGTCCAAAAATGGAATTTTGTCTGATATCCTATTTTCCTAAATATACAGACATCTCAGCCCCTTTGAAAAAATCTGAACCATAGGCTGATACATTGTTAATGTAAATAATTATTCAAAGTTAATGTAAAAATCAAATGGACAGGAATTATTTTAATTTTTATGTAATGTTGTTTTCAAATACATCTACTACATGTAAATAAACCTACATTAATGCAGCACAATATACCCCTGTCATAATTTATTCGTTTTTATTATTCAAGTTTATGTGATTTGAATAATAAAAACATTTTCAAGAAATTGTTTGAAGCTGTGTGGTTCACTAAGTACCAGGTTAAAGATTGTGGCAGACAACTGATTATTTTAGCTTTGGCTGTAAGGTCTTAGGAGTAGAAGTGAAACGGTATATGTAAAGGTTATTCCTTCATAGCTCTGTATAAATGACAAATCAAATTAAACTCCCTCTTCATATTCTTATCACAGTATATAAATACATGTATAATGTAATTACTTTGACACAATTTCAAGTTACTGTGAGCCAGCCAGCCATCCATCCAACCATCAATCTATACAGACAGACAGACAGACAGACATAAATCACATTACCATAATTTAGTTGAACATGAAAGTTAAATCATAATATATGACATTTATAAGGTGCCACCACATCTGGATACCCTTGCCACAGCATGAACGTGAGTAATGACCCTTTATGGTCCCCCCGGTGAGCATACCTGTCAACTTTTTTCAGACAAAAGAGGGTCAATGACCCTCTTTGGGAAATGAAAAAGAGGGTCATAGTGCGCGAAACAAAATCGCGACCTTTTGCTTGTGTCATTATGAATAAAATCCCCCCCCCCCCCAAAAAAAAAACAGGTCAATAAAGTTCATTTTACTGTAAGACATGTAAAGCATTTATTTAAATTGTGATACTGCATAATCATGATATTGTAGCACATGTGTAAAATGTTAGGCCTTCATTGATCAATTAAGGCCTTAAGGTTCATAGTTGAATTTGCTAGGCTAGATAATTTTTATTCAGTTATTCTTATACCATGATGAAGATTCTGTGTGAAATGAACTCTGTAATTCACTGCTTCAATTGTTTATTACTTTTAAACACTATAAAAACATTTGTTCCTTTTCGTCTGCATAAATCTCCGTGTTTATGATCGTCTTCCCATAGACATTCCCATAATAATCCAAGCCACGATTGTTAAAACAACATGGAAGAGGCTAATTACTTCCCATATCACTGAACAAACAACCCAATTTACCTGTAACTGCAGGTGTTTTAATGAAAAAGTCACAGTTGGAAATTTAAAGTCCCAAGTAATAGACGGAACCAAATCAGAATCGGGTGATTCCCGGGTCAGCAACGAAAAATCGGGTGAAAGACATGACCCCTGCGGGTGATAAAAAATAATCGGGTCAAAGGGTAAAAAAGCGGGACTGACCCGCCAAAATCGGGTCAGTTGACAGCTATGCCGGTGAGACTAGGGAGGGACGAATAAATGGATATGACTTTCAACACTAAATCATATGACTGTGCTGAATAGAACCCCGGCCATCTGATTGAGACTCGAATGCCTTATTCACTCAGCCATCTCTATATACATGTACATGTACCCTTTCTTTCGATCTTGCATATTGAAAGGTGGCTTCCTCTTCTCATTCTTGTCAAGGTGCATGGGGCAGAATATCGGTCCCAAAATACTAAATATATTGACGATCGTGAGCCCAGCACATAAATCTCTTCTTCTTCTTCTGAATAAGTGCATAACTGCACAATGCGTATTTTCGCACTTTATTTGACTGTCCGACCAACTGTAGACACAATTTCAAGTTGTTGCAATCCACTGCAGCAGATGGACGGACAAACTGACATTGCCATTACATGCAAACAATGATTTTCTTGCTCTCATTTTGTTGGGGAAAAGTATAAAAATAATTTTGTAGTCCATATAACAACTGCCGAACTGGATATGTCACATATTATGTGGTTTTGGAAAGTATTATTAACCAGTGTAAGAAAAAAATCAGTGAACCCAAACTAAAAAAATAAGACAACCTTTTCGCTCTATACAGGCCTCAAGATTCAGTTATCACGTGCATTTCTCGTTGGTAAACACCATAAAAATCAGAAAATTACGGCAATGTCAACAAGAAATTGAATTTTCGAATTTTCACAAACTTATATCCCGAAATAATTCCAGAAATTAAAAATCGAGAAATTTATGATTTCTTGTCGTTTTAAATAATATGTGATTGGAATTAAATTAACAATAAATCCTATTTTGCATGATAAACAAAACATTTTATTTATAAAAACAAGAAAAAACAATGTTATTCTATATCGAGATCGTAAGTATCTTCTCAAAAGTTAACTCTACTTTCATTTTGACTTGGCGAAAAATTCTGAACTAACAGATATTAATTTAACCAAGAAGTACATGATGGCCTTTGACGACAGTGATCTCGAAAAGTATGTTAAAAAGCTTCAAATGATAACGAACTATTGTAAGAGGAACAGAGACAATAACTCACAGTCACAAATTACTGCCACTGCAAAGAATTTTCACTTTGCAGTCACTTTTCAACATTACAGCATAATGCAATGTGACTGCAAATTGAAAGGATGTTACTGCAAGTTGACAGATGTAAAATGTGTCGCCTAACCCTCTTGTATGATAAATGAGAAAGGAAGGGTTTTCACATTACCACAGTACTGGTTGAGCAGACAATTCCGAACAATTTTCTCAGTTGTTCATCAATTACTCGGCTTCTTTATGTCCATTTATTGTGAAACTTTGTACAAATAATGCTTTACCCTTTATACAGATGCCTATGTAAAAATAATTTTGAAAATCAATCTACAAATACTGATTTGAGGGTATTTTCATGCAAGTTACTAAAGGTATTTCCGAACGATCTGCATTTCGCCTGGGTCAAATATGGATAAAATGTTTAAAAACTTTCTGATATTTACCTTATGACCTTATTGAAGAATTCTATGTCACCATAAAACGTAATAAAATTACCAAATTTAGTTTTAAAGCGCCATTCTGTACCCTGATGAGATACGGTAATTTCCAAGTTATTTCCAATTTTTTTTGTATTCTGTCGCATGTAATTTCTTAACTTCATTGTAAATATCCTGCCCTTGGCACCTCTTAATGCATGTTCATATCGATTTGCTGACAAGAATAGATTTTTGGAAAATGTGTTACTCTGAACATGCTGAAACTAGGTCAAGATCTGTTCTAAACTCAATGACATCACTAAATTCCCTGTCTCTTAAATAGACGAAAGTTACGAACTGCAGGAGAAACAATCACTAGAACCATACCAAATGAAGTTATTCATAGATTTCCTTTTACATGTAAGTCAAGGTCAGATGCTTGGGTGGCCCATTTGAATATGTCTTAAAAATTTACCGTTTGTTCCAGCTGCTTGTGGAAGGACCCAATATTGTGTACTGTGAGCAAATAAATTGAATATAGGAAAAGAAAAAGTCATTCATTAGCTCGACTGCACTTTAGTGCAAAAGAGCTATTGCAATACCCCCGGCATCGGCGTCCGCGTCCTCGTCGTCCGAACTAGATGATAAGGTAAATGTTAAGATTACACATTTACCTTTCCTATATTCATATTCTGTTGGTTTTTTTTGTTGCAAATGTTTAATTATACATCATTTAATATATCCAGATGAGGATATAGCCCCTGGGGTTGGGATTTTTAAAATTATTTCAAATGATAAGGCATATGTTGAGATGATAAGGTAAATGTTAAGATAGCAATAAAGTCTTTAAAAGCCAATATTGAGCAAAGTATAAGTGCTACATGTACCAAACTTACATATTTGATGTATCTTTGATCAAACTTTCAAAAAATGACCTTGACCTACTTTTTTCCACTTGAATGATTTTGCCTTTAAAAGCCAATTTTGAGCAAAGTATAAGTGCTACATGTACCAAACTTACATATTGGATGTATCTTTGATCAAACTTTCAAAAAATGACCTTGACCTACTTTTTTCCGCTTGAATGATTTTGCCTTTAAAAGCCAATATTGAGCAAAGTATAAGTGCTACATGTACCAAACTTACATATTGGATGTATCTTTGATCAAACTTGATAGCATAACTTTCCATGTCTGATGATTCATGGTTTCGTTTAGGATTTTCCTATATATATGCAGTGTTCTGCATCTCAAAGAGTGTGGGCTTTTTTCAGCTCATATGAGCAAAGCGTAAGTGACCTTTTGTCAAAGTGTATCCTCTGTCATTGGTTCACCATAAACTAATTTTAATTTATAACTTTAAATTTTTTATGTGACTTGATATATGTTGTTGCCTGAGAAAGGGAGTTTAAATAAATTGGCTGTCATGAGAGATATTATGCTATGCAGTCGAGCATTAGGTGACTCTGGCAACTATTTTTATGTTATGAAATGTTGCAAAAAATGCCTAGCACAAAGCTTTATTTTTAGAGTAGATGTACCTCATTTTTTATTTGAATGAACCTCTTTCCTTTCATATGTGATACTAGTAAAAGAGTTCTTGCTGGATTGAGTTACTTTAGATTCAGCTATAAGATAGATCAATTTATTAAAGCAGTATAACATTGTCAGAGAATGAATAAATATTGTATGTACTATGTTGAATATTAGCAAGAAGTGATGTCTATTTCTGACGGTAAAAAAATTAGAAGATAAATCTGAAACTTGACAATGCCAATTTTAGTGCAACTTCTCATACAAAAAATGTTAACAAAAAGTGTCGGATTGTTGGCAATATTTGGTGAATTTTGTCAATGACCTGTGGGAACTTGAGAAATTTCAAACACATTATATAGGAAAAACCTTAAAAACACTGAAAAAGTCCTGTGGTTTCTCAGACTGTTTTGTAAACAATGTATAAATGTATTCATTAACTAGTCATTCACTATTCACATTCGCTAGTACACACCTTAAGTTTCAAAATTAAGTTTTAAATATTTTACATTATACATTGTATTTATTTCACAATTTACCAATCATGATGGAAGCAAAAATTTAAATGTAAAAGTATTAAATTTAAAAAAAAAAAAAAGATTTTTTTTTTCATTTTCATGAAAAGCACAGATTGTCTTACAATTTTTAAAACTTTTGAATCCATTGATCTTTTCTAATTTCATAGGCTGGCCATGCAAGAAATTCTGAAGGAGGCCAAAAGAAATGCTGACAGAGCAAAAGAAATGGGATCCCTTGGCTGGTGAGATATTTAATATTATTAATTTATTATCATACCACATTTTCCCTAATCATTTGTAAATAATCTTCATTAATTTGAGGTTAAATAGGTACAAGTGCATCTTTACAGCTTGAAGAGTTGATTAGTACATTAATGTTAATCTTCATTAATCTGGATTAGTTTGTAATCTACTCTATTTTCAGTACAATATGACACATGTATAAAAATCCAAATACATGTGCATGTATTGTTCTAGATATCATGTATGATGTGCTTTTCATGATCTTAATGTATGAAAAGAAAACAAATGTCTAATATAGGAAATTTTCATGACACAGCTGTTTCTGTGGTTTGGATTGTGAATTGGTTTTTTTTTCAGTCTTTCTGTTTGAAACTATTTTTTCTTGTTCATAACTCCTCAGTGATGATAGCCTAGACTTTGATATTTCACTTAGCTATATTTTTGTTCATGTTTGAAATTCATTCTCTATATTGTATCTTGTAAAAAATAAAGATTCTGTGTAGAAATTTCAATTAAAAAATATCTTTCACTGAAGCAGTATGACATTTTATTGTTATAGGCAGAAACCAGGGATTCCATCAACAAACAAGAGGTTCCTCAGCAACATGTTGGTCAGTACCCTACGGAATCCGCTAAGACACAGAAGACGACGGCAGTCTCAAGATTCTGACAGGGAGGGACGATCAGGCCATTCAAAGCACAGACGATCACGATCACGTAGTCAAGACTCTTCTGATGATTCAAGGCATAGAAAGTCACAAACAAGAAGCAGAGACTCCTCTACTGAAGATGACAGACGTAGGAGGACACGTTCAGGCAGTCGAGAATCGACAGATGATACATATAGGTATCAGAAAAGGAAACACTCAGGAGATCGAGATCATTATCAAGGACATGAAAAACATAGGCTCTATGGTCGTAGGTATAATGGCAAGTACTTCCCAAGGGGTAGGGGACAGGGAAGAGGATTCCAGCATAGAAATTCTCATAAAAACGGAGTGTTTCCAGGAAATTTTCCTGGTGGAGATATGGATGGCTTTTATCATATGGAGTACATGGAATATATGAATAATTATAAGAAACATATGGCATTCTATGATTTCATGGAAAATGAGATCGATGAAAAATCTGCAGCCAATTTTGATAATGAAGAATCTCTTTCTAGTTTCTCAGATTCAGATTTTTCTAGTGACAATGCTAAAAATTCACATAAAGAAAAAGAGAAGAATAAGCAGAAAAAGGACAAAAGCTCAAAAGAGGAAATGACAGATGTACATCATGAAAAGCAGTCAGACGAAACATTGGAAGGGAAGGAATCAGTGTCAAAGAAGAAGAGAAATAAAGATGGCAAAAGTAGACATGAGGATAAAGCAAAAAAGAAAAAGTTAGAAAATTCAAAGGATAAAGAAAAGAAATTACAGGAGAAAGAATCCTCAGGAAAAGGCCATGGTAAAAGATCTTGGAAATTTGAAAGGGCAGATCGGAAAGAAGGTGCATGTACACATATAGATGAGAAAGAGCAAGAGGAAATAATTGTAGAGGATGAATTTAATGCGGAATGTTATAGAACTAGCAACAAAAAGGCAAGTGAAGTGGAGAAAAGTTCTACGAACAGAAAGTCTGACATCTCAGGGAGTAGAAATATGGATGTGTACAAGAAGCTGAACAGTGCGTTCTCCAAGAAATGTAATCAGAACAGTACCTCGGACGATCCTCAGAAAATGAAAGGGAAACAGACGGAAAATAACGAAAAAAAGACTGAAAGTAACAAGGGAAAAAATGACAATCAAAGTCTCTCCGAGGGTGAGATACTTGATAGTGATGACGATAACTTACAGCAAGACATAGAAACATCTAAACACAAGAAATCAAAGAAACGAAAACATTCAAAACACAGGAAACACAAGCATAAGAAACATAAGAGGAAGTAGATGTACTGGTATTTCGTCATTAAGAATTACAATGTGTCAGCATTCTCCATATGTATCATGTTTGAGATAGCTTACTTAAAAGATAGAATTCATAAATATTTGTTAAGCATATCATCTGATGTCTCCAGTGCTAGTCATTGTAAATTGTAAAATTCTTACATCTTTGACGTCTTCAATACATTGGAAGGATTTTAATGAAATCATGGAATGTTCTCTATTATGTTTAAATTTGAAATGTTTTCTATTAGATTTAAATTTATGTAATAAATCAATGGTCATAATGGGCAATGACTGGTTGACAAATTTTGAATAGATATCTGCACCTGACATACAGAGCGTGGCACAACCTCACAGGAAGAAAGTTACATGTATTCATGGTCCTCTTCCACTCCAAATTATAATGCTGTAGATCTTTAACATTTAATCTTTACTAACAAAATGGCTACTTGAGGTTCTTATTTGCTGATCAATTTTCCTCAATTGCTGAACTGAATTTGACCAACCAGAACTAGTATTCAAGGTCCTTTATAATTTCAGTGAGTATTTATCCCAATTTTTGCCATGGACCTTTGTTAGTTGTAACATTTACAATTTGACTTCTTCAACCTCTTCATTAAATTTCACCAAACCATAGCCCTTTATTTATCTGAAATTGCCACCAGGAGCTCTGTTCATTTTAGTATATTTGCTTCACTTTAAGTTTACTGTAATTTTTCACTTAACGTGTTGCAAAAAAAAATTCCCTCCATTTTATGGTGTTGATATCTCCATTAATAAGAAATATTGTTTGTTTCATTTATTACATACCTTTCTTTTGAATTGCTTAAAGTGTACTTCCAACTCTGTTGATGCAGGAATAACATAAACTACTACACTAACATTTAGATAACGAAATAAATTGTTTTACAAGAAGTGCACTGTGCCGAGTACAAATGATTGCTAGGTATAATGATTAAATGTAAACTACTATTTCTGGAATGAAAAAGTATAATTGAACCTTAAAGTCAAATTGCATTCAATAATTTATGATTGAAGTTAAACGTTCTGTCTGTGTTTGTGTCATGTTTGATGACATGTTTCATATTTCAAAAAAGTGTTGCATATTTCATGTGTTCCATAGATATATTCCCTGTGATTTTGTCAATTGATACCGAAATGTAATCTTGATTTTTGTGTTTCTAAGTCTTTTCTTTCTTAAAAGAAAATTTCCAGCTACATGTAGTACTAAGTTTTTGACCTTGTGTTTGACCTTATTTTAGATGGCCTTGAGTATTCAAATTTGTACATGTTTTTTATGCCCCCGGAATCAAAGATTCGGGGGCATATAGTTTTTGGCCTGTCCGTCTGTTTGTCTGTTTGTCTGTTTATCTGTTTGTCTGTTTGTCTGTATGTTTGTCCGAAAAACTTTAACATTGGACATAACTTTTGAATGGGAAGTGATAGGGCTTTCATATTTCACATGTGTATTCCTTGTGACAAGACCTTTCCATTGATACCAAAATTTTTGACCTCGTGACCTTGACCTTGACCTTTGACCTACTTTTCAAAAACTTTAACATTGGGCATAACTTTTGAATGGGAAGTGATAGGGCTTTCATATTTCACATGTGTATTCTTTGTGACAAGACCTTTCCATTGATACCAAAATTTTTGACCTCTTGACCTTGACCTTTGACCTACTTTTCAAAAAATTTAAGATTGGGCATAACTTTTGAATGGGAAGTGATAGGGCTTTCATATTTCACATGTGTATTCCTTGTGACAAGACCTTTCCATTGATACCAAAATTTTTGACCTCTTGACCTTGACCTTTGACCTACTTTTCAAAAACGTAAACATTGGGCATAACTTTTGAATGGGAAGTGATAGGGCTTTCATATTTCACATGTGTATTCCTTGTGACAAGACCTTTCCATTGATACCAAAATTTTTGACCTCGTGACCTTGACCTTGACCTTTGACCTACTTTTCAAAAACTTTAACATTGGGCATAACTTTTGAATGGGAAGTGATAGGGCTTTCATATTTCATATGTGTATTCCTTGTGACAAGACCTTTCCATTGATACCAAAATTTTTGACCTCGTGACCTTGACCTTGACCTTTGACCTACTTTTCAAAAACTTTAACATTGGGCATAACTTTTGAATGGGAAGTGATAGGGCTTTCATATTTCATATGTGTATTCCTTGTGACAAGACCTTTCCATTGATACCAAAATTTTTGACCTCGTGACCTTGACCTTTGACCTTTTAACCCAGTGACCTCACATACATGGTCTTAACAGAAAATAGTGTTCATACTAACAAAGATGCCACCGGGGGCATTCGTGTTTCACAAACACAGGCTTTATTTTAATACATGTACATGTACCACGTGATCGGACTGTCATATTTCACAAGTACAATCCTTTTACTGTGACATGTACCAAAACTTTTGACTTTGATCTAAAGTATAAATGAAAATGTGCTATACATGTACATGACTATCTCATTTTCCTGTCTTGAAACATCATTGTTAGACAAACTCTTCTTATTTTGTATTTATTTTGAATTTTTATGCCCCTGTAATCAGAGATTCGGGGAATATAGTTTTTGGTCTGTCCGTTTGTCTGTTTCTCTGTTTGTCTGCAAAAACTTTAACCTTAGTCATAACTTTTGAATGGTAAGTGATAGGGTTTTGATATTTCACATGTGTCTTCATTGTGACAAAAACTTTCCATGGATACCAATTTTTTGACCTTGTGACCTTGACCTTGGAGTTTGACCTTCTTTTGAAAAACTTTAACCTTGGTCATAACTTTTGAATGGTAAGTGACAGGGCTTTCATATTTCACATGTGTATTCCTTGTGACATTAGACCTTTCAATGGATACCAAAATTATTTACCTTTTGGCCTTGACCTTGGAATTTGACCTAATTTCAAAAATCTAAACTTTAGCTATTCCATGTCATATGAATTCCATGTGGCAAGACTTTCTATGGATACCAAATTTGACCTTGTGACCTTGACATCAAAATGTGAAACTACTTTTCAACTGTTTTACTGTAAAAGATGCCAACTGGGGCATTCCTGTTTCACAAACACAGGTTTTATTTTTTTAATCTATATTCTGTCTTTTGTGTGCTCCTTATCTTAATGTTACAGAAAGATACACTGCCATTCATATTAACTATACAAACAAAGAAATCATTCTAAATTCTTTTAAATTATATCCTAATTTTTGATTTTGGTTAATGTTTCTAGTTTAAGCAAAATCTAAGGAACTGTATGCAGTAGAAACTTTATATTATACATTTAGGTTGCCCATGATGAGACCTTTCAATTTATGCCGTAACATTGGACCTAGTGACCTTGACCATGGACTTTGACCTAGTTAAAGAATTTGGTTAAAGTTCCTGGTTTAAGCAAAATCTAAGGAACTGCATGCAGTAGAAACTTTATGTTATACATGTAGGTTGCCTCTGACAAGACCTTTCAATGTATGCTGTAATATTTGACCTAGTGACCTTGACCCAGTTAGTCACAAAAACTTACTTTGCAATCCGGCCATACCGTCTTTAGCGGTGTTTTATTCCATTCTGAACTTGAAAGATTTGTAATAATTGGCTTCACATAATTTAAAATTTTGAATTGAAAAAATAAAAAAAAAGTAAATACAATCTTTTTTGTCAGCACATTTTTAATAAAAAAAAAGAATGAAAATATAAAAATGTACATATTTTGGGTCAAATTTGTTACAAATTTTTTCTATAAGGTTCGTCTTCTGAATTATTCAGCAATGCATTGGAAACTATTCATTTTCTAACAGCAACGTGACCAGAACTGGTGTATATTAATGTATGGATGGCAGTGTATTGTGATTTTAAAATTAATTGTAGAAAATTCTGTGACCACACTCCTACTTTTTATGTTATTGGAAGCTGATTATGATATAAGGTTTTGCTTCAAACTGACCATATTTTCATTCACCAAGAAATTAAGATACTTTAACGTGCTGCTTAAAATATATCAAACTGTTTCAAAAATAAGCCAATGAGAAAATTGTAAATGTCCAGTCTTCAAAGTATTGACTTCACAACTTTTTCTTTCATTGTCTCACACTGTATTTTTTCCTTCAAAGTTCTTTTGGCTTGTCCTTTTCATTTTGTCAATGGCTAAAAGTATTGAACATTTAGTTTTAAAATAGCTTTTGTATAAGTACTATAACAAATAATAAGACTTTACATTTAGCATATAGAGCTGTTAATTCCCATGTCATCCATAGGCATCAGTATTTCACAAGCACATCTTTTGCCATTTTTTAATCATTGTTTATGGTTTATCAGTATTCATGGTTGTTATCTGGTTTGTTATATAGTAAAGAATTTTTAAATTACATGTACTTGTGTGCTTTCACTCTTTTACAAATTCGACACTTGGCAATGTATGACAATTTAAGATTTCTCCACAAAATGCTACATGGAATGTCACCAAACCCTTTCAGACTCATACCGGTATTTTATAGTTAGAATGTATATGTACCATCCATAACATGTTGCCAATCAATCGATGACGTAATATTATAATTATCATGCTGTGATGCTTCTAACTTTTCAATCATAGCTGTACTGTATACTTCTAGCGTCTTGTGTGAACAAGATTGTACATGTAAAAATTCACCAAACTTGAGGGGAAGCAAAATATCAGCCAGTATAGCCAATGATCCTTTCTTTTTTAGCTCGCCGGGACGAATGTCCGGAGAGCTATTGTCATACCCCCGGTGTTGGCGTTGGCGTTGGCGTCTGCATGCGCGTGCACAAAAACTTTAACCTTGCTTATAACTTTTAAACCAATACAGATTGGGCTTTCATATTTCACATGTGCATTCCTTGTGACAAGACCTTTCCATGGATACCAAAATTTTTGACCTTGTGACCTTGACCTTGGAGATTGACCTACTTTTGAAAAACTTTAACCTTGGCCATATTTTTTGAATGGTAAGTGATAGGGCTTTGATATTTCACATGTGTATTCCTTGTGACAAGACGTTTCCATGGATACCAAAATTTTGACCTTGTTACCTTGACCTTGGAGATTGACCTACTTTTGAAAAACTTTAACCTTGGCCATATTTTTTGAATGGTAAGTGATAGGGCTTTGATATTTCACATGGAAACGTCTGATGAGCTTATAATGTACATTCCACTTAAATTTGGCAAAGAAGTGTTGTTTTCAGATATTCTATTGAAGATTGTGCTTATGTAAATAATATTTCAAACTCTACAAGATAGATACCAATGACTCTTATTGGCTGACATGCATGTATTATCGACTTCTTGGCCACACAATTTCGCTACTCAACAATCTAGTTATTGTAAATGCAGGTTGACAAGTTTTTTGTTTTTGTTTTTAGCTCACCTCGACGAAGTTGAGCGAGCTTATGCTATAACCCCACGCGTCCGCGTCCGTGTCCGCGTCCGGTTAAGAAGTTTGGGGTAGCTCAGTATCTGACAAAGTACTAATGCTACAGTAACCAAACTGCACAAGTGATTCATCTTTGGATGCTGAGGTGAACCCATGCATGGGATGCAGCATCTGACCTACATTTTCCGCTTGAGTTACTTGGTTAAGAAGTTTGGGGTAGCTCAGTATCTGACAAAGTACTAATGCTACAGTAACCAAACTGGCACAAGTGATTCATCTTTGGATGCTGAGGTGAACCCATGCATCGTATGCAGCATCTGACCTACATTTTCCGCTTGAGTGACTTGGTTAAGAAGTTTGGGCTAGCTCAGTATCTGACAAAGTACTGATGCTACAGTAACCAAACTTGCACAAGTGATTCATCTTTGGATGCTGAGGTGAACCCATGCATGGGATGCAGCATCTGACCTACATTTTCCGCTTGAGTGACTTGGTTAAGAAGTTTGGGGTAGCTCAGTATCTGACAAAGTACTGATGCTACAGTAACCAAACTTGCACAAGTGATTCATCTTTGGATGCTGAGGTGAACCCATGCATCGGATGCAGCATCTGACCTACATTTTCCGCTTGAGTGACTTGGATAAGAAGTTTGGGGTAGCTCAGTATCTGACAAAGTACTAATGCTACAGTAACCAAACTTGCGCAAGTGATTCATCTTTGGATGCCGAGATGGACCCATGCATTGGATGCAGCATCTAACCTACTTTTTCCACTTGAGTAATTTCGCTTTTAAAAGCCAATATTGAGCAAAATATAAGTGCTACATGTACCAAACTTGCATATTGGATGTATCTTTGATCAAACTTTCATAAAATGACCTTGACCTACTTTTTCCGCTTGAGTGATTTTGCCTTTAAAAGCCAATATTGAGCAAAGTATAAGTGCTAGATGTTCCAAACTTGCATATTAGATGTATCTTTGATCAAACTTTCATAAAATGACCTCGACCTACTTTTTCCGCTTGAGTGATTTTGCCTTTAAAAGCCAATATTGAGCAAAGTATAAGTGATACATGTACCAAACTTGCATATTGGATGTATCTTTGATCAATCTTTCATAAAATGACCTTGACCTACTTTTTCCGCTTGAGTGATTTTGCTCTATAAAGCCAATATTGAGCAAAGTGTAACTGCTACATGTACCAAACTTGCATATTGGATGTATCTTTGATCAAACTTTCATAAAATGACCTTGACCTACTTTTTCCGCTTAAGTGGTTTTGCCTTTAAAAGCCAATATACATGTACTAAGAAATATGTTTAAATTGAATTTTGCTGTCACGAGGTGAGCTTCGTAATCTGTGATTACCTATGTTTCTTTTTTTGAAATAGTGCTTCTAAAAAGATTCTCCCTCGTCATAACTGGAGAGGTTCTAATGCATAGGCTGTACAACTTTCTCTTTGTGTACAGATAAAGCTTTTAGGACCTTATAATGTCAGACAGAGGACCACAAGATGAACATGTGTAGTAAACCTGTTGCATTATGACTAGGGCTGTCACGGTTAATCGAAAATTCGGTTAACTGCGGTTCAAGCTTGGTCGGTTCGATTCGGATCGTACTTTACGGATTTTGGTTCAGGTTTTTGTTGGTGTTGTTATTTTAAATATTTTTTATTATTTCACCCAATAAAATGGGTTGTTTCACTTTTTAATTGTACACGTGCACCTGTTTGTTTGACAGGTTGAGTCCAAGAAGTCTTCTGAGTGTTCTAATTTGGTTATTTTGTTGAATGTTGATCAAATCTCGAAGAAAAATGCTTTCAAAGCAGAAAAATGAAAAAGAATTATTTGTTGATTTGTTATTCTTACCATTATTTCACTTTTATTGAATTAAACAACTCAAACCGAACCAAAAAAAAAAAACCAGAACGGCGGTTCATTTTCCTGAACCGAACCGAACCGACTAAAGGCTGAACCGTGACAGCCAGAATTATGACTGCCACTTTTCTACTTAATATCAAGAGAGGAGTTTTGGGTTTAAAATTTTCGAAAACACAATTTATTCATCAGATAATTAAATAATTCACAGAAAATTAATGTAATCTGTTATCAGAAGTCATTGAACTATATTTTATACCTGAAATTCTCTATATTAGGGAAAAGTGAAGCGAAAAAAACAATAACAATGAAACGGCAACACTTTCGATACGATGACACCACAATGGTTATTGTCTCTTGGATAAATACAAAAATACATTTCAAGATATGTTTAATGTCCACTGCATGCTGTACCTGTCATAATGTCCATTCCAATCTATGAAGACATCTACATGGTGTTCCCGTTATTGACATTTTCTTCACCTGTAATAAAACATCACAAACTATTCATTTTAAATCAGTGCAAACATGCATTTATATCATAAAACTTATTGCATAGTTATGATATACATATGTATTTTCTAAAAACCATTATATTTCTGAATCCCGTCCTCCAACGGAAATGGAACAATTTACGGGTGGGGTTTTTGTTTCGGAGGAGAGGGGTGTCTTTAAAGTAAACTGTGGAACTGTGAGCCTGGAGAACCCATTTGCGCCCGTCAAGCTACCCGTGCAAATCGCTAAAAGTAAAAAAAAAAATACCCACCGTGTAATCTTATCATTGGTGTCAACCTGATCATCGCATCCCTCTATTTCTGTTGGTGCCTTTTCGTTGAACTCTTGGATTGAGACTACTTCATCGCCTATGTAAATATAGGATTGGGAAACAACATTATAATTATAAAATTATATATATATAAATATCACAAGCACTATGACAGAAATAGTTTTGGGTAAGCCCCTAGATGAATGAAAAAAAAATCAAAACTATGATGTATAAATACCATCAATATCGAGAGAATACAGCAATGATTCTATCAAGACTTGGTCATCTTCGTCAAACCACATTTCCAACTCCTCTTTCTCGATTTCGTCATTTTCATTCAGATCATATGATTCAAAATTACACTGTGGCAAGGATAGGGATATCACAAATTTGTTCGTGTTATTCTGGAAAGAAAAATATGCATCTTTCATACAGTATGAATCCAAGATTTTTTTTTAGCTCTACTAGTACTGGTCAATGACCAGTCGAGCTTATGCGATCGCCCTGTTTCCGGCGTCCGTCCGCGTCCGTCTGTCCGTTAAACATTTCTTGAAGTTTCAAGTCCTCTGAAACTGTTGTTGACGGAAAGTTAATTCCTTTTGCAACATGATGGGTCTATGATCTAGTAGAGTACCTGATATTTTGTTTGAGCCCCTGACCCCCAGGGTCATAGAATATGGGCATGGTCAATTCTTCCTTTGTAACTCTATGTAATCTTGTTGTCACCATTTCTAAGAAAGTATTGATGATAGAAAGTTATTAATAATCTTTTTGCATTATGATGGGTCTATGGACTACTTAATATGCACCTGGTATTTTGTTTAAGGCCCAAACTCCCGGGTCTTAGCAAATGGATGTGGACATTTTCTCTTATATAATTGTATGTAACCTTGTGGTCACCATTTCTCATAAAGTAAAAAAGATAAAAAGATTTTGGCATTATGATGGGTCTATGGTTGAGTTGTGCACCTGATATTTTGTTTGAGCCCCTAACCCCAAGGTCTTAGAAAATGAGCGTGGTCCATTCTTTCTATATAACTATGTAATCAATTATTAATGATAGAAAGTTAATTCTTTTTGCATCATGATGGGTCTATGGTCTAGTTATGCACCTGATATTTTGTTTGAATTCCTGGCCCATAGGGTCTTAGGAAATGGGTGTGGTAAATTTCTCACAATTTTTAAGAAAGTATAAACGATAGAAAGGTATTTTTTGCATCAAGATGGGTCTATGGTGTAGTTGTGCACCTGATATTTTGTTTGAGCCCCTGACCCCAGGGTCTTAGATATTGGATGTGGTCATTTTCTCCTATTCTCGTAATTATGTGAACGTGTGGTCACCATTTCAATGATAGAAAGTTCCTGATATTTGTTTGAGCCCCCTGAATCTGATATTCATTTGAGATTCAGACCCCCAGGGTCTTGGTAAACGGGTGTGGTCATTTTCTCCTTTACAACTTTGCAATCTTGTGAACACCAATTCTCAGAATGCAGAATTGATAGAGAATAAATTCTTCTTGCATAATACATATGTTATGGGTATGTGCTTTTTTTATGCACTCGATAATTCGTATCAGCCACCGACCTCTTGGGAAATGGGTGTGATCATTTTCTACTACACAACTCTATGTAATCTTGTGAACACCAATTCTCAGAAAGTATGATTGATAATGAGTTTTTTTTGCATTATATTCAGACTTATGTCTTGTTATGCTTGCGAATCTGATATATTTTTGTGTCCCTCACCGTTGGGTCATAGAAAATGGTTGTGTCACTCAGATATATTTAATTAAGTATACAACCAGGAGAGCTTCAGTCTCGTCAGAGACTTCTAGTTTTAAGACTAGAACTGGGATCGTTCAACACCTCATACCTCTCACCTACAACGTCCTTCCACAATTTCTGTTCACCTTATATATATATGCTTATTTGTTGTTTTATACAAAGATTTATATATCATATTCAGCTAGCCCGGCGATTATGTAGAAATATGCACCCTCTCAATTCAGATAGGCAATATACCCCACCCTCTTTGATTTTGCTGAACCGAGATCAAGACAAAGTTGCTTTCTTGTCTTATTTAGATACAATAATACTACTATGCTAAAGTTTCTGAAAGTAAGCTTACCACTGCCTGCCTCTTGAATCTGTGTCTAAAGACAAAACCACCACCGCATCCTCCGCCAAATTGACAAGAGATGTGACCACCCAATGAAGTCCTGTCGTGATTCCACGTCTTTTCCACTGACACCGTACCGGAGCATCTACCTCTCCCGGCACAGTCCACTGATCCCGATACGGTACCGGGCTTGGAGGGAGATGGCGTCCGATGGCGGCGGCGCCTCCCCCACCACCCACCGGTCACCGCTGTCACCAACATGCACATCAAAAGCATCAGCTTCACGTTCATTTTCCTGTTTTTAAATTTATAAAAAAATAGAATGCGCTTGTAGCCAAGATTTCGATTATTTAGTGGTGGATTTAGAGGGGACCAGGACCCCCTCCCTTTTTCGTCCAAAGTTATTGATTCAGAATACTTTTTATGCTTAATCTCTTTACTTTTTGACTATTTTTTGGCTCGTTTCGCTCGCCGCACTTGATTTTCATAAGATGTTTATTTTTCCGTCCTCGCTCTGCCTTCATCTTTCTTTGTCAGATTCATAGATCATAAACATAATACAAATTCAAATCAAGACTTGAATAATTACTATATGCTTCATTTTCATGGGCCGATCTGGCCAGGTCAGAAGACAGGTGGATAGTGGGGTTGAAATGCTCTAACCCTCCCCATTTTGGTCAAACAAAAATAGAGCATGACAATTGAGAGAGAGAAAGAGAGAGAGATTGTATTATAAGACAAAAAGTAACCATATATTCCCAAAATTTTCCGCCTTGCTCCGCTCGAAGTTGTTACGTATATCATTTTGAATGAATGGATTTTAAACAGAAGAAGAACATATCTCTTAAATTTTCCGGTTCGCTACGCTCGAATCCCCCCTTTCTTAACAAAAGCCTTAAGATTCGCGTTTGCGTTTGCGTCTTCGCCTTCATTTTTTTCTTTCTTTCATTCTTTTTTGAATGTTATATGATTAACATTAAAATACTTAAATGATTTTTAATATTTGAAAATTAATGTTGATGGCAACTTGAAGTTCACAAGTCTGAGATTCAAAATCATTTTAGACGTCTGAATCATTTTTAAAGTATCATATTCACCAGTCCTGTTCCCAGTTTCACAAAAGTCTTAACGTAACTTTCGTCATTTAATAAAACTAGACAATGACCCGCGCAAGCGTTGAGTTCAGATCCTGACGTTAATCTCAACAGCACTCACAATAGAGTACCATGATGAGCATATAGACTGACCCCTAGTATGTTAGTATTTAAATACGCCATGTATTGCTCTAGTATGCAATCTTCTGTTCAGATTTATATTGTTTGGCACTGATATTTTAAATAAACTCTCTATATGCAGTGGCGGATTTAGGGGGTGCGAAGGGGGCGCCCCCGGCACTGACCCCACATTTTCTCAAAACGGGTATCTTTTTGCCCATTTTCAGTAAAAATCGGCAAATTCCGCCCCTTGACCCCTCGACAAAGGGGGCGCTCGATCCGTCACTGATATGAATTTGAAATAATATAATTTTCATTGTCACCGGTAAGAGAATGACCGTAATCAATTACGGCCATCTTAATATTTTAGTATAATAAACGACTAAGCAAAAATCTATTGATATTTTCATATATTTTTGAATCATAAAGTGGTTCAAAAAGGTTTCCAAAGTGAATTTCAGGAACATTGAAGTCAACGAAGTTGACTTAAAAGTTGAGTCTACTTTTAAAAGTTGAGAAGTGACTTAAAAGTTAAGTCAACTTTGAAGTCAACGAAGTTACTTTCCGAAGGGAAAGTAGTCACAAAAGCTTTCCTTCGTTAGCATATTATAAGAACGTAAGGGTCATAACCTTTAAACACATTACTTGTATACAAAAGTGTAAAAAAGAAAAATATGTAAGAAAGTGTCCACATCGATCCAACAGAAAACGTCATTGGAAAAAATAGCTTGGGAAAATGCATAGCGTATTTAATTTTAAAGAAATATACATTTCATACTATTAGTGCTGTTGGGAGTCTAACCAGACCGTTCTAGTTCAAAAGACGGACAAGAAATCATCTCTGAGAAAGTTTTCCCACGACGGGATTCGAACCCAGACTCTTCAGATTGGAAAAGTCGGGCTGGGTGTCCGGCGCTCTACCAACTGACCTATGAAACCCCTTTCTCGAATATTCTCTAGTTCATGGTTAGTGCCCGATCCCGGTTTGAATTTTAGAATTTCAAAGCCTTAATCAATTATTACACAATAATTAGAAATAATTCCTTCTAAACAATTATCAAATTCACATTGTCATATCATATGCTATACCTTGATATCAAACAATTTATCTCTGATCTCTTCGTTTCGACGGAGAATCGGCTAATTCGTTCCTTTAGTAGTATAGATGTTAAGAAGATTTTCCATTTAGATTGTACTGTATTTTCTAATATCATTTCTACATACTTCATCTAAATTCAGAAACAAAATACCGATATTTTGTATTTAAAAGAAGAACTACAAGATCGAAGTTACAAAAATTCCCGAAATTGTTCAGAAGTATTTTTGTGAAATTGACTGCAGATTCTTTCAGCTGTTGACAAAATCATAAAATTTTCAAAGTGGAGTTGGGATTATCACATTAATTGAATAGGGACTGCAGGTCGGATCTAGAGGGCTGGGTAAGAACTTCCCTTTGTATATTATGCTAATTTTCCCGTTTTCACATAAAACCTGACGGCTAGGACCCCTCCTGGAAAAAAATTAGATCCGTGATTTACCTTAAATATAGATATAAATCAAATCAGATAATAAATAAATAAATAGATAAATAAATAGATAAATAAATAAAGAAAGAAAGAAAGAAAGAAAGAAAGAAAGAAAGAAAGAAAGAAAGAAAGAAAGAAAGAAAGAAAGAAAGAAAGAAAGAAAGAAAGAAAGAAAGAAAGAAAGAAATATGAAAAATGGATCAAAATGAATATATGAAAGTTAATGTAGATCAACTACATACTAGTATATTTAGGCACGGTCCACTTGACATTCGGGGAAAGGGGGGGGGGGGGGTCGATAAAAAAAATTGCTTTGAATTTTGATGAAAAAATTAGTTTGCTTATGGTGTGTCAGAAAAAAAAATCTTCCTCCTACAAATAATCTGAATTTGAATAATTACTATAAAATTTCGCTAAAAATTCCTGAAAATTTTCAGGCTTTTAGAGTTTTGAGTAAAATAATTTCTATTGATAAAACACAAACATTCTTGATATATTTCACATCACTTGTCAGAAAAAAAAAATCTTGCTCCAACTTTGCAAGAAAAAAATAATTTTGCTCTGGTCCGGTGCGAAAAAAATAATCTTACTCTGACAAAAAAAACCTAAGCCCCCACCCAGAATATCAAATGGACCTTGCCTTAAATCGTCTATTGGAACGGAATTAAACAAAACTTACAAATTAATATCCTCTGAACAATATTTTGTCAAAGAGTTCCTGAATTGACGATTTCACAATTTTCATGCTACTTAAATACAGAATCGAAGAGGAAGTTTAAGTAAGTAACATTTAAGTAGGGGAATGACCGAGGAAAAGGCACCATGAATAAATTACATAAAAAGATATTCAGTTTTAAATCAATCACCTTTATGAACTGATTTCACTTGCATATTTATACGTAGTTATGGCTAAAAGATATTATAATGCCGCTTTGCGGATGTGCTTACTTTAGCAAAACATTTGATTTGTCTGAACCCGGAGATTAGGGGAAATTTTATATTACCCATTGGTTTTGTCGCGTAGTTCTGTCGAAATATTCCGCTGGGTACAAAGTGCAGTAAAAAGGAAGGGGGGGATTAAACTCTACCCCTTTCAAGGAATTTATAAGATTTGTATCAAAATTGTGCACAAACATATCATGCGCCCATCTATCCCGATCCTGATATGCAGAAAAAATGCTGTACTGTTCATTTTCCTATTTGTAGCTTAAATAAACAGTTTTAACAGATCAAAACTGAGAGAATCGGAAAAGTGTAGACAGACGTTATTATTTTTTATGCTTAATAAAAGGAGCACAACAACTCAAATCTAAAATCACATCTAAAATCATGAGTTCTACCCGCACACGGTACTGGTGGAGGACAAGTGGCCACCTATTTTTCAGGGTTTTTTGGCTCATAAAAGTTGTAATTAATAAAATATTTGATTGAAACTTGGATGGGCAATTGTGTACCCTTATCACAATGGGTTATACACGATTTTCTCTAAAAAATTGATTATTTTGTCTAAATAGTGTCTTAAAGAGTAACAGAAATTTGACACTTTTTTGCAAGACTGCAGTACCATTTACCGCTTATTTGGCTCCTATTTCTGTAAACTGAAATATTTTGTTCCAGTGCTTTCACAGTAATGAAAGTAATCTTTACTTGATAGTATGGTGTCCTTTTTATGAAAAAATACCGAAAGCAAACGACCACATTGATAGACTGAATACACCTACCCTTTCCCAAACCCCAGAATTCATGTCAACATCCTCTTATTGTTATACAAACAAATCACATACATTGTCACCCATTTAGAATACACTATTTCTGTTCATGTTGCTGTTAGAAAATGCACAGCTTCGAGTCCATTGTTGTATAAGTCTGAAGATGGACCTTATAGAAATCATTAGTAACAAACATGACCAAAATATTTGCATTCTTTGGAATTTTTATTCTTTTTATATAAAAATGACAATTTTTGGGAAAAAAATGTGCTGATGAAAAAAAATCTATATTTACATTTTCGTTATCACGAATTCATAACTTTGAAATGTGTGAAGTCCTTAATTATGGATCTTTGAAGTTCAGAATGGAAAAATTGTGATGAACTTATCTGGTCCTGGGCGGCCATTGGTCCTGAGCGGCCACTTGTCCTCGACCAGTATCCATCTGAGAATACAAAAAGCTGAAGCTCTGTATGTACTACTTTCCTTATAAAGAGGTTTTTTATGATACGTTAAAAGAGAAATATTCTCTCTACCTTTGCCTTTGGTAACTTGCGAAAATAATTTTAAGAAATGTACGTGAAACTACTGACTGAGCTTTGGCGCCAGTCGATGACGTTAAGATGACGTCACTTCCGTCGAGAGATGTGACGTTGAATACAAAGATGGACGACAAAGCTAAACTTCAACGAAGGACCAGTTTCTATTGTTTCTCTACCCCGTATAATGCAGATTCGGTATAGTCATGTAGGGTTGATGAAGAAAGGCAGTTTGCGAGCTGTGTTACAATGCCTTTATCAAAGACAAAGGTTGCTCCCGAAAAGGAAAATACGAGCAAACCGAAAGATGAGAATAAGAAAACTTCGGAGGAAACCAAAACCGACAAGAATGATGCTAAGAAAAAAGAGGACACAAAGAAAGCACCGACTTTGGCGGACAAAAAGATGGGAGGAAAATGGAAGACAGCAATTGATGAGGTGAGTTTACGAATATGTGATCTTGCATGTCAGACACTATTTTGGTCTTAATACTGCGGCGACATCACGCTAAGATTAATATTGAATCGCCTTACATGAAAAGAGTTTTGCCTATATAAAATTTGATTGTATGAAACTTATACAAAAAGTTGCGAGTGGCGTAATCTATAGAACGGTACCCCATTTTTCTTCAAATCAATTCAAGATGAAATAGACAAATACCTTGTTTATGTCATATTTGCAAGGTCGTGAGCATAGACAGTAGTCGTGTGCACTGTACTGTAGTATGATTTTATGAAGTAAAAAAAAAAGAAGACCACGTCTTTTGTTCTTCAAACCGTATCAGAAAGGTCTTCATGTGGAATCTATTTCAGTGTACATGTATGCCGTGTGGTGCCTCACATGACATATATATTTCTGCAATTTATTTCTCAGATATTTAGATCAAAGTCGATTTGTAAGCTAGCATAAATGTAACAATACAAATAAAACATGAGCCCTGTATTGTATTGAAGAACTGTTTAACCAAATATAATGAAGAGAATCGGATTGTATTCTACGGAAGCCTGCAGGTGACAGGTATGAATTAAAATTTATCTTGCGGCCGCCACATAATTATCTGGCGGCCGCCACTTAATTTCTCTGGCGGCCGCCACTTATTTATCTTGCGGTCACCACTTAATTTATCTGGCGGGCCGCCGGATAAATTATAATTCATACCTGTCACCTACGGGCTTCCGTAGTATTCCTTAAATTTTATAAATAAAAAAAATGTATTGCCAACTAGGCACACCGAAAAAATGGGCAATTTTTCTCTTGTTAAAGCTTAAACAAGTTATCTTTTGTAATTCCATCTAGATAATGGGATTCAAAATGCTTCATAGACTTTTTTAATCGTATAAAAAATCCAATGATGTATGTAGCCTGTAGAAGACTTATTGAAGTTATTCCAATGTCATCTTCATTCTTGAACACAAAGTAAATCTTCATATATTCTACTCTCTATATTCCAGGCTCGCAAAGAATCAAGATTTGCAAGGCTAGTAAGTATTATTGAATCAGTCATCATATGAAAGGTCATTGCATATATATAAGACTTGACGCAAGTTTACGAAAGCGCGTGCTAGCTGCATTTAACGCCGTAGTTTTATGTCATTTGAACGCCGTAGTTTTATGTCATTTGACATAAAAACAAGAAATTTGTCAGTTTTGAAATGGTGATGTTTTAAATACTAGTAGGTAGCAACGTTATTTTTAGTGTGTCCCGCGTTACCAAATAGCGTTGTACAAAAAGGAAGAACTGGAAGTATCTTGTTATATTTGGTTTGATTTATAAAACTGGACAGTAGATGAAGCGTCATAGATTTAGCATGACCTCATACATGTTTCAAATCAAAAGCAGACGATTAGAAGAAAAAAAAAAACAGCGACAAGCAAACGATAAGGCAAGATTATGTCCAGTCGAGAAAGTCATTTGTCCAGCATTAAACAAGAAGTAACTAATGACTAATTACGGGAATGTAAATATAACCATTATGGAACCGACAAATTGTACATATTTGAAATAATTGATGTAAAGTGTGAAATTTCGGATTTTTTGCATTGTATAGAAACCGTGACTGATTTGCCGTGTCCAGTGAAATGTCCCAAACACGAAAACATTAATTTTGTTAGCAATATAAGTGATTTTGGAGAAGGAAATATTTAATTTTGTTAATTAATAGCCATTCTCTGTAAGGACCAAAATCGTTCGGCACGGCATGTCATGGATTTTGATGATTTTCGGTATAATGGGTACATATTGAGTACTGACCATGAAAATAACACTTTTCATCCAATGTGACCTCTGGTTGCCATGGTAACGAGGTCATTCTATTTATAGCACTTTTGGGACCATGAAATAAGCCAGCTCCAGAGACTTCGTTGCCATGGATACCACTGTAACAGCTTGTTCATCTTTATATAATCTATTCTTCCTTACTTCCATTCTTACTTGGTACACTTAGTTATGTGATATTTATTACAGGAAGCTTATTGTATTAAGCCAAACTAAGTCAAAATGAAGCGAAAAATAGAGGTGAAAATAAGGGCCAATTTAGTATGTTTTTGACCATTTTCCTTCTTAAATATCACAAAAGGCACCAATAGGAGACTAGTGATTTTCATCAATGGAAATGTATGTTTATTGACAAATAAAATGAACGAAAAATTGGAGTGGGTATTTCAGAGTTTTACCTAAATTCTGTCGTCAAAGACCGTTGCCATGGCAACATTAGACCTTTTTGCTTGTTTCATATTATCTTTGAAATTGATTTTATTCCTCTTTAGAGTTACATAAGATTGTCAAAATGTATGCATGTATATATATATGACTTGTATCTTTTACATAAGAACAATTAAAATGTTCAAGGTCATTGGCTTGATGTTCAAGGTCATTTATACTTAAAGACTCAAATTTTGCATAAAATATAGATTTTGAATTTTTTTGTTACCGATTTTAGTGATTTTTTTATTTAAATATTTTCATAGGTCATATATATTATGAAAGCACATGAATATAAGAAAGACAAATCTTAGAATTTATTGAATTGTAGCTATTCAAAAGGAAAATATTTTTCCGTCAAAAAACAAGAAAAATACAGATTTCGTCCCTTTTTTATCAACATACTCACCAAGAATTTAGGTATTCGAAGATGTGAAGAAACGTAATCAATAGTTCTAAGAAATAAGTGATACATTTATCATTTTATGGCAAATAACTGTTAAGTTCAATATTTCAAGGTATCTAAAATATTGACACCTTTATTTTATGAAAAATCAGGATTTTTCGTCAAATCTAGTCACTTAAAGTTTAATGACCTTGAAAATTCAGTGGATGACCTTGAAATATTTTCAAGGTCATTTTTATATCAAAACGCCTTTGATAGATGTATACATGAACTTCTGTTCCAATATCATGCGTAGATAGTTTGATAGAGGTTGTGTTTAAATTCATCGTATTGAAACCTTTCAGCCGATTGTTGCCATAGCAACTAACTTTGATGCTGCTTTGCATATAAAAGGACAAATTAGCCCAATTAATTTTTTATATCCATGTAGAGTTCAAAGATGATACTAATTGGATAACTACAATTTGGACTTCAAAAATTGGTGCTTTTATGAAATTTTCAACCTTGTAAAACAGTAAAAACATGCAAAAAAGGGTCTTTGAGTGCCCAAAACAAAGCCTTTTGATACCCTGTTTCGGCCCAATTTTTCATCTTGTATACATAAGGCATCCGAGATGAATGTAAAAAACTTTACAAATATGCATAATAATAAGGATTAAAAGAAAATAATCAAAGCAATTTAAGATTTAAAATGTACCTGTTTCCATGGTAACGAAGCCTACAAAATTGCCTTGTCCTATAGATTTTCCCGATTTTTTAAACTTCAGACACGGTTACCATGGCAACGACAACCTTTTTGAAAAAACTGGGGTTGATTTACATACTAGTACTTCATATTGAACTTCCATACCAAAAATCTCAAAAATCCATGACATGCCGTGCCAAAATGTTTTGAAATTCTTTGGTTCTTACAGAGAATTGCTGTTAATATACTATAATTTTCAAACAAAAAAAAACTGTACATGTCTTTAGCTCTAAAATTATAACAGATTTTCATGAATTATAAAAAGCGGATGTGAACATATGAGAATTATCGGTTTGTTCCCATTTTGCCTTAACTGTGAATTTCAGGTAAATTATATGTAAAAAAAGTACTAAGGCGAAATGGGAATTTTAGTAAGGCGAAATGGGAACCAGGGTGGTGCAATTATATTGTAATTAAATCTTAATGGGCATCAATTTAGTAATTTACTCAACACGTTTCTTACTTTTAAAACTGTAAATCGTCTTTTAATGTGAAATTTTTCGTATCTTTCCGCAAAAAGTGGATTCTTTTTCACATTTCTTCTTCAATTTTGGGTTGATAAATTAACAATCAATTTGCATATTTAACAATCCCCCCTTTCCCCAATATATTCATATGAAAATTAAAGAATAAGAACCAGCAAAGGGATGAAAGTAATCAAGAAGATTCGATCCAGCATGCACGGATCCAGAGGGGGGGACCGGGGACTGGACCCCCCCCCCCCCTGAGATTTTCGGAGGTTGGGTCCAGCTTTGGCCCATTTCTAATTGAAATGGGTCTAAATGCACGAAAGGGCTTTGAAAGCTAAAATTTCGGCTCGCTTTGCTCGCCATTTACAAATACAAAACTATTTTTTCTGCAAAAATCCTTGATTATTTACAATTGTTCATACTAAAGAATTTTATATAATTGCCTTGGGTCTCAGTAACTCATATTTTCAACAGTCCCTTACATCATAGGATGTAACCTCCTTCATCTTTTTCGAGGCTTTGTCATTGTAAGATGTCTGATTATTTGGGAAAATGACACATCTCTTATCTATTTATTCTCATGAAATATAGACAAAATGTGAACTGATGAAAAAAATTGCGGCTCGCTCCGCTCGCAGATATAAGGAGTAAAATATTCAATGTTATAAATAATTATCTCGATCGAATCAAGACAAATTAATATTTCATATCTAAATAAATTTCAGGCTCGCTTCGCTCGCCAATTCTTCATAAAATAAACGTGAAAGGAAAGATAACAATATAAAAAAAATTTGGACCCCCTCTGACCAAAAATGCTGGATCCGCGCATGTCCAGAGTCCTTTTCTAGCGTAATTTTGTGTGATTTTATGGTTTGACGTGAGCAACGTAACTGAGTATGATGGGGATTTTTTATTCAAAACACGTAGGTGGGGGATATCTCTGAATTTCGACCCAATTTTGACAATCGAGTTCCCTTGCAATATTACTGCATAAAAGTTTTATTATAATTCCCCTTCTGAGAGAGCCAGATACTGCAGTTTCCACTCTAACCATCTATGTACCAGTCCGTCTGTCTCACAGGGATTTATCGCGCTTCCCGGTTGCTTGGTGTACTATATGTTAAGCCCCGTTTACACTATCAAAGTTTTCTTGTACAAGAAAACTTGGTCAAAGTTTTTGACGCGAACTTTGATAGTGTAAACGATCCAAGAAAACTTTGATCAAAGTCCGTCAAAGAACTTTGATGGACTTTGACGGAATAGAACTCCATCCTATTTTTCTTGAAACTTTGACGGACTTTGACGGGAATCGACCAATCAGAATAGAGATTCAAGATTATTTCAGACTTATTTAAAGTATCAAAGAAAGAAATATATGTAATTTAGGACATTAAAAGTAAAGAATATAGCGACAAAGACAGAAGTCGTGATGCAGTGAATTCCATCTACGTTTTTTTGTTTTAAAAATCATTGAACTCGTGCTTAAAAGTTCCATATAGACCAATGAACAACTACAAACATAAACTAATATGAATCAAGGCAAAGCCTTTTTGTGCGAGCGGAGAGAAAATAAATATGATTTTAGACTATGACGGTTTATCCTATCTTACAAAACTTTCTGTTTGGTGACTGCCAAAAAAAAAAGGCAGTATAAGGCGAGTGGAAACACAGAGGCATTTGTAAAATTGGTCTAGACCAGCAGATGAACATTTTAAGGGGGGGGGGGGCTTAAAATATGGTTCTATGTACGTTCCTGTTTTGGCCTTGACCGGCAAATATTAGATTAGGTTGAAGAGGGGGGGGGGATTCCAGTCAAATTTACTGAAAAATACGAGCAAACACAAAAGTCGTATGATTTTGAAACTTTATATCAACGATCTAGTTAAAGAGCTCAGCTAGAACTGGTCAGACCAAGGATTTATAAACAGTCCTGGTTATATTTCCTACATGTGATTTTTTTTTATTTCAAGTCATTTTAATTTTGTTATAAAACGGTTAAATGAAAATAAATAACTCATTGCATATCGCCCAAAAGAAAATAATCCATCTCGCCGATGTCAGATACAATCGTCCAAAGCCTGTTTCATAACATTTCAATTAAGAAAACCACTTTAATATCGGACATCAAAATTATATAATTTTGGAGAAATGTTCGGATGCCTCCAAATATCATCGTAAAATCCGAGAAGTGTTCTGGATTGAGAAACTTAATAACGTGAAGCCATCCGGATTGAACACACAAAATCGCCCATGGGAATACTTTTGCCGGTTTATTGACCTTTTTAGAAGTGTTTACGACAAGCAAAATACGTCCATTAAAGGAAAATCTTACAACGTCAAAGTGACATTAAGAATTTGGCGCGATGACGTCAATGACGTCATAGAAGCACAGTAAACAAAATACTCAAACGAAGATGTCGGCTTTCCTAAAAAGATTCCGCGGTTACGCCGAGTCGTCGATGCTTTTTCGTAATCTGCTTTACGAAAAATTATGTCAATAAATTTAACTTGTAAACAAAAATTGAGTATAACATATACGTATACTCGGAGTCGAGAAAAAAATTAAATGGCAATATTCAGCATCTCCGCAGTAACTCTGTCTGCGAGGGGACGAAAGTTTTTGAAAGCATAGTAGTACATTCTCATTCTTTGATTCAGCATATTTTCTCACTAAGGTAAGTGTATACGCGTTACCATAAGGGCGAGCTTCGCTCGCAAAGGCCCTTCGGGCCTTTGCAGCGAGCTCCGCTCGCTATTAATTTTCATGAAAATTTTTCACAGTATTTACAGGAACCATATCTGTTTTGGTGCATATTTACCACGTTTTCTTGTACAAGTCGTTCAAAGAACTTTGATAGTGTAAACAGACAACTTTGTCCAAGAAAACTTTGACCAAGTTTTCTTTGACGGACTTTGACCAAGAAAACTTTGATAGTGTAAACGCGGCTTTACCCATAATACATCAAGCAACCGGGAAGCGTGATAAATTGTGGTGTGTGAGTACAACTTTTTGTCCTTTATGAAACGAAAAGAATACGGAATGAAACTGAAAGAATAAGAAATGAAATGAAGAGATATTGGAAAAAAAAAACATTCATCAAAATGTTGGAAAATGAAAAAAAATGTTGATATCGGCCATCCTTATATGGAAAGCTAATACTTGGTATTAATGATAGATTCAAATTCAGTGTTTATTTAACTAAATATCGTTAATTGAAGTGTTTTTACAAGTTCCCATTTCGCCTTAACGGCAGTCACGAAAATCCACTGAGGCGAAATGGGAATATTTTTTCTACCTAAAATTCTCAGTTAAGGCGAAATGGGAACACACCGAATTATCGCGTGTCCAGTGAACATGGTGAAATTACCCGTATGCAAAAATGACGTCTTCGGCGTATTTCGGCATCATGCCTAAACGTCATTTGAAGAAAAACTTTAATGTCAGTTTTTATAAATATTCACCCATAGTTTGAAACTGCGTTTTTTTTTTAAATGAGTGTTTCTTAATCTTAACATTAGCGCTACGTTTACTACAGCATTTATGCAATTAGATGTGCAACGTTAATGTGCACCACTATCGTGCGTCAAGTCATAAACAAAGATAATGAAGAAAAAATGTATCCTTCTCATGGTTCAGAGACTTGATTTTTTTCTAAAACACCAGGCAATTCAGATTTCATTTGTAATCTAAAGTTGTAAATGTCATAAAAATCTAATAAAAGGAGAAAATGAGGGGTTTATTGCAAATTTTCTTTTCCTTTATTTAGTCCCCTACCGGCAAAGCCGAAGGGGACTCTTAGTTTTTCATGAATGCTTTGCAGTGATATCTGCATTTCAATAACGGGGAAAGGCAGGGACCGGCGACTCATTTTTTTCATTCATAGATGGTATTGCATACATTTCTGTATCTATTCCTTTATATGAGTCCAGTTCTGAATACTGAAATGCCACTATCGTTTGGCGTCCAAATAATAAATGAAATAGAAAGTGAACAAATATGGTATCTCACTCAGATGAGTACTATCATTGTTTGGACTCATTTCTATGTGCTTTCTCCTCTCTATGTAATTAATTCTATGTACTGTTTTCTTTCATTTCAGAGACGGGCGTCGGTAAGTAAATGACTCAATCATTTTCATCATGCTCATTCACGCACAAGTTCAAGAGGTAATGAGACGATATGTGTATCGCTTTTTAACTTAGAAAAAAAATTCTTTTTCGTTATAGAAATAATTGACAATAAAAAAACTAGCAAAGAGGAGGGAATAAAAATAGCAACAATGTGACGCGATAATGAAGAGAAAGAGTAACAAGATAAGAAACTACAATTAGACAACAACAAAAACCAACCAACGACAACAAACATGGCTTTGATGACAAAACTACAAGATAACAAAACATCAAAGTGATGATAAAACAGTAACAATATGACAAATAACAACAACGAAACAAAACAGCAACATGATTATAAAATAGTAACAATATGACAAAACTACAAAAGATACCAACAGCAACATGATGATAAAACAGTAACAATATGACAAAATACACAAGATGCCAAAACAGCAACTGTTGAACGTGATGAGAAACAGAAATAATATGAAAAGTAAAACAGCAACATACTAGTAAAGCAGTAACAAAATGACAAATAGCAAAAAGATAACAAAACGCCATCATGATGATAAAACAGTAACAATATGATAAATAACAATAAGATAACAAAACAGCAACATGATTGTAAAACAGTCACAATATGACAAATAACAACAAAACAGCAATATGATGATAAAACAGTAACAATATGACAAGTAAAAATAAGATAACAAAACAGCAACATGATTGTTAAACAGTCACAATATGACAAATAACAAGATGACAAACAGCAACATGATGATAAAATAGTTACACTATATGACAAATCACAGTAAGCTACATGATGATGAAACAGAAACAATATGACAAGTGACAACGAGATAACAAACACCAACATGCTGGTAAAACAGTCAATATGACAAATGACAAGATAAAAAACAATATGACAAATACAAGATAACAAACAGAAACATGATGATCAAACAGTAACAATATGAAAATAACAACAAGATAACAAAAAGCAACATGCTGGTAAAAGTAAAAACAGTCACAATATGACAAATAACAGTAAGACAGAAAACAAAACAGCAACATGATGATAAACTAGTAACGATATGACGAATAGCTACAAGATAAAAGAACAGCAACAGTATTCGTATGACAATTGACAACAAGATATAACAAACAGCAACGGGATGATAAAATAATTACAAATACCATATATGACAAATAACAACAAGATAAGAAAACAACAACATGATGATAATACAGCAACTATGAGAAAATAAAAACAAGATCACAAACAGTTTGAAACAGCAACATAATGATAAACACAGTAACAATATGATAAATAACAAGATAACAAACAGCAACATGATGATAAAGCAATAACAATATGAAAATGACAATGAGATAACAAGACAGCAACGTGTTGGTAAAACAGTAACAATATGAATAAAGACAAGATAGCAAAACAGCAACATGATGATATAATAGTAAAAATATGACAAATAACAAGAAAACAAAACAGAAACATAATGATGAAACAGTGACAATATGACAAATACCGTAACAAGATAACAAACTGCAGCATGGTGATATAACAGTAACAATATGACAAATAATAAAAGATACCAAAACAGTAACATGATGATATAATAGTAACAATATGACAAATAGCAAGATAACAAACAGTAATTTGATGATACTATAGTAACAATATGACAAATTACAACAAGATATCAAAACAGTAACACGCTGGTAAATAGTAACAATATGACAAATAACAAGATAACAAGCAGCAACATGATGATAAGATAGTTACAATGTATGACAAATAACTAGATGACAAAACAGTAACATGCTGGTAAATAGTAACGGTATGACAAATAACTAGATGACAAAACAGTAACTGTAACATACTGGTAAATAGTAACAATATGACAAATAACAAGATAACTAAACAGTAACATGATGGTAAATAGTAACAATATGACAAATAACAAGATAACAAGCAGCATTATGATGATAAGATAGTTACAATGTATGACAAATAACTAGATGACAAAACAGTAACATACTGGTAAATAGTAACAGTATGACAAATAACAAGATAATAAAACAGTAACATGCTAGTAAATAGTAACAATATGACAAATAACAAGATAACTAAACAGTAACATGCCGGTAAATAGTAACAATATGACAAATAACAAGATAACTAAAAAGTAACATGCTGGTAAATAGTAACAATATGAAAAATAGCAAGATAACAAAAACAGCATTATGATGATAAAATAGTTACAAAATAGTTACAATGTATGAAAAATAACACCAAGATAACAAAACATCACGTGATGATAAAACAATGACAAATAACAAGATAACAAAAAAGCTACATGATGATAAAACAGTGACAGTATGACAGAATACAAAACAGTAACATGATGATAAACTAGAAACGATATGACGAATAGCTACAAGATAACAGAACAGCAACATGATGATAAAACGGTGGAAATATGACAACAAAATAACAAAACAGCGACATGAGGATAAAACAGCAATATGACAAATGACAACAAGATAACAAAATAGCAACAAGAAGAAAAATACAGGAACAACAATATCAATGACAAAACATGATGACAAAACATAAATTAAATTGAGAAATGATAACAAGACATGACGACTTTAATGGAGAACTGCAGCAAGTTGAAGTGACTTTATGACAAATACAACATGTCGAAAAACAGTTACATATCAAAACATCAAAAAGAGGATATTGATGAATAACAACAGAAAGATGAATTATCTGACAAACAACAGCAATAAATGAAAACATCAAGATAACATTATGCAACAAAATTACAAAATAGATTAAAAAAAACCCTGACATCTACATCATATCTCAGCTATTTTGCTACGTCTTTCGGTATATTTCGGATATAATTTTCACAGATTTTGGCCATATCACATTGTTTAGATTGAGGATCGCTGACGAGGGTTAAATACTCGAAACGTGCATGTCTGGTCCATGCTGTAAATTTGTCTGCTCTAAAATGATGCTAATGAATTTGAAGACATTAAACATCTATAAATAACAGAATGCGAAGCAAGATGACTGTAATGAAATTCTCTCTTACTCATGAACTGTGTGATGCGTATGGTGAAATGGTGATAGCACAATTTACCTTTTTTGCAAAGATGGGATACAATTCCAACGCTGCAGAAAAATCCCCTGCCAGCAAAAAATTAACAAGAATTGTAAACGCACAACAACAAGCTAAGAAGGTCAGTGCGCATTGCCATACAAGGGACATTAGAAATACTGTAGATACTATTACTACTTATGTCACTCGAAGTCCGAAAAAAAATACATGTAATGATAAAAAGAAAACGGGAGATAATTTCTTGCATTCTCAAAATGTGCATTACTTTCACATTTTTTTCTTCCTAAATGGACTGATATTTTTCCTAAAAGGGTGACTTTTGGTTACTTTTCAAAAATTTTAAAGTAGAAAAGAAAATTAGCGATTGAAGAATGTTTTTATTCATCCACTACATGGAGAAAACGGTTTCCTTCTTTTTTAGTTCCGAAAAGCAAGTTTAAAGGAGCCAGATCCGTTTTTGGAGAGATTCACTGTGGTTAGTAGGGCACATACAATAGAAGAGGTCAACTGGTATTTCAAAGATTTATTCACAAGAAAGTAAGAATCTTATTTTCAAAATGTTTGTTTTGAATGTGTAATAGAAGATTTTCATATTACCGCATTTGACTTGTATTTTACACATCCTAAGACCTGACATGACAACATTTGACCTAACTTTTAACTGTGACTGTAGAAATAACATCAAAAGTAGTGATGTCGGGTCTTGGAGCGTCTTAAATGCATGTCTAACGGTAATAAGGTGTATTGGCTTCTAACACTCAAGTTTTTTTTTTCTTCTTCTTTTTGAATTGCAAAATTTGATTAATAACAAAATTGACATGTTTCATTTACGATACTTATCATAACGGATTTGATCATCTCTTAGATAGCAACTATGTGTTGCGCGCAGGAGATATACATTCTTCTCGGGAACCTGGTTTACTTTTATCTGAATATATAGTAGATAGGATTCTTTGTTTGCTTGATTTTCGAGGTTTCGGACTTGCTGTTTTATCATAGAACTTCTCGAAATCTCTGATTGATAACTGATTCACAGAATTTCACAAAACCTTACAGGAAGCAAGTACTCAAGGGCCTTCGCCAAATTGACCGCTATCATTCTTTTGGCTAGAACTAAGGTGAGCGATGTGGCCCCTTTGGGCCTCTTGTTATGTTAAGTTATGGTATCTTTGAAGTTAGGTGTTTGATCTTTCTTGTCCTTCTAATGCACTTTTTGTTTGTCCCTTCTGTGTTTTCGCATTTGGATATTTGCAGTGGTCGCTGTAACCGGGTCCTGTTGCAGATCCCCTTCTTCCTCTTACATGTCTTATGTCTCTGTATTTTTTATTTTTCATCGTCAAATATCAAAGCCAAACCATTATGATATCTTATTTTCAATTACCATGTTTTTGTTGTAGGTTTTGGAAGGAGGTTGTCCTTGACCCAGCGGAGGCCGGATATTATTGGTGGTCATTCATTGCATGTGTGTCCGTGATGTACAACTTGATAGTGGTCATCATGAGGGCGTCGTTCTACGACCAACTAAATATACCGGAATTCATGAAGTATTGGTTTATCTTTGATTACATATGTGATGGAGTTTACATCTTTGACATGTTCATCAAAAGCAGAATAGGTTCGTTAACTAGTTAATTTTCTTACCTAGAAGTATTTTGATAAAATCATGATATTTTAAAAGTGCCGTCTGTTTCGTAAACGGTCTACATACAAAATATTTGTCTATGAGACAAAACTTTTCATCAAGTGTAGCAAAAGTGAACACAAGTCACCCTTTGCAAATAAAAAGAAGAATTTTTTCTTCGGAGTCACATGAAAGATACTCAACTCAATGACCTATAATAAAGTTCGTGTGACCATCGGCATCCATTGGATACGATATCTAAACAAAACATATCTAAACTGAAAGTTTGCAAGAGCATATCATCCTATAAAAGCTTTGTTTCTCAAATCAATGTGAATTATTATGAGATATATGTAAGTTTATTTTGATAATAGTGACTACAGCCTTGCCTCATCTATACGACTTGAAACGAATGTAGATACAGCGTAAATCTAAAGTGTGTAGTCTTTATGGTTTAGCTCATTGTGTGTTTTCTTTTATCATCAAAGGTTTTCTGGAGCAAGGATTACTTGTAAGAGACACCAAAAGACTGGCTAAAGTCTACCTCACCTCTTGGAAGTTCATTGCAGACATCATTGCTATAATTCCATTAGATTTTTTATATCTTGCGGTTGGTTTCGAAGCATTGCTGAGACTCAACAAATGCTTAAAAGTATGGCGTGTAGGAGAATTCTTCCAGCTCGCAGAAACTCATACAAATTTTCCTAATTTACTACGCGTCATCAACCTTATCCTGATCATCATTGTCATTATACACTGGAATGGTTGTATATATTTCTCCATCAGCAGAGCTCTAGGTTTTGGTTCAGATGGCTGGGCATACCCCGATACAACCCAAGATACGTTTTCAGACTTTCTGATGATGTATGTGTACAGTTACTACTGGTCGTGTTTGACGTTAACAACAATTGGTGATACTCCTTATCCAGAACATGCATTAGAATTCACATATTGTATTGTTTGCAGTTTAATGGGAGTGCTTATATTTGCTACAATTTTTGGAAATGTCGGATCTCTTATTAACGAGATGGACGCTGCAAGAAACGAGTTTCAACATAAGGTGGACGCTGTAAAACGCTACATGGAAATAAGACAAGTCAGCAGTTCATTGCAGGAACGAGTTGTGAAGTGGTTTGACTACACATGGAACAACAAACAGTCAGTCGATGACAAAGCAGCTCTTGAATTTCTGCCTGAAAAATTAAAAGCAGAGATTGCTATACATGTGCATCTTCAGACTCTACGAAGAGTAGAATTATTCAAAGATTGTGAACCTGGTCTGTTGACTGAGCTAGTATTGAAGCTTAAATTACAAGTTTTCAGTCCAGGGGATTACATCTGTCGAAAAGGGGATATTGGAAAAGAAATGTACATTATAAAGCGCGGAAAGCTACAGGTTGTGTCAGAAGACGGCAAGAAAATATTTGTGACTCTCGGAGCTGGTGCCGTATTTGGCGAGATCAGTATCCTGAATATCCCAGGAAACAAAACCGGAAACAGACGAACAGCAAGTGTTCGGAGCGTTGGATATTCCGATTTGTTTTGTCTCAGTAAATTAGACCTTCTTGATGCCCTCACAGAATATCCGGATGCCAGAAAAATGCTCAACGAAATAGGAAAGCAGAAATTAGTGAAGGATGGTCTCATAGACGAGGAAGCTGCCAGAAGAGAAGAAAGGAAGCAACAGAACCTAGACAAGAAGATAGAACTTATTGCTGATGCGGTAGATGACCTTCACAATGAGGTCAAACGTTTGATCGAAAAGATAAGCAAGAAAAAAGAGGAGAAAGAGAGTAGTATGAAAAAGAAATCAGCTGATAAGGTTGATGTAAGTACAGAGGAACCAAAGAAAGAGGACGTGAAAAAAGAACAACCAAAGGACGAGAAAGACGATACTAAACAGGCCAAATCGACTATAACGGTAAAGGAAGTCGTCCCGAAGAAAGAAGAGGGAATTGTTGATAAAGATGGAAAACAAAAAGAGGGAGAAAAACAAGATACAATAAGCAAAGAGGAAAAGAAGGAGGAAAAGTAGTCATTTGACATTATAACATGTATGCTGATTCTAGTATTTACATTTCCTCACTGTATATTTCCCAGTGTGTATGTTTGTTATATTTTTCGTTTTTTCAACTGATATTACTGTACACGATTTATGATATTACATTGTCAATAATAGTTTTGTTAAGTGATTATGCACTTGTACGATGTGTCATGGGCACTAAAATAATGTATTTCTATGTGTGTATATCAATTTCTACCTCATGAATTTGTGTCTAGATCTACTGCATTTTAATAAGAAACCATAGAAACGCATGACGCTTTGTGCTCAACATTGTCAAGAATAATATCTATGATATTTTATTTATGGTGCATTTTTATCCAGATGATATTCAAGCAATCTTCAAAGTTTTAGCTGATTATATTTTTATTTTTACTTTGTTAATGAATGGTAAAATTAAAGTTCTGTCACTGATATCTTTCGTTTCTCTTAAAATTGCACCAGATGAACATGCTACTCATGAAGTAACTCTACGGACAGTGTTTTGTTTTGGTGCTGCAGTCTGTTCTTTTCCTTTCTTTCACTTTTGGAATGAATTCAGTATGAAGGTTGTATCTCTTGGATCTTACGCGGATCAAACATATACTAGTATAACATATGATGTCTTATCCGAACTTGTGACAAGCATTCTCAACACCAAGGTTCTGTCTCTTTGATATTTTTTACGCACACATTATATCATGGTGTATGTAATTGTATAGATTCTCAACGTGAAGTCATGTCTCTTAGGTATTGATCAATTCATTGTGTTTGTGTCCAGATTTGTGACAAGCATTTTCAGAATGAGGCAGTGTGTCAGAGGTCACAGAGTGAAAGTCTAATCCTAAATCAAAGTAGCTTCCGGTTGCTCCGCCATTGTAGATAGTTTGCCTAATTTTTCTCTGTACAATCTTTGTGATACTGGCCATCTTTTTGTCCATCGCCTGGATAAAACAGCATGGATTTCCTCCAGACACCACCATCTATACGTTTAGAATGTTATTTCGGCATTTTATAGCCATATGTCTAGGTTTTGTCGAATTACGGTGTCTGGTCAGAGGAGATTCTGAACAGTGTCGCATTGATTGTGCAGAGGGGCATTCTGTCTGGTGACGGTGCAACTGGGGGTCCAAATGGACTGCCCAGGGGTTTTGGCCGTTCCCCTGGGATCAGTGGTGGTTTTTACCCCGAGTACTTCGGTTTTTCCTCCATCCAAAACGGCTGGGTTACTGACATTCCACCGGACGGATTAATGTGATGTCTTGGTGAATGTATTACCTTCATGGTCTGTGTTATTTTTCCCCACTTGTATATAATCCCCCCCTTTTTTTTTTTTTTTTTTTTTTTTTTTTTTTTTTTTTTTTTTTGGTGATGGTATTTCCTTTTTTTTTTGGTGATGTCCATCGTCATTTCCACAGGGTTGTGGGACACGGTGGCGGGACCTTAGGTAGTGGTACAGTAATCTAACATTAATCCCTTCTGGGAATGCCAAGGACCCTCCTACCCTATTTCTATAGGGGTTCTCCTTACACAGGAGGGATCTACTAGCATACAGATACAGTAGTGGACCCAAGAGATGTTATATACTAGTAGTGAGTTATTTATTTTCACTGTATCGTCACACATATTTGCATTGACAAAGTCAGTTGCTCACAAATATACCCCTGAATGAGTAGTATCTCGGTCAGTCGAATTGCCAGCAGAAAGAGGGCGTTGTTGTCTGAGCTTGCATTGTAATAGCTACTGCACGATCAGTGGCGGATCCAGCGCCCCCTTTGCCGGGGGGTCAAGGGGCGAATTTTGCCGATTTTGACTGAAAATGGACCAAAATATACCTGTTTTTGGAAAATTTTGGGTCAGTGCCGGGGGGGGCGGGCGCCCCCTCCGCACCCCCCTGAATCCGCCACTGACGATAGGCAGGAAAACGAAGGAATGCTATTATTCAGGAAAGGGGGGGGGTAGGAGCAAAACACCAGAGTAAACTAGCACAAAACGAGACGCAAAGGAACAAGGAACACCAATTACATAACAAACTTACGAGACCTATTGACAATCAGTGCCGATTTAGTGAGGCTATCTGCAACGTTCCTAACAAATGGTGTAGTTGTCCTTGTTACATGCGCACAACTCTCCAAACATTCAACAGTCATTCTCGATTTTATGACTCCATTTGACTTTATAAAATGTTCAAAAATAAAGTCCATCCAGTTAAAAAAATATTTTCTTCTTCAAAAAGTATTATGATCGAAATTTCTAAATTCATTGATTTTTTACACACCACATTTTCCTAAAATTCTAAAAGTACCATTGAAAAGAGGTATCCTACACACGGTAACGGAGGTTAATTCTTCCAGAGCGTGATATTAAATGCTCGGAAAAAAATAAATAAAAGAGGATTTTCTTGCCTCAATATGCATTTTTATACAGTTCATAACCGTATCAAGTGATTTAAGTGAAGCAAGAGTTTACCTTGTCTGATTGAGATCATTTTCAAGACTTACTAAAGGATACAATATTTTCTTCCTTTTATGATAAGAATATAACCTATTGGAATCTTACATATACATAAAGAATACATGTTGAAATGGTTTTAGGCCTTCTTAATAGGAATTAAAGGATTAAAGAAGTAAATATTGATATCGCTTTCAGCAGAAAACAAGAACTATATTTCTTAAACAAGCATAATAGAAAGTCAGCCCAATGGTAACGGCTGTTAAAAAAGACCGAAATAACCTTCAAAATTGTTATGAATACTAATATTCATTGCTGTAAATCACCTATTTTTTGCACAAATGTTAGAAATATTTCAATAGGTATTCATGCATATTCGAATAATTGTGAGTACTTGGAAAATACGACGTATTCGGAGTCAGTCACGGATGTTAATACAAGCAAAAACTTTGATGCTCAATGAAACAATCAAAGTTATGATCAAGAACTCCTTTGTCTAGTACTTTTCTTAAGTAATTTGGATACCCTTTCGAAAATAGGAAGAACGAACATTGTATCTTCGTCTAAACTTTAGATTTCAAAGCATGAATGTAAAACAAGAAAATCCAAAAACATTTTAACATCCGTTACTTCTTTTTTGAAGGCATATGCACTTGATAATCAACAGCTGATAGTAAAAACACGATTTTTAAGTCCACGAAATGTATGGGCATTCAATTGTAACGTTCATTCGCAAAAGAAATGTTATCAAATTACCATTATGGGAATGTTTAAGCTTCATGTGTAGACTTCACATAACTATAGGCCGAATTGACCACTTTTCTTGCATGCTAGGACGATTACTACGCCAGTATTTGTTTGAGACTATTGCTTTATATTTAAATACTTAATTTATCATTAAAATTCGCACCAATAGATATCAGATTCATTTTTAAATGAATATATTGATAGTTTATCACTTATCTCGTATTTCTTAACATCCGTTACTTCTTTTATCTTCAACTAAATTGTCCTAAATATGTAATTAAGTAAACCAATACCAACTTAAAATTAAGAGACTGAATATCTCTACCAGAAACTGAATGAAAATTATAGTTTTACTTGTTTTCTGAGTAACTGGGAAATCTATAATATATATACCTTTCGAGACGAATTTTTGCATCAAAATGGCTCTAGATTATGTGTCTTGCAAAATTGCAGACAAATATGCAGTTATTTTTAATTCTTATTCTCTCGTTTTACAAAGTTAGATAAGTATAGTTCATTTAATCCATCATACCTGTAAATATCAATGTTCTTATACGTAGGATCTGTTGGTCACGCTTGTTAAGTGTAACGGATGTTAAAAATTTCTTCGAAAATCTGTCCACAAGAAAGACATAAATAGTGGAAAGGAAATATAATTTGTATAAATAAGTAGTTCACGACCAAGCCTTCATAAGGATAATACCACGGTTTCTGATTACTGACCAGGGCATGCCCTACATACGGTCACGCTTGTTAAAACCTGAACGTATGACATCAAGAAATACGGAAACAACGCTCTCCCATTCAATTATGAAAGCTTCAATGATGATCTGCATTTAATATCTTTGAAGAATGGTAAAAGTAGACTTGAAAAAGGACGAACAATTCAGTGACATGGTGATGCTTACAAATTTGTGATCATCAGAATGTACGTAACGCCTGTTAATGCCGCTTTAGCGACAACACATTATGAGTATCTGAAAAGATATCCTTGCCAATCTGCATCTTAACGATTGAAAACAACAATCTCTGACATTCATGATTGAAATTAGTAACAATGATGTGATTCAAATCAGTTAAATTTTTTAGATAAAAGGTCTTCTTTTTACGTATATGGGGCTGCGACATGCAGATTTTGCACTATTCGCCAAGTTTGATGCAATAGATCATCCACATATAATGCAAAAGATACAAAGTTTAGGTTATATAATTTCACAATTATATGTATTGTTTCTTAAGAAATGAATCTTATATTTTTTCTGTTGATGCAGGTATCACACGAAAAATTGAACAGAAAACTGCATCAATGCGCGTAGCGCGTTGATGCAAAAGTTTTCTGTTCAATTTTTCGTGTGATACCTGCATCAACAGAAAAAATATAAAATTCATTTCTTATCATTTAATTGTGGAAAACAGACTGTTATCTTGGATCTAAAAACAATCAATCACCACACTATATTTCGTAAGTCGGAAGGTTTCGCAGTGATACGCCTGCCAAAACAAGTTATGGCAGCCGCCATGATTCAAACAGCGAACGATCGTTCCTCTATATCTTTGTAATCAGGACCAGTTTGAGCAAATTCTACATGCAGTGTTAACTTTTGAGTAAGTAGAAAAGAGATGGTACCCTTTAAATCATAAGCAAACATCAACAAATTGTATTTTCAGCAACGAGTTCATTCGTGTTTGAGGGAACCCCCAGTTCTAAAAATAGTGCTATAAATAGACTTCCGTGAAAAGTTGTGTTGATCGATGTATCAACAAAATTTCTCAGCCAATCAGAATCTTCGTTTCTTGAAAATGACATTGGAAATTAAATGATAAAATAATCATAAAGATCACACGAAAGCTTTAGCATATTCCTCTATAACTGCGCGGAAGTATAGCGACAGGGATTTTTCAAAATGGGGTAGTAAAATCGAGAATGACTGTCAAACATTATATACAGTTGCAGATGTCAATGATCTGCTATTAAAATTCGAATATTACGAATCATTTATCATAATAAAATGGACGCAAAAACAGTAATAATTCAACAACGTCGTACATGTTACATCACACATTTTATTGAGAATATGTGTATTCTGGGTAATGAGGATATCCTGTCTTGGAATTGGCCTACATAGGACAGAGATTTGTGTAAACTGTTTTACTTTAAAATAATCTTGCAAGGACGATTTATATTAACGATTAGAATTCGACATAAAACGACGAATTTTATTTGTTATAGAGGAGGGATCTAAAGTGGTTTAATGATCGTGTTGCTATTCCTTCTTTATTTTGATTTGTTTGCACCCAGTCTTACCATATGAAAATGGTATGGACATCCAATGAATGGAACATTTAATCGATCAGATAAAACTTTTTTATTAGGAATTCAACAGAAACCAACATCAAAATGAAAAAAAAAAAGTTATTTGCTGCCTAACTGTAACATGGCATCTATTATATCACCATGCTTTCTCAGTGCTATCACAGCGTCATTCCTTCCGACACCGAGTTGCTTCATCATCAGTTCGATGTCCCTAACATCAAGACCATCTTCATTGGCTGCCTGTTCACCAATCACTTGAAAAACAGCTTTGTTGGAGACATGAGATTGGATGGTTTCTTGGGTCATGAACTTTCCTTTATGAATAATCTTGATCTTGTCCAATGGAATTTTCAAATTGAAACTCAGATTTTTAAGAATTTCTTGTCCAGTCCAGTCATTTTGAATTAGAATCTTATGTTTCTCTTTATTTGCTTTCACCACTATTTCCACATGTGGCTTTGAGACATCAATTACTGGAACATCATTTTGAAATTTTCCATGTTGAAGGTATTTTTTAGATGTTGTCCCTGAACTTTCACATGTGTCTTTATTATTTGTCTTCAAAGAAAGGGCAGCTCTCTTGAAATCAATAATGCCTGATGTCGGTGTTTCTGAGGAACTTTCCCTTCCAACAATGGGTTCCTCTGAAAACAGAATGAAGATTTGTTAAATGTTTGACAAATTTTGTTAAAATGGCATCATTTTTACAAAGTATATCTTTGAATCAAGAGTGATAGACAATGTACAGCATGTATAGAGGAAATCTTTTTAGGTTTTATCAAGCATTTTCAACTTTGGATTACATACTACAAATGTTAAAAAAAGATTCTTTTTATTAATTAAGAAATGAATCTCATATTTTTTCTGTTGATGCAGGTATCACCCAAAAAATTAGACAGAAAACTGCATCAATGCGCATTTTATTATCATCTATTTATGGAAAACAGATTGTTTTCTTGGATCTAAAAACAATCAATCACAGCATTATTACATACACGTACCATTTGTTTTTGTTTGGGAATTATCTGTGCCAAATATGGATCCATCATCAGTTGTAAATTTATCATTTATCAAAGATCTTGTGTATGGTGTTGTTTCTGGGAATTTCTTTCCACAATCTACTTTGTGATCTGGCCAGTCTTTGATTTGACACTGCCTGGAACTGAAATTGACAGACAGAAAACAATGATATCAAAGGATATAGGCAAGACCCTTCCCCTCTCCACCCCACCACCTTTAGACAGTTAGATCAGTGCTTGTAAATATCGTGATACACATGTATTTACTACAGTGAAGATCTATACGGAGTTTACATAGGGATGAATTGGTGAAGGGGTGCCACCATAGCGATACCAGAACTCATCTCAACCTAAAACCAGTGATAAAATCAGAAGTAAAGATTACAAACTCAAGGCCTACATGTTTCGACTGATGGTCAGACTTCTTGAATTAAAGTAAATTTAATTTCCTTACCAATAGAAAACCTTTTTACACCTTGTACATCGTTTCATGACACTAAGGGACAAACTACAAACACGACAACAGCTTGAATCATCATTTTCTCCAGTGTTTTGCATCTTAACAAATCATAGTTACATTACCGGATATCACAAATCTAAACTAACGGTTTAAACCTGTCCTGTACAGTGACATTTCGAAATACTTTTGAAAAGAGAGACTACTCGACCGGACTTGTGAAGCGATTATTTTTTAAAAGCTTTTTTGTTTTCATTTTTTTTTTCATCCTAGCTGGAAATTGTACTGGAATTGTCTAGAAAGTAGATTGTTTCAATAGATTTTATAAATAAGAGGTTTTGAGTAGATCCGAGCATAGTATCAGTTTGGTGCTACTTTCTTTCAAGAACAGATTAACGAACGGCCTACAAGTTAATGAATAACATTTTAAAAACATTATGATATCATCTCGTTGTAGTCAATGTTGAAAGATATATATTCGGTTAGAACCATACAAAAACATCGAATTTGATACATTCACCAGTTTTGACTTTTTCCTTACAGCTAAAGTGACGGTTGTTGTTAGCAAGCAGGATATGCTTACTCTCACCTGTTACCTGATCTCGTCTTCATTTAAGAAATCATTGTTATATTTTTTGGGTTGATCGAGGTATCAACACCAAAAATTGAGGGAAAACTTATGAATCACGATGCAGTTTTCCCTAAATCAACCCAAAACATATTTCAATGATTATACAAGTTTATCATTTCATTTTGTCGCTTTTAAATTTGATTACTGACGACGTTGCGTGTGACGTTGCTAAGCACGACTTCCGGTTTCCGTTGATACAGGTATCAATAAAATTTTTCGGCCAATCAGAATCTTCGTTTCTTACGAATAACAAAGGGAATTAATTGATTTGGGCTTATCTTTGCACCATTTTAGAATATTTCATTTCTTGTTTTTTTCTTCCTTTTTATTGTTCATGGTTTTGTTACCCCATTGATTTTGACTTCTGGATTCATGAAACAAATTCATGATTCATTCATTCAAAATTCATGATTAATTTATTCAAAATCGCAATCATGAAACTTTCTAAAAATGGATTCTAATTTTGGGTTTTGTGTTTTAAAAGTTTTATGCTCTTGTTGAAAATCATGTAATCCCAAGGTGAAATATAAAGTTACCATCTCATTAATATAAATGCAATGAATTTAAAAAAAATAGAATCAGAATCTTTGAATAGGAGATGTTACTTTAACTGTTTTCACTGCAAGGTTATCTTGGTGGAGATCCTTCTTCCTAAGTCTATGTACAAACAGTCTTTGCTCTCAGAAACTTACTGTATGTCCGATATTCTGAGTGTGCTGTTCGCTGTATCAATTTTTAAACGTTCAAAAATTCAAGAAGAACTTTGTGTTGGTCTGAGTCGATTTCGATGCAATATGCTTCTACTTTTATCACTGGTCATGTTAAACATTTATACTTCATCAACTTAACATCAAGAACAAAGTCAAGGAAACCGATCCTCGCTGTCCACCTGACGTTATTTCTGTCTGTAATAGATGTGAGCCGATACCTGTATACCTCAACATGGACCACAGACGTCGGGACTATAAACATGACTTGGTCCCTTTGTAGTGACACCTTTACATGTCCTAATTGCCCCCTTGGACAATATGACTGAAGGAATGGGGTACCCGGGGAGAGGCAATTACGGGAGGATGCCCCATATGCCGGTACAGCCTCTGGGGCTTTGTCCGAACTGATGCCAAAAGCAGCTCACGATTATGTCTCAATTGTGACTAGCACTAAAGAGTCAAAATAGAATAAATCGTATTCATGAAATTTTCTAAAATTATTTATATCCATGCTTGAGAATTACACGAATTCTAATTATCTTTTAACAAAAATTGTACAAGTACCCAGCTATCCAGCAAGTAATTGTCATGTGCACGGAGATACTGGGTGAAACTCTGATATTTTATAGTCCAGTATTAAGTGTCCCTGATCATTGACCATTTGAAGTATTAACTGCAGATTTGTAAGGTTTACGACCTACCCCATCATGTCCATATGGTTTGTTTACTTTGTGATCCACTAAGAGCTGACTTTGAAGAGAGCGATGCGGGACTTGGCTGTGACATTTGTATCTGTGTAGGGGGATTCTGCCTTATATTGCTGAAAATTGCTTGTCTTGTGATTGGTGTAGGTTTCAGGAGATCATCCTTTATTGGGGTCAGTATGGGGACAGACGGGTATTTACCTTACATGCAGGTGTGAAATGCCTTTGGGATACCTTTGACATGAGACAATTATTGTATATTACTTTTCTGGAACTTCAATTTGTTTGCTGCAAACATTGATTTAGAGAAGCACGTTTGCTATTTTTGTGACAGAACATCCTCGATCCTTTAGACTATCTCTGAGGTATAATCCCTAGTTCCCTAAGTAAACGTCAGCTTGCTTTGGTATAATAGTATGATATTTGAATTACCAAAATTATATTTTTGATATAATTTTGTCGGATTACCATAAACGTTCAAGAAACAGCGACCAATATAATACATCTGCATGTTCTTCCTACAGCATACTGAACATACGAACAGACAAACAAACACGAACCTAACACACCGAAATGTAAAAACTTCCGCTGTCAGATATCTCTGCAAGAGACCATGTAGACAAATAAATGATGGTTTCCATAGTTTTGCTCTATTCAGAAATGAGACAGACCACCAATGTCGGAGTAGGACTACGGTATACCAGTATTGTAACATATCGTAGAGGGGGTTCTTTAAAATAACAAAAATAAAACCCATTGCAACACAGCTTTTAAGTCCTTTGTAGGAAAGAATATGTACATTATCTGCAGAATTGACTTGGTGTTATATAAATTTAAGGTTGTAATTCAGTCCTCAATACTAGCTTTTAATGTCTGATCAAGGTCGGGCAAGGCATTGTGAAAAATCCTCTATTTCACACCTCTTTCTATTCCACTCATGGTGTTACTTTGTAAAAGGTTAAAAGATCGCAATTCAAAGATCTGACACCAAAGACGAGACAGTTATTTAAACTCTATCTCCTTTTTGTGCTACAAGATTTTTCTTTAAACTTTGTCACTTCAGTTTAACATCGGAATTGTTGCCTCCTAAATTATAAGGAATTAAAGAGCCTTAAGCCATTATCCTTTGACTTCACAATCTTCTTTTGTATCCATCTCGATAGAATATTAAGTTTCCACTAATTACAGGTTAGAAATAAAGTTACGCAGCACATGGCTTTTAGAAGTAATTGAAATATGAAGATTTCTTCTACCTCCGTTCCTTAAATATATCATTTGTCAATGCAGATTTGAATCAGAGCACGTCATTGGATACAGGTCGAGCGAAAGAAAAGACACTGATGCATGTTTTACACACTGCAATTTCTTTTCTGCACCTTTATGTGTTTTAAATCCTAACTTGTAATTTTGGCAATAAAAAGCTCTCATATTTCATTATGACATTTTGAGTTATATAACTTTCGAATTATTTTGATATTATATAAGTTGGCTTGACAAGATACATAAGTTGCTACTTAAACGAAAATTAAAGTAACAATATAAAATCCAAAAGGCATTTGGTACAAGTGCAGATCATTTTACGAGATAGTAAAAGTAGAATAAAACGTAAAAATAAATATTTTGTCTGTATACGTGTACGTAGCATTTTGTTTAAATCAGACGGCACATCAGTACAGATTTATTCTAGAATATTTAAAAAATATACAGGAAATTGTGTCATTTTTCCGGAAGGAACTTAAATTTTTATAAGACTGAACCATTTGTCTCAATGCCGAGTTGGTAGACAGGATTCTGGCGTTCACTTAGGGCGACTACTGAACGCACAGAATTATTTATTTTCCTCGTCTGGAATACCCTGTTGATTTGACTATATACTAGTATTTAGTCTGACCTTGTGGGTGTTCTTGGCAAAAGGAAATGGTCTCAATCCCCATCTTGGGTTAGCTTATCTTCAATACACGTACATGGATTTCTGTTGTTCTGTCGTTTTCTGGTTGTGTTCTGGTTGTGTTCGCCTTCGGTTATGATTTTTTTCATCATAATTTCCAAAGGCTTTCACATATCTACTTTCTAAAATACAACATGTATGAACCGTAAGACCTGTTAATATCAGACAATACGATCAGCAGCATGAGAAAACAACTTGTATTCGTTATGAAACAAAAAAGAAGATGTCTCATGGCTTCATTCAATCATTCTTATTGCGCCATTTGTAATTGCCATAAGAAATTGCAGCTCCTTTTTCATATAGTTTATAAGTTATTACAACAAAACTAAGAAGCCCAAATTAAGTTATGGAAGAAAGTGCAAAGCAAGCTTCTACCAGAGACCGGCTATCTAAAAACCAATTCCTTTCAGAAGGGAGCTCGACCGGAGGATTTTGGTTCATCGTTTGCTGTCACTGAATCATCCGCTTGATCCCTTCTAAATTCGGGTCAGTTACGCAGCAGATGCCTACAATTTGCTTTCATTTTTTAGCTCATGCGATCGCCCTGTTTCCGGTGTCAGTCTGTCCATCCGTCTGTCCGTCCGTCCGTCCGTCCGTCCGTCTGTCTGTCCGTTTCACATTTGAAACATTACAATTATCTTAGCCCCATACTCAAATTCAAGGATAACCACTCCCTTTGCCAAATATAGTTGGTCATTATCAAACTTCTACCAACGATCGTTTACCTAAAAACCAATTCCTTAAGGAGGGAGCTCCACCAGGGAGTTTGACATTTTCGGAAAAAAAGTTTACATAAATGAATTTAGATTGTTACAAATATAAGTTCATTCAAAATTGTGTGTTGAATAGCAAATGCGATTCATATTGTAATCATAAAGGTTATCTAGAAAAAAGGAAACGTCAAACACTTTAAACCACAAATCATAGATGTTGACTTTGATAAATGTTGATACTAATCCGCTTCAAGTAAAATACAAAAAAGCCTGTGTTTGTGAAACACGAATACCCCCGGTGGCATCTTTGTTAGTATAAGCACTATTTTCTGTTAAGTACATGTATGTCAAAGGTCAAGGTCAGGGTCAATTGGTTAAAATTTTTTGGTATCGATGGAAAAATCTTGTGACTAAGAATACACATGTGATATATCAAAGCCACATCACTAACCATTTAAAAGTTATGGGCAATCTTGAAGTTTTTGAAAAGTAGGTCAAAGGTCAAGGTCATGAGGTCAAAAATTTTGGCATCATTGGAAAGGTCTTGTCACAAGGAATACACATGTGAAATATCAAAGCCCTATCACATCCCATTCAAAAGTTATGCCCAATGTTAAAGTTTTTGAAAAGTAGATCAAAGGTCAAGGTTATGAGGTTAAAAATGTTGGTATTATTGGAAAGGTCTTGTTACAAGGAATATACATGTGAAATATCAAAGCCCGATTACTAACCATTCAAAAGCTATGCCCAATGTTAAAGTTTATGAAAAGTAGGTCAAAGGTCAAGGTCAAGGTCACGAGGTCAAACATTTTGGTATCATTGGAAAGGTCTTGTCACAAGGAATACACATGTGAAATATCAAAGCCCTATCAATTTCGATTCATAAGTTATGCCCAATGTTAAAGTTTTTGAAAAATAGGTCAAAGGTCAAGGTCAAGGTCTCGAGGTCAAAAATTTTGTTATCATTGGAAAGGTCTTATCACAAAGAATACACATGTGAAATATCAAAGCCCCATCACCTCCCATTCAAAAGTTATGCCCAATGTTAAAGTTTTTGAAAAGTAGGTCAAAGGTCAAGGTCAATGTCATGAGGTCAAAAATGTTGGTATTATTGGAAAGGTCTTGTTACCAGGAATACACATGTGAAATATCAAAGCCCGATTACTTACCATTCAAAAGTTCTGCCCAATGTTAAAGTTTTTGAAAAGTAGGTCAAAGTTCAAGGTCGAGGTCACGAGGTCAAAAATTTTGGTATCATTGGAAAGGTCTTGTCACAAGGAATACACATGTGAAATATCAAAGCCCTATCAATTCCGATTCATAAGTTATGCCCAATGTTAAAGTTTTTGAGAAATAGGTCAAAGGTCAAGGTCAAGGCCTCGAGGTCAAAAATGTTGGTATCATTGGAAAGGTCTTATCACAAAAAATACACATGTGAAATATCAAAGCCCCATCACCTCCCATTCAAAAGTTATGCCCAATGTTAAAGTTTTTGAAAAGTAGGTCAAAGGTCAAGGTCATGAGGTAAAAATTGTTGGTATTATTGGAAAGGTCTTGTTACAAGGAATACACATGTGAAATATCAAAGCCCGATTACTTACCATTCAAAAGTTCTGCACAATGTTAAAGTTTTTGAAAAGGAGGTCAAAGGTAAAGGTCAAGGTCACGAGGTAAAAAATTTTGGTATCATTGGAAAGGTCTTGTCAAAAATTTTGGTATCATTGGAAAGGTCTTGTCACAAGGAATACACATGTGAAATATCAAAGCCCTATCAATTCCGATTCAAAAGTTATGCTCAATGTTAAAGTTTTTGAAAAGTAGGTCAAAGGTCAAGGTCAAGGTCATGGGGTCAAAAATGTTGGTATCAATGGAAAGGTCTTGTTACAAGGAATACACATGTGAAATATCAAAGCCCGATTACTTACCATTCAAAAGTTAAGCCCAATGTTATAGTTTTTGAAAAGTAGGTCAAAGGTCAAGGTCAAGGTCACGAGGTCAAAAATTTTGGTATCATTGGAAAGGTCTTGTCACAAGGAATACACATGTGAAATATTAAAGCCCTATCACTTTCCATTCAAAAGTTATGTCCAATGTTAAAGTTTTTGAAAAGTAGGTCAAAGGTCAAGGTCAAGGTCACGAGGTCAAAAATTTTGGTATCATTGGAAAGGTCTTGTCACAAGAAATACACATGTGAAATATCAAAGCCCTATCACATCCCATTCAAAAGTTATGCCCAATGTTAAAGTTTTTGAAAAGTAGGTCAAAGGTCAAGGTCAAGGTCATGAGGTCAAAAATGTTGGTATCATTTGAAAGGTCTTGTCACAAGGAATACACATGTGAAATATCAAAGCCCTATCACTTTCCATTCAAAAGTTATGCCCAATGTTAAAGGTTTTGAAAAGTAGGTCAAAGATCAAGGTCAAGGTCATGAGGTCAAAAATGTTGGTATCATTTGAAAGGTCTTGTCACAAGGAATACACATGTGAAATATCAAAGCCCTATCACATCCCATTCAAAAGTTATGTCCAATGTTAAAGTTGTTAAAATTCTATTTTACTTATCAAACTAAGGCCATTTCTTTGTTATTTTCTGTTTTGCGTCCTCGTGCTGGTAGGTTTTAAGCCGAAAAGTACAAAACAAAACAAAAATAAAATAATAGAATCTTTTGCAAATTAAATGTGTTTTCTTCAAAAATTAAAGAGAAATTGTTGAATTTTTTTAATTTCATGTTAAAGTACCGCAATGATTAAAAACATTATCCATCCTTCTTTTGTTGACTCGACAAATGAAATCAGTTTCTGTCATAATCCATAAAGTCACATAATATAAATTTGCAACTTTGTTTTATTTACTTGTTTGTTTTTCTCCCTGGCTGGCTGGTAGGTTTCTCAATTTCAAAAGGACGCAAAACAGAATAAAAACAAGAAATGGCCTAAATATATCAAACGAATCGTATCTTTAAATCTTTTTATTTCACATTTTCTGAATGATAGATCTAGTACATTCACTTCGATGATAAACTTTAATCCAGAATTTTCGAAGCAGAGTTTTTGTATCAAATAAAAGAGTTCATTTCTATAGTCATTATATCATGATTATGCTCTAGAAATGCATCTATTCATTACATAATTGTCTATCCATTCCATTTGATAATTTCCGCAAGTTGACATCAAATATTCATATTTTTGCAGCGTGCTATCCATAATGGCATTCGGCGGACTACATGCTCAATTATAATTCTACAACAAACTCGGTATGCTATCGGCGACTGTCTCTGATTCATAAAACTTATCTTTGCCACGATCCAATCAAAAATACATAGAAAGTTTCCGATTTTCGGTCCCTAAACAGTTATTAAGTATATGATATCACAAAGTACAAATCCTCCCCTTCTCACCGTTGTGTATTTATTCTACAAGTTGAGAAGGCAGCAATTTAGAAGCCATTTCAAGCTCGAAAAAGGATTTTGAAAGAAATATTAGATTCTCTCGTGACATCTATTGTTGGGAAAAAATGAATTGTATTTCGACAAAAGGAAACCATCGGTTTCAAAAGACAGACCTTTTGAAAAAACTTTTTAAAGAAAAATACAGGTAATTTTTACATTTTCGTTGCTTATTTAAACGCTTTATACCATTTTATTTAGAGATTTTTTACTCAGAAGTATTTACTTTAATCTCTAATCCATAAAGGGTGTGTATGAGTTCAAATGTAAAGTACAAAAATGAATTGAAAAAATCAAGCTTTTTTTCACAAGATATCTGATGTTAAATATATATGCTCCATCCTAATAAGCCGTATAAGCCAATGGATTAAGATGAAAACGAAATAAACTAATTTACACAAATTTAATAAAAGATATAGAGGAATAAACTAGTAAGAATGTTTGCAATTCCCGTCTTTTTTTATATATTTTTCTCATTATCTATGAGATGGAGAAAGTATATGCCGATGTTTCTATGGGCCTTATAAATTAACGTCTTAGGAGTTCAGATGTCAAGGTAATTGACAAAAAAAAAAAAAGAGAACACTTTACTGAAAGCATCACTGATGAGAATTTAATATCAGAAACACTTGTCTGGTGCATTTAAATTGGTTTGGAATTTTCTTCAAGAAGGTAGTGAGTTGGAACCCTTCGACATTATTCATGACCCTTTTCATAGAGGTCTTTGAATGAAAAGACGACACCAATCAACTTCCCGTGTCACAAATGACAAAATTTATAGAACACGAGAGTTGTCCATACTGAGAGAGCAAACAACTTCTCAAAAGTTACAAGCTGCAATGGTAGAAAACAACAATGTGCACAACCTAGAAGTCACAGACATCAAATTTTATTTACAAGTCTCTCATAACACATTTTGTGTTACGTACATCTTTGTGTCTTACCATCCGTATACATATCTTCATCACATCCTTATCCTGTGCTTGTCAAATGTTCTTGCATCTATGTGAACTTTTCTTTCTTTTTTTCTTGATTTTTCCCCCAGTTTCCACAATATGAAGTTAACGACTGTTTTTTTCCCTAAATATTATTGAGGTAAGTTATCATTTTGATTGGGTGATTTTCTCTACGTCACAATATATCATGAAAAATATATTACATTGATGGTGGTATACGCGGCCAAATGTTATGGAGGATGGCACAATAACTCGAGATGAAAGGTCGCGTGAGGGGGTCCAGGTACCGGTGATTTTTATAACCCGAAAGGTGAAAATTTAATGTATTTCCAAATTTTTAATATCATAATGTATTCTTCCGTCAACCTAGCCAACTGTTACATCGATATTGATAAATTTATTTTCTACACATTTGTTTCCAACCTCAGGCAATATTGGACGATATCAAATGGTGATGTGATAAAGATACGGTCGCAGGTTTTCATAAGGATGTGGTACAAGTAAAACTTCACTTAGTTCAGGTAGATAGTAGAAAATAAAGTTGGCAGGAAAATGACACTGTCAAGCAGAGAAAAGATACATAATTGCTTTTTGAACTTTGAAAAAGGTTAACCGAGTAACTTCAACTTTTTTAGTCGTTTCATATGCTAAAAATTTTATGAAAGACCGCTAAAGTGTGTTTTATTTTCATATTATCAGATTTCTTCTTCTTGTTTTAACTCAATGTTTTTATTTTTGATATTTTGAGTTAAAATGACCACCAGAAAGTTCTTGTTTTTCAGTTTTTGGAATTGATCACTGGCGTTTGGCTTTAGTTACAGCTTTCTTCTGTTTTTGATAACACTCTTAATGGTTAAATTCCTGAAATAGAATTATTTCATTTACATCATTCAAAGTTTGGTTTTTATGTTCATCAAGCAGAAAGAAGACAGTAAATCTTGGAAGCAGCAATCGACAACAGCAATCGTATATTAAAACAGCATGTTTATACAAAGACAACCAAAAAGCAGTAAAACGACAGCAGGTCTTGGCAATAACAATTGAAAAAACGAACAACTGTAAATAAACCAACATTTTTGTACAAAGATGGTCATAAAAAAGTAATCTTAAAATATGTTATATAGCATAACTGGCAACAGCAATTATGACAGAAGTTTTTTTACATAAATATTCACCAAGTAGTAAGAAGACAGCAACAATTGACAACAAGAATCGTGAAAGCAACAGTCCTGACAATATTTTTGTGAAAAGGTTATCATCAAGCAGGAAGTAAACTGCAGATCTTGGCAACAAAAATGGATAATAACAATATTAGCCACAACATTTCATAACCAAGATTATTAAGCAGTATGAAGACATTAGGTTTTGGCAACAACAATCGTAAAAACAACATTCGTGACAGCATGTTTGTACAGATAGTAATAAGAACAACAATTTTGTACACATAGTCATAACAACAACATTCGTAACAACAACATTTTTTGTACAGATAGTCATAACAACAACATTCGTAACAACAACATTTTGTACAGATAGTCATAACAACATTATTCGTAACAACAACATTTTTGTACAGATAGTCATAAGGAGTAAGAAGACATCAGGTCTTTGCAACAACAATTGACAACAACAATCGTGACATCAACATGTTTTGTACAACGATGGTAATCTTTAAAAAGTGAAAAGAACAAGTCTTGGTAGAACAATAGTAACATTACAATCGTTATAGCAACAGTGAACAAAAATTGTCATCTAGCAGTAAATAGGCGGATTATCTTAGTAACAACAATCTTAACATCAACAGTTAATTGTAACAAAAACATTTCGTACTCAGATATTCATCAAGTTACATGTCTTGGCAACAAGAACTGACAACAAGAATTGTAACACCAACATTTTTGTACAATTATTGTAACATAACGGTAAGACTTTTAAAAGTCCTGTAAACATTATTGGCAACAACAATCGTAACAAAAGGAAATTTGTACAAAGATGGTCATCTCGCAGTCAGAAAAGATAGATTCTTGGCAAATACAATTTACAACAACAATCGTGACATCAACACTCAAACAACAGATATTGAAAAAAAAAATATCCAACGATGAAAGTCAAGCATTAAGAGGACAACAAGTCTTGGTAACAGCGACTACATTTATATTTTCAACAATCGAAACAACAATATTTTTGTACGCAAATGCTCGCCAAGAAGTAAGAAGTCCGTATAGGTTTTGGCAACAACAGAAGAAATCGTTACACAATTTTGTGCAACTATGACAATCAAGCAGTAAGAAGACAGCAAGTCTTGGCAACAAATTTTGACAACAATCGTAGTAACAACAATTTTGTAAAAAAAAAAAAGCCCATTGTACATGAAGAAGATCGCAATCATGGCATACCACAATCGAAAAAACAAAAATTGTAACGACTTTATGTGCAAAATGGTCATCAAGCAGCAAAAGGACAGCAAGTCTTGGAAATAACAATAATTGACATCATTAATCATGCATCTATGAAGACAACAAGTCTTAGCAACAACACTATTAGCCTATACAAAGACAATTAACAACAATAATCGTTACTGTACATTACTGCACAAAGACGGTCATTATGTACTACATTTGTAACAACAGGTCTTGGCAACAACAACAATTGAGCAAATAAGTCAGAACAACGATTTTTTCACCTGCATCGTATAAATTTAAACCTCCTTACTACCATGTAAAGAAAAACCAGAATAGCATCAGTGCAATTTGTTTTTCCTTTTCTCTTACAAAAAAAATCTGCCCCCTCGTTCGCTTTCTCATTACAGGTGATGAATGCGTTAAGATTCGAATCATTGACCACAGGTAAACGTCGTCAGTAATGTAACGTATCAGATCAAAGTGAAAAAGAGTTATTTAAGACGAGCTCTTTGATTACTCCAGATAATGAGTGTATTAGCAAATCGGTCTCTGTCTTTTACCGCTTTTAAGGACCTGAAACAATAAGATGGACTGGGAATTAATTCAGACTTGGCTAATGAGACAACGTGAAAAATATCTATAAACTCGGATCAGTTTTGGAATTTTTATCTCTACAGTCTACAAGTAAATCTAATTTGTTTTCTCCCTGTCCTGCTAATTGTGTTTACAACTTGTTGGTTTAGAAAGGGTGCATCTGCCTGATGCTTGAAGAATCAAAGGAAATTGTGATCAGGTCACAAGGAAGAGAAAACACAGCCAAATACTTGATATGTATTATAAAACAAACTATTACCCTATTTGAAATGCATTTTCAAGTACGTTGTACGTCTGTCTACATAAAATGGAAGAAAAGAACTCATACGGCATTGCCCCTCTTCTTTATCTCTCATCATACTAATTTCATGATCTTTATCATTTCCCATTAAGTAGGGTACCGTACACGTAATGCAAAGGTGAAATATTCCAACGGTGAGCTATTTGCAAAAACCAACAAGAGGCGACAAGTTCCTATAAAGTGATTTTTTCGGAATTAAGTCACCTCAATATCAACGATTGAGGGCGATATGCTTTTAAATCTGTGATTTTTATCAATAGATACTTATAAAATTATTTACGTTCTATCAGTAAATGACGTGTATCTTTATAAATTATTCCAAATTAGGTGCTTCAAGTACAAAAACACATATGCACTGCGGGGTCCAAACATTTTCTGTTCAGAAACCATGCAAAAAATATGAAATGTGAAATTAATAACAGTTGTTACAAATTGGAATATGAAACTTTAAATATCAAAATGATTAATCATTGAGTTTATTATTTTTCAGCAAGCGATTTTTATCTGCGTTTTATGTTCAGATCTATACGAAGTGAATTGATCTGTGACAAGTTTTGGATGTCGTTATCAGATAAATCACCTTCTGGCTTGTCACTCAACGATGCATGGCCAAAAAGTTAAAAGTTACCATTAACATAAAATCACTTACTTTACATGGTGATTATTGATCGGATCGGACTGTATTTTAGTTTGCACCTAATCGGTAAGTGTTGGGCCTGAAATTTTCAAGTTTGCGAAATGGACTTTTCATTCAATTTTCTGAATGCAAGTTGGTTTTGTGGGAAGAAACCAGTCACTGTTTATTTATTTATTTATTTATTTATTTATTTATTTATTTATTTATTTATTCATGTAAATATTAATCTATATATTTGTCCACCTATTTATATACTGTATCTAATTATCATATACATGTATTTACTCATCCCTGAATATCTTTTATATATTCATTATAACGCATTTATTTATTTTTCGTTTTTTTTTTCATTTCTCCTCCTAACCATTAACTTTCTCATCTCTAATTTTTTGGGGGTTTTTTTCCTCGTATCGATGAGCGTTCCAGCAACCGAATCCTTTCGTTACCTAAGAATCAGAATTTTTCACATATATTAAGACTTAAAAGAAATAGGGTATCAAAGATTCAATGACAAAATAAAATGAGCTTCATATACATTGTAACAACATATTTCACTTATTGTAGCTGCATGCATTTTTTACCCGTGGTTGTGATGTTGTTTCTTGTCGTATGTTTTCTAACGTATTTGTACACTTAAGGTTTTTAATCCGAAAAAATTTGGCGAAACTTAATTTCAGCGAGATCGTTGGCAAATATGTATTCCTGAGTTAATATTCGCGAGTCACTCATCATGCATGCAAGAGTTTTCATCAAAGCTTTTTCGCGAGCGAAAATATTTTTATTTACGCGAAAGTAAAAACCTTGCAGATAATTTTTTTTACAGAATACGTATGTCTTAATAGAAAGAATGTCAATCTTAAAATACCGTATAACAAGAATTTTTCGCGAGATACTAATTTTCGCTATATTAGCGAGGTATCTGAAATCGAAGAGATATATTTCCGCGAAATATTCAAGTATATCAGTTACTTTTTGTTCATGTGCCGTTCTTTACTTTTTTTCTGATAAAACGTTAAGAAAAATAAATTGAGTGTAATCATATGATAGAATTAACTAAAAAGGTACAAAATAGTAACATCATGTTTTCATATTTGTTTGTAATTTAGGAATCGCGAAAATTATATTCGCGAAAATAAAGACACCATATTTTACCATAAAATTGCGAAATTTGATACTCGCAAAAATTTCTGGTTATACGGTAGTGTTGAAGTATCAAAAAGAGATAGGTTCTTCACTAGAACATCCCCAGTAAAATACAAGTTGTTTTCGATTGCTCGCTAAAGAAACAATATTAAAAAAATCTCGCCATCGTATACCATGGATTTTTTAGTCTACATGCCTTTAATGCTAATGTGCATGACGGTAATACATGCATATGCAAATGTTTTCAGATGCATTCATGTCTGATTGCCATACAGTTCCGATAGGTATTCAAATCTGATTATCAAAACGATAGCATAGAAAAGATTATATCTCATAATTTTGGTAGTTTTCTGGAATGACAGACATTTCTATCTTGTGACAACTTCATAAATTTGAAAGAAAAGAGTCTGTCGCAAACGTAATTACTAATCTTTAATATCAATGATGATAAGCTAGATATACGGGATCCCCCGTTTGAAACACAAAGGGAGTTTTGAAGAATGAGTCAAGAGTTTTGTATTGTAATCCAGGTGATATTATGATATCCATCACATAATAAAAGTTAATGTCGGGTAGACTTGTAAAAGGGGTCACACGAGTTACTGCTGAATAATACCGCTCCGAGTAGCTTTGTGTCCAAGTCCCAAATAAAAAGACATAAGATCGAAATAGCCTGATAAGAACTGACTTTAGATTGATCGAAGAGACAACTCGTATAAAAGCATTTTGTAGCTGTTTTCCAGGTGAGTGGGGATGCTTGATGTCGTATTGATAAGCAGAAGTTCTTTGTACAATTTTGTATAATAATAGATTGATTCATTAAGTCAATTCGTGTAGGTCGTTTAATGCTTGTTTTATAATTTAATTAACAATTAGAGAGCTCAGTGATTCATTGGGTGCACTAATTTACATTTCGGGGTACGGTTGTCGCTATAGTTCAAACAGGAAGAACACAAACGGCCATGCTTGTTATTGTTAACTTAATTTTTTTTTTCAAAAATTAAATCAATTATGTGAAAACTAAAAAAAAAAAAACCTTATTTAAGAAAATGGATTTATCTGAAAGAAAACAAGATAAAATCATGTGGAAGTAAGTATAAGATTTCTTTTCTTAAATATGATAAACGAAGAAGTTTTTACCATTTTATATGATCATGGATTATTTTTTTAATATTATAAATATTTCTTAAACATCGCAAAATGTTATAACAGTATGAAATCAACAAATATTCGTTAAATGTGACTTAATACCTTACAAAGAAAAAAATGCAGAACATTCCGAAAGAAATTTAAAATTTGGAATCGAATATTTGATAGTTTCCAATACATGTTTTGAGTGGATTGCAAAAGTTGCCTCCTCCGGCTTCGACAGTCTGAGCTGCACCACTTTTCCCTCCCCTTTCTTCTCTTTGTTACAATTAATGTTATCTGCTAGCCGCTATGTTCTCATTTATTCCATACATTATGTTTACTTTTATAGTTCCCTGAGAATCTCGTTTGTCATAGTTTCGCATGTCCTTTAGTTGTACTTTGTTTATCTTACTGATTTCGACTGTTTTTTTCTTACCTTCAGCTTCATTGTTACAAATTGTATCGTTTGACTTTTGTTTAGAGATAAAAAAAATGACACAAAGTGGAACCAATCCTCTTTTCCTTTCACTAGGACTCTAACGACGATATGGATGTGACGGACTTGACAAAATGAAAGCTTTGACCCTAGTAAATTTCCGAACCAGATAATATAAAAAATGGACTGATTTAATAAAACTATGGAAAATTAACTCCGAATCGTCAAGAGGACTACAATCTCTGGTGCAATCTTAAAGACGGGGGTCGATATGTCCTCAGAAGCTTTCAGTATTAGTACAATTGTCAAAAATATAATATTGTTTACCGATTTTTAGATAAGAACTTTAAAAGTCTTTGGTAATTGTGCAGCGAGTTTCAATTTTCAAAGTGTCAAACACCTCTGCCTCGTGACATATAGAATACCTCTTCCAGCGTGAGATTTCAGTCAATAAACACACGAAAGCTATCAGAGCAGTCAAAATAACAAAAACAGGGAATATCTTATGTGCAATCAAAAACTCAAAGCTCGGTTACAGTATATGAACAGTCTATACGTACTTTTGTTTCAAATTTGTTAAAAAGAAACATAATTTTCAAAAGACGAGAAGGGACAGAATAGACTTAACGAGTTGCATATTCAACTGTCTTTTGTTTTTAAAAAGCGGTCCTAATGGAACTTTTGAAAATTGCATATTTTTGTTTGAATGAAGTAAGTGCTTGTTTTCGTATTTTTATCGTTTTTGTGAATCTGGATATGATAGGTCAACCGTAAACTTTGACCTTACATAGCATCAAGTTGGCACAGGGAGTGGAGCATGGAGTGTCGATATAGTTTTGACAAGAAAATTATCCTGCTTAAAACTGAAAGGGGATCATACATCAAACTTAAAGTACATGGTTTGGACTTTCTAATTCATTAAAAACGAGAGGCATTAATCATACTTAAAGCGTACTTTTGACTTTCAACATCTCCCCAACTTATTCCTGGACTTCTACTCAGATGTTGTTATGATATTCATAGAGTGAATGTGTAATGCAGGTAAGGATTTTGATTGTTTCCATCATGAATTTAAAAATCTGGATCAATGCAAAAACATTACGCAAATCCAAATGTTTCCTGATTGAAACATCTTTTTTCTTTCTTCCTGCTCTTATCTCCAAAATTGACAAGTTTTGCAAATGTTCACATGGCTCCAAGACAACGAAAAGCTGAGAATTTTTGCTCAAACACATTACAAATGATTCAAATTTTCAGTTTCAATAGCTGTAGGCCGTAGGTACATTTTGTATGCTATTGACAAACATACAGATGTTCATGTACATTGTACCTATACCTTCATACATGATATTCGCTTCATTCATTTTCATCGACAATTTTTAACCCCTGCATGGCAGATGGGAGAAAGTTCAGATGTAATATGGGGGACTATTACATCGTGGCAAGATAGCTAGTACATTAGTTGTCTCTATTATGGACCAATAGAAAATGTTTAACAGCCATAAATTGACCGTGTTCTTGACAATTTGTGCTTTTTGATCTGTTGATATCAAAATTATGGTGGAGCATGTGAAATATTACGTTCATTTAGGATATCGGATCCCCAAAATCTTTGTTACATTTTCTAAATGGGGTTTTAAAATTTACGGGGGTATGCAATATTTATCGTGTATAAGATCGGGTCAATTAAATAAGGTCTGCTTTCTCGTTTTCATTGCACTCCAGAGGGCCCTTAAGTGATGACGTTGTTGTTGATTTTGGATGCATGATTTGTTTTATTCGTAATTTTTCCAAAATGTCGTATGTTAGCGTTACAGGTACAGTACAGTGCTAAGTTGGTTATGCAGAACTAATAATCCGGATGGTTTTATGTAAATCATGAATGCAAAGTTTATGAGACATATCCGACCGACTAAGATTTTACGTTCGTGTATTATTTATATATTCTTGTATGTTCTATAATATGTCTTCGTCATGTTATGGAAAGGACATCAATAGATTGCTTTTCTATTCCCTTTCCTTTCGTCGGGGTAACTAGTGGGAGGAACTGATACCCATAGATTTTCGTCAATATTTGTCAAAGGTCAAGGCCACTGTCAGGTTAAACTAAAATTACTGCAGTCTGGTAAAAGTTTCAAGACTCTATCGTTTTTCGACCTTTCCAGTCGTATGGGATGTACTAGTATTTATGCTGAGTTGATTCTTCACAATATCCATGTGTTTTGATCAAGATCAAGAGCAATTGAAATTGTGAAGATCATGAAGATGGGTCCATAATGAAAAATAGACTCCAAATCAATTTGGATATGGGATACTTAAAAGGAAGGAAAGGTACCATTTACTTTTGGATTATAGGTCAGAGGTTAAGGTCGCTGATTAATGTAGCCGCAGAAACGGCCAACGACACTTGGATATTTGGTTGGTAGGAGTGTGTTGGCCGCAGGAAAGTACATTGAACAAACCCGGGACCCAAATTTAGGATATGGCCGGCACGAATCGGCAAATTTTCTGGGGGATTATTGACTGTGTCTCACTCAAATAAAATAAAACTAAACGATCGGCAATCATATTTTACCTTGTTAAGCTTTAACATCAATGATACGGCCGGGATTCTACTTGCCTCCGCTTCGTCTCTTCGAATTCAAGCGCCATGTTGTAAGTTTACACTCATGCGTCAGGTCAAACACGTGACACCACGAGGTTGTTTCCATAACAACGTCCATTCATATGGATCGAGGTGTCACGTGTTTGACCTGACGCATGAGTGTAAACTTACAACATGGCGCTTGAATTCGAAGAGACGAAGCGGAGGCAAGTAGAATCCCGGCCGTATCATTGATGTTAAAGCTTAACAAGGTAAAATATGATTGCCGATCGTTTAGTTTTATTTTATTTGAGTGAGACACAGTCAATAATCCCCCAGAAAATTTGCCGATTCGTGCCGGCCATATCCTAAATTTGGGTCCCGGGTTTGTTCAATGTACTTTCCTGCGGCCAACACACTCCTACCAACCAAATATCCAAGTGTCGTTGGCCGTTTCTGCGGCTATGTTTAATGTTGATGGTAGATGAAAACTGCAACATCTTTGGTGTATGTTTTACAAATTTTTACAGCTTTATATTTCTATTTTATACAAATTTATTGAACGCATTTCGATTGCGAGTAAATAGACTTTGCTTACATGGCTTTCAATGATCTACATAATCATAAAGTCTAAAGAGGAAAATGAATAATGTTGGAAAGAAACTTTGTGTAGCAGACTTCCTCCAATAAATGCTTTAAACATTTTTATGCTGAAGATGTCTTTTAAAAGTGTTAATTTTTTTTTCTTTTCCATTAGCTAATTTCATGATGCCACTAAATACTAGACTAAGTACATATAACGTTCTCATTTTTTAACATTTCTTTGAATACAAATTGCTCTTCTATTGAAACGCAAGCTTGCATGTATTCGAAGTACATTTTCTTAATTGAACAGAAATAAAATCATAATTGACAAAAATACGTGGCTTTTACGCACATTCAATATCGATGGTCGATCTCGTATAAAAAAATCAATAATAATTACTAATCGAAGCCTTTTTCCTAAATCAAGGTCCATTTTCCCATGTATGTGTCATGTATGTTCTTCAAGCAACAAAAAGTCCCTAGTGAAAATTATGACAAATCTGTTTGCCTCTCATTTCAATTGTATATATATATAGAAGGTGATCGTCTGGAATGGCGAGTGCAGTTTTCAACATGCATTGTCACGGTCAAGGCTCTGATCACATGGATTAATAATTCAGGTGCTAAATCAATCACACGTCAACTAAACAATTATGGTTATTGGAATATTGATTCTAGGGGGAGTGGTGTATGTTATGAAGGGGGAGTACCGTACTAGATATATCATAATATGGCTGCAGAGAATGTCTTGAAAGAAATTGATACACGTATCAATTGGGACGTTTTATTTTTAAAATGGAATGAATTGCTCAGTATTATTAGAATAGAACATTCTTTAAGGTATGTGAATTTAAAGATGCCAATTAATATATCGTTTACTTTTATTTTTGATGTTTCAAATTTTCAGTTCTTATACATGCACATGTAACAGCTTTATGCCTATAGTTCTGTCGATTTATCTCGACAATGGTACAGGATTATCTAGTAATTTGATGTTGCATAATTGAAGATACGATGATAGAGTAACACAGTTTTTGTGGATCTCATCGGTGTTTCATACATGTATGTTCCCTCTTGATACTACATTTTTCATGTTTTATCATTAATTTTGCGCCAAAATATACAGTACTTGCTCCAAGAAAGCACCTGATCTTCGTAGTCAGGTGGGCTGTTTGTAGGTTTTGTCGAGGTCGAGCTATTTTGTTAAATTGTAGATCGTACCATTGTTAAAAGCCTGGAGAATTAGCACGTCTAAATTTTGTGTTTTTACCTTTTGCTGTAAATTATAAAACGGTGTGTTAAACGCATATGTCATGCGGAAAAATGTTTTATGTTCCTCCAATAATAATGATCTGTATACATGTCCAGGTTTTAGTGTATTTTGTTCTAAGGTATAATGGACAATTTACCATGTTTATTGTCCGGCATGTTTAGACCAAATGGATCTACCATATTATCAAAATATTTTATTGTCCGTTTTATGATACGCTAAAAGTCGGGGAGACCGCGATACGCTGAACGTCCATATAAGATAATGGATAAAGAATAGAAATTCTGAATATCGAAATTTCACGCAAAGTAGAATATTTATATGTTTATGACAAATCGAATTATACAGGACAAATATTTGCGTGTGGGAAATTTTGAAGAGTAATAAAAGTTATTTTCATGAGTTTACGAAAGAGAATCTTAACATATGTCCTACAGGTATGTATGTATGTATGTATGTATGTATGTATGTATGTATGCCAAAAATTTAAGCCACGTAAACATTTTTTGTTGTTGTAAATTTCATTATCCCAGCTTCCTCCGACTAAAAAAAATGAGCAGGACTTTTCAATTTGCTGAAACAAAAATCACCGAAGCCTGATTATCAAGAAAAATCTGTAATGTTTACGACACCGCCCCAGGAAGGAATGACTTCAGACTTGGTACAAATAACAAAACGAAATTAAAAGAAAACATTTTGTCATCGCCGTGATAGTCATCTGAACTGCGGCAAGCCAGGCATGAGAGGAAACTATATCATATATATAAATAGGTAGAACTGTATGTTTACAACTGAAAAGCGCGAAAACCTTTGACATATTTTTTTTTATTCAGCCCATGTTATAATTATAAACTTTTTATTGCATTTTTTCTCTTCTTGTTTTTTCACTATTGTTCTCATTCTTTCCCCTTACTTAGATTTCTCATTTTCAAGAAAAATATGTTTTTAAAAAAATCAATCAAATTTTTTTCAACATTTTTAACTCTCTATTTTACATTTTTACAAGAAATGAAATTTCTGAAAGATTGAGAAGAGGGAAAAAAAAAAGAGAAAAAAATTGTGCCAAGCGCATCCTGTTTCAGCTCCGACGTCTTTTCTGTGGTAGACGCAGTGTTCTTTTGGGGGAGGGGACCTATAAACGGCGAAACGAAATTGAAAGGGAAGTCATCTATTGAATCTTCTACAAAGAAAGCAATATGACATATTACAAGGTTATGTCATGGGGATTAATTCCACAATGGATGTACCGAACGACGGGCCGCCGTATAATTTCCAAATTAAATCTTAATTGTACGGGACCGGAATGGGTTAAACCTAGAGATATGAAATTCCTTTTACACTAGTTTGATAATTCACAAAGCAAGGAAGTCTTGATTTGAAACAAATTGAAAGATATATCACAAAATCAATATTTACAATCGGTAGGCTCAACGTATTTATTCCAAAATTTGACATCAAATTTAAATTTCTTTTTCAAAACTTTGGGAGGTATCATAAATTAAACATAATTATGTAAGTGTTACAAAGATTTCAATCTCATAGATGAATGATTGCTTGGCATGGTAAGGTTTCAATACAAGTTTCATTATTACAAATCTTTCCCGTCTTTTGCTGTCCAAATGTCAAAATTTCTCATTAGAAAAGCCAGTTTGATACTTGTGACAGGTATTAGTTTAATTAAAACTTATAATTTTGTTTTGGTTTGTCTAAAGAGTCAGACACATTGAATCAAAATGTCAACAAAACGTCAAATGATTGAACTTTTATGTTTTCATTCAATCACAAAATACAAGAAAATACAAGAAGAAAAACCCTTATGTCTCGTTCGATTTGGTTTTCTTTTGTTAGCTTTGATTGTGTTTGCATTTACATGTAATCTATATACTTTCTCTTGATGGAACACTGAGTTAAATCAAAATCCGAACACAAAGCGTTCACGATGATCTCGTATCACAGAAAGAATATACCCATTTAAACCTTTTATTTATGAATTACCTGACCGTACAGTACAGGTGATTTCAAACATTTGGATGACCACGGAAAAGTGGATGCGAGTCAACTCGATCTTGATCCATTTAACTCTGAATTGCTTCAGACTCGATCATCATTTTATGCTTGTGACAAATTCTGCGAAGTCTTGATACTTGTAGGATAGAGGTAAGAAATTAAAAGAAAATATATAGTTTTTTTTTAATTTGAACATCGATACATACTTACAATCATATAAACAGATTTATGATACGTATAGCCTCAAAACAAGAGACTTTAAGAAATGATTCTTTTTGCAATTTTTTGCGTGTCCTCTAATTCATTCAATGCTGCCGATTTGCAGAAGTTTTGGTATGGACTTTCTCAATTTTCGAAAAGACGCCACAAATATTGTGAAGCTGACTTAATTCATTTGCGAATTAACAAAATTTTATTTGAACAAAAATGAAAGAATGAAACAAAATTAAGAAAATTTTAAGTATTTACGATCGGAAGAAATGACATAAAAATTCGTAAAACAAAAATAAAAGCCAACAGGAAGTTAAAGAGAACAGCACACAAGTAAATTGCCGTTTTCTAGTATATTAAGTGTATCGTACAGGATAGCACACCTATCTATAAGTGATCACAATCTGAATTATGTATTGGATTAATGACCCACCTTTCCCGCCATTACAAATCACATCCCCCGGGTATATATAACCCAGACAAGGACCATGTAACATTACTGATTGCTTTGTCTGGTTAGAGCCTTTGTTTATACATTGAATAATATTTTGTTTTAACATGCCGATTCGAAGTAAGAGGAAGTGAAAAGGGGGAGAGGGACATTTGAATTTCTTCAAAATTACATGTAGGCGAAACTCGAAGAAATAAAAAAAACTTAGGTTTTTGTATGATGGATTTTTTGTCGGATTAGCGTTCAGCGTATGTATATTTCTTTTTTCTTAATTACATGTAATGTTTTCCTTTCATCTAGATTTCTATTGCACTTGTTTTTTGATAATATATTTTTGCTTTTTTAAGCCATGAAGCTCTTTCCGTAAATATGCTATTTTGCATTATCATTTCTCTGCGTTTGAAAGGTTTTTGTTTTCAAAGGAAAGTAAAATGTCACTTCAAAAAATTTTTAATTGGAATAATATCAGATTAAAATTGAAATAATACTTTCATTACTCCCAATGGCAGATTATAAACATAGTGGTACAATGTATTTTATATTTTGATTACTCATTCCTTGGGCAGAATTCTTTTAATCCCCGGTCTTAGTAGAATCAGGGGGCAATGAAGGGCAATTTTGCTTTTCATATATGAAGGTTTAATTCTATTAAAAAATCTTCAGCATGAAAAGTCATATGCACGGAAAGAGACATATATGTACATGTACATTATCTGATTGGCCCATTTATAGCATTTCAATTGCATTCCACGTTGGCCTGAGTAAGAGTTGTAAGACTGGATTGTGCTTTCTGTACCAACTGTCTCCGTGAGCTTAGCTAAGTCGAAGATATCTACAAGTGCGAAGATAAACATGTAAAATGCCATAAACGTGTATTGCCAATGTGCAAAATTTGCATTCTTGGTTGAATTTCTTATCTTTCTGTAAAATAGACGCTCGCATTCTACATGTAGTTATGCTCCTGAGCGGATTAAACTGCTCACGAAATCTGAAAGCCATTTCGTAATGAAGAAAAACATTTGATGTGATCTTTAAAGAGGATTTACTTGATTAAAATCCGGATTCGAATTCGGAGATTTTCGTCTTCAAATGTACATTTCCATGACCTTATGTGTATCAGCAGATTTGCGGTCAAAACTTAAAGCAGATCCGACATATTTTTGTAATGAATCCAAAATCTGAGATCAGCGGCACCATGTTTATATCAAAGAAAGGCGAGGGAAATGCCTCGTGGAAACTCGGTGCATTTATATTAGGAAAACAATGTAAACTTTTGTCTAGAATTTGACTTCAAAGAGAACAGTCTAATGGTAATCAGTACGTTTATAAGGCAGTGAAGTCAGAAACAGTTCATTATCCTTGATGTCCGATGTGATGTAGGCTTTAATTTGGAATTAAAATTAATTTTGAAAAGAAGCATTAAATCAGTAATTGTCAAAAACATTTAACGACAAAAATGCTTAGAGGAACATGTAAAGCCAACATAGTAAAAATATGGCAATGAATTTTTAGGATAGGCTACATAGCAATTTTGGACATGTATGTAGTACATCTTGAATTATGAATATGCAATGAATTCTTTCAGAAACAATGACGTAGAAAGTACATGTACGTCATATTTTAGCGAGGGCAGATGTTTTTATCAGAACTGCAGGTGGGTTAAGCACTAGTTATCTTGGAAAACACTATTCTCCTTCGAAGAATAAATTAACTTTTCTTCTTTCATATCCTTATATGTCCTTGCATATTTGAAATGACTTAGTGTAGTAGATCATTTGATGTCCCACCATGAACATTCAATGGGCAGAAAGGTCGCATGTCATATGAAAGCAACTCAATCTCACTCTGTCTCCTTAAGACGCTTATTTCGATGAAATCTTGACGAGCAAATTACATCACATGTTCGTGTCAAAGCGGATTCGGTTTCTGCAGATCCGGCAGGAGGGCAAGACACAAATCTGTCGCGCTAATTCAGAATCTGGAAGGCATGTCCGAGTCAGAAAGAGACCTGTCATGGGGTATTTCGGCACATGAAATACAAATAATAGTGAACCCTTGCTGGTAGCGAATTCACATTTAATCAATTGACAAATGGGTTGACAAGTGGTCTAATCGAGCAAAAAAGTTTACAACCCTCATGACAGCTGCTGAATCCATCATCATTAGCCGGGAATTATAATATCAAAGTAGGTTTTTACTTCTATATTATTTCGCTATAAGAGGGAAGGAGTTAAAAGGTTGGAAACGTTACAGATTCAAGCGTATCTCACGCCTGACTGATCATGTCCAATGGTATTCCTTTTGGGTTGTGGAAATTGCCGAGATATTGGAACTTTTGTTGCAAACTAAAAAGGTGCATATTGGCGTGAGTTAATTTTCATGAATAAAAGATGAAACCTTCAAACAAAATCTAAATACGAGGGTGTACATACAAATCAGCGTAGAAATATTCCGTCCGAATTATTAAATTTTTATTCAAATGGTTTGGTACCAACTTGACCCAATCTTGTAAAACAGGACCCGATTTTTGTCACGTCGACACACGGTGATATTTTTTACTTGAAGAAAACTATAGAATCACCATAAATGTAACTAACTCTTGGAGATCAAAATATTTGTTGATAGGATTTGGAATTGTGTGGATCTACTTTTTTTGGTACAACTGTCAGGATAATCAACTGAAAACGAAATTGTGAATTTAAGTCGTACAATTCTAGTAGGTAAGTTCATTTTAATTCAGTCGTATTAAGAGGAAAATAAATATACTGTTGTTTAGATTTTTCATCATTTTTTTTTATAAGAAAAATGCATATGAATAATCAATGTGCACGGGTTTATTTTATAGAATAGTCAAAATAGAAAAATGAAAGTAACATTTTAAAGATGTATTGTAGGTTAACTATTATTTTCCAAAAAAAAAAAAATCCTTTTTTCAATTCAGACACCAGTGCAATGCTGAAAGCCTGTTCTGTTCTATTTATAAAACCTTTGGCATACAACTTTGTCTCTTGATAAACAGGGCTTTTGAGTAATTTTCTTTATTCAGAAGGGAAAGAAAAGAGGAACTAAGAAGAGGGACTTTTAACCTTTTCTTTACCTGTCAAGGTCAGGTGAATAAACAGGTAGTTAATTTGCTCTTCTTGTTGACTAAGGGGTGGGTGAGAATGCTACAACAATGTGAAAAGTTTCTTTTTCTTGACACAAGGTCTTTCTAATTATAAGAGGAGGTTTGTAATGTAACTGAATGGAAGGTATCGCCCTGCATCTCGAACCCGACAAAATCAAATAATTCTCGAAAATATTTAATCAAAACGACTTTTAAAAAGATGAAAGGGAAGAGATGAAAAAGAACAAATAATTTTTATACCCTAACGCAACATTCAACACAATGTTGTTTGCTCCAAACTCTTCTTAACGAACAATCCTGGAGAGTGATACAAGTTGAACTATAAAACATTTACTTTGCAATTTCTTTTGTATTAAAATTTAATCGACATGTCAATTTTTAAAATAGAATACTCTTTGAACTGATTGAATTTGAAAAAAATCTATTGGGTAAACATTTTGTGTATCTACTTTTGTTAGTAATTCGCGTCTTATTTTGCGTTGTTCCGTCTGTATGTTTTTAATTTTGTGTGTTTTTGTGTGTTGTTGGTGTTACATCTCCCTGTAGTAGATCTCCCATCATGAAATACATTTTCATTAGCAGCAATGTGTCATTTCTCTCCTAGAGTTTTACATATGAATGAATAAGTAAATCGTACCAAGAAAATGTCGCTAAAAATAAACAAAGCAAATCACAAAAAAACTTTTGCATTTTACTATCAGGAAAGCTTAGAAAAGTAATAAATTTATACAAACAAATTTTTGAAAGAGCGAAAACACTCTTCGGTTTTTGAAAGAACGAAAGCACTCTTCGGTTTCAAGATAAAGTAAGACTGCTTTGTATGGGTTTCACCTTTACTTAGGGCAGGTGTAACTTAAAGCTCTGGAGAAGGCGAGAAATCTACATTTAGCTTATATGGTAAATCACAAAAGATTTGTATAGGGTTAAAAATGTCGCCTTTATGATCGGATAACCTCAACAGAAAAAGGGGTAAAATCTGGATAAAAGAACAATCATCGGTGATAATGGGGATTCACCTTGTTTGAAAGAAATACGTAAGAAATCCATCAAGGGATAGGGGGCGTAAATAAACATCACTGAACGGAGCTTGGCGGCGTTAACACGATTTTCTCTCTGTTCTTTAATGTTTTGAAACTTAGTAATTTGTACGGACATTAAGAAAAACATCAGAAAGCTTTGAATCTGGGCGGAATTTCGAACACGTGTGTTAATATAATTATACAAGAAATGTGTAGTGTTTATAATTCAAAGATGAAAAGGCATTTTTAATTTCTTTTCGGCTCATTCAATAGCATGATTCTGCACGATTTTCTTTTTTTTTATATCTCAATCAGTAACAATGACATGAAAATTAAGTTTGAGTGCATGACATGTACATTTGTTTGCATGAACCTGTATAACGGCATGCATGGAGAACAGCTGCATGTATTTTGCATATTCAGGCATGCGCAATCCATCATATTTTTCAAAAAGAACACGGGTGGAGGGTTCCAACCTATGGGGGTTTTGTTTTTGCTTTTGTTTTTGTTTTTTGTTTGTTTGTTTGGTTTTTTTTTTTTGTGTGTGTGTCTATTTTTAAGGGAAAAAAAGACTTCAATCAGGCAAAGTCCGCGAAAAAACGGCTAAGTTCATGAACATTCATGCATGCATGTTCAAGTTTATTGCTTTTATATTGCTTAATATTGATTGCGTTGTCAAGACATCTTGGTGACAGTTTTCTGCTGAATTGTATTTTCTCTATATTCGATCGATTCCAAGTTATGAGGCCAAATTCAAACACATCATTTTTCACTATTTAGTTTGTCAAGTTTAAACGATTTCTTGCTTGATTGGTATTAATAGTTTTGAGATGCCTGTGAAGGGCTGTGAAATTCACTCATTTTAATATTACTAGCGGGACATTGCACTATTTGACTTTGATGTTGGTCGACTAAGGCCCAGGACAAGTCAATTTCTTTTGTTGTCCTGACTATTCTGCACGTTACCGGTTTGACTTCTATATATGCCCGCTGCGAAGTAACATTTTTATGGAAGAAATATTTTGAGGTTAGAGAGGGGTCGATTACGACAAACTTCTTATACTTAATCTGCCTATCAATACACTATGATAAAGTGGTCCGGCGCTTGTCAATTAATCTAACCGAGCGTCAGCCTACATTAAAATTTACTCCTATTAGTAATGTCCAATCTTTGTGTTGCTAAACTAGGGGACTATCCAATAACCCCTTTCCAAAATCATCAGGAGGCCTAAAGCCAACCGTTTTGCATTACAAGAATTTGTTTAAGGACGTTTGACACCGTTGGAGTGCCACTATAGTTCTGAGAATTCCGGTAACGGCACCCGGTCGCTTAGGCGAGTGAATTGTACATCTATCGATTATATGGCGCATTGTCTTAAATTTTGAGTTAGTTTTTATCTTTGATCGAGGATTTATCGCTGGGTGGTTTTTGCAGTCAAATCAAAGATTTCAGCCCAGATTATTCACAGGTGGATATTAGTTCCATGCGATCAAAACGTGAGGGGATTAATTAATTGTTTAAAAACTTATGTGAAAAGTCCACCCATCCTGCATTAACTAACGCGTCTACATCTGTGCCATTTTGAGTACGTGAGTATTTCAATTTTCCCCAATTAATTTCTTTTACATATTTCTAGAGAAAAAACCTTGTTCTTTTATTTTTGGAAACTCCAGTTATTTCCTTCCTGTTCTGTGTCCTCTAACATAGTGATGAGATCAACTCGCAGAAATAAAAAAAATAGCTTATCAGTAGCATTTTGTTTGCTTACGTAACTTTGTTGTCAGTTTTCTTTCTTTTAGGAAATAGTAGAAAAGAGACATTCCTTCCTTTGTGAAATTTTGTTGATAAAAAGTCCGTAAATGGCGCGTCATAATCCGTTTTTGCATACCTCATGAATATCGAATTACACAAATGTGACATTTAGTTTTGAAGTGATGCAGAATAATTCGGTTATAACAATATCGTTTCCTCTTTCTTTAGACAAATATGAAAGGCAAGAGAGTGACAAAACAGGTGTGAGCCAACAGATTGCTTGGGATTATTGTGTCCATACTTTTTTCTTGCTGCTGTGTTGTATTCGGGAAAATGGCAACACAAAATCCAGGCCCCTATAAAGATATTCTAAACTCCGTTGCTTAAAGACGGTGACAGGAAGCAAAATTATTCAGTCTCTTGCCTTGAAGAGTATACTTAAGAAATGACTGTCTTATTTTTATAGACTTGCTCAAGTCCTTATATCAAATGAAGTTATATGAAGAGAATTGCAATTATTAATTAAATTTTTCAAGTAGAAAAGAAATGTGCCCTAAAACTATAAGCAGTGAGCAATTGGTTGCAGAGATATCACATTGCAGAGAAGACAACTTTTGCTTGCCAGTATAGAAACATGTATTTTTAAAATTATTTGATATGGGGACTTGAGCAAGTCTATTACTTTTGGTGTTCATGGGTGTAGAATTCTGGTTGGTGACGTGCAAATTCCTTGAATTGAGAAGCGATATTCAGAAAATTGCAAGTGTCCAACCAGAATTATACACCCATGAACACCAAAAGTAAGACAGTCATTACTAATATTTTCATTTATTCAAACCATCGGTCATTTTCATGTGCATGCACATCGTATATTTTGCCTGTAACAACGTCAAATGCATTTTAACGTTGGTAAATTCTCCCTATATGCAAAAACTTGAACGTGACGTCACAATAGCAACCCAAATTATCGGAATATAATTCTAGTAGCCTAATGGGCGTTTAACAACGGGAATCTACTAGTAATTTGTAAATATAGTAAAATCAACAAGAAAGATTATTCTATGACTCAATATTTTGCAAAAGTATTCATGATTTCATTTTATTTAAATGCCAAAATATCCGAAAATTGTGTCTTTTTGTATTAAGAAGCAGGGCTAGGGACATCAGTTTTTTAATATGCATTGGAAACGATGGGAAAAAAGTCCCCTTCAAACTTCGTCGTTATGATTTTATTGAAATTCCAAATATGAAAGAAAGTTATCATAAAATTAGATTTGTGAACTTTGTCTTTACAATGTGATTTTTTTCTTTGATTCTGACGTCCTTGGATGGCATACAAAGACTTTCCGGTGACCACTGTTTCCGTGTGCAAATAAGGGGCAATTGTTTCTCCAAAGACTTTAGTTTATATGTCTTTCAACATTTATACATTTGCTCCTACGAGAAGGAGGCTGTGACAATTAACATCTTGGTATACATTTGTGGTAACTTTCCTAATTCTGTAATATGTCATTTCCTCGCTCTGTAAAATGTTCTCTGTTGTACGAAGGTAAAGAGCAATTTTTTCTATCAATTTCTGAATCTGAATATAACCTTATCAGGAAAAATATCGTAATTGTCGAGCAATTTTAATGTCTCTGCACTTAGAGACCACGAGATGATTCGGAACTTCAAAATTCTTGATTTTATATCCTTCAAAGATTTCATTTTATATATCGGGTGTGAAATTTAGAGGAAATAGGGTAGAGGATTTTATATTACATGATGTCATTCAGCTATTAATGTTGGTCATAAAAAATAAACCCTCAGTGGCGATGACAAGGAAATTAAGGAGCCAGAAACACCAAGGGGCGATTATTCATTGGGGTACTTTGTCATTTTAAATTCAGGGTAGAGTTACTTTTTAGGGTTCTACTAAAATATGAACAAAAGAGGCGGTATTGTTCGATGACAAATATTGGGTCTCATTTTTATCAAAAATTAAATTCTGTATTTTGTAAGATGGTATGAACCTTTGTTGTATATGAAACCGTAAGATTATTATCTGGACGGGAGAGGTTTTGATTTGATTTATGAATTTTCTTTACAAGTAATAACTCAATACTTTTTATGAATTTAGGAAAAGTAGTAAAATTTCATTATTTCTAGAATCGCATCTCAGTATAGGTACATGTCCAATTTTGTCTTCAAAGGTCACAGTGACATTTTTAAGTACATAATGCCAACGCTGTAGGGATTTTGATGAAACTTGGTAAGGATGTGGTAAATTTAACCCTACAGGTGTTGTTATATTGAATAAGGTTAAAGATGTTACTTATACGGACAGACAGCTACCAAATCAAGTAGATATATCCTATCTTGGTCTATTGTCTTCCACTTAGTACCTACATTCAAGTTGTCCATCCGAACACGTAAAAAGAAGCTGACACGCACCCGCCAATATTATAGGCCTCACTTATGCTCTTATCCCCCAATGATCTTTATTTTCAACTGAGCAAATATGAACAATAAATTTCATGACACTCATCAGGATGGGTATCTTTCAAATGGTGAAAGTTTATTGTGATTTGTATCAGATTTCCAACTCCTGACAAAGGTGTGAAGTTCCATCCAAACTCGCGAAATACGAGATCTTTTGTATTCAGTAATAGAGTAGATTAAACTGCCGTTTCTATTATCTACCGTATGGGATTTCTAACTTTAATAGTCCCTCATTATAGTCTTTTTTTATCAGATTTTGACAGACTTGACATTTGCCTCTACTTTTGGCTATGTTTCGAACACTGTCCATTTCGCTCTTTTGTTCATTCGGAGAAACCCGAACCCTACAATTATTAGAATTTTGGCCGATGTACAGAGGAGATAAAATATTTCATAACAGGTTCCGTGTCAGGTGCTAGAAATTGACACTGCTTCCAGTAAAATGACATGCTGGTGTCCGAAAAAGTATGTTTTTGTATCTACAAGGAAGACCAGATGACCCCTGGTCATTCGTGCTGACCGCTGGTCAGTATGTCACGTATAATGGTCCAGGGGCTGTTGGTATAGGAGATGACTATCGGTGTAATCTGGTGCACGAATCTACTCGCTAACCATATGTTTTATCAAACTTTTATCATGTTTGAACAATAACATGTGTAATAGTGTAACCATGTCTCTTTTCTCTCAGAATTTCCTGGAAAGAAATTTGATACTCTCCTAAAATATTGATATTAATAGACTGACTGATTGGTCGATGCGTAAAAGAATCGTAAAAAAATCCATTTTCCTTTCTTTTTCTAAATTTCGCTTTATAGGCAATTTTCATTTTTCTATGTCCAATTGAACACGGGTATTTTAGGGAAAATGGTTGATTTACATACATATAAGCCGTGTAGAGATGAAGATTTCCATAATAATTGCCTAGCTAGATGCACAAGAAACACTTCGTTCTATACTCACTAAATTGTTTTACATACACCCGGGCCTCCCCCCCCCCTTTTTTTTTTTTTTACTTTGTCTTCACTTGTACCTTGTACGAATGATAATGACTCTAATAATGTATATCCGGTTAAGGAAATAATTTTCCCATTAAAGTTCTTTTTCACTTTTGTTACATTCGTCATTTAGAATGTGGATAGATGAAGACTTCGATATTAAAGAGTACTTAAGTGCTCACTGAAGCATTCCTCTCACATTCCTAAACGATGTATGACTTTCTTCTACAAAAGGATAAGGTTCAGCTACAGACCGCAAATAAAAACTCAGGTCTACCTCATGTGCCTTTCTCGCACTCTATAATCAACCAACCTTTTTGCTAAATCCATTCAAGGGTCGGCCTCATGGTGATAAAAAGAAACAATTTTCATCGACAAAAAGCCTGAAATTGTCCTACGCTTTATTCTATCAGATTGGTTTATTGGCATATAATAACAAGATGCTGTTTTAATTTCGATCTCGTTTCACTCTCCCCATGCTATAAAGTATGTAATACCCTGCATGCCGGGTGCTCTGGTACAGCGGAGGTAAATATTGTACCTGGTCTGACGTCTCAGCATGACGGTGACGGTCGCGTCCTACGATTATAGGGTTGTATTCGACTTGACAACATTTCGGTCACATTGAGGGTATGCTAATTTCCTACAAATCAACCCCCTACCTAGCCAGTGAAAACATACCGGCTCAATGGATGAACTGAAAGCCAATAGACTTGATCTTCACTTTGTCTGCAGTAAAAGGTTGGGTACGGTTCGCGGCGAAAGAATCTGTCATCTGAGCACGCGCAGAAAGACCATTCTGATTGATTGGATACGGAGCGTCTTTTAACTTAATTGTAGAAAAGGGGAGTACTTTGTCTAATGGAGATAAGAAAATAAAATGTAATGATTATGAGACCAAAGGACTGACATTTTTTTGGTACATTATGTCTATTTGTAAAATTTAATCAGTTAGATAGCTACATGTTATCGCTTAATTTCCCATTTCCAAATTTCCCTTTCCATCCGTTTTTTATTTGATAGTCAAATGGTTAAAGAATCGTGTCTCCTATCACTAATACAGCACTAAATCAGCAAATAGAAACTGTCATCAGGGAGCAATGTAATCTCACACTAAAAGCGTCCCTATCAACAGCATCAAATGGATGCAGTTTCGCGCCATTATCAAAAGCAATGTTCTGCATTAAATATCAAAATTCTTAATATCAAAATTACTCGACAATTTACATCAAGTTTATTTCTGTTAAATGTTGCATAGAATGTTTCATTCTAAACTGAGAGGGCTTTGCATCGTGTGCGCTCGATTTAACACTTAAATGAATGAATGTGAGCATCAAGGAATATTTGCCATTTTAATTTCATGACTAAAAAAGCCGAAAGTTGATTTTATGGTTCAAAATTTATATATTTCTTAAAATTTCGTAATTTTGTAATTCGTCGCATGGATGACGAACGACTAGCGGTAGCTACTTTTTTTTAAAACTATAGTGCAGGTTAAATTTCTGTGTAAAGAATTTTTTTAATATTTGTCATAATCCGAGAACAATAGCATGGCAGTATCAGGTTAGTTAATCTTGATTAAATATAAAGATGATAATCTGATTAATCTCTGCAAAGATTTGAATAATACGTTTAATATCAAATCCTAAAACCCGTCGCCGTACTAAGAAGGACATTTCAAGCGAACAATACCCAAGGTGCCCATTTTACGGGGGACTTCTAGTATGAAAATCGCCCCCTCGTGCTGTGCCATTAGGAGTTAAAGAGGCAAGGGGATTTAAAAACCGTGTACTGAAGATAGGGTATCAGTCAAGAGATAGAAGTAAAACTGATCGCCCATTTATGTTGACTTGTAAATGATTTATACTGTTGGAATAATGATAAACTTACAAATGTGATTTAAGACTGTCTACATTTCAGGTATAGTGTAAATACCATTACTAATCATAAAGTTTTATTTTCTCTCTCTTTAAATATTTCAGTTGTTTGTAAATTACGCAAAAATGCAGTATTGCGGTAATCCTGCCTTTTCTTGATAACCCAATTTACATCATCATATTTTCCAATAAATATTGATTGATTTCCCATAGAAAAATTCTGTGGATGTTTTAACAGTGATAACGTTCATTTTGAGAAGCTATTGTCAAATAATTGAAGAAATTCTAACATATGTATGTAATAGATTGGGATAATGAGTGAAATTTACACATCCACTGTTTAGGAAAATTGTAAAACAAACAAGTGGCACTGGTGTGAAAGGCACTACAACTGTTCAAACACCCCTTTCTTTCTGGCAGCGCTTCGTCCTTGTTTATTTTGGGTAGGTTTTGTCTTTTTAATTGCTTTGCCCTTGTAAAAACAAACATGAGAAAAATCTGCCACAATTTCATTGGTTCTACAAATTAGCGAACTTTATGTATTTACCAAACATTTAAAAGTGGGCTGAGCAGTTTACACTGTAGTAACATTGGTCGATATTTGTTTCCATACAAAGTACGTTATTGTACTTCCCTGGGTCGATTGAATAAGGTCAGTTATTTTTATCTTCTTTTTTTTTTTTATTATTATTTATTTTTATTTATTTAATTTAGATTTTTAGAATAGTTTATGCAAATTACTGGAAAAACTTTCAGGGATGCCGCGTCCTACATGTAGATACGATAATCAAAAGATTCACAGAACTGATTTAGAGTGCAAGAAATGTCATCAAGTAATTGTCAAGTGTCAATTTCAATGATTTTCTTTAATTTTAAACCAGTATTTTCGTTTAACATGTTCTGTCATAGCTGGATAGCACATCCATGTGATAACGATCGACATCCAATTTTTGCCGCGGGCTTGCTCGGAAAGAGCCAATCAGCTCTGTCGATCGAACAAAACTTTCACTAGGCTGCACTGAATATTAATAGACTAGACGGAGTTTGATTGGTCAAAAATATTAGATATTACTATTCAGTTTCTTAGATTACATTTATTTTTGGTTATCTGTGGAATTGCAATTTATTAGAAAGTTATTATCGTAATTATACATGTTCAGTGTGGCTATTGGTATGTATCTTTAAATCTTCTGTTTTTCTTTTGATAATTATTTTGTGCAGAACAGAATAAACGAATGAATAAACGTAATGATGAAGACAAAATAGATAATAAATAAAATATCAGTAAATAAATAGATAAAAATATGATAAATAAAAATGATAATGTTATACACAGATCATTTAGAAAATAAATAAATAAATAAATAAATAAATAAATAAATAAATAAATAAAAACATGTAATTAATTTTTTTAAGATGTCAATTCTTGTGAGTCATGCAGTTACGACCACGACCTCGTATGCTTGTATTTTTTTTTTTTTTTTTTTTTCGCCAGTGATGTATTGCATGTCATTTTTACACTTGATTATCTTGCTAATTCAACTTGATACACCGGTAAAATGTTATATCTTTGAAATTAATTTACGTGGCAATGTATTATATGATCTGAATCACTTCATAACGAGCCTAGAGTAAAATAACAAGTCGCTTACTTTGTCATGTACCTTATAATTAATTTTCACTTCTCCCTATGACCGACATTTGGCCATGTCTTTTACTAAACTATGTGACGTGACAACGTATTTGTGAAGGGATTCGAGATGCTAATGAAGACTGATGTAATATTAATGAAAGCCATTTTAACATTTTGACATTATATTACTTAGTTTTCCCCTGTTTACATTTCGTCGTTACCTGGGGGGAGTCAAATGATCATCTCCTCGTTCAGGGTTAACGCCACATAATACAATAAAAGATAGCCGTGCTGTGGATTTTCCTTCATTACTCATCATTGCCTCGTTTAAATCGGAAAACATTTTTTAAGGAAATTACTACATATACATAGTGGGTATTAGAATCGATTCCAAGTCAAAACTTTTGCATAACAGAGGTTTTGAGTCAGTGAGATTTTAATCAAAATCGGCATGGGAGTGCAAGAATAGCAAGAATGGGATTATTGATATATCTTACCATTGTGTTGTTTAAATCCTTGATTGTGGCATTTGGTGAAAGCGACCGACTCACTCTATTTATCTTTGTTATGTCAGTGTTTTGTACTTTGTCAAAGGTGAAAATAAATATTTATCCTTAATTTTCATTCTTTTATTTCTTTTGTAGTTTGACGGTCAACTTGCTTTTCTGAGTGGTCAAGGAATTTAAGAGTCATCGACCGCATCGGAAAGGAAATTAGATTTTTCATTCATTGGAGTACTGAAAGATTACAACTGTACTGAAGCTTAATCGGAAAGTATTCAGTTTTCGAGTGCTGCATTTGATAATAGAAAATCCATTCAGAAATGGACCCTGTGGACTGAAGTTACCTTATAATGACATAGTTATATCGTCGAAGGATTTATTATCATCATCATCATGCGTGCCATCTTGCCGTTAGTCATCGTCATCGTCAACATCATCTTGTGCAGTGTTGGATCCGCACAGAATATAACATACTCCGTTGATGAAGGTAGAACGCCACCTGTGTTTCTAGGTAATGTGGCAGACGACAGCAACATTTCCGCTCGAGCCGACCAAGGTGCGTTGGAAAACATGAAGTATAGTTTTCTCAGTATTGGTAATTCTTATAGTTCTAAGTTTCTGGTAGATGAAGATACGGGTGCTTTATATACTAACGAGGTGCTTGACAGAGAAAATTTGTGTTCCATCGAACTTTCATGCATTCTTTCCTTGCGTATCGGTGCTAGTAGCGGTGTGTTTTTTCAGTCCATCAATGTCAACGTCTCGGTAAATGACGTCAACGACAACGCACCGCTTTTCATTCCAAACATAACGTCCATCAGTGCATCGGAGGGTTCTGCGGTAAATTCAACCTATCCGATACCGAGTGCAGTCGACCGCGATGTTAATCCGAATTTCGTGATTCAATCGTACCAGCTTCAACCCGATACCAGTCCGTTCTCTCTTGTCATCGATAATTCTAGCGGCGGAAGTCGAGATTTGAAGCTGGTGTTGCGCCAGAAACTTGATCGTGAGAAAACGGACCGATATGAACTCCATGTCGTTGCGCAGGATGGCGGGAGTCCGAAAAGATCAGGAGTTCTTGTTGTCAATGTTACCGTAGAGGATGTGAACGATAACAAACCCATATTCAGCTATCCGCAATATAACATTACTGTGCTAGAAAACGTCAGCGTCGGAAACGTCCTTATTCAGGTGTCTGCACGCGATGATGACGAAGGACTGAACGGGGCCGTCTTTTACGAGTTCTCTCCTCTTTTTACTGGAGAGAGTAGGAACTTTTTCTCTATAAATGGTTCATCAGGGGAAATAACCTTACAAAAACAACTGACATTTACTTCCGGTCAGCCTCACCGCCTCGTTGTCAAAGCCTCCGATAGAGGGAGCCCTCCTCAAAGTAGCCAAGCTTACGTTAATATTCACGTGACCGATACCAACAATCACTCACCGGAAATTAAAATAAACCTCATTTCTGATGGAAAAGTAAAGGAAAACTCAAATAATGGCACTGTTATTGCTTATGTAGCCGTAATCGACAGGGATACAGGCAGAAATGCGCTAGTTGTATGCCAGATTAGAAACTCCAAATTCCAACTGCACACACTTGCCGATAATGAATACAAAGTTGTGGTTTACGCTAAACTAGATAGAGAATCTGAGATCGAACACGTGGTAACGATAGTCTGTGAGGACGACGGAACACCAAAGAGGAACAGTTCAGAAAGCTTCATTGTCCAGGTCCTCGATGTAAATGACCATTCTCCTACATTTGAGAAAGACATGTACACAGTGTCCGTATCTGAAAACAAAAGTCCGGGAGAGATGATCACCAAAGTTAGCGCGTCCGATAAGGACCAAGATCAAAACGCTAAGCTGATATACTCTGTTCAAGAAGACTTCAAGGACAAGTTCAGAGTGGACGGTGAGTCGGGTATAATAACCACTCGAGTGGAATTTGATCGTGAAGTTCTAGATCATATGGAGTTCAAGGTATACGCCGCCGACCAAGGCTCACCAATCGCTTACACGGCCTCCACTATGATCAACCTAACTATCGAAGACGAAAATGACAACATGCCTACTTTCGATTCGCAGACCTTGAACTTTTCCGTTTCGGAAAATCATGCTGATATTGCCGTCGGAACTGTCGTAGCAACGGATAAAGATTCTGGTGCTAACGGAGATATAATTTACAATTTTCCGCTGCCGTTTCAGAATTCTATTCCGTTCACGATACATCCGGTTTCCGGTGAAATTAGAACGAACAGGAAGTTGAATAGGGAGGATAAGTCTAAATATAGCTTTGTTGTGATGGCAACCGACAAAGGCGTCTCTCCGCGAAATTCTTCAGTTTTAGTTAATGTAGACGTTCTGGATGAAAACGACGAGTATCCGCAAATAGTGTATCCTCTTCAAAGCAATGGATCTATAAAAGTAGGGCATGATACATATCCAAACTCCGTAGTGACCAAGGTCGAGGCCTTTGACCTTGACGATGGCGAAAACGGTACACTGAAGTATAGCATTCGCCAAAGAAACGACGACAATCTATTCTACATAGACGGAAAAACGGGAACTATTTATTTGGCACGAAAAATAGAAAACTACGATATCAAAGATTACAGCATTACGATTGAAGTTTCCGATAGGGGAACGGACCCCAAATCTGTGACAGTAGAGGTCAAGTTGACCATAACCTACACCCCGACCCCAGCGGCCCAGGAGCAGGCCATAGGTCAGAACGTTCTGATAGCCATTACTATAGCTTGTGTGACTATTGTGCTATCCTTAGCTATTATAGTGACTATTTTCCTCATCAGACGTGTTGACTATAACAAAAAAGGCCAACCTTTACCTCCTAATTCGGACTATCAAATAGCCGAATCTATGCAATATAGTGCCAAAAAATCTTGTCTTACAAAGTCTGATCCCCAGAGGACTCACTTATGTGAAAATAACAATTTTTCAACAAATGACAATAGAAAGGAAGTTAGTTTTTCATTAGACGACGGACAGAGGGACTCCGGAGTGTTTATGATTGGGCACGAGCACCCTAGTCCTCTTACTGTGTCAACCAATCAAAATCCAGTGGGCCATCATCACAATGGACCATTTCATAGTCCGGTATGTATTACAAAGTACAAAATGGAATTAGTTTGTAGATATTATCTATTGTTTTCATCCCAGAAAAAAAATCTTATTGTTTTTTATGTGAATTCTGTAAATGATGGAAGCTTTTTGATTCTGTAGTCTCTAGATGGCTATTGATCCTCTTTATTTTTAGATGTTGTGTATTCAACCAAATACACCAATTATTATTGGGAACATTCTCAGGAACTATGGAAATTGTCGCATCCGTTTTTGATCTTGAAGGAAATAAGGCTTTACAAATAAAACTGTTAGTTTTCTTCTTTGGATACTTCGGCCACTGTTAACAATTTAACCACCTGCCTTGTGTACATTAAAGAGGTGATCAGATTTTGACCAAACTTGGTGTAAAGTATATTTACCCACACGTCTAAGGGGGCTTAGTGGGATGATGAGTATTTGCCCCTGGGATTAAACACCAGTAGCCCTCATATTGCAATGTTGACAGAAGCAAATCAGTCTAATGTTGAAGTTTGTTTGAAGTGGATATCGTCACTAATTTGTTTACCCAATTTACCTGTGTATCGATGTTTCTATCAAAAGAAGATTATGGTGAACAAAAAGCCTTGCGTGTATCAATTTGGAACTCCTAGCTCTGTCCAGTGACTCATCAATATAGTTTCATTCCTGTCAGCCATACAAAAATTAGATTTCTCATTCCTACAAAACCTCAGACTCAGTAAAAATTGTAGAATATATCCATTACAATATTCTCTACTTTTTTTTTGCTCAATTTTCAAAAGTTTACCCATTTGTTTTGTAGCCCAACAGTCATTCTTCGCCAGTTACCGGCAGGCGGAGTCACAGTCCTTTATCAGATGGGTTGCATGAAGAACTACACAGAATGGCGTCGATAAGACTCCATGAGAAATATCTTCATTCCTTCAACAAACCATTGGTTTATCATCCAGAAGAAGTAGGTTTTTATAAAGTCAGAGTCAACGGAGGAATAATTATGATATAGTTTGAAAGAATTATTTCATTTACTCTTATGAAAAAAAAAAAAAAACAAACAAACAAATTTGAGACTAAAATTTAAAACGACAAAAAGGAAAATAGGGGAATATCATTGTGACTTATAAGAAGAAAAAAAATTCGTCAATTTTATTTTCAATTAAGAAAAACGAGTAAAACAAAATTAGAATTTTCCGGAAGACTTTATGAAAACATAATATGCATAATCATTGTTTCTTTTCAGAATAAGCACTTCCTATCACTGAAGCGTCATGGTGATGATAACCATAGTAACGGGTCAGATGACCTGACAGTGTCAGACAGTGGGCGTGGCGGGAGCATGGAGGACGTACATAAAAGCAGCATAATGATATAGATTATATCTTGTTATATATTGATCTCAGGTAATAAAGCAACACACATATGTGTCCCATGATCAACATTGGCAAAATTTAAAACACAATGGATGATAAATGTCCTAATCTATTGTAAAATGTCTCTTTGTTTTAAAGTGATTATTTATGTAAATTTGGATTCATTATTACATTGAAATATGCATTTTTACAAGATTAAATTTTCATTTTAATCGAAATCTGAAAGTTCATTAACATAAATTTCATATTTGTGTAAATGATAAATTATTTCCTATTTTGTCTGCAGGTCTGATGGGCAAACTTGCTGGATTATTGGTGCTATGTGACAATTCATAAGAAATGACAACGAATGACACCCCCTCCCCACCAACTGCTCTACTTTTCACAGATATACTACTACACCAAGGCCCTATTATGGAATATCTCATGACAGGAATAAAATAGATCCCTCATAATTTCCTTCATATAACTCAGAGGTAATGACACAATCATGTTTCTACCAACAATACGAAATTCTTGAAAATATGATTTAGAAAATATTGATTCTACAGTTTTGTAAATATCGAGAAACGGTTCTATATATCACACATCAGGCAATGTTGTCTTTCTCAATTATCACATTTCGTTAAATTTTTTATACATGTATATATCTGGACTGGAATATATTAAATCTTTTTTGAATGGGTTACAATTTTTAAAATAGTTTTTCCTCATGCGAAATCATGTACTGGTATATAAGCTGTTGTCTTTTGAGAAAAATATACATGTAATTGTTGAATTCTTATGAAAGTATTTTGCATTTCACTTCAGGAAGAATTTCGAATCACCATGAAGACAGAGAGGGAATACAGGCTATATATGAACATAGAAGGAGAACATTGTCCGAGCTGGAACTATAATTCTGTGTGTGGTAGTGACAGTCCATAAAACTTCAAATCTAGTCAAATTTTGTATTTATTGTTATTATTGATGAAATACCTTGTCACGTTATTTTTGATATATTTTGTTATTACAAATCACATGAAAATAATGAAATATGAAAATTGAAGATATCTTTTGTTTATTTTTGATATGATAAGAACCTTGCACGTTCTACATTTCCACAGTTTCATGAGAGTTTCACAAACAAGTAGATTAGACGAACGACATAATGTTGTGTACTGCGGCCGTCTTGGTCCTTTTGTCTGAATGTAACTAACCGAGCAATGTTTTAGCCTAAACTAAATTCCCAAGAGAGCACTTAACAGCTCGTTATGGATATAGCTCTTGATCTCAATTCTATAAAATATAATACTTTCAAGAAGTCTAATTTTCAAAATCATAGGATTGGAAATTTTTTACTACCAAAAGTAGATTATAGATTAAGAAAAGACAAAATACGAAAGTTGCAATCATTACATGTATAAAGCCGTGTAAAGTTATACAGAAATGGGTGTGGATGTCTGGAACACTCCATGGCATCAGACTTGTTGTCCATGAGTTGGACCAACCTCCTCCTTGGCAGATGATTTAGCGGCATGGTGATCATAGAACAATGAATGTACGGACAATCAAATTTTGACGTTTTTGATACCTGATCTGTTCTCGATTAGTATACAGTACCTGCTACGAACCTTCACCACAAAGAATATGAACACAGACGAAAGCGAATTGCATCCCTCGGAGAAAGACGAAGGGTCCATAAGATTGCTCGAAATTACAACTAAAAGAATGACGTTTTACAATTCTGTAGCATGAGAGCTACTTTGTGCAAAACATGTACAGTTGCACACAGTGCACCAGACTGGCATATAATCGGTACTTCATCTTCTATCTGGTCTACTGACCAAAACATCAGCTGTACTACACGCGCCAAGGTGATTTAGAGAAGCCAAAATAACTGCAATCTGATCAAGCGCCACAATTTTAATTTTTAAATTTTATTTTAATATAATGATGACCTTGTCCTTTTTTCATCCTCACAAGCAGGTCTACAACAAAAGCTTGATAGATTACATGCCTATTGTACTGAATGGTGTTTAAAACTGAATATTAAAAAAACCAAAGTAATAATTTTCAACAAGGCTGGTAGATTTTGCCCTCAAAAGTTTCTGTATGATGATTCTGTGATAGACTGCACCCAACAATATAAATACTTATCATTTTCAGTGCATCTGGCTCCTTTTCTGCTGCTCAACAAGATTTGCATAATAGAGCATTAAAAGCATATTTCTTATTAAAGAAAAATTTCCTGTCTCTTCATCCAAGTATCAAGAATAGTTTACATGTTTTTGACCATACAATCAAACCTATCTTACTTTATTCTTCAGAGATATGGGGAATGTTCAATACATCTAGTTCCAAATTACGTAAGGGGAAGTTTGACCTTGATCGTATTTATGGAAAGATACCTTGTGAAAAGTTGCACATTAAATTCTGTAAATTTATCTTGGGTGTGCATAAGAAAACTACAACCTTTGCATGTCTGTCTGAACTTGGCAGGTTTCCTTTACATTTTGATATAATTAAGTCAATAACTAAGTATTGGTACCGTCTAGAAAATCAATGTTTACCCTCCTCTCTGCTCAAAGACGCATACATAGAGTCCATGTCTCTTCATAATTCTAATATTATTTCCTGGCACTCGTCAATGGATACTATTTCAAGAAACATAGAGGGTGTCAAGAACCTTTTAACCGTAAAAAATTACAAACTCAAACGTACTCTTAACAAATATCTTTATAACTACTACGAATTACTCTGGAAAGAGCAAATGAAGAACATGTCCTCAGGGAAATTAAGCTTGTATGCAAAAATCAAAAGCTCATTTGGAATTGAAAAATACCTACTTTGTCTTAAACCTGCCAATCGTATATGTCTCTCTAAATTGAGAACTTCAAGTCACCGCCTTAATATTGAAAGGGGCAGATACAAGAATATCCCCCGACATGATCGCATATGCCTCAGATGTAACTCTAGAGAAATTGATGATGAAAATAACTTTTTATTCAGATGTAACGTATTTAGCGAAGAACGGGAAGAACTGCTATCTAGTATTGACAAACACTGTACTAATTTTTCATCTCTTCAAAATGAAAATAAACTCTTTTGGCTTATGTCTAATGAAGATACAGAGATTTTGCTGCTTCTGAGCGACTTTATTTTAGAATGTACTCAAATTAATTCTGTTGTGTAATATCAATAGGTCTCATTTATAGAGGTTATTTAATACTTAGAATTGAGAATTTGTTTCTTAATGGTATAGTTATCTTTGGCTTTCAATTTGTAAGCACTGCATGTATCCCCAGACAAAAAATAAATAAAAAAAAAAAAATATATATATATATATATACAACGTAAATATATTACGTACAGATATTTATCACATGATACACCCGTTATGCAGTTTCATAAAGCCATTTCATAAATATATGATATGATAACACGTTACATATCGCTCTGCTTGAATGCCATTGGTCAAGGTTGGAACCTAATCACATAAACCTTGACAAATGTGACCTTTCAAATATCGGTCAACTGTTAAATTCAGACCCAGAGTCAATATCAATGATTAAAATTGTTGTTGTTAAATAATTCTTGCATTAAAATACTATTCAAATTTGAAATACTTTTCTCTTACGCACAGAATATCGAATACGATGGGGACACTACTTCTCATGGCGTAGCAGGCGACTTCTAAATCACGGCGTGGTTCGCCTCTATAGTTCTCGGAAACGTTGATTTCACGTTAGAAATACACATTTTAGGCAATATCATGTGATAAAAAGAATCTCAAATGAATTTTCATTTCATACGATGTATTATGAAACTCGTTGTGCGTTTTATATCACATTTTAAACATATACATGTTCATTTGCTTGATGCTAAAGTGATAGCAGGCACCGTCCCCTGGTGTCACTTGCTGTTTGGAGACATTTTCCTTATTTTTCCATTTCTATGTCTGGCAATGTATGTTAAATAGTGTCTCTCCATTTAGCTCTTGACACAGGATAATCACATATTGTACATTTATTTTATATTTCTATAAAGATCTGAAAAGCTAGTGATAGCAGGCACCGTCCCCTGGTGTCAGGTGCTATTTGGAGACCACCATTTTCTAGTTTGATTGCCTAGCTAAACATACCTATTTAGTTGTGGCTGGTACATGAATAGTGCATGTGGATGTTTTAAAATATGTAAAAACTCTCCTAAACTCGGCACTTATCTTAGGAAAATCATGAAAATTTTCATATAAATGCTTATCTAATTTAGCTACATATATCATTGAGTCAATGTATCTCACTACCTTTAAATAAAAAAAAAATATATATATATATCACCGTCCACAATAATATGAAACATAATTTCATATGATAATTATACCTCTTTGTTATTCTAAGCAAACTAAATGGTGAATTGATTTCTGTTTACTTTGTCATGTGTATTCACAAGATTGATTGATTGATTTATTTATTGATTTATCTTTTGTCATGATGCCTTATATTGAAATGTCATGCCTGCAAGGGCCCATTTTGGTCAATAAACTATCTTATCTTATCTTATCTTATCTTATAGGAACTAAATTTGGGGCGCCACAGTTATCTCAATCTGATTAAAACCATATCTCTACATGCTCCCGAAATTGTTATGTCACGTTCAAATTCGGGAGCATGTAGAGATCTGGTTTTAATCACATTGAAATAATTGCATGTGACGCCCAACATCTAGATTCTAATTTAAAATACGCCTTCTGTCAGTAGTGTAAATGCCACTTTTGGTTTCTCTAAATCATCTTGGCTTAAAGTATCACTGATGAGAATTCACTATTCTAAACATAAATTGTACATGTCTGCAGCATTTGGAAATCAAGTATGCCTGGTTGCTGAGATCTCTTTGATATATATTTTTAAAAATGTTACATAGAGAAGAAAAACTTTGCCAATGCCTTTAAAAAGGCTATATATAGAACATATCTTGTTCTGCCATACGTCGCAAGAAAGATAACTCTAACATCGTAAAGGTACATGTAGCTCGAGATCAACGATCCACAAGAATTTTTCCGTTTTGAGAGGGATATATATATATTTACAGAATTAATAATTATAGCGCTGTAATGTTTTATTCAACCACGGATGGCTCAGTTTTATAGAATACCCAGAGGAGCTCGATGTCAACGATCCATAAGAATACCTTATAAAGAGAGGGATGGGAAGGAGCGGGTGTCATTGAGGGTTGTTGGCATCGAGCTCCTGTGAGAATACCTAAAGTGTACAAACGAATGAATATAACACCCTGACACGTACAAAATCACAAGAGATAAAACAAGATACTTAAATAACATTTCTTATACTGTACGAGCAAAAGAATAGTGTATTGACAAAGAAAAGGAAAATCAAACGTGATACTGTAAATTCTCAAAGTAAATACACATATACATGCATTTTTTAAAATCATTTATAAAGTACAGGATAGAAAAAGATCAAGCGCTAGTGTCAAGGAAGGATTTTAACAAGATTTTTGGTCTCGTCCTTGTTCTCTGAAAGTGGACAGTTACTTGTTGGTACTGCAACCGGGTGTTGTTGGAGATCCACTGCTTTCTTCTGTCTATAGATGTGATTACAGTGTAACCAATCGTTTTTATTTCATAAGTGCATCATTAAAACAGGTGAAAATATCAGTGCATATTAAAATTAAATCAAAATTGTTTGAGTTGTATATACAACGGTGATGCGAATATTGCTGCCGATGCAAAGACTGCTATGTAACTTTTTGTCTGCTTTTGTTCTTGCCACGGTATCTGCTTTTGATACCGGTAAGTCTTGAGTGCTGTTTGCTTTTGGTTCAGATTTTATAGTTGCTTATGGAACGCCATCGCTGTCTTATAATGAGATATTTCAATATATTGGATGGTTTAATCAATATATGCGGTGGTAAGTACATTATATGCGGTGGTAAGTACATTATATGCGGTGCTAAGAACATTATATGCGGTGGTAAGTACATTATATTAGGTGCTAAGAACATTATATGCGGTGGTAAGTACATTATATGTGGTGCTAAGAAGGATGGATGGATGGATAGATTTCGTTATGATAAACATTCTGATGACCAAAATTAAACATTTTTGAGACTCGGGTTATCATTAACCCAAAAGGACCCAAAAGGAACCCAAACGGACACAAAGGACAAAAGAGCAAATACCCAAAAGGACACATAAACACAAAAGGATTCAACATTACTCCCAGCTCTATCATGGGGGGGGGGGGGGTGGAAGAAAAGACAGGTATTTGGGTCAAAATAAGCATTTTTACACAGAAAACAATGGAAAACGGAAACGCTTTTACACAACAGCGCCCCCCCCCCTCGCTTTACAATGCCACTTTCACCGAAGAAGTATATCAATAAAACACATTTTCTGGACAAGTGGGATTCTGAAGCGAAGGGGGAAACAATGTCCCACAGGCAAAAACGAAAAAAGGGGGATGGATAACTATTTTCAAATTTATATTTAGGAGAGGGCATTATATAATGTTGTGAAAACCTTTGCCCAATCCTTTTCTGCTACTTGAAATAAAATATGATTAAACTAAAAAAAAAAATTCAAATTTATCTCTAGAGCGATATTTAAAGTAGGTTATAATTGCCATCTTTTTCTTTTTATATGATGGAACAATATATTCATAGTGTGTTCCGATCAAATATTTAACCGTTTACTTAGAGACTTTAGATGTACTTAGCACTGCATATAATGTACTTAGCACCCCATATAATGTACATACAACCCCATATAATGTTCTTAACACCACATATAATGTACTTAGCACTCCATATAATGTACTTAGCACTCCATATAATGTATTTACCACTCCATATAATGGTACTTAGCACCCCAAATAATGTACTTACCACTGCATATAATGTTCTTAGCAACACATATAATGTTCAGACCATCCCATATAATGTATTTAACACCGCATATAATGTATTTAACACCGCATATAATGTATTTAACACCGCATATAATGTATTTAACACCGCATATAATGTATTTACCACTCCATATAATGAACTTAGCACTCCATATAATGTACTTACCACCGCATATAATGTTCTTAGCACCACATATAATGCACTTAGCACACCATATAATGTATTAAGCACTCCATATATTATATTTACCACTCCATATAATGTACTTTCCACCGCATATAATGTACTTACCACCGCATATAATGTACTTACCACCGCATATATTGATAAAACCATCTCATATATTGAAATATCTCATTATAAGACAGCGATGGTGTTCCATAGTTGCTGCTGTTTTTTGTATTGATTTTGCTTTTACTGCTTTTTTTACTTTGTTTTGGTGCTGTTTTTTTTTTTTACTTCTGATTTTATGTGCGCTGCTGATTTTGCTTGTGCTGCTGATTTTTCACAAAGTCTTGGAAATAGTTATTTACATCTTTGTCTATATAAAGAGAGAGAGCGCAAAGGGGGTCAAAACAACCACGTTCACTATTCAGACAATGTCATCCAATAAAGGGCGAATGCACGTCATTTGGAAACAAAAGATATAAACAGCACAAACAAGTTACAAGCGACTACGACACTAAAACGTGTTCAAACCCAGCGGAAGGGACAATACATCCCTTGATCCGTATAAGTACTTGTGTCCAGACGGAACAAGGGACAGTACGTCCCTCATTCCGTCTGGACACATGTACATAACATATATACAATTCATGCCAGTCAGAACCTGCAATTTACTGAAGCTCGAAAGGCTATAAGTAGCACACAACTAGGTAATATTCATAAACAATGAACCAAAGCAGACCCCGCGATAGGCGAGACCAGGTGCCTAGGTATAGAGTCAAAGATTACTTCTAATTTTTTAAAGTTTTGTTTGGCTTTTACTGCATATTTTTCCTTTGTTGCTGATTTTGTTTTGCTGCTGTTTTATTTTTGTTTTGCTGCTGCTGTTGCTTCACTTCTGTTTTTTGTCTTAAAAGTTTTGCTTTTACCGCTGTGTCTGTCATTCGGACTGCTTTGTTTGCCTTTGATCATGCATGGTTTTGCTTCCGCTATTGCTTTTTCTTTTGCTTTGCTGCTGGTTTGCTTTTACTGCTGTTTCTGTTTTTTTGTAGTTTTATCTTTGCTGTCAGGATGTTTTTGCTGATGCTTCTTGTATTGCTGCTGCTGTTTTTCCTTGTTTTGCTTCTTTTTTTATTTGCTTCTGGTTTGCTTCTGATGCTGCTGAGTTTTATTTCGCTGCTGTTTTACCTTTTCTACTGTTCTTGCTTTTGAACTGTTTTTGCTTTGCTGGTGTTTTGCTGAGGCTTTTGCTTTGCTTCCTTGCTGATGTTGATTTTCCTGTTGTTGATGCTACTGCTGCTGATGATGATGATGATGCTTTTGATAATTATGAGATTAAAGGGGGGGGGGGGCGTGGTCGTTGATGATTTGATCACGACGATGATGGTTCCGTGAGAACGAGGAAGTTTTTTGTACACCGAACTTTATTTTTCCTTCCTTGTTTTATTTGAATATCATTTCCTAGCTATCAGCGATTCAGTTTTTCACACTTCTTCTTTACAATAACGACATTATCCTGCTTTGGCAAGTTTGATTTATTTCGTCAAGTAAGAAACTTTTGTTTTTATGAACTTATTAAGTTAAATTGGATTTGAATATTTTTTTAAGGAAACTAAATTTGATTACGATATATTGATATCATAGATTTTTGAATCAGGAAATCTTTGAATATTTCAATCTTGATTTTCAAGCTGAAATATCTTTCAATAATACCGTATGTAAAACTCAGACATTGTGCTTTAATGAATATCAACAAAAACATTCTATCCCTCCCTAAAATCAATGAAACCTGTTTTCTGTTATCGCTAACAAAGTTTGTCGTCTTATTGGAAATATCCCATCGTGAGGGTTGATATGGGGATTTTTTATGAAATGATCAGATTTAACCATTTACATGTTGATCATACAACAAGTCACGAGGATATACGATGTATGTTCATGTAATATGTGTATTGTATGTACAAGTTTTCCTTATACTTTGAATTCCCTCCTTCAGTACAATTGAGGACTTTACTCTAGTATTTGTTGTTTAAACATTCTTAAGATGTATGTGGATTTGTATGAACATAGTCACAGATCTTCCTTCTACTTAGCTTTAGATGCAAAAGCGATGTATTAAATATCATCGCTTTGGTGAAAACGGTAATGTTCACGGGAAGGTGAGCGCAGACATGTATGCGCGCAAATTATTTGCTATAAGAAAAATATTATACATCCCATTTGTTTCAAGACGACTCTCTTGTGGTCTAAGCATAACCTAGGCATGGATAATTTTACCTGTTAATGTCTTAAAACTTGTTAATCCATGTACATTTGTTTTAGACCCAGTTCTAAACATAAATGACTGCCATTTTACCGGATGTACAATATCTAGTCAATTCGACCTAAGCATACTTCAATGGGAAAGCACCTCTCTTTTGTAGGAGCACTCACCCCAAGGGATCAAGGTCGAAACAAGGCAACGTATACAAATCATTCTTTTAACTGTTCCAAGTTCTTTCTTTTTCATTTTCAGGTTTATAATGCCAGTACATGCGAATTATATGATCCCATAGGGTGAAAGCACCAACAAAGGAGAGGTTTATACAGATTGAAATGTGCAACGGTCGAATTGATCGGATCTTGCACATCCGGAAAAATGGCAGACATTTCTGTTTAGAACTGAGACAAAAACAAATGTTCGTGGATTTACAAGTTTTAAAACAGTAACAGTTAAAATTATCCATGCCTAGGTAAAGTTTAGTAAATTGATGAGCTGATTTGCAGAAAGCAGGGCACAATATTCCTCAAAAAATAAACTTCCAACCAAACGAACCTGTTGCACTAACGCTCTGTATATATTACATACAGTAGCGTATGTCTAGCGCTACCTTCTACTCACTATTACTCTTAATTATTTTCAGCTTTCTTTTTTTTTTTGATAGACAGGGGGTTGGTATGGGGTTAGACCGATCGAATTCAGGCCGTACTGATGTTGTAACTAATACAGCCCATCATAAAATGACAATTACGGCCTGAATTCGGTCTAGAATGGGGTATGCTTTTATATTCAAAGCCACCCAATTCATATAGGTATCCACCAAATCGCAAAATATATTAATGCGTCAGACCCAAGACAATAAAACAAGGGAAGATGTTTGCATGAGAAATTCGAACTCGGAATGTAGAAACTGCGTAAATATTGGAGTATATTTAGGGAGCAACCATTTTATTTTTATGGGGGGGGGGGGGGGGGGGGGGGACAGGAAGACTTTTGCCAGCCGGAAAAATTTTTTCAGCCATTTTAAGAGCCGGAAATTTTTTTTCGCTGGCCCTTCGGGCCGGATTATTTTTTTTTTTGTAATTTTCCAATGTTGAAAATTACCCTAAAGTTTAAATAATTCAGCGTGATTTTTCGGCCATATTAAACATGTTAAACATCAAACACACAATGAGTTCATCTCTTGCCAGCAGCTCACTTCATTTTAATTTCTTGAATGGTATATGGTGCCTATAATCTGTTTACAAAAATGATACTCAATGGAGACAGGCAATATGGTGCTAATGACTTTTGAATTTGATTTATTCACTCCAAATTGCGCAAAGTTTGTTCCATTTTTTATACTTTGTTTATGATACACAAAAAAGTGTTTACTGAGCAGTTGGAAAGGTCGGAAGAGAGGGGTGAGGGGCAATTTCATGATCCGGAAAAATTTTTTTCGCCGGCCCTTTGGGCCGGGAAATTTTTTTCCCTAAAATTTCGATCCGGAAATTTTTTTTTGCAAAGTCTTCCGCCCCCCCCCCCCCCCCCCCCCCCATAAAAATGAAATGGTTGCTCCCTTAGTTGTCACGTTCTAATTACGTACAATTTATAAAACAATTTATAAATGAAAAGATGTGCTTTTCACTTTGGACAATATATGAATTGGTATGCTTTGACATTGGGCTCAAACTATATGGATGGGGCCTGTACCGGCCACTCCGATCCTGCCGCATTTCGTATCAAAAGAGAGATAACCGCTACAAAACAATCTTGGTGTACGGATATTACGGCTGTATCGACTTAGTAATACAACAATAAAAAAATCTTACGTTTTCCAATACATGTGCGTACATGTAGTTTGTGATGACAAATGAAATATGGCTCATTCTACATGTTCTAGGAAAGATAGCAACAAGCTACACTCACAATGAGAGTTGTAAGACAATATTATTGTAATTGAAAATATGACTTCATACAAGACGCCAAGTTCCAATGGAAATAGTGGTGAGTATCGTTTTACTTCTTTTATATGTATATATTATTTTCATGTATATATATATATATATATTTTCAAATATCATCACTTTTATATCAAGGAAATCATCTGGAAATGTTAGACACACAAAAATCAGGACCACGCCTTTTTAAACAGCATAATTTATTCATTCCAGGTGGTGCAGGTATAACCATCTCATTGATGAAATGAATTATCGTCTTCACGTGGATAAATGGATTCAATATGTAGGAATTTATGCATTGAATACAAAATTTCTTAATGATTTACGAATATAAACATATTCTGTAAGTCATTTTACACAACATTCATGTACGTGAACATTTATTGATCGTGTAGCATACAGGTAGTGTTATATTGCAGTTTATAAATAACGTCATACTGTGTAAAGCATGATCAACCATAACAAACTACATAAGCATATCTGATATCTGAGAAACAATGGTGATTAGCATTATAATGTAGTAATTTAATCACTACAATGTACGAAGTACGTGACAAATCTGCAGTGATAGGGAAGTACAGGGACTATAACCATGATCCCATTCATTGAAAGTCTTTGTACCTTCAATGACTTCATACGAGTGTCATTTAAAGTGAGCACATGACTGATCATGACAACTTGTCATGTGCTCACTTTAAATCATTCAGAATTGAAAGTTAGCAAATGACACGAGGAATCATGGAAAATGGCATATACACAAAACTTCCTCGCTAATCACATCTACTCTTTCCAATAATTATGTAAGCGTTTGCTTAGTATTCTGTGTACATCTTCTTTATAAGCTTCATCATTACAGGTTTAATACATGCGTCTCTCTTCAAGGGTAATATGACATCCTAGTAATAACAAAAAATATTTTTGGTTGATAGCGCCTTTTAACTAAATTCAAGCTGTTCACGCTGATGAATAACTAGCTGAAACGTCGATGTCTTTTTCATTGAATTTAGAAAATGTAATAGGATCATTTGCACTTCGGATGGAAAGAAAAATCCTTCGACGAAAATGCTTTTTAAAAAAAGAGTATACACGTATGTATATACCAAAATGAAGAGAAAACAATAAAACTGCCATGTTTTAGTAGAGTATAGGGAGTATCTAAAAGACGTAAACCGTCAATACGTCTACCAATCTCGCTTAAAGGCTTCAGAAATAGGTCTTTTATAAACTTAAAAATCCAAAAATGTCGATGTTTTATAGTTTTACGACCAGAAATACTTTTCAAATCATAAAATCTCTTGAATATTTCTTAAGATAAATAAATCTTGACTTTTATATTACGAAAATCATCTGGTAATGTAAGCCATATACAAACCCCCCCCCCCCCCCCCCCCCAAAAAAAAAAAAAAAAACAGGACCACGACTTTTTGTTGCAGGTATTTATTCAAGTATCTCATAGATGAAAAGTATCGCCTTCACCACCGTCTGAACCCACGGTCGGTCACGCTAAACATCTTCGGAACCCACGGTCGGTCACGCTAAACATCGTCGGAACCCACGGTCGGTCACGCTAAACTCACCTCTTGGCGTGACCGACCGTGGGTTCCGACGATGCTCCTTCACGTACAATGTACATACATGGATTCAATTTGTAACAATTTTACATTGAATTCAATGAATTTCTAAAGGATTTTATGTATACCCATATTCTATTTGTAATTTTACTAAACATTATTGACATGTACATATATGCTTTGCACATCACTGAGATGAACATTTATTGCTCGTACATGTATAGAAGACATACTGTATAAGCAATGCAGTGTTATATATATAGGATCTCAAATGAATTTTCATTTCATACAATGTATTATGAAACGAGTTGTGAGTTTTATATCCACGAGCCTTGGCGAGGGGATATAAAACGCACAACGAGTTTCATAATACATCGTATGAAATGAAAATTCATTTGAGATTCTTTTTATCACATGATATTGCCTAAAAATGTGTATTTCTCACGTGAAATCAACGTTTCCGAGAACTACTGAGGCGAATCACGCTGTGATCTAGAAGTAGTCTGCTACGCCACGAGAAGTAGTGCCCCCATCGTATAGCTATTCTGTGCGTAAGAAAAAGTATTTCAATTTTGATTAGTATTTCAATACAAAAATTAATTCAACAACAACAATTTTAATCATTGATATTGACTCCGGGTCTGAATTTAACAGTTGATCGATATCTGAAAGGTCACATTTGTCAAGGTTTATGTGATTAGGTTCCAAACTTGACCAATCGCATTCAAGCAGAGTGATATGTAACGTGTTATCATATCATATATTTATGAAATGGCTTTATGAAACTGCATAATGGGTGAATCATGTGATAAAACAGATTACACGTCATTACCATCCCTAATGAACTAAGTCAGCATATCCGATATCTGAGAAACAATAAGTATTCTGGTCAATGTATGTGTATGTTGACCTCACATTACGACGTACATGACACTTCTGAGATATCAAACACCCTATTCCTTCTTTCTTTCATGTCACGTTTGCTAGGTCTCTTGTTATACAATCGCTTGGTAAACAGTAGAGTATACAGTGAATGAAAATCAATCTGGAAAGTCGAAATCAGATTCACAAGTTTATCATAACCAGTTTTACAAACATCTCTGTACATACATGTAGAACATTTCAACAATTCATGTATGTTCATATGTTTGTGTCGAAACACTTACTTCCTTTCTCCATTGCCGCTCCGGATATGTATTGCAAAACAAAATAAGTTTGCAATGCAGAGGCGATTGAAATTTTGTACAGTGTATGGTCCATGAAGGAGTTCCCTGTTGTTGCTTCTATTCCTTGTTGCTGCTTCTATCGCTTGAAAAACAACAACAACACCGTACTGTACATGGTTTGGCAGCATTTATAGGAAGCTCGTAATTTCTGGATGAATGTTTTAGGTATACCTGTATGAACATGTAGCACAAAGCGATTCTGCTTCCAATAAAATGCATAATGAATGTTCTTGATGTTGTTTGTCAATATTGTAATATATGTTCTATTAAAAAAATTCAATGCACCATATGTGCATTTCAACAAGTTATGTCTCATCAGTGATGCTAAAGGGCCATAAAAGAGGAAACCCAAATAATATGAAATGAAGATCAAAAGTGTAAACTTGACCTAAAATGTCTGTAAAAGTACCTACTAAGGACAGAGCTATGCCATCGGGAAATTCTCCTTAGTTAATAGAAAATTTTGTTAAATTTTGTGACGGAGAACTTACAAATATATTTCAAGTCAAGTGCCGAAAAACTGCGAAACTAGGCAACGATATCCCCGGTTATTAATAATCCATCAGCAGAGATACTAACCTAGTGTCAATATTGAAATATATGTTTTATTACAAAATTTAAGTGCATCATATGCTTCACCACAAGAGGATTAGTTCGTGAAATTGAATACCTTTTAATTCACACTCATTATGAATAAGAACACATTACATTTCAAAGACCGGTGGCAAAAATGAAAAAAAATATTTGGAACTTCAGCTGAAACCTAACGTGTACTACTCCGCGGGTGAAAAAAAACCACAGATGTGCATGCCCAAACTCTGCTACCATAGAGCAGCCTTCTTGACATAAATGAATCAAATGTGATACGCCAACAAGTTTGCTTCGGCTAATGAATCCTCGTCAGTGGTACTTCTAAGCATACCGCATATAAAGATATATCCTTAAGTATGCCTTAACAATATTGGAACCCAATAAGAGATCGAGACACTGCTTCTGGATTTACAACAAAGCTCATGAGTCGTTTTCGATTGAAACCACACATCATCTCCACAATGACAAGGCGAAATGAAAGTCATTATAACGTCTGAAATTATGTCTTTTGCGAAATGAAAACTCATTGAAGTATTGCAGTATTTAATAAATTAATAATTAAAGACAAACTAAATGGATTGTTTTCGTTTTCTTTTGATAGGACTCGAGAAAGACAATGACTCCACAGGTTTAAGTACAGAATACAGAGAAGATTCCGGAACAACTATGACGTCATGTTGTACGATGTGGCCACAAAACCAAACTCGTCGATACAAAATCATCTTTCTTCTGTTTATAGTGTCTGTCTTAATAATACTGGTGAGTTTGTCACTATTAAAATTTTCCGGTTCAGGATAGTTAATCGAACAATGAAAGACAACATATTTCGATCTCAGATGGAATTTCAGTAACTGTTATTCCATTCTTTTATCAAAACGTAGGAAAACCATCCGTTCTTAAATTAATTTGACAGAAAATAATTTTGATATTGCATGCAAATCTGTAATAAAAATCCTCAACAAAATCAACAAAAATAAAAATCCCTGTAACGGTGTATATCGAATTGGCGATTCTAAGTCTAAATGAATTGATAATCTGATAAACATTACAGAAGTACCCATCAGTTATTCAGTCTCATAGTCGAGAAGGCAAGGCAAAATCATTAAATTTTCCACAGGAACGGTTGCGAACCTCGGAATGAACAAAATTCCGAAGTGAGACCAGGTGCCCGGGAGAGTAAGCGTCTCCTGATTGCATGCAACACCCGTCGCAACAGTTCCATAGAAACCTGTCAAATTTGGTGATTGTCTCGATGTACATATCAGGTTAGTATGTTTTGTTTGGTGATGATGAAAGCCATTCAATCACAATGTAGAATGTCACTGATCATTCTTGAAAGGGGAATTTAATATGATTTTATTATATCCCTGTAGCGACCGAAGAACTTCCTCAATGATGATTTCAGCCGTCGTGTAACATAACCCTGAACAAGTACATGTAGCTTACTTGCAAGCCGTCTGGCTCTAATGATGAAATCTTCATATTTGGAACATGCCCTGGCGTACCGTATCAGTTGAGAAACAAAAACGCCATAAGCAGGAGATATCGTGTCTGGTCCATGCTGTAAATTTATTTGTTCTTAAATGATGCTATTGACTTTGAAGACGTTTAACATTTGTATCCTTCATTTCCTGCAAGCAAGTTGGAAATAGACATTCTTCGCGATTCCTTTTGACCTGTCACCTTGATATAGCTCAACTGACATTTTATTAATCATTGATCTATTTCTAATAATCTTTTCTATTCATATTCAAGGGTGTTTCCATCGGCATGCTTATTGAATTATCAAAGATGCAGCCTGAAGTTTCAAACGTACCTTCAACTTGGCCCTACGTGACCAAGCTAGCAGAGATCGAATCTCTGATGTCACAAGAAATATACGACATCTTCCTCGTGGCTGGCTCATTTGGTGTCGTATCTTCAGTCATTGCAGTTCTTTGGATTTTATGTCAGAAACTTATACTACTGAAAATAGTGAGTATGGGACTTATTTTTGCTTCTGAGAATCACATTGGCTTGAAGTACCACTAATTATGATTCTTTATCCGCAACATGCATGACAGGTGTAACAAATTTAATAATTTGTAATTTCCAGTTGGCAGTAGAATTGGGACACCAGTACAATTGAGAAGTCCGTGGATTTGTTACGTTGTGCTATGACATAAGTCTTTTGAAACTTTGATTTGTCTCATAAATCTATTTCAGTTTGTATCTGTATGTGCTATTTTCATCATTTTGGACATCACTGCAATTGCCATTCGACACAAATTGTTGACAAAGGATAAAACTCAGGTAAGTATTGATTTTAATACAGTCATTATTATGTTTTAGGAAAGATGGAGGTAACAGCTGAAATATATGTTGCCTTTATTAGGTTGCCTTTATTGATATTGAGTGTAAATTGTTTTGAAGAACACAAACTAACTCGAGGAAACCCAAAAGAATCAAGACACATTCAATCAATCGATGCATGCAAATAAATCATGCAAATAAATGCATGTAGACCAAGGGCACACGTAGCCAAGGTCAAGGGCACACGTAGCCAAATCTCTTCAATGCATTCGAAAATTTCTGTTATCAAAATTTCTTCAAATTTCTTAGACGTAGGTCCTGTAGCATCACATCCGGGATTCCCACCTATCCTGCTTCGTCTTTCAGTAAACGTTTGGACATAAAAATGTTCACACGCTTCAAATTGGCAATATAACATTGGTCAGATTGAGGATCACTGACGAGGGTTAACCGTTAAGTACCCGAAATGTGCATGTCTGGTCCATGCTGAAAATTTGTCTATTCTTAAATGATGCCATTGAATTTGAAGACGTTTACCATGCAAATAAATGTAAATTTACAATCACAGGAGTCTCGTGATAGAAACAATAGTAAAACTTAATTATAAATGAAAATTGAAAGCAACATGTTTAAAAGTAAAATAATTGACATACCCATGACTGATATTGAACGGCTTTGCACAAACCAGAAGAAAGAACAGAATATCCAAATATGACTTGGTTGCAACAACCACACCTTAATGAGAAACAAAGAGAGGACAAGCACAAAGGGGAAAACCGAACATCTAAGATGACATCAACTCGTAACACACACGGTGTGTGATGGGAGATACAGTGATTTCTGTATCATGCTAACTGAAGCGAATTCATTGACATTTTAGCATGAATCCTGCAGACTCAGAATTCAAATCTTAATAACAAGTCTCTAAATGATAAGGAAAATATCTCAGTATATGAAATATGCAATGTAGGACAACACCACAAAGTAACAAAAGGCAACAGACACTACTCAAAACAGTAACACAAATCCAATATTGATTATTAACTAATGAGCAAACCATATCAGGTGGAAATGAGGTTCAAGTGTCAGACTAGAATTTGTATTAAGTGTAATGAAAAACAAATGGAATGAGACCAAGCATTTCTTCTAAAACAATCCAGATACAATAGCAAAAATGAAACATAATATTAAAAAAAACCAATTCTAAACTGAGCATTTTATCCAATAAACCAAACTTTTCTGCCTATCGGTTTCTTACTTAAGAACGTTTTTGAGATCCTGTTTGTGACGTATACGTATGTTTCATGATTGTCTGTTTAATTTAATATCATTCATCCTCTTTTGTAGTTTGATTCAGATGAATTGAAGAAAGCATTGGTACAAGATATCTTTGATAATTTTAAAGATGATGTTATCACTGGTAACGACAATCGATCAGTGGCATGGAATGAATTCTTCATGAACGTAAGAAATCCTCTATATTGATTTCTCTACTCTCTTACATGTGCTACTATACTTTAAGCTCAAATATTGAGCTTTAAGTTTTCTTAGAATATTGTATGACACTGCTTTGCAAATGTTTATATCAAAAACCAAATGACTGTTGAGATTGTTGTCAGGATCCTATTTAACTCTTACTCAAAAATATAAAAAACCTTCTGTGACTTTGATAAATTATATCTAATGTGATGTTTAATTTTAAGATGAGATGTTGCGGTATAAACCCAGTATCAGTGGGATCGAGAGGGGACTTCGAGCAGAGTTACTGGGTACGGAGCGGGGTGGCGTCCTCACAGAAAATCCCCACCTCCTGCTGTGTTAATGTCTCTACAGATAGATATACAGCCCCCACTACATGTAAAGATAATGTCAATAGAGGAACATATTACTCAGAGGTATGTATAATTTTCAAGTCCGGGAAAAGGAAATGTGTTCATTGTGAAAATTATGGATATGTATTTTCGTCTGTCTGACGTCATTTCCTTGTAAATAGAATGCATAGTAAGCCTTTTGTCAAGGGATCTTCATCCCTTACAAAAACATACTATGCCATTCTAAACATTCTATGCCAGGGGAAAATGTCAAGGTCATTGTCATGATAAATAATTTTTTTATGACGGGAGTAAAGTTTCCATGTTTAAGTAAAATGTGCAAACACTATGTATATAACTTGGCAGCAAGGATCCACAGTAATACATAATAGTTTCAAGACATAGCTGACATTTTGAATCCATCATATTGCGCTTAATCCAGAGTTTTCATTTTCTTCTATGATGTTTGTGTTTCCTGCAATATATATATATATATGTATTTTTATACCCCCGCCATATAATGTTTTTTTTTTTTACATTTTAGGGATGTCTGAGCAAATTAACATTAGAATACCCTGTCAGCCTGACATACCTTGGTAATGCTTTAGGATGCACAGTGGCTATCTTAATTATACATGTAAGGATTGAACACGTATTGTATTAGTGTCTGTCTGACAGTTTGTCATTAAAACCTAAAATTTCAAAGGCAATATCTATATTTCATGTACATGTATATTAACAGAAATCTTTAAAAGGATTATTATTGAAAGAATTGAATTTCAATTTTGACGTCTTTAGAATGAAATGTTGTGGGGTTGTTAGAATATGGAAAATAACTTCAACAAGACACGCTTCTGTGACCACAGCGGAGCACACACCTTGAGTTATTGTGAGTGTGAGTTCAACGGCGGTCACTGGTCATATTGAAGATCTTTTTTATAGCTTGTATAGTTTTATATTATAGAGTTGGAGAAAACACAAACATTTGCATACAATCCTCTTCCTTCAAAGGGGTTAAAGTATAATCCATATATCTGTTAATGTTAAACCTCTTCAAATTCAATAGCATCATTTAAGATCAGATAAATTTGCAGCGTTGACCAGACATGCACGTTTCGGATACTTAACCCTCGTCAGTGATCATGACATTAAGATTTAATCACGCCTCTAAAGGAAAAGGAAGTGACCAACTCTACCACCAGAGACCAGCCATCCAAACAGAAACCTCCAAATGTATCGCACCAGACATGTAGATATCTAAATAGACACAAAGAATACACGATATTTAGACTTGCTCATTCTTGACCATTACTATCTAGCTATTAATAGTTGTAGGGTCGCTGAAATTATTTTTGCTTCCCTGAATCAGATTCTAAAAGTACCACAGATGAAAATGAGGCCTGTTATGTATGTTAGGTTCACAGAATAAGCCAAATTGAATTTGAAAATAGCCCGGGCTATTCTTTTAAAGCGGAGTTCGGACATTTGGTTTTGTCTTTACAACTGAATCAAAGGATGTTTTAACACCAAAATTAAACTATATGTCATCAACTAATGCTTTTTCTGTAGCTTAGAAGTGAAGGTCAAACCCAAAATCTGATTCCAATAAAGCCTGTGTTTGTGAAACACGAATGCCCCCGGTGGCATCTTTGTTAGTATGAACACTATTTTCTGTTAAGTACATGTATGTGAGGTCACTGGGTTAAAAGGTCAAAGGTCAAGGTCACGAGGTCAAAAATTTTGGTATCAACGGAAAGGTCTTGTCACAAGGAATACACATGTGAAATATGAAAACCCTATCACTTCCCATTCAAAAGTTATGCCCAATGTTAAAGTTTTTGAAAAGTAGGTCAAAGGTCAAGGTCAAGGTCACGAGGTCAAAAATTTTGGTATCAATGGAAAGGTCTTGTCACAAGGAATACACATGTAAAATATAAAAACCCTATCACTTCCCATTCAAAAGTTATGCCCAATGTTAAAGTTTTTGAAAAGTAGGTCAAAGTTCAAGGTCAAGGTCACGAGGTCAAAAATTTTGGTATCAATGGAAAGGTCTTGTCACAAGGAATACACATGTGAAATATGAAAGCCCTATCACTTCCCATTCAAAAGTTATGTCCAATGTTAAAGTTTTTCGGACAAACAGACAGACAAACAGACAAACAGATAAGCAGACAAACAGACGGACAGGCCAAAAACTATATGCCCCCGAATCTTTGATTCCGGGGGCATAAAAATCACAATTAAAAGGCATAGAAATTCTTGAAAAATAAAGGTCAAGCAAGGGAGGAGATCCCCCTATATAACATTTTATAAGTTGTTTCCGACGCACTTCAACAAATTATCTATTTACTTCAATTTCATTTTTTTTTTCTAAAAATGAAACTTTGAAATTTACAAATAAGGACCCCCCCCCCCCCCCAGAGTATTGCATTTCATGTATCAATGCTGTTATTTCTTTTACAGATTATGATGTGTGCTATGTCGGTTTATTTCATCTTCAAAGGAACAGAGAAATTTAGAAAATATAGAGCAGATAAGACGGAGAAAGCAAATAGTATCCCAGATAACGTCGTGTGTGGAAGTTAGCTCCCCTCCCCGCCCCAATTAGGTCAGTCCATCCAGAGCACAGACAATTGTCCACAAGAAGCTGCCAAAATACCCCAAATGTTTCTTTGTCTTTCACTATGAATGTCTGTGCTAACCACTCATCTTTTGTTCCGTGGATCCTTCATTGTCACGATTTAAAGTTGCTGTGATATTTTTTCTTAAAACTTGTAACTGTTTCAAGTTGATGTGTATTTTCCCCATATCGGTTCAAGTTTTTGTATGGCTTCAAGCATAACCACGGACTTTGGAAAATGCCATAGAACACAAATAAACTATGGCAGTAGAGGAAACGATCAATGAAAGCAAAATCGACTTGGAAGCATGTTATAATAAAATGGTATAGTTGTCCGGCTCGTAAGCACTTAACCAACCCGCTCAATAAGAAGCTCGGAGAGTACAACCTTTATTGTCGACATGACTTCAAATTGTAAGATATCAAGTCAAAGGAAAAGATGATACAAGAGCCATGATGATTACAATGGATATATGATTCTAAGGACAGTCGTTGCTCATCATCTTGAGGAACTCCACGTAATGTGCAGAAAGAATGGTCAAAATCCTCTATTTTCTTACAAGGATAAACAGACTATCATTGTAGAATAACATCAAAAGGAATATTACATGGGATACTGTAAAAGAAATTCACCATAATGTCAAGTGAACACTGTTCATAGAAATGGCTCATCAGGAAATATATTTTGAAAACCATTTTATGGATTTACTTCTTAAAATGTTTATTCATATTTGTCATTTTTAAAAAATATTCCTTTAATTCATATGCCTCATTATCTTTCCTTATATGTTTACATTTGTGCTTAGATCTTGATTCACATTCAAATATTTTTATGCCCCCGGAATCAAAGATTCGGGGGCATATAGTTTTTGGCCTGTCCGTCTGTTTGTCTGTTAGTCTGTTTGTCTGTCTGTCTGTTCGTCCGAAAAACTTTAACATCGGGCATAACTTTTGAATGGAAGTTGATAGAGCTTTCATATTTCACATGTGTATTCCTGGTGGCAAGACCTTTCCATTGATACCAAAAGATTTTAACCTAGTGACCCTGACCTTGACCTTTCACATATTTAACAGAAAATGGTGTTTATAATAACAAAGATGCCACCGGGGGCATTCGTGTTTCACAAACACAGGCTTTATTTATAATATCATAGATTTATGATAGGTGATGCCTATAGACTCAATACATGGAAATCCTCAGTTCATGTGTAAAATTTATTTGTTAAATTTATTTTGCTGTTGTTTCATTGAAAATATTGTCTGTATAAACGTTGAAAATTATTGCTCGTACATGTATCTGTTTATACATAAGGACCACAGAGGAAAAAGAGGGAAAAAGAAATCCAACAGGCTCGCTCCCATAACTGAGCATTACTGAAATAGCGAGGGAGATGGAGGAAGACTTGGGTGACGAAACTTGTAATTAAGATGTCTTCAATCATTTAGGAAAAGACACTTGTCGTATGTCCTTTATTATAACATGTATTTTGACATGCGTATTCGTAACTGACTTATGTATTTTAGTTCCGTATGCCTAATTCTTTTTACACCTTTGGCAAACTTATTGCGAAATATAGTATACAGGCAAACTTTGGCATTTATCGATGTAAAAACCATGTAAGTGTTAAACTCACTAAAATAATTGAGATATTGAATACTTAATTACTTTACGTTCACATGAGTATTATGTGTAAAGCGAAACATAAGTCTAGTGAAGCTTTAGTCCAAAAGAGGAATGGTTTTAGTGGCATCGTGGATTATAAAAGCCATTCGAACGCTTTCGGATTCCATGGTAAAATTAACTATTTAAAGCCTTGTTTTGATCTTCAGAGTAGCGTACTGCTGGGATGACGGAAAACTAATGCAGGTCCTGTCCAAACGTCACAAAGGAAGACAGACCTGATCTTGCATGCATGTCCTTCTGAAAGCAAAGCAAGGACCGTTTAGACAATGTTTTCCATCATTTTAATATCCATTTCAAGAAGAATGAAAATAATGACCCCCTTGCTTTGAAATAATACAACGAGAGCAATTAAAATAAGCTTTAAGCTTCCTATTTGGTCCTACTTACGCATCATATATGAGTCATGTGATATTTGAATATGTTTAAACTTTACTTATTAGCTTGGCGCGTTTTAACAGCGCCACCTACAATACATTCTGAAGTTACACTGGACTCTGGAGATTATTCATTTTTGTGTTTCAATGGAGCTGTGTTATTGTTCATTTTGTGTTTCTGTGGAGCTGTGTTATTGTTCATTTTGTGTTTCCATGGGACTGTGTTATTGTTCATTTTGTGTTTCTGTGGAGCTGTGTTATTGTTCATTTTGTGTTTCTATGGAGCTGTGTTATTGTTCATTTTGTGTTTCTATGGAGCTGTGTTATTGTTCATTTTGTGTTTCTATGGAGCTGTGTTATTGTTCATTTTGTGTTTCTGTGGAGCTGTGTTATTGTTCATTTTTGTGTTTCTATGGAGCTGTGTTATTCATTTTTGTGTTTCATGGAGCTGTGTTATTGTTCATTTTTGTGTTTCTAATGAGCTGTGTTATTGTTCATTTTTGTGTTTCTATGGAGCTGTGTTATTGTTCATTTTGTGTTTCCATGGAACTGTGTTATTGTTCATTTTGTGTTTCTGTGGAGCTGTGTTATTGTTCATTTTGTGTTTCCATGGAACTGTGTTATTGTTCATTTTGTGTTTCTGTGGAGCTGTGTTATTGTTCATTTTGTGTTTCTATGGAGCTGTGTTATTGTTCATTTTTGTGTTTCTATGGAGCTGTGTTATTGTTCATTGTTGTGTTTCTATGGAGCTGTGTTATTGTTCATTTTTGTGTTTCTATGGAGCTGTGTTATTGTTCATTTTGTGTTTCCATGGAACTGTGTTATTGTTCATTTTGTGTTTCTGTGGAGCTGTGTTATTGTTCATTTTGTGTTTCCATGGAACTGTGTTATTGTTCATTTTGTGTTTCTGTGGAGCTGTGTTATTGTTCATTTTGTCTTTCTATGGAGCTGTGTTATTGTTCATTTTGTGTATCTATGGAGCTGTGTTATTGTTCATTTTGTGTTTCTATGGAGCTGTGTTATTGTTCATTTTGTGTTTCTGTGGAGCTGTGTTATTGTTCATTTTGTGTTTCTATGGAGCTGTGTTATTGTTCATTTTGTGTTTCTATGGAGCTGTGTTATTGTTCATTTTGTGTTTCTGTGGAGCTGTGGTATTGTTCATTTTTGTGTTTTTATGGAGCTGTGTTATTGTTCATTTTTGTGTTTCATGGAGCTGTGTTATTGTTCATTTTTGTGTTTCTATGGAGCTGTGTTATTGTTCATTTTGTGTTCCATAGAACTGTGTTATTGTTCATTTTGTGTTTCTGTGGAGCTGTGTTATTGTTCATTTTGTGTTTCCATGGAACTGTGTTATTGTTCATTTTGTGTTTCTGTGGAGCTGTGTTATTGTTCATTTTGTGTTTCTATGGAGCTGTGTTATTGTTCATTTTGTGTTTCTGTGGACCTGTGTTATTGTTCATTTTTGTGTTTCTATGGAGCTGTGTTATTATTCATTTTTGTTTCTATGGAGCTGTGTTATTGTTCATTTTTGTGTTTCTATGGAGCTGTGTTATTGTTCATTGTTGTGTTTCTATGGAGCTGTGTTATTGTTCATTTTTGTGTTTCTATGGAGCTGTGTTATTGTTCATTGTTGTGTTTCTATAGAGCTGTGTTATTGTTCATTTTTGTGTTTCTATGGAGCTGTGTTATTGTTCATTGTTGTGTTTCTATGGAGCTGTGTTTTTGTTCATTTTTGTGTTTCTATGGAGCTGTGTTATTGTTCATTTTTGTGTTTTTATGGAGCTTTGTTATTGTTCATTGTTGTGTTTCTATGGAGCTGTGTTATTGTTCATTTTTGTGTTTCTATGGAGCTGTGTTTTTGTTCATTTTTGTGTTTCCATGGAGCTGTGTTTTTATTCATTTTTGTGTTTCTATGGAGCTTTGTTATTGTTCATTTTTGTGTTTTTATGGAGCTGTGTTATTGTTCATTGTTGTGTTTCTATGGAGCTGTGTTTTTGTTCATTTTTGTGTTTCCATGGAGCTGTGTTATTGTTCATTTTTGTGTTTCTATGGAGCTGTGTTTTTGTTCATTTTTGTGTTTCTATGGAGCTGTGTTTTTGTTCATTTTTGTGTTTCTATGGAGCTGTGTTATTGTTCATTTTTGAGTTGGCAAAGCCACTCTCATTGCTATGGCTTTCAACTTTGCACTTGATAACTCTGCACGGATCAAACAGCGCACAATGTTACTGGCGCAGTAAGAAATAGGACCACTACGATTTGACAAAAGAACATATTAGACGCCAGACGTTTAAGTTCAAGTTGTAAATAATGAGTTAAATGCATTATGAGAGTGCAAAAAAATGCTACAAGGAACGATGCTACAGGAATAGCGATCACATGTTGATGTCAGTACATTAAAATATGGCGCATCTTTTTCTTTGTACTTCCCTCCTCTGTATAAGGAGCACCCCATTTTTAGATAGATAGGTAAACGTATTGTATTTAGGATAAAAAAGACCTTAGATTTAAAAAAAAAATTGTGGATGTGTATAAGACTAAAGACAAGTAAATAAATAAATCAATTAATCAATAATATTTATTTAAAGTCAGACATAATTTATAACAATGAACATTAGCTCTGATGAGCTATATACCGACTAGGAAAAAAGGTTTTTCAGTTTGATACTAACTTAATAAACCTAAGATGTTGGTTTTAAGTTGGTCAAGAAGTTTCAAAAGCAAATATCTCCTAAAGTAAAAGTGATAGGACATTATACTTCATACATATACCCATAACAATTGCAACAAATTTGACATGATCATATTGACCTTGAACTCTGACCTCAAAATCAGTTATTTGGTTAAGAAGTTCTATCATTTTATATATTTAAATACTTCCAGACTTTTTTTTTTAGATTTGAGAATACTATTGAATTGTGAGAATCACTCAGTCAAGTATTTGAGGCATAGATTTGGAGTTTGATTTGTGCCAGTTTTATACTTGTCTTCTGTAAGTTCGTCTCAGTGTTACTTTTTGCCAACTCGCAGGACTTTCAGTCCTTTGATTATGTTTCTATGGAGCTGTGTTATTGTTCATTATGTGTTTCTATGGAGCTGTGTTATTGTTCATTTTGTGTTTCTATGGAGCTGTGTTATTGTTCATTTTGTGTTTCTATGGAGCTGTGTTATTGTTCATTTTGTGTTTCTATGGAGCTGTGTTATTGTTCATTTTGTGTTTCTGTGGAGCTGTGTTATTGTTCATTTTGTGTTTCTGTGGAGCTGTGTTATTGTTCTTTTTGTGTTTCTATGGAGCTGTGTTATTGTTCATTTTGTGTTTCTATGGAGCTGTGTTATTGTTCATTATGTGTTTCTGTGGAGCTGTGTTATTGTTCATTTTGTGTTTCTGTGGAGCTGTGTTATTGTTCATTTTGTGTTTCTGTGGAGCTGTGTTATTGTTCATTGTTGTGTTTCTATGGAGCTGTGTTATTGTTCATTTTGTGTTTCTATGGAGCTGTGTTATTGTTCATTATGTGTTTCTATGGAGCTGTGTTATTGTTCATTTTGTGTTTCTATGGAGCTGTGTTATTGTTCATTTTGTGTTTCTATGGAGCTGTGTTATTGTTCATTTTGTGTTTCTGTGGAGCTGTGTTATTGTTCATTTTGTGTTTCTGTGGAGCTGTGTTATTGTTCATTTTGTGTTTCTGTGGAGCTGTGTTATTGTTCATTGTTGTGTTTCTATGGAGCTGTGTTATTGTTCATTTTGTGTTTCTATGGAGCTGTGTTATTGTTCATTTTTGTGTTTTTATGGAGCTGTGTTATTGTTCATTTTTTTGTTTCTATGGAGCTGTGTTATTGTTCATTTTGTGTTTCTATGGAGCTGTGTTATTGTTCATTTTGTGTTTCTATGGAGCTGTGTTATTGCTCATTTTGTGTTTCTATGGAGCTGTGTTATTGTTCATTGGAGCTGTTTTATTGTTCATTTTTGTGTTTCTATGGAGCTATGTTATTGTCTTCGTCTCCAACATTTTACACATTTCTCATATTTAAAACAAGACAAGAGTTAATCCTAACAAGACATAGATAAAGTATAATATTCTGCCACAGGTGAGTCGTTGTTATGTAATTGCATAAAAGTTTCTTCACGTTGCACCGACTTGCAGTCTACGGGACGGGCCACGCAGCGCTAGTTGTGGTGATCCTCCAAATTTCAATGTAAGTAAAATTTATTCTTGACAGGTAACGATATGGCAATATTTTCAATATAATTTTTTTTTCTAAAACTGCCAAAGAAATAAGAAAATGGCTTGACGTATTTGCACTAGCTAGCCATAGAACAGGGTAACTTTTCCTTTTAGACTTAAAAATACATCAAGTGTTTTTGTGATTGTTTCACTTCTAATGACTATTGAAATACCTGTTATATATATCAAGATGCACTTTATTATTATATACCTGTTACATATACATTTGAATCAAGATGCGCATTCTTAAGACTTGCACTCTGACTCTGACGGCGAGAAGACAGGCCCTACCAACTGTCCTCTCTGAATGTCAGTCGGACTCCTCGGGTGATAACATACATGAGCTCGCTATAGCCGACAGAGCAAAGACTGTATAACGTACGCACTCTTTTTATATCCAGTTACATATTCATCTGTGTTGCTTGGGTCCCTCCGATTTGCTGCCTTGTTTGTATGATTGTCTAACAGAGAGGAGGCTATTTCACACTACAATTGTGCATTCTTCGAGACCTTTTGGTAACCGGAAAAATGGGAGGGTTATGCGCACATAATCCGGGTAACCACACCATTTGCTACTTGTGTACCGGTTACCCATTGGTATTGTGGTTTATGTGTGGTCTTTTGTGTTTGATGTTTCTATGTCGTATATGTCCCTTTTCGTCTCTTAGCGTGCTCGTCTTTGTGTTTTCGCATCGGGTGTTTTTGGTGTCTTGTTGTTGGTGCTGCAACAGGTCCTGGTTGGAGATCCCATCTCCTCTTTTATTGGATAAGGGAAGTCGTGTATAGAAATTTCAAACCGTCGAGTTCTAAAACGTTTAACGTCTTCAAAATCATTAGCATTATTTTAAAACAATAACTTTTTGCAATTTATGAATGGAAATTAGGAACTCTGACATCTAATTTTTTTTTAAATCTTGTATGATGAATCCGTTAAGCGGTGGTTTCAACCCATCGTACGTGCACGTACGTGCTGTCTACGAGCAAAAACTTAGGCAAACCTTTGATATCCGTACGGTGTCTTTGTGTTATCAGTACGTGTCCCGTACGGCCTCCTGGCAGATTTGGGAACACACAGACAGGACGTAGCAGTTTTAGTGCATACAGAACTTTCGCTGCGTGCTGTCTATGAATTCAACAAGAGGTACGACACGCATGTTGTAAGTACGTGGCAAGTACGTGTGACGCACCTTCGACGCAAGGAAGTGAGGAATCCGTGTATTAGCAGTACGTGTAAATTCGACATTCTTACAAAAACGTAGAAGACGTACGGAGAAAGTCCGTTGTAAGCAAGTTGCACACAAGTCCTAGGTATTTTTGAGATACTTCCTTTCAGGAAGTATCTTACTGTTATGGTAACTGCATCAAAGTATGCAAATTGAGATACTGCCGCTTTGCACCTCAACGGCCGGGTTAGCGCAGTGGTAGCGCGCTCGCTTCTCACCTCTAAGGTCCCGGGTTCGAATCCAAGATTCGGCGAAGGGTCTTATGTGGGAGGGTAGGTGGTCCACCACCCAGGCCCCTGCAGGAGGTTTTTCTCCGGGTACTCCGGTTTCCTCCTGCTCCTTGGACCCCCTCACGCCAACATCTGAGCCAATGTGAGACATTAAAATATAAGTTGTGTAACCTGTTTGTTAACGTTGTAAAATAAATAAAGTTTAAACCTCAAAATATAGTGCTGTGTCTAGTTCAGGAATTTGCTGTCTACCACATACAAAATGCAAGAACAAGAATATTCTATATAGAATAAATGCATCACATAATATCAATTATAATTCTTGTTTTCATAGCACATTGGTGGCGTAGTAATATACTGCTTTGTTTATGACAATGTCAGGAAAGATAACTCAAAAATTGCATTAAAGTTATAGAGTTGTCTTTCTTATATCAACACTGCGGTTAGATAAACATAATTTGATATTATTTTAAAAAGCTTCGCATATGCATCCTGTGTTAAAAAACTTTATCATGATTGCCTTACATTAAAATTATTCAACATTTTAATATCTGCTGAAAATAAATTTTGCGTAGATCTAGAAGCATCTCTCAGGACCTTCAGTCCTTTGATTTATTTTTAGCGCAACATATGATGCATGTAACCATCCTTATAACCGTGCGTCCAACGTGCGTTGACGCACTCCTTCCGTACTCCACTTCCTTCCTTGCGTCTTCAGAAAAACGTAGCGAACGTAGCCTCCACAAACACTCACGTCCAAAAAGCACGCAAAGCGGGTTGTGACCAGGAATTTAAGGAAATACTAGTATAAAATTGTCCATGAACTTCCAAAGGGAATAAATGACTAAAAGTGTCAGCTAATCATGATGTACTTTGACCACGTTTAAAATGTAGCAAACGATCGGAGGAGGGGGCTTCTAGCAGGACTCGGTTTTAGCACCCGTAGCAAAACAGAGTAACAACAAAATGAAAAAACAAAGGGACAAGACGGAAGACCAAACACAGAGTGGACAAACACAACAAGAGATACCAAAGGGACAAGACGGATAAAACATTTAACACGAAAGACAACATCAAAACAACTTAGCTTAAAAGACTACACGAACCAACAAGACCAATGAGCAATCGGTGTCAACTTAGGACGACCATCTTTTACGTTAGAAGCAAATGGTGTGGTCAAACAACCTTACCACTTGTGCGATTTCCCAGCGGTCTCGAAGAACACGTAAGTTTTGAATCCCTTCCATGTAACTGATATCATGAACGAGATATCCACTATGAAGCATAGTTTGTAGATTCTGTATACCGTTTGATGTGACATCGTCTTTCGGTTTCTTCTTTTACAGGATGGGCCACGCAACTACTTGTTTGTCTGTGGTGATCCTCCTGTCTCTCTTCTGTAAGTTGCGTTTTATAATTTCTTTGATTTTTAAGTCTTCTATTTCGTATTCTCTATACTAGATGGTATAGGCCCACTACGATCTTTCAGAGTATACACTTTATCATGAGACCTGATGCCCAGGAAGAGTCAGCATCTCTTGCTTGCATGCAACACCCGTCGCTTCAATTCGGAAGAAACATCACATCCGGTTACTTCAATTTCGGAAGATACAAGTTTATTCTGTGGTTAGATGGTTCAAATGGTCTTAGGCAGAACATTACCCACCATTCTGGACAATGGGATATCATGTGTATGACGAGTTCCCCGTATCGTCCACAGAACTTCCTCAGTGACGATGCTAGTCGGTCACAAACGTATTCCTGAATGAGAAGCTTATCTGAAAGACGCCTAGCTCTCATAAAAGAAACTGTATTTGGTTCTTGATCTGGCATAATGTATCAATTGAGATATGAACACGCCATAAGCAGGCAATGAAAGGATGTTGCTACTCAGAAAGGGAAAGTTCGTGATGCTGAAATTGAAGTCGTCACGTTTGTCATAGAGTGAGTTGTTCATGTGACACTTTACACTGAATAGTGATTTTCAAAATACAAAATATGCTAAGGAGTTGCCCAATTTCTTTGGAACGTAACAAAGTTTACGGAGAGAAGCTCGGAGAGTGTGACATATGGTCGTCTGTAACCTTTTCATATGTTGATACTGCAATTGACAGATCAAGTCAAAAACACATCATTACATGTAAGAAATTACGACAGTCAATCAGTGTGTGATGTTTGTTATACATGTAACCATTGCAGGTTCTTGCGGTCATGGGGCTTATGTGATGGTGACAGCGCTTCCTGGTAAATACAATTCATCCTATCATGTCACAGTAAAAACCATAAATCCAATGAAGATCTCCATCCATTCGTACAAGGAATCTGATAGCGGATTCTGGGATAATAATGACGATGACAACGACGAGGATGACGATGTGAACAATTATGAAAAAAGTCATAACATATATATGGCCGATCAGAAAACTGCAATACGTTTCCAGGAAAATAAGGAAAACATCGTTCGAAGGATCAAATCTGCACTGAAGAACTTTTACAAACGACAATAGATGAATTGTATACATTGAACTTCTCCCGACATTAGTGCCTATCGTATCTGCTGAAATCTGCACATTGCTCCCTCCATTCATGCTCCAATGTGTCTGTATGTTTGTCTGTATGTCTGTGTGTTTGTACTTTATGTGGTTGGTCTTATTGTTAAAGTGGTCGCTGTGTCTGACGTCCAAATGTGTGCGTGTGCTCCGCGGTGGTAATTGCGTCATAGTCTAGATGCAGATCATATTCCAATCAAGTAAAACGAATACTGTAATTTATAATTTTCAATGAATTCCGATTCTTGCTGGACTCTGTGGAAATTATTAATTAGATAGTATTGCCCTTCGTATTTCTATGGTGCTGTGTTATTGTTTGCTCTTAAAGTGTTCTGTTTCTTTTTTTTTTCAAGAATTTGTAAGCCCTATTGATTGTGATTTTTGGATTCTGATGTTTGGTTGAAGTTTTGACTGTCATTCACTGATTAATTCATTAAAGATCATACGTGCTAGACATGGAGGCGTATCATCTAAATAAACATCGAGACTAAAGTTCAGCGACACTAACGAATTTGATGCTCTTGTGTTTTATCCATTGTAAATTTCGTATATTGGGGTTTGTTTCAATATCCCCAAAGCTCTCATAAAGAAGTGGAAAAAGAGGAAAACTTGATTGACGATCGAAGAATGATTCTGACCAAGTTAATAATATTGCACTTTGAACATTCGCTTCACATTAAAGGAAACTCTTGTGTTATACAACGCATGCATTTATGATGTCAAATATCACAACATTTTACACATTTCTCATGTTTTAACAAGACGAAGTGTTAATCTTAACAAGACAAAGTGGAACATGCTGTCAGAGGTGGGTCGTTATGTAATTATGTATAAAAGTCTATCTGCACATTTCACCGAGTTGCAGTTTCTCCAATAGCGCTCACAGGGCGGGCCACACAGCGTTAGTTTAGGTGATCCTCCAAATTTCAATGTAAGTACATTGTAATTTATATTCTCGAAAGGTTACGTAAGAACATTATTTTCAAAACAAAAAAATATTTCTGAAAATGCATAAATAAGAAAACGACTTGAATTCTTTGCACTAGCTATGTAATATGTTTTGTGTAAGCTTTCCTTTAGAGTAGATTCGGAAAAAAACCTCCCACCATATTCAAGGTTTTTTTTTATATCATCTATGATCACTTCTGAGGGTCTGCTGCATTTATAATGATGCACTTTAATAGGTTCGCGCAGCTGTGTGGTCGAGAAAATTTATCAAGAAATACAGCGTTGCGCTTTTTATGAACACAATTGAGGAACGATGGTCTCGAAAATCCTCATAGCTTTTTTTTCAAAATCCTGTACAAAGAATTATAGTAAATTATTCCCGAAAAAAAAGTTCAAAAAGGGCAAAAAAAATCATTAGACGCCGTTGCCCATTTAATTTATTTAATAGTTGTAGGGTAAATGTACTTTACCTTCCTTTTGGATATAAATTTCGAATCCTTTTAATTGCACTGAAATAAAGTTCAGTTTTGTTAACTTATGCCTACTAGTTCAGTTCATTTATTTCTTTGTGCCTACTGGCACATCAGACATGTTACAAGTAAATACAAATACAAAACATTCAAGGTGAACATAATTAAGTTGCAAAATTCAATAGTACATGATACAGAAGTATGTGAAAATTATAATGAATAAATTAATGATAAAACAAAAAGAATTTGGAGTATGTGCGAGAGCTTTAATATTTAACAGTACTTACTATAATTATATGAACTTATAAAGCGTACTAGCATATCAAACATACAATTCAGTTTTAACAACAGATATGATCAACGAAATATACATTTTCAAGTTTAGTTTTTATTTTTTATTTTTGGTAAAATAAATTAACTCTCATCTTTTAAAGGATGGGCCACGCCACTGTAGCTGCTTTGGTGATCCTCCTGTCTGTGTGCTGTAAGTTTAGACTTTTGCTTTTTGTCTAATCTTAACAGTATGGACCTATTACAATTTTTTACACATAGATACATTTGTGCAAGAAGTATATAATCATATACTTTATAAGGCAAGAAAAGAAATACTGAGAATATTAACCTGAATGTGAAGAAGACATCGGATCAAAATAATATTTATAATGTTAAACGTCTTCAAATTCAATAGCATCATTTAAGACCAGATAAATTTACAGCATGGACCAGACATGCACGTTTCGGATACTTAAACCTCCTCAGTGACCCTCAGTCTAAATAATGTAATACGGCCAAAAAGTGTGAAATTATTATAAGCTTACGGAAGCTAAAATATGACAAAACATTATCCAGTTTCTTTGGAACGTAACAAACCAAGACCATCCATACATCTGTCAAGGTCATAAAGAGAAGTCTGTCAATTAGGATGTGACTTGTGATCTTTCATACTAGTATACCGTTGCTGGACTACACAAATCAGGACAAAAGCGCTAGATCCAACATTCAAAAAAACACCCAACAGACAAACCCGAAAGCATTCTGTAAATTCTGCGAATGCCAAATTAAGAGTCGATCACGGGCGCCCATGCATACGTTGCAGTGAACTAAAAATCATTTAACATTACAGGTTCTTGTTGCCATGGATATGTGATGGCAACAGTAATGCCCGGGAGAGGATACGCTCAAGCGTACGTCACAATGAAATCAAAATCTCCTATGGACATATCCGTGCAATGGTACAAGAAGTCTGAAAATGCGTACTGGGGAAACAACGACGACGACGATAACGATGAAGATGACGACGATAAAGACGAAAGTGACGAGGGAAAGAATTATGAAAAAAGTCATAACATCTTTATGGTCGATAAGAAAACAGCAATACGCTTCGAGGAAGATAAGGCAAACATTGTCCAAAAGATCAAATCTGCGCTTAGAAGCTTTTACAAAGGGCAATAGATGAATCGAATTTCTCCTATCATTTCTGACTTTTTTTAAAAAAAACTTTTGACTTTGATTTTTCCTTTGGACATGGCAGTTCATCAAGACTTTCATTATGAGTTTTTGCTTGTAGTAATATTCGACGTTTAACATTGAGTACTTTATCAATATGCTCCTGGAGAGGATACCATATGTGCAATATATACTTTTATTATATAGTCTGTTTATATTCCCACTCTCATTGGCTGAGAACTGTCACGTGACGAGTCATTAGAGAGCTTTAGAAGGCTAACGTGTACGAGTACGCGTACGTGTAATCTACAAGTACATCTACACGTAAAAAGTAGCAGAGGTTTAGCAAATTGACGAGTACGTGTACGTGTACTGGTGCCCTTTGCGATGACGCAAAATTTACATATCCAAACATATACGAGACTAATAAATAGATAAAATGTTGAATTAAAACTTATAAAATATTTTCGGTACAAGTATTCATGAAATACATCTGCTATATAAACATAAATGTCTACACGTTTGTACGTACGTGTAGCTCGCGATTTACACGTTATTGGCAACTTGTAGTGATTTCCCGTACGCAAAAGTAATGACGTCATACACAGTTATTGCGTCTACACGTACACGTACCCGTACACGTAACGGTTTCTAAACCTCTCTATTGTCTCATCATATTGACCTGTGAGGGGCGATTTCATTAAATATCACTACCGCGAAAACTCTTGCTTCCGGTTTACCATGAAATATCGAAAACGCGCGAAATTTATATCTGTGACGTCATCAACGTCATTTCGTAAACAGCTGCAAGGACCCTGAAGTTGAGCTCAAATTCTTGAATTTTGAGCCTATCTACGGATTTTGACTCTGAAATATTCTTCATTTGACTCATTGAATGAATTCTATTACGTTCAGGATAATTCAGCGACAGAAAATGCTGATATTAACACGTCTTGAAACATTTTCAAAGAAAAGTCGATGTCAGCCATTTCGAAAAGGTATCTTTATAAATACTGATTAAGTCCACTATATAATAAAACAATTGTGGACTTTTCACTCGGTTAATATGGTGTGATATTTTCTGAATTTGAAAATATTGACCTCGGCTATCGCCTCGGTCAATATTTTCAAATTCAGAAAATATCACACCATATTCACCTCGTAAAAAGTCCATAATTGTATAATAATAACAATATGCATGTTCTTTGCTGATTTGTTACTGAGTACACTCGAAATGCATATTTGATTCCGTACGAAAATGACTGCCTGTTAGACGATTTCATTTTCAATATCCAACAAACGAATGTACAATCTTCTGCAATTAATCAAACCATACTAATGATATATTTATAATGTATACCCGGTGTGTTTGCAAACTGAATACACGTTAAACCAGTTACGTATTTATCAATTGGCCACATTTCCCAGTTTCACTTGAAGCAAGCAATTATCTCTCTGCATCGGCTGGAAGATTCACCGGGGGAGGGAGTGGGACATTGGACTCCCTCCGTTCATGTTTCAATGTATCCTCTTTATTTATATATTGGAGCATTTTGTGTTTATATTCTCGTAGTCAATTCAATTCAATTCAATTCAATTTTATTCAGGCAATGTATATCATACAATAGCACAGGTTATAATGCATAATCAATGTCAACAAAGTCATATTTAATATATCACAGAATTTTGCTTATCACACTTAAATTTGGCTAAAGTATCACAGTTGATCTAGTAAAAATATCACAGTTGATCTAGTACATGTATCTTTAGTAGAATAACTGATTTTAAATTTTAAATCAAAGATATCACAGAAGTAACTATCACATTATAGGTGCATTGCATAGATATTGCCTAGGATAACCCATTAAAGCAATTCATAGTGTGCTTATTTCCAATGGGGTCCACGTGGTTGTTGTGCCTTATGCCCATTCCTTATTTTGGAATCGTGTAAGTGTGTTCCGCTGTAGTCAGTACGACGTGGTCTTGTTGGAAATCCTATCCTGATTCTTGTTAAACTGATTTGAAAATGAATGATTCAATTCATCAAAGATGATTCATCAATATGTACAAAGTGCAAACCAAGGTATTAACTCATCTAGATAATTTACATCTACTGCAGACAAAAGCTCTTGTGTTTCAAAGCATTGAAAATTCAAATTAAATCTTTTTGATTTTTCTGTACTTCATACAGTTCTCAAACTGTACTATTTGTCCAAATGAGATTAAACTAATTGTCATTGTCATTACAAGGCCAAAGAGCTCTGCAATATTCTTATGATGCTGCAAGCTGTCTAACTTCTCGGAAAGTTGAAACTCTTTGTCTTCCATTGTATTCACTCCTCTACTCCTTCGGAATCACAAATCGTACCAAAATACGGTGTAATGAACACCAAGGACTCTGTATCAGATATAAAGTGTAAATAACGTCAACCAAAAAGAGGCAAAATAGCATTAAACAATTTTCACAACGAAAGATTTCGGCGAGAAAGATGATATATCTCTTTCAAGACAAGGTGAATTATGCTGTCTACGGGGTTATAAGGTTAACACATCAAGATCTCTCACTTTTCACTGAGTTTCAGTTTCTCCTCTAACCTCCAAGGGACGGGCCACGCAGCATTAGTTGTGGTGATCCTCAATATTTCAACGTAAGTTTTTTCTTATAATTTCCATCAGTTTCATGTGAATTATGTCATCATTTGAATAATCGAAACACCTTGTACATGTATGTATCAATCAAGCCATATTGAACAAAAAATATCCAAAAGTGAATATTTACATGTTGTTTGTTTTTTTTCGGAAACGCTCGTTGTTTTTTTATTAACAGATGTGTAATTATTTTTTGGAACTTTCAGTCTTAAAGTGATAAAGGCTAATCTTTTTCCTTCAGGAGGGAAAAATTTAAAATTGAAGCGTACAAGTATCATAATGAAATTAATTGGGTTAGTGTCTTGTTCCTGTTATGAATACAAAATTTGAAACCCTTTCCATGTTAAGCAGAAAGTCCCACTTTTTCGTAAATGTGTTATATGGCTCATTAATTAAAACAAAGTCTATGTGGCAGCGGAAGCCGGAAAACCTGCTTTTTGACTTTTTGATTTAAATCTGCCCAACACCTGATAAAATGACGCAAAATACATCATCAATGGTTAAAATGATGTTTTGATTTACAAAATCATCTCGAAAATTATATTAAACATGTTATTTCATTTCATATCTCTTTGATTTTACCGGTAATAATACATCTAAAATATCGTGCTGCAGGAATACCGTACATGGCAGTTTGAATTGTTTCCTCTCGTTTCCTTTTACAGGATGGGCCACGCAACTCTAGCTGTGGTGATCCTCCTTTCTCTGTTCTGTAAGTTATTTTCATCGTCTGTCTGTCTGTCTGTCTGACTGTTTTCATATTGCTATCACTCGCTATATCAACAGATTTTCGGAGAGAACTGGGGTAAAAATTTTCCTGAGCTTTCTGTTTTTTCAAAGCTCAATATATAAGAGCAGAATAAAACAAACATGCCCCTTTCTTTTGTGTATTTCAATCATAAATCGAGGGTAAAGTTAATTCATCGTGCGAAAGTACAGAAATGTTAACCTGCATTATGACATGTAACCTGTATTATGATTATGTAACATGTATTATGATTATGTAACCTGTATTATGATTATGTAACCTGTAATATGATTTTTTAACCTGTATTATAATTAAAATTTGCCGTTTCAAGGTTGTTACTGTGAAGGTGGAATAGGTTTTGGGGTCACCATGAAGACAGGGAACGGAGCTGGAAGCTTAGGAGGATACGCCATGGTCAAAATCAACTCTCCTGTGGAAGTCACCATGCTGAAGAAGGAATCTGTCAACCAGTACTGGGACGATGATGATGATGACGATGAGAACAAAGATGCTAAAAGCCTTAAAATCGCCATGGCTGATAAGGAAACCGCAAGACGCTTCCAAGGGAACAAGGAGACTTATATTCAAAGAATCAAATCTGCACTGAGGAACTTTTACAAACCACAATAGATGAAAGTTGTTACCAACTTATCAAGTTAATCACATTTCTCGGGAGAAAAGGAGTCAGAAACGGAATGTTTGATGAAGAAATTGATTTTAGTATATTTACAGGACAGAACACCATTTACAACACGAATACGGGTTCATCAATTTATATGTATTACAATAAATTATTCTAACAATAAATTAGAGATTCTTCACTGAGGTTTATTTTGATGTAAGTTTATCTGGGAAGTTACATTAATAATTTATCTTGAGATTACATATTTCAAGGAGAAGTGCTAATTGGAAATCCACTAATAACGACAGATCGAGAAATTCTCCTACATTTTCTATATCCGTCTCTCAGGCAAAATCAAATTTTGTCTATTATCTATGTCTAAAATTTATGTATGCAGTACAGTCCATTAATTTAAGTCCCATTTCTGTGCATGGTGTAGTGTTCGTCATGGACTCCCGTCCTGTGACATATGTCAAGATATTTACCTTCTTTTTTATTGGTGATGATATATATGCTCCATGCATAGTCAAACAAGAAGGGAGATGACTTCCTTGGTTTGACGGCGATGTTCCCGGATTGCCATCATTATGGTATGTGTATTTCTTAGCTCCTAGATCTTGTCTTTATGATAAAATGAACTTAAAATAAAAGCAAATACTTGTAGCTCATGTATTCTGATACCATAAACTTGCTTTAGCCTTCCGGAAATCTACAGGAGTTTCTCTGCCCTCTTTTCTAACTTTGGGTCAATTTAAGCATCAGAGTTGGTATGTATATCATTCTAGTATTTCATTGTCTTCATGATGAACAAAATAAGAAGGATCAAAGGCATGATCTAGCTTCCATAAAAAAAATAAAGATCAAATCTGCACTGCGGAACTTTTAAAACCACAACAATACTAGTATATAGTTGAATGTTGTAACCAATGAGTTAAGAAGATCCTGACAACTTACCAAATTTTCGTATTTCTCAGGAAGAAAATGAGTCCAAACGGAATATTTGACGTAGAAATAGTTCCGGATATAGATTTTTTTAAATACTATTCATGACAGAATACGTGAATACGGGTACATCAATTTGAGTACTATAGTAAATTTTCATAACAATCAATAAGTTCAATTCTAATGATTTTGCCTTGCATTCTCGACTTCTAGACTGAATAACTGATAGGTACTTCTTTGATGTTTACTAATCCAAGTTGACATATTCTTCACTGAGTTTTGTTTTTGATATGAGTCAATCTGGAATGCTACATAGATAATTTTTAAATGAGTAAAGAGGAATGTATGGAAATACTTTTCCCCCTTCTTTTCCTATATCCGTCTCTCGGACAGAAATCAAAATAAGTATGTCCTCTGTCTAATATTTATGAATGCAGTTTTCTGTGATTTTTCTCGTCATCGACTCCCGTCCTTACTCCAGCAAGATGGCATATGTCAAGATGTTACCTTCTTTTTGGGTATTTTAATGGCTATCTTGATTGACTTCGTTGCTGTTTTATCCGGTCTCTTTTATTCATGAATTTGCTCAAGATTCGTTAGATCATAAAAAAGAACATAAATACCTCTAGCACAAGTACACGTATTTGGATATCATTTAATTTCCATTGTCATTTTCAAGAAACGAATATTCTGATTGGCTGAGAAATGTTCAACACAATTTTCCACGGAAGTCTATTTATAGCACTATTTTTAGAACCGGGGGTTCCCTCAAACACGAATGAACTGGTTGCTGAAAATACAATTTGTTGGTGTTTGCTTATCATTTCAAGGGTACCATTTCTTTTCTACTTACTAAAAAATTAGCTGTGCATGTAGAATTTGCTCAAACTGGTCCTTATTCCAAAGATGTAGAGTGACGATCGTTCGCTGTTTAAATAATGGCGGCTGCCATAACTTGTTTTGGCAGACGTGTCACTGCGAAACCCTCCGAACTTACAAAACATGATGCGGTGATTGGTTGTTTTTAGATAAAGAAAAAATAAAAAACAAATCAAAGATGTAGTTGAGATCCCTAACACTGTAAATTCTCACGAGACGAGAAAAAGCGGACATATGGTGGCATACATCTGCCTCCTACATGCAAAATACAATGTATTTTCCTTCAGATTATGTCAACATGCATGATAATTATGTCAACATGCGACTTATCTATGTCAACATGCAACTTATCTATGCCAACATGCAACTTAATAAACCTGCATGTATACATGTTTTTCTTGCATGTGACATAATTATCTTGCATGTTGACATAATTATCTTGCATGTTGACAAAATAAGTTGCATGTCAACATGATTAAGTTGCATGTCAACATACATGTATTTAACTTGAATGTTGACATAATGTGCATAAAATATCTTGCATGTAGGAGGCAGAAGTATGCCACCATACTGCGAACAAACACACGAAGGATAACACTTTCTGTGGCATACTACAAACAAACACACGAAGGATAACACTTTCTCCATGAACAATCTCCACAGAGTCCAGTGTAACATCTATTATAGGTGACCCCGCTCAATGTAAGCGCTGTATTGATTTATGCATACTCTGACTGTATAGAATTAATCCGGAGATGTGTTCCGTTCTGTATAAAAACATTAATTTATACTCAATAGTCTCTTCTGTAAAAACGAAATACATTGTAGGTGGCGCTTTTTTTAAACAAATGAAAAAAGAACGTTTACGACAGATTTGGACAAAGCCTGTTAAACATGATGTTAAACATAAACATAATTCGTGTGGATCCTGTTATTTAAAGATAGAAACAGTGAAGACAGTCACACCTTCTGAAGCAAAAGTGAATTCCCAATGGAGATGAGATCAGGTGCCCTTAGACTGGGCCATGATCACTTGTCTGAACCTGTGTCGGATTTCTCGGTTAATCGTGATGTATAACACAGCAGATGGTAGTCCAAAATTGGCACTATTGGCAAATCCATGAGTTTTCATCATTTTCTTAATGCTTCTACTTTGTTCGTTTGCCCATTTGGTGTATATGTCATGTGTCTCATTGTTCCCTGTTGTTTGTTGAAGTCGTTTTGTTTGATGCCCATTATTTGTCATGAGGGTATGTGCCGCTGTGGTCAGTGCATACTGGTCTTGCATGATGTTTTTGCCATATCCTTGTTTTATATATAGAAACATCATAATTATAGATGGAGCCACCTGAGATTTAAAAATAGTTTTTTTTCAAATCATATTACACTGCCATGACACATGTAACTCAATTTAGATTTTTTTTTTTTGTCTATAGTGCAGTGCTGCTCCCTTGCAGCAGATTTAGACGCTACGTTCTTCCTCTATGGTACCTGGATAAGGCAGGATTTCTGAATCAACTCTTACTAAGGCGTACATGGAAAACACAGGTTCAAATACATCCTAAGTTCCTAACCCAGACGGACCATAGGGTAATGAGCATGAATATGGAGATGAATTTACAAAGGTGTGAAATTCATCAGATGGTCATAAACATGGCTACTTAACATCAGTAATATCCTTGTCCTGTGTCACAATATGGGTCAACATTCCATAATGACATGGGTAACATGTGAATAATAAATCACTGACTTTTACGTATTATTCTAGAAAAACGGGGTTTTCTTTCGCATCAAAATGACGAGCACACAGTAAATTCTACTATTCAAAAGGTAATTATTATAACTTGAAGGATGCTGAATCTTGACTGTTTTTTCATGAATTATTCAAATATGATGTATGTATTACAATTTATGAATCTATGCATAAAATGTAGACCCGGTCAAAGGGTTCAAGGAAAGCTTGGTTATTGGTTATGCAATATGGAACTTGATAAGGCTGCTTAATTAATGATCAGAAATGCATAATGAACATTTTAAAACATTTCTGAAGAAAATTTAAATTATAAATATATTTCTCTAATATGACATTGAATACGTTTCATAGATTTTTTTTTTTTTTTTTTTTTTTTTTTTTTGCAGAAAATGTCATCCACGTAATCCTTTTTTTACAAACTCTAATTATGAGAAAAAAAGCAAACTCAAAAGAGAAAAAAAGGAACGTATACAAAACTTCTGCCATATATTCATGCTTTATGAGTTATAATAACTTGTCAAGGTCATAATGAATTTCTTCACGTACTTCGCTCTGTCACAAAATAGGTTTTACAACATTAAACGAACGTCAAGGAAACGGAAATATGCAACGATTAATTTTGATTGTTCTACTATCTGTGTAGTTGCAATTTTTTCTCGGTTGAAAACATAATTAAACTGAAATTAACCAAAGAAAATATTCCTAATGCCTGATTCGAATGTGGCTACATGTACATGTTTGTCTCCTTTCAGAAACGAGGGCACGAGAGAGTTCTAAGATAGTGAGATCCATAAACGAGTACAATGCTCTGGTTAAAACAGACAAAATCTCCAGACTCACACAACTGACTACTTCTCTGTTCTTACAATTCTGTGAACAACCAGTTTTATGGGTCCAGTCGAAGTTCTGTGTTTGTTGGGGAAGGGGTCTGGGGACGAGCCCCACCCCCACCATCCGACGGAAAATCGTTAGGCACGGTCCATTTGATATTCGGGGGGGGGGGGCTTGGGTTTTTTTCGAAAAAAATAATTTTGCTCTGAATTTTGATGAAAAAAATAAATTTGCTTATGGTGTGACAGAAAAAAATAATCTTGCTCTTACAAGTAATCTGAATTTGAAGAATAACCATACGATTCGCTTAAAATTCCTGAAAATTTTTCGGCTCGCTTCGCTCGCCGCAGTTTTTACTTTCTATAAGAAAATTTTGGCTCGCTTCGCTCGCCATAGTTTTCTCCAGTAATGGCAAGTTCAAATATGAAAAATATCGAAAAGAATGTGCATGTTACTGAATTAACAATTCCAATGCTTAAATACATTATCAATAGATCTATAATTTATTACTATTAATAGATACATGTATCACCAAAGTGTCTAATTTTATATACAAGCTTGGAAGGAGAATTTAAATAAGTTTTACACTAGTTTTCATTTCTACATGTAAAAACTTGCATCAGGCCCTCTTAGTCTTACATGTTACATGACCTTATATACACTTTGTTTACTAAAAATTACATATCACATGATCACATATTGTAAAAATCTTTCATCTCAGTCTCAGTTTAGAAGTGAATACAAGTTTTACATGAAAATAATGTTTGGAGTAATTTCAGTAAATATAAAGAATTTCTGCTGAAATAAAGACAAACATTCACATCAATTGTTATAAAAAAATTTCCTTGCTCCAACTTTGCAAGAAAAAAATAATTTTGCCCCGGTCCGGGGCGAAAAAAATAATCTTGCTCCGACAAAAAACCCAAGCCCCCTCCCTCCCCAGAATATCAAATGGACCGTGCCTTATTATAGATTCTGTATCTGGAGAGCGAAGCGTGCAAGCGAATTTTTAAAATTCTTTTTCATAGGGTGGGGCTACTGTACACACTTCAAATCTTATCACCTGTTGTTGTGAGGGTATGTTGTCTTTCTTGTACATATACATGTATCAGAAAAATAAAGTCTTGCTTTGTTTTTTAGACTGCAAAAATGCTATATACAAATTAGTCTATTTGAAGTTGCCTGTAGGTGGCGAGCGGTAGCGAGCCAGCAATTTATTTCTTTTCGACTCGAAACTGCCAGAACTAGAGACTACACAAGAAAGTTAAGGGGGGGGGGGGTTGTGCCCCCCCCCCTCTAAATCAACCAATGGTTAACATGAACTCTCTCCAATCATGCCACAAAAATACTGAGATATGTCGAATTCTCCATAACATAGGTGGCGCCACTGAAATGAATTAGGGCTGGGCACTCGAAATTCAAAAAGTATAGAATCTATTATCTAGGTATTAGTATTACTTTTGTTAAATGACATCCTTCAGATCTGACAAATATCCTACATAGGATGTATTTTGAAAAGGGGGATCTTTTTTAACCCGCCACCGTTTCTTCTTGTAAAATGTGAGACACCCCGACATATATGTCCTTCTCCCAAACTCCACTAGGAGTACTTCTTCTATTACAACCCCTCCATGATATACTCTACGTATTCCCTTCTTCTGTTTGATTATAATTTTTTTTTATTGATAATCACGTGCTATCGCACGCACCCAAAATATAAGTGTTGTTGTTTTTGTAATTGGCTTAGCGCCACCACGAAAATGAATGGTGATTTTGACAACGTCATTACATTTGACTTAAAAAGTAGGAAACTATAAGAAGAACTTTTTACATTTAATTTATCAATTAAATAGTCTTGATGCCTTAAAATAAATGATATGAAATTTTAAATTAAGTATTTATATATCTTTCATATACTATTGAATTTATTTTGTATTATATATAGATTTTTAAGATAAAATTTGCCTCCTTACTATTATCATATCGATTGTGTGGTCTCGTTTTGACCTTGTACTAATCCGTTAGTATTCCGCTCGCACTAGATATGATTTTACTTACTAAGACGCTTATGAAGTTTATTGTGATTTATAAAATATGTTAACTGACATTACTTGATGCTGCGATGCTATAATGACGGTATTATATTGTGTGGAGTACGTGCATGTCTATGATGTAGCTTTTCGTGCATTGCTGAGAGTTTGCATGCAGTAAGAGTTATGTCTCTTGAATTCAATTACACCGTATTAAGGTGTATTTTTTTCTTTTTTGGTTAAAATGAAGGATAATTTGTTGGTGAGAATTCAGATTTTTTTCCTGGGATTCAGTCCGACCCAACCCCTTTGAGAAAATTATACACATTTTTGACAAATATGGGAAAACTCAGCACATTCCAGAGGGGTCCTGACAGTGCTGTACTCCCACTAGATTCGCATAAAATACGAGATTCCCTTCATGTCTTCCGCGATGAGATATTGTAATGCGATTATAAATACAGTTTGTATATATTTTTATTTCATGGAGGACAAGTCTCCATTTATTCATTTTCTATTGTACATATAGACTATTATTAGTTATTTATCAAACTTAACGAATAGCGTCATATACAATAACGGTGTGGAAAAACCCAGATATTTGTATATGTACATATACATGACCATGCATTTACTAGAATGAGGATTCAATTTTGTCCTGCTTTTATATTGGCGGATGTACAAAATTTACAGGAGAAGGGGCTCGACTTATGGTTTTGAAAAAAAATAAACGGTTTACGCCTAAGTGGAAAAATTATAAGCATTATAAGCTCACCCCCTCCCATCCCTAGATCCGCACTTGTTTAAAAAACAGAAGTAACGTTATTAAAATCAAAGTTTTACTATGGGCACCAATTTTATTTAGTATTTTGACAAATATATTACAGTATCTGTTTTAAATTCAAATATCTAAAATTCTTTAAAGACAATAACGACTTATATTATTTGAAATTAAGGTTTTAGACAAATTCTAAAATTCTTTACGTCAAAACGAATCTAAACTTTCAATTATTTTAGTTTTCATGTTTAAAGCGTACTAGTCCTCGTATTTTCATTGTTTGATCACAGTTGAGATTTTTGACCAATCTATGTCGCGTAATTCAACTAGAGTTATCCTTCTTTTCCTAATTCGAAAGCTGTATGAAGGGGCGTAGCTAGTGTATGAAGACAGCGCCGTAGAATAATAATTAATGTGTGTGCATGCAAGAGGGTATAGTTCCTTGAAAATGTTTTAGAAATGTAGCAGGTACCTATGAAACTGTTTCATGGAACATAAGATGATCCATAAATGGTCCATAAATTTATAAACAATATAATGTATATATATCAGGGGCGGATACAGTACTTGAATTGAGGGTGTGGGAACATACCAAAAAGGGAAAGGGACTCTGGTATACATAGCAATCCCCCAGGGGTCCAGAGTGAAGCCCCCCCCCCCCCCCCCCTCCGATGATAAATCATTTTTATAGAAGCCGAATGATAGAGAATGTATCTGGCGAGCCAGCGAATTTTTTAAGGGGAAAGCGATGTTAAGGTGTGGAAGATTTTTTTTTTTTACTTCATAAAACTGGCTAAGCATGGAATTGCCATGCCACAAAAATGATATGTAAATTAATCTAAATCTAGCTAGGTAGCGAGCGATAGAGAGTCAGCGAAATTTTTCTGAAATTCGACTCAAAACTGCCAGAAATTGAGTCTACACATAGAAGTTTGAGTCCAAAAATACCTTACTTTGACTATTTTAGGGGTGCAATCCCCCCTTTTAAATCCGCCATATTTGTGTACTTCTAGTATTCAATATGTGGTCACCATAAGTATTAAGGTTTTGGAACATGCTCGGCACGAGAAGCCATTTCATGGCATTTAGACTCAGCATGAGTCTTTATCTTATTTATTAATTTGTCTTGATGATGTTCAGATTCTGATTGAATTATCCTCCTTTTTTCTGTTTCTATTTTTTCTCTATTTTTTTTTTTTTTTTTTTTTTTTTTGTGGTCAAGTGATCTAAAGCGCTGGTCATTTTCACCTTACCAATGAACCAAGGCCTACTTCGAATCCGCTTCATACTGTCTTGAAAGAGGTCTAAATTTTCATATCACATATTCTTTTTCAGATGAAAGTTAATTAAATGAGGAAAAAATCATATTTTCACATTTTTTTACTTATATTCTTTATCTAAACAATTTTCTTTCAACGCAATGATATACTAGTATTAAACGTCTCGGAAGACTATTGCATATAATCAAAATGTCAATTTATCTATTTTTGTAGGAAAATTCTATTAAAAGGTTTTTTATCCCATTAATTTAATTCTTATTTATAAAATTGTTTGTATACACAATGTACTTGTTAATACAAGTGTATATGGTAGCTACGCCACTGAAAGAGACATGCTCCTCATTAATCTGATGAGAGCTAGGATTTCTTCCATATTTTTAAGATAAGGCGACTTACCTTTTTAAAAGGTTTAGACAAAAAGAAAGAAAAGATGACTTTTGTAAAACAATTTGAATACATGTACCATTAATGATGCACGACCATTTATTTATTTTGTATTTTACAATGTATTGTAGGACGTGTATAACCCCCCCCTCCCCTCACCCTAAATCGTTAGGAGGAAAATCGAATGAATTCCTTCTATATCAAAGCAACTTCGTGTGCTACCCTAATCTTGTCGTCCTCTCACCTTGGCAACATTGTTTTTCTTTTTTCTCTTACTTCTATTGTGTTAAGATTTAATATGGTACACACTTTACTATACTATTAGCAACTAAAACGTTCCCGCGACTGAGAGTTTTTATTATAAAAGTGCTTTTAAATTAATTTTCCATGCCAACTCTTCATGGTGTCGAAGTGAAGCTTTACATTGGCAGTCAATCAACTCACATATATTTTAAATTTCTTTGATTGAAAATCTGCCAATTTATTACAGAACATTTTCAAAATTATAGGAGGTAAACATCCTTGCTGCACCATGAGTCCAAAGGCTTTGGCTTTGATTTCTTGTAAAAAAAATCTGTTCTGTTGTTACCTCTAACTTTTGATAAAATACGTAAAATGTAGGAGATACACAATGTTAAAAGTGGAAGGCGACTTTGAATATCTATTTAGCTACAAGTAACATGCATGTCTGGCGCACTGCATTTGCCATTTCGTAATGTTTGTTCTCTGGTAGCAGAGTTTTAATACTTGTATAAAGTTTCATAAAGCAAGATCGTTATTTAAGAAATAAAAAATGACGAGCCGGGCTCTATTGTCTCATAATGCCCGAGCGTCCTCAGCCAATCACATTTATTACCGAGCCGCGTCAGCGGCGAGGTGATAAATGTGATTGGCTGAGGACGCGAGGGCATCATATATGGGACAATAGAGCCCGGTTTGTCATTTTTTATTTCTATTCTAATGATGATCAAACTTAGACCTTTCGATTCTTAGTAAAAACCAGTTCCTGCCGGTTTATCTGCTTTCAGAAAATGGGTAGGCGTGGCTTATCGCTATAGGGCCTATATTGGAGAATAGAGCCCGGCTCGCGTCTGTTGTCTTAATAGGGAAAAAGAATCAAGTCATATTAGAATGGCCTATAGTGTATTCCTATGATGATGTCATACACCCAAGTTACCTGCCATATTGTATTACAACTCTCGAGCTTCATCAATTTTTACCATGCAAAACGTTGACATTAAAAATGTTATAAATGAATTTCATATCTAATTTTAAGCTTCCGACTATTCTTTAGAAATATCATATTGTTTATAATCGTCAAGACATTGGTGTATACGATTTAAAAACCCCAGAAAATTTGTTCAAGAAGAGCAATTTTCACATAGCAGAGATGGATAAAGCCCGAGATTTGTAATCCAAGGAGGGAGATAACTCTAGCAAATCTACAGAGGGAGAAAAGTCCAAGCAATTCAGTTATTGAATTCACAAAATCAATTCTTGGAAGTCGTATGTCGATGCTCAAGTTTTCAGTTATCTCTGAATACAGGAAAGAATAATCATGAAGACATTTCTGAAATTATAAATTCTGAAAGAAAAAAAAGTATTTTTTGTAACGTCAAAAGAAAAAGACAGAAAGAGGCGATGTGATTTTTCAGCTTTTTATTTTGAAGGTTTCGCCTTTTTTGAGTTTTTAACATTAATACAAAGTTGCAATAATATAACAATTTACAATAAACAAGTCATACATTCAGCATAGTTCGTTGAAAAATCGACATTTTCAGACATGCGCATGCACCATTTATTACGTCATACATAAATCACACGTGCCCAGAACCCGCCCATCCAAGTGCTCCTTTTACTTTGCTGCATCTGGTGCATATGAGATCATAAAATCCAAAATAATCAATCTGTAAAGGTTTCTGGTGACAAGAAATATTGATCATCTATGTGCAAATATCATTAAGTAAATCGAGATCCGAACTACCAAATGGTAAAATATCTTTGTGGTGTAATATTTGATCACGGGGAAGTGTCTCCCTTCAATTTTCTGGGACCTCATTTTCGTATGTGATATTTCAGTATTGAATATACTATCAATAATGGATATGTGAATAATAAATAACACAGCTGTTGTGTACACTTATCTACAAATAAAAGCACTTCTGTCTGTCTGAAACAGAGAATATGTGTCCTCACAGACACTAAATCAAGTTCTAAAAAACTCGTAATCAAATTTTTTAACTGTGAAATGATTTGTTCAATTGGGAAAGCGACATGTTCAAGAATTTGGCACTGAAATATGCGTGCATTTGAATCGTGCACATCAAAAACAAAAACAAACAGCGGAAGACATTTGGAACAACAATGTCATAAAACTGGCAAGTGTTTTGGTTGCTATGATAACAAACAAACTTAAAGCTACACAACCGTATCTGAGGGCTTGTGGAAAAACAGTTCGTCAATCTCGTTGCAAAGATCATCCGGGTTTATTGTATAGCTCCCGGATGTAGTTGTGACGTCATCGTCGTCACGCACTGTCGTATTACAACTTTCACTCACTAGTGTCTCCTCACTCTGACGCGGGAAATTCAAATGCCTAGTCCTTTGCATAGATTTGTCATGATCTAAATACTGTTTGCTACTTTGAAGATCAGAGGGAACACGCGGAATGTCAATAACAGGTCTCTGATTGGATGGATAATGTTCTGAATGAAGTCTTTGAACTTTTGAACTTTGACCCTGAGTAGAGTGTTGCATTGACTGTCGCGAGTCTAGCGGTGTGGAATGTTTTGTATTATTATTCCTTGGGAAGGTTGACATCCCATGGTTGAAGCTTTTACTTGGTCCGTGACCAAAAGTCGACAACGATGGTAATCTTGTAGCACTAGGAGTGACCGGGCCACTGGATATACCGCTGGTGTCTATAGGTGACAACTGATGTGATGACATTGAACTATGACTTCTCTCTGAAAGAAAATAGGGAAATATTTTTAGTTAAATGTTTGATTTTATTTCCTCTTTTTCAATTTGAATTATAAGAATATTCAAATCATATTCATGTCAATCTTTTCAAACTTAGAACACAATAACTTCAGAACTTTAAAATTCCTTCACCATTCTCTTCAATTATATTTAGCTTTAAAATTTAACGAAAACCTTGCCAATCGAACATATTACTCAGAAAAGCATACAAGCATACCTATGGTTGATTCTGATGGATGTGACAGCCCGCTGTTTCGGACATCTTCCTCACTCCCTCCTCGTCCACTATCACCAGTTGTAGATTCCTCTGACATATCACTGTGATTGTCTTCTTTCATGGAAGATTCGGGGAATTTTTTACCCTAAAAAGAATGGAATCTTCGGTATAAATATATATGATCATTATTTCCTTTATACATGTATAAATAAAATCAGGTTTTATAAACAGCAATGAATAAATATGAAATATGACGGATTCAAATTTCACTGAAGATTGTAATTCTTTATAATACTAGTAAAGATCTACATTCAAGGAATGGATTTCAAAGCTTTTCTTACCTGTAGCTGCCATTTTGAATTTGGACTTCTGGACTGCATCAGACGTTGGTGATATCTTAGAGATTCTATTCTGTTGAGTTCCTTGGCTTTGGTATCAGACAATGTACTGCTTTCTCTCGAGTGATGCTGGGGCAACTAGAAAAGATTTTAATGATTTATTCTAATCCATAGATACGTATTTTGCCTTATTAACACACTTTTTAAAATGCCTTCATGTGCTTTCTGTAATACCACCGAGGGGAAATTTTGTTACTTTTGAAACTTTCGATCTTGTATCTTTTAAAGGAAGAGTGAATTCAAATATAATTTGAATGATTAGACAACTTGGAAAAGTTGATTAATGAATTTATATTATAAATACCAACCTGTACAGTCAGTGGACTTGTGGATTTAAAGGTGATCATGCTGGGATTTGTATCAGACAACGTGGAGGGGAAGGAATAGGAAATGTTTGTATCATCTTCATCGAGGGAAAAACTCACTTCCTTCTTCCCGTTTTTGTATATCACAGATGGCACCATTTGTTCACGTGACCCTTTGGAGGACGACGATCTGTTACTGTTGTTTCTCGCCATATTCTCCATAATCTTCATTTCTTCTATATTTTTGGCGGGATAATTATGTTTGCGCATGTCAATCCTTCGTATGACGCATATAACCGAAATTATTGCAACAGAAATTATAACTGTTAAGGCAGCTATCACAATGGCGATGATCAAATTTTGCGGATGCTCCTCCACCGGAAGTGACGAAATAGCTGTGACGTTTACAAATTTGACATGCACAGAGAGAGGATGACGTGTCAGTCTTTGTTCTTGAAGACCATTATCCTCGGCAGTCACTATGAGGTCGTAAATTTTTATCTCGTTCTTCCCTATTTTCCGAGCCAGCAAAATTTCTCCCGAAAATTTATCAATCTTGAAAATCCCATCACCGTTACCACCGATAATACCGTACGTAATCTCGGCATTTTCAGCGTAATCTATATCGGTAGCCGAAAGCGTTGTGACCAGGCTATTCTCTAAAGCCGTGTATAGTATCGTCACTGTACTGTTATAGGCATCAGGAAACACAAACTTAGGGGCATTGTCATTGACGTCTTCAATTATAACAGTCACTTGTGTGGAATTACTCCTCGTGTGTACACCATTGTCACGAGCAATAACGTCAAACTGATACCTGTCTTTCTGTTCTCTGTCTAGACGGGCCGTTCTATGGATTTCTCCATACGGCGTTATATCAAAAGGTACTCGTGCCAGGTCTTCGATTTTCATGTAAAATGTTATTCTTCCATTGTCCCCTGCATCCAGGTCGTAAGCTTTTATGAATCCTATCGAAGTAGTATTTAACTCCTCTTTAACGATAAACTCCCAGTGAGATTTATTGAAAGTTGGCGTGATGTCGTTTTCATCGTTAATGCGCAGCTGTACGGTTGCAGTTCCGGTCAGAGTAACCGGACTTCCGCCATCAACAGCCAAAACAGTGAAATTGATACTACTTTGAACTTCTCTGTCGAACACGGTTTTTGTCCGTATGATTCCATCTGTTGGATTGATTGTAAAGTCAAACTGGGCTTCCGGACCCAAGTAATACCTGACTTGACCATTCGGACTTTGGTCAGGGTCTGTGGCACTGACTTTGACAACGATGCTCTGTGCTGGTTTATTTTCGTCTATTTGTGCCACGTACACTCTGTTGGTAAAAGTCGGAGCATTGTCATTTTCATCTTGAACTTGAACAATGAAACTTGCCGAAGAGTTCAAAGACGGAGTGCCGCCATCGTGACAATGTATTGTAATCACGTGTTCGATTTTCTCTTCTCGATCAATTTCACTTTTCACGACGACTTTATATTCGTTTGACACATTCGATAATTGTTGCAATCGAAAATACTTGTTGTTTAACGTACAGTTCACGAGTCCATTAATGCCCATATCCTCGTCTTTGACGTCAATGTGGGCCGTGACGTCACCGATATTAGCGTTCTCCTTAATGACAGCAAAATCTTGACCATTAGAAAGCAAGTTTATCGTTATTTGCGGAGCATTGTTATTTGTATCATTTATGTATACAAAGACTTCTACTTGGGAGCTTTTCCTCACTATAGTCCCACTGTCCGATGCCTCCACGACGATTCTATAAAAAGGTTTGTTCGGCTCGTACTCTGGTTGACCAATGACGCTAACTTCACCGGATGTCTGTGATATTCCATAAATAGATATATCATCCGTTTGGCGAACGCTGAACCGATACGTCACTTCCGCATTTTTCCCGGTGTCGGCATCGTTCGCTGAAACTCGGGTAATAACGGTATTCAATGGTATGTCCTCTTGAATTGTGATGTTGTAAAGATCCTGTGTGAAAACTGGCGCATTATCATTGACGTCCGATACTGAAATATTCACTATCAATGTTCCTGATTTCGGGGGATTGCCGCCATCTTTCGCCTTGACGTAAATCGTGTAACGGTCCTTGTCCTCGCGGTCTAGTGTCTGAATCAGACGGAGACTTAGATCGGAAGTTCCGTCAATCTTCGGATGTATGTCTAAAGCAAACATTCCCGTGTTTGGAATCAGTACATATTCTTTGATCGAATTATTTGGTCCCATGTCTCGATCGCTCGCACTGAGAATCGGGAAGGTACTATTTAGAGTAGATCCCTCTGAGATACTGAGCGCTATCGAAGCGTTAGGAAACGTCGGAGCGTTATCGTTTATGTCCTCTATCAAAATATCCACCGTCACTGTCCTGTAGTAGGAACCACTTGTGGCACCCACTTTTACTCGGACTTTACATATCACTCGAAACGGACATATTTCTTCCCTGTCCAGCCGTACCGTCGTATGAAGTGATCCTGACCTCTCTTCCACTGCGAACTTGTCCACGTGCTGGCTGTCCGAAAGCAGGGCGAAGCGCATGTCCCGGATCATATCGTCGGTCACTTGAGGATCCTCGTCAATGACCGTCATGATGTTGCCTATAATGACGTTCGGAGCTCTCTCTTCGTCCACTGCGTACGTTACCACAGCGCTACAAACTGATACGAGAGCGGTACATACCAGCACTAATAGAACTGTTTTAACTTTTTCCATGATTTTTTTGCACTTTGCTATAAAATCATCATATTTGTGTATGGCACAATGACACACAAGTTATTAATGACTACTACAGCACCTTTTGCCCTTCACGACGGAAAGTTTGCAAAATTTCAATTTTCTTTCAAGGAGAATTCGTCATTCCAAATGGCAGCTCTCTAAACTGGAACTCAAACACTCTACCTGCAATGAGAGAGGGATATGAATGTTTACAAATCTTAAAGTGGACGATTTGACGAAATCACGTACTTGTCCGCCAATACAAATCACTTTATCCTGCTTAAAAACAAATCCCCGCACAAAGGGTCTCTGCGAGACGCATGGAGGCGCTTGCATATCCCTTGTAATTTTTACGATTTCTTAACTAACCCGTTACTTTTGTGACCTAAGCCGGCGTTAAAAGGAGGATAAAAGTTCCAACAGAGATTCTAATAGAAAATTTATAAACTTAAAACTCTTTTGACATATGTTAAATGAATAAAAATTTGAACTTAAATCTTTTTTTAAACTCGCTTTAAGCTTCCTTTAGTATGTTTTCTATTGACAATAAAGGGACAATATTTTTCTTCGGTCTTAACAAATATGGTTTTATAGTGTCCGTTAATGTATTGGATGAATCGTGTACATTTTACTTTAAACTTAAGTCTGACTTTTGTACATGACATCCATGTACACTCTTTGATCTTTTCAAAAAAAGATAGTATCAAATGAATGTAAAACGTTTCCTCAATCACATCATAAGACAAATAATATAAATAAAATGATAAGAAAACAATTAAGATATACCCTTATTGTATCTACGATTATCTTATAATCGAACTTATATGACTTAGTTAAAAAAACAACAACACTTTTTTTTATTCATTATATATTGCAATTCTTTTAATCTCATTTTTTGATTTCTCATACTTACTAAGTTCTCATAATTAACAATTCATCCATTAATCTTTAACTTTTGGTTTTCCTTTGTTTTGTTTTTGTTTTTGTTTTTGTTTTGTTTTGCTTTTTTTTTTTTCGTATTTGTACTATCTACATATATGTATACAAAATATGTTAATAAATGAATAATTATTATAGAAATATTAAGACAATCTTGTTATCTTTTGTTTACAGATATTCCTGTTCCCTTTTGTTTCTAGTATTTTGTACCCCCTCCTGATTTCACCGGTGAATTTTAGAGACCAACATCTGTATGTGTTTGGTGGAAAGTAAACATTTCACACTTTTTTAAAAACCTGGTCAAACGTTTCACGCTGCACAATTAGACCGTAATTAGTTGCCATTCATAAAGGTGTTACAATTACGCACAATTTAGTATTTCAATTATCCGAATAATAGTCTAAATCGCCAAAATACCACACGTAACGTGTTTATAATCTGTCCCAAATTGCAATTACTATAAAAGACGTATAAATGATAATAATTAAAAACCCATAATTTTCGATCTACTTTGTCCTTATATATGTACGTTTAACAAAGAAGGTGAAATGACATTCTAAGTATTATGCTTTCCCAATGTCTCGTTTACACTGATTGGTAGATAATACTGCCTTTTGTCCGTTCCACGCTATCAATGCTCATTTGCATATTTTGGCATGTGTCATATTTAATATGCAAACACCTACAATTAAGTCTTTCGTTTGATAACAATGTCTTATATACAGGTATACATACTCAGCTTTACTTTGTTGTTTTATGCCTGACCAAAGCCTAAAAACTTGTTTATTATTGTCCTGGAATTCGTTTGGTTAAAACTCTCGTGAAATTTGGTAAATGTAAGGGTCTTGAATCGGAAGGGTCCTGATCCAATCTTGGCGAAACATACAGCCCTTTTTCAGATCAAATACATTTTTTTCTTTAGAAATCCTCTTCAGTCTCTTTAAATAAAAGGAACCAGAAAGAGCCATTTGGTCATTTAGCATGTCAAAAGCAAGATTTGTAAATCCCATCCTTTTCTAAAATTACTTTATCCAAAGTTGTCTTTGTACGGTGCTCTCTATTTTGAAATCCTGAATCCCCAAGACCGCTGACATTTGAAATGTAACCATCCAAAAGGAGTTTCCTGTCAGTATCACAGTGCCATGGTAACTGCATGCTCGGCGAAGTCAAAAGGAATAGTTTCCTGCGGGCTTATAATCGCCTATTCATTCCGTAAACAGTGTGAAACAAATATAAAGACATGTGAAAAATTTCAATTTGAAGATAAAACAATGAATTTTTGATTAAGTCTACACAATACGGGTTGATGGTAGGGAAATCAGTAAACAACGCTGCTTGAACAGCCAGATAAGTAGTTATACAGTGTATTAGCTATCTTTGGATAGATGGTCACTATCGGAGAGTTAGCCCATATCCAAACCTTGTATCCAAATAGGACTGCCTGCTTAAACAATGTCCAGATAACATATACGGTCACGGAAACCTTGGTGTATTTATGAATTATATCATAAATGTTTATCTGACAAGCATCTGTGTATTATCTCAGATAGCAGGTTCTCACTTACACTAAAGGGGGAGTTTATGATTGAATGTGGGATTAAAAATTCTTAAATATGAGAATCAAAGACAAAGTTTACTGCTCATCTTTTTTAGAGTTCAAAATCCGTCCCTACTTCCAATTTTCATCCAACGCATAGAAATTTTTACCATCGCAAACGATGAAGAACACAGACTTATGATTTTACTAGAATACTGATAATTGATAACTTTTTATTATCTTAATATTATCAATTAACCAAAATTAAACCACCAACGTCTATCCTTCACCATCCACTCCAGAATTGCATGTGCAGTCAAATACATTTCTTTTCTTAACAAAACAATTATTCTTCGGTTGAAGAAAATGATCATTGGCATTCTTAGATTTTAACATCGTAAAAATTAATTTTCTTTATAGTTGCAGTCAATCTCTTCAATTTCAGAACCATCTTAGATTGATACCTCAGCCACTGTATTCAATTTCGAATCATTTTTCGATCGAATTAGTCAACCTCAATGATTCCTTAATTTCAATTTCCACTAAAATCATCTGAATTCAAACAGGAAATGACTATTGGTTCATATATGTACTCAATCAACAATAAACAAATTACCTGCAACAAAAAGAGGGATGGTATCCATCTCAGAGCCTATACACCCGTTTATCTGACCACAAACTACTCCAAGATGATACATATATATACTCCACATACCGACCAGCACTTGATCCAGAGTCCATATACCCAACACACCATTATGGAACCATAAAATTTACTACCCCCTGTGTCCAATAAGGTGTAAAATTTACCTTCAATGACTTACAATCCATTTATACACCTGTGATACTGTAATGTCCGTCTTCTCACCAAACTGACGAACTATATTGGGTAAATCACTCCAATTCCATACAAACGGCCCCTTTTATGTCATCCGATTTATGGATCGGGTTCAAAAGATCAGTTTCTCTAGTTAAGACATTGTGGGTAATCAGATGTTAATTATATTCGAGATAGAAGTTTGAGGAGTTGATGTATGGGGGATGGTCCGGGGAGGAATGTAGGGTATCCGTCCGGAGTGTGACCGCTCATAAATGTAGACAAAACTAAGGTCGTGACACCTGATTCATGCCAATTGTGAATAAATTAAAGACTTCTATATTTACATAGTACCCTTAGTTTGTGCATAAATATTTATGTTCTTGTAAATGTACGACTTCTATTCAACCTTTCTTATATCCCTTTTTCTAAAATAAGGGATTAAAAAAACTGAAAGTTGAGTGAACATAAATTTGGTTTGGTTCAGATGATAACGTTGTGTTCAGACGATAATGTTGTGTTCAGACGATAATGTTGTGTTCAGATGATAACGTTGTGTTTAAAAGATGATAAAGGTTTGGTTCAAATGATAATGTTGTAACTCTTGTATAACGGCCAATGCTCGAGCAATAAGATTTTAAAGGAACAAACGAATTTACAATCCGATCATATCGATCGCGATAAATCTCTTCCAAAAAAGAAGAAAAATAAATAAATAAATAAATAAAACTCACCGGATCCAGATATCCTTATCTTTTTTCCAAAGTTGCTACACTGAAGGAAAGCTCTTGCGCTTTCTACCCGAAACACCGGACAGTGTGACACACAATAAAATGGTGTTTAATATTTACGTAAATGGATAATTTATTTCAAATAATACCGGTAATTAGCTCACAAAACGACTTGTGCTACACATTAACAACACCTCTGTAATGGGTGATCCACCCCTAATGCTTTCCTAGTACCCTTGCTGTACTCTTGTACAAGAACTGTCAAGAACGACAACTCTGGCAGAATGCTATTATCTGATTGGACAATACGGGGCGGATTGGGTTACCTTGTAATTAGCAGAGAATTATAGTGGCGATGCTAGCGATACGTATAGGTGATTAGTTAAGTTAACAAGACACCTCCTTCAGGCACCGAAATGGACAACGGTCACTCCTGGTCTCAATGGGAAGACGCACACCCCCTGTGTTGGTCAATTTCTGCTTGTCAAATTTGAATTTTAAAATGCCCAGTGGATCTTGTTTAAATTAAGTAAATATCCGTCGGAAAGCGGTAATAAGAAACTGGTGCCCCTCTAATACTGTTTAAATTCTGTCAAAATGTCACTAACTTGTTGACATTAGATTTGATTAAAGTAAAGAAATCAAACTTAAATAAACAACATTACATCATTTTGATTTGAAATACATAATTTCCCATATGTACGGGAAGGAACTGTTGATATTGATTAAAGGATCTACATCAAAATATTTATCATACATGCCAAATATTGTTGGAATACGAACAAGCTTGTTAAAGAAATATTTTTAGGAAATTTACTTTGATAAGAGAGTTAAATATCTTATTTGTCTTTTCTGAGATGTAAATTGATTAAAACAAAATGATCTACGTCAAACTATTTTGAAATTTGTGCTCATACAGACGAATACATGTATCAGTACAGCCATGCATCTTGCAAAAAGGTCTTCTAACAAATAATTTTAAAAGTATACGAGTAAATGAAGTATAATCACAGGGCATCATAAGATCTTTTAAAATTTCCTAATTAACATATTATTAATTATAAATATCAATAATTTTAATTCATTAATAAAAAAAAAAAAAGAAAGAAAAGAAAACATACAAGATAATCATTTTGCAGTTTCTTTATTGTTTTAATGCACCAAAATATACCAGAAGATTTTATAATTTTGTTGTATCCAATAAATTTCACGTCTGATTTTTTTTTTATAAATTTCATTTTGCTGACTTTCATTCCGTGGGACGATATACACATATATTTATAATACTACTCGGTATTTTGTGCCATAAATCAAAAGGAGGGATATGATTTGTTTAATTCGACTTAGAAACAGCAATAAAAATTTGTTCTTTACAGCTTTTCAATCCACTTTTCAACGTAAAAATGGACATAAACGTTTGTTCATGATTGTCAATCTGTACTGATCACAAGATAAACGGACAGACATTAGATCAAAATTTGCTTTCTATCACTTTCATCTCTTGTTATTTTAATCGAGAAACAGTATTTTATGACAGGATTACGACGAATTTAAGTCTTTTTATGAACCCCCTATCACTACGTCGTTGACTCTTTCATTGCGCAATAAAACCGACCAGCATGGGGATTTATAGCGCTGTAGCATGGGTATGTCAAATTCCCTCGGGTACAAAATGAGTGTTAAAGAAAATGACTTCAAATGTTTCTATATATACTGCGAAACTTTTGCTTTTCAAATTCTGATCCGAAATTAACATGACGACACTTCATTTACAGTGGGAATTACAACCACAAGCACATCGTTCATTGAATTCTCACAGGAACCGAAATGATCAGATAAGGTTAAAGATTTTTTATTGAATTTTCATAATCAAAAGGAAACCGATTATAGTAATAATTTATTAGTATCTATTGAGCATTGTTTGTGACCTTTTGAGTCAGATGAACTTGCTGATACTCTGACTGACCGCTGTCCACTAGGATTTGAGTTGACTAAACCAACCAATAGAGTGACAGATGGTTGGAGAGCATATCACTCGGAGGAAACACGTTCACGTTAATTTGTTTATAGCAAAATTTTGATAACATAATCACAGATTTCCAAAGTTTATGTCACCTTTGAAAGAAAGTTCAAATCGCGGTGTGACTAATTGAGATGATATTTTAAGAGGGATCAAGATTTTCAAAAAGCACTTGTTTGCTTTGAAAAAATATGATATTCTTCATTTGGGTGTCGATATCATTGCCCTAAGGACCGGACACTCAAAATGTCTTTACTCTTGTGTATAAGAGGATTTTCAAAATATAATTAACGATTTTTTCTCAAATGACTGGAACTTGATACCATTCTTTTCTTTTTACATAATTATAAGTCACAATGCCCACTACGTTTTACCTATGGTCACCATTGTACGGACAGTCCAGCCCGCAGATGGTCAGTTTTGGTCAGTATTGGTTTGTTGTCCGAGTGATTACGTCCGTTCCACTCCGTCCATCGTTCATCGTGTCAAATCATATCCTCATGACTGATCACAAGTATTTCTCTATTATCACACGATTTCCTTCGTAATGATTTTATAATTAAATTTTCCCCCAATTCATCATAGAATTTAGAAGCTTCAGGCAAAAACATTGAAAAACAAGGCCAAATAAACATCTATCTACGGCGTACCCTCATTCAGGTTAAGATTTCTAAAGAAAACTTCGAAAATAAATAGGCTGGTTAGGGAAAATTTCAGGGTAAATGAATAAATAATGTACAAGGTATTGTCTGATGTTGAAATGTAAATAATAGTTCTTCGGGGATGGGATTGATTAAGGTATACAACCACCTTAAAAGTAGCCCGCAGCTTGTGTGTGCTAGAGCCATGGTGGGGCTTGATATTTTGATACAATATTAAGGGTGGTATTGTTCGACTACCCGAGCGAAAAAGCGCGCGCATTGTAAGAAAATCCATTCATTTACTATCGATCATTTTCATCGAAGAAGTTTGAAAGGCATACATGACGTTCTGCCATTATACTTGACCTAATGTAGATAAATTTGTAGGTTAAACCACAAACATAGTAATCTGTACTACTGTATCCATTTGACAATTCAACAACTCTACCCGCTGTTTCAATTTTTTCTCGAGTTTCAAAAAGCAATCGACGTCAAGCAGTATTTGAACAATTGCAACCAGTTGACAAATAGGAAATTCTGCTGCATCTTATTTCTTCATTCTATAAGCTATATTTGTGTATTGAATTTTTGCACCCCCAATCTTGAATGGACTGCTATTACTTCTAAATTAATTGTAAAGAGAGTTGTGATCGAATCCTTGGAATAGAGGACAATGCACGGCCTCCGCACGTGTATGTCTTCGGACGCACGGCGATTTTGACCCTCAAACTCTATTGATGAGCAATTTTCGGGTTCTAATTACCAATTCCTAAATAGAAAAATCCATCAAGATTTAATTGTTTTTCTATATCCACTCATTTTCCGATGTAAAAACATCATAACATGGTTAATGGGCATCACAAAGTGACAAAGGCGGATATCGTTCTCGGATTGCATGCTGGGAGAGGACAGTGCTTTCTAAAGTTTCGTGATTTTTGGTGTCTATCAATGTTGACAGACTCATTTGAAATCTCTCGGGACTATAGTAATTACAGAACGATTGCATGAAATTTCAGAAAATTGTATAAAAGTGGACAAAGTCGTTCCTAATGGAACGTTCGCGCAATGAAGAAGCCTTCAGAGGAAAAAAAAAACAAGCACATATGTTGGTTGTAATAAATCAAAAGCCATTTTAAAGAATCATACAAAGTTATATTTCCAATCGGTTTACAAAGTCTTAATTATCATTCGATTTTCCCCTAATTCTATCTATGTCAAGTACCATTATTCTGCAACAAACAATATTTGCAATTTGGACTTTGAATGACCCAAAAACTCGTCAGGGATCCTAGCTCTCAAGACTGTGTAAACAATCGGAAGACATCGACAAGGATCGGAGGATCTCGACAAACAGAAAACGGATGGACCAGGTCCCATGATAGTCTAAGCTACCCTTGTTCCAATATTTACAGACAACTTTTATTTTCATAGCGCAAAAAGCTGATGTCTTTGTTCGTCCACATTATAGAATGTAAAGTCAGAGGATATGTAAACAGGGGGAGGTTTAATATCAAATTTAACATAAATGACAAGTGACTCCCACTTTTGATGTTTTAGGATACAAAATTATAGGTGGTCGTTAAACGAAGAAATAAAATACAAACAGCATTCGATTATTTGAATCCATTTCGTGAGCGAACTTTTGAATTCTCAAATCATAAATCTATGTAAAATTGTTGGCACTTCGACGTGATCTTTTGAAAAAAAATATAACAATTCAATTTTTCGCCGCGAAAGAAAGGCAATGATTTGTGAATCGACATGTGATAAAACCACCACGTCTAATTGAATCTGAATCTTGATAGAAGTTATCTTAATGAATAAAAGTATCAAGTTTTCACTCCAAAAGAAAAAAAAAGAAGAAGGATTTTTGGCAATATTTTGGTATTCATTAAAGAACGGATATAGAGGGGATGAATGGACGGGACTATTTTTCCTGTTTTACATATATTTTTTTTCAAAACCATGGACTGGACCCCCTTCCTTGATAAGCATGCCATCTTTCGAAAAATTAAGATTCGTCTACAGTATGTAATTCGTGCATTAGATGAGACATTTGTAATGCATTGGAAGTCGAAAGAAGGAACAGGAGACAAATTACACACCTGGTCGCACCAATTAGAACTCTGGAAAATCGACTTTGATTTCAACCCATGCGTAAAAAGTGTTAATAAAAGACCTAAAATAAATATTTAAGACTTCAACTAATATGGTGGATTTAATGCAAATATTTTGAGTTAATACCGCATTCAAACACTAACCACGCTTAACTGCTCAATCAAATACAGCAAGGGAGACATTAAGATTTAAAATTCTTCAAACATTTATCCAATAAAGTTCCGAGGTGGTCAATGCCTGCATGTACTTGAAGGTTTTACAGAAGGAAGACTCCTTGTTTCCTAAAGCACTTGCCCGAAAATTTTGCTGTTTTTGATTGAAAAGGACAGACCCTATCAAGATTAGATTGTCTTCCATTGAGGTCGGTTGCATTCGCGCGATATCGGGCGTTTTCGTCGCGCACTCGGAAAAAACATGTTTTCCGATTGCGCAACGAAAGGGCCTGAGCATGTGCGATTTGGTCAATTGAAGATTTTCGGATGCCTAGGATCTTGCCCATCTCTTTTGGGGCTGCACGGTCATGTATGCCCTCAAACCAATTATGGAATAAACCGGTAAAAAATGTATGTCGTTAGTGCCAAGAATTATGAATCTAAGAAGGTGCAAAACATTTATTCATCGGGTCAAACATCCCTTTAATCATTTTACACTAATTTTGAAATTATGCTATTAATCTCCTTATTTGTTGTTACAAGGAAGAGTTACATAAAGGGGAATAACTTGGAATGGCAGTACACGTTAATCTGGATTATCATACATACTTGGACCTGGATATGCAGGGATAATAGGATTAAAACGCTTAGCCCAGACGGGTTAACGTTAAGGCAACGCCAAGGACATTATGAACTAATCTAGTTTTAATTAATTTTCAATTAAAGCCTTGTATGACACCTGACCTAACACTTAAATACCTCTATTAATAAGATATTAAAACACTTCACTAAAACCCCGAAAAGTGCAAATTTTGACAATTTCAAAATCATTGTCGATAGAAATACAAATATTCTGAACGAAATCTAAAGGTGTCGCAGATATTTAAAAATAAAGATGGAGTGATTTAAAGGAAACTGAATCAAGAATCAAACTATTCCTATAAAGTTTATAGTTCAAAGAAGAAAGAATCAGTTTCAAAGAATTTTCTAAATATCTTCAAGAGTCTGCGTACAGCTACATGTACGTGTTCAAGGAAATTCCTAGATATTAAAAAAGCCCAATAGTTTTGTACATTGTATGTACCTTGTGGTTCAATAACCCTACCTTGTTTTCTAATGAAATTTAAATTCAAATCAAATTAAGGTTAAAGCAATATAAAGGGTAATCATGGACTCAATCCCCGGTAAATTTGTTTATATTCAATAAAAGTTTGATTGCACAGTTGTGGACAGGCTATAAGGGATTTATATACTGGATCTTAGTATGAATAAATGCTTTGTCATTTATCTGTTTGTTTGGATCCTGACCATTTTGGCGCCATGGTGGCCTTTTTGGTTACTGATGACAGCAAACTGTTAATCTGCGTTGACATCCAAATCTTCACTCAGTACCACAAAGATTGAATCCCTTGCTCGTTTCCCTATCATTTTTTCACAGGGGCCAATTGCGTCCCCTTACTATTACATGTAAGGAGACGGATTTGGCCCCTATGCATTTTTTAGGGAAAGATTAACATCTAGAAACCAACATGAAAGAGGGATAAATCCCTTCGTGCTCTTGCAGTATTAGTATGTTGTGAACTTGTGAAATTCTTTCGTATTATACATTTTTGAAACCTATCCTGATGCAGGGGAATGAAGGGGTTGCTCTTGATGGCATGTCAAAATGCAGTAAGCGTTACCATCTTTCGACGCCCAGTGATACAATTAAATAATACTGTTTAAGAAAGGGTTGAAAACAAATAAGCGAGTAAAGGTTTTGTTTTACCGCTCTTTTCTTTTCATCCTAAAATGGATACTATTGAGCAAGTGAAACCAACCGCATGGATGAGAACGGACAAAAGGAGTTACAAAGTAAAACGACTCACAATCATAGATATAGCTGTGAAACTAAAGAAATCAAACTGAAAAATATGAAATCGTATCCTTTCTGAAAAACTCACTCGAACGATTCTATTGTTCATGTACGATTTTTAGACGGATAAAAGTGTTATATCTAGTAAGTGAAGTCTTTATTGTCACTTGATATTCAGTACATGATGTTAAAAAATTCTGAATAAAACGTATTTCAAAAATAAAGACTATACTTCTCAATTTCTTGTTGACATGCTTATTAAAGTGCAATGAACCCATCTTTTACAAAAGTCACTTATTTGCGCATGTTTCCGTACACATAACCCCATGAAGACCAGATTTTCAATTTTTCAAAAAAAAAAAAATAATAAATTCTAAAATTTGAAAAAAATTATGTAAGTACAAGTATATATACAGTTTCTTCGGTAACGTTTTATAATTATAGTTCATGGCTTCAATATTTCCTCCACAAACTCAATTTAATCAATAGTGCTTTTGAAAAATCCTTGTTTGGCAAAACAAAATTTTGCAAACTTCTTGAATAGATAAAACTCTAACAAAATACGCTCATGGGGCGAAATTTGTATTCAGTTTGAATGGCATGCTCTCGACTCCTCAGAGAACGGTAAATATGGGTAACCCCAAATCAATTCCCCAAAGAAAGGGACACAACTAAGTGTTTACACGAATAATTTTACAATAATGATGAGTTTGAAAATCGATAATTCAAAAAGAATTATGTCGGGAGGTTTCCTTAAGTCCTTATTAAGTTATTACCGTTTCAAAAAAGCAGGAATTTTTTTACCCTTTGATTCCAGGGGCCTGGGCCTTCAAAATTGGGGAAAAAAGTGACATTCGGTTGAAATTGGGAAAAACATTATACAAATAAATTGAGAAAACAAGCAAAAAGATCTTCTGACATTTGCTAGGAATGAAGATAGACACCTGTAGTACCAAGAATATTTATATTTCAGATAGTGTACATCACAAAACAGATATAATTATAAATATATTTTCAGTAATTTCAAAGGGTTTTTATAGTTTGTTTATTGGAATTTTTTTCAAATTGGGAATTTTAAGCTCAGAAATTGGGAAAAAATGCCTGCTTTTCAACATTGAGAATGGGGCCGAATTTCGGCCCTGGAAAACCCCTAAAAATCCCTCAAAAGTTGCAGTCTACTATCATAATCTTTATAAACCATTTACAGTCTTTCTTCTAAGATTGTTTCCTTTTCCTTCCTCATTATTTTTTTTTTCAAATTAAAAATAATAAAATTGGGTCAATCATAAACATCAAGACTATGATAAAATTTCATTCATAATGCATTGTCAAACATTATACTTGTATCTAACAATTCTGACTACTGACCTCTGGACATCAAGATAACTCTCTCAATTCTTCATTACTCAGTAAAATTCCATGAATGGACAAATCTATCAATGCATCCGTATAAGTTAATTCAAAGTGCAAAATGCCAGTCGGATCTCAATGAATTTAAAGTAATTTTGCATAAAAAGTTCTATTGACTCCTAGCTCCTCTAAATTGTTTTTAAACTCGCGTCACTTCCCTCCATCTACCACAAAAAGTTCTGTTCAAAATATCAGATTCATCAAGTCACGTCACCACCAAGAAAAGTGACTCGGATCTTTGTCCACCGTTACGTTTTAAATGTTAGATTACCAACAGATAATTCGAGATCGGAGTTCCTGATTGAACCCGGATTGTTGTTGCTGCCATAGGCTATGAATCTCGCGAGAGTTTGAGATCTCACAATTTCATCAACTTGCTTATCCGTATCATTGAATCTTTTTAAAATGTTGTCACTGTATCGCCAGTACTTACGATTCGCTCTCCAGGAAGGCGTCACGGGTAGAAGTTAGAAAGAGTGAATACGAACCATTACAATAATCAGTTTGTTTGGAAATAGTTGAAGCAAAAGATCTTTATCAGAAAGGGAGGGGCTTAGTAATACTGTATAAATGCATATGACAAAGATAGAATTCATAAAAATTAGTTAGATATTGCTGGTAGCCTGGTAGTAAGATAGATGAATTTCAAAAAGGAAAAAAATATTTTAGTGAATTTTCATTATTTTTTAAGTGAATGCTCCTGTAGGATCATTGTAACTTTGCAAATATGTTTTCATATGAAGAATGCAAGCTAAAATAGATAGATTTTACGCAGAAGATAATTCTCTTTGTTCTATGCAAATAAAGATATTCGAAATCGAGATGTGAGCCTGCATACAAAGTGCACATTACTGCCATCAAATCCCCTCAGATGGTACCGGATGATCAACTACAGATATAACTGTTCAAGAAATAAATAAAAACAAAAATATTCGACAGCATCGCGGCAATAAAAAATGGTATCCCAACAGCAAAAATCTCGGTCGTCCATTGGAGGTCAAACTAGAACTTTTGATGTTGGTGAGGAATTTTTAAAATATCATGGATGATTTGAAGCAGATTATTGTTGTATCAGTTTAATACTACTTTTACTGTTTTCCCAGCCAATTTTCGTGTATAATCAACACGTTTATTGACTCTTACAATCAGAAGGCATAATGCACCAGCTCATAAAACAAAACAGACATGGTCTGGACCCCTGTGCTTTTATGTTCTTTGATACAAGCGACGTCATCAAAATGTTTAAAATGAAAAGGGAAAAGAAATAAAAATGATAAAAAATTATGCCCGTATTTTTACGAACTCACATGTCCTTTGTCAGGGGAAGGAAAATAGTCTAAAAGTCTCCAATTATCTTTTGATTTCCTCCCAAGAAATACACCCATGCTACTTTTAAAATTACCAAATGAAGAAGAAAAAAAAATCAACTGAAATGTTTCATTCAATTTCGTTTATCATGTTTATGAAAAGAAAAATATATCAAATGCATTTTTAAACATGACACGCGGATACATAAAGTATCAGAATATCAAAAACTTACGATGTACTTACACCATTGATGATTTTATATATGTTGAACTTTTATTTTACCAAAATACTCATAATTACATTAATAATATTTAGTACACTGATCAGGCATATTTTTGACACTTGCCTCCTTTTAGGGTATATCATATCCTATTTCACGGTCTTTTGTTTTCTATTCGGATAAATTAATGAAGCCTTAAAAACTCCCTTTTGTACTTTGCATACGATATTCTATAGAAAACTTTCGCTATAGACTTCGTTTACAGAATTTATGAAAAGACTTAACGGAGTTTAAAATACATTGAAAAACCAGAATATGACATTACAGAGAGTTGTAACCGCGTGGAACTAAAGCAGTGACAGTCTGATGGGTTTCAATTTGACAAAAATGGACTGATTCCTGATAAAGTGATTCCAGATAAAGTTGTGTCCAAATAAAGTACATACATGTAATAAACAATGAATTTGTTACTACAAAACACAAGAACAGTATGCTCAAAGTCTGAAATCTGCGCTGTTGCGCAACCTTCGCCAACTGTATCGTATTTTCACCTTGGTATCAATTCATGGACGTCCCGGTTGGATTTCACTGTAAAATTTTGTATTCTTTTCGTTCTTATGCATTATTTTTGCATAAAGAAACACAATTTGCTCGGTTTTGATTTGATTCTTCCTCTTTTCAATTTCCCCAATAGCACTGTATTAACCCAATACCTAGTCATATGGTCACAAATGGGGAAGGTGTAACTAAAAAGATATAATTTCTTATTGACAACAAGTCTTCGTGACACAAGCAACAAGTAACCAACTAACCATGAAGGCAAATCGAAAAATAGCAAATTTGGAAATCGAATATGAATTTCAGATTTAATGCAGCTGTATGAGCTGGGAGCAAATACATAACATACAAGTACCTTTATTTCCCCTGATAGACCCTGCAATATTACATCCCCCGAGGAACGCCTTGTCTGCGTGATTAATTCACAAAAAGCAATATTTTCACAGATCCAATAACGCCATACCCCTTTACATCTAAGACTATTGAGAGTGATCGCTCCCCTGTGCAGCTTAGACCGGGCACACGTCAACTAATTAATTTTCCCAGAAAAAAGAAAGTTCCATTAATCCAATGACACTTCATTAATGCTCTTATTTCATGTCAATTCCAATATACAAGTCAACTGGCCCTTACTGATAAGGCCAGAGACATTTCAACATTACATAAATATATTTCTCTGATGTCCCACACGAGAGCTACATGTTGGGTGATAAATCCGGAAATAGAATATATAACAATTGAAAACGACATGCTTATACAGATAATAAAATAATTTATTCATACGTAAACACGTTATAGATATGGTTAGAAAAAATGTTTATTTGCACGAACACTATGTAGTGTCGTTTACCGGATTAGAGGGGTAGAACATTCCTGACTTAAAAATAAACTCTTCCTCATTCTCTTCTTGTTCTTTTAGACATAAGATGGTATCGGTGTACTTCTAGCACCAACCAAATGTAATCAGTAATCAGTCATCGTGAATTGTGAAAAAGATGAATATAAATAAATGAGTTTGTCATGGAGTCCCAGTTCAGTTCAGTCGATGTGCAATGAGGCCAGAACTTGTTTCGTCTTTTCATTACAAAGGAAAACAAACTACACATACGAAGAAATGATGCCATCATCTGTCTTAATACTTATATTCACAAAGAATCGAACATTGAAATATCGTACGCTCGAAACAGTATTGTGAAAATTGATTTCAAGCTGGTTTACAAATGAACAAAACACAAATATGGACTTAACTCCACCCTAATCTCTCGTCTCCCAGGTGTTAAACTTTGAAATAATTAGAGTGAATGTATCTGAAGTTAGGGTAACGGTATACAGTGTACAAAGGGGGACATCTTAAAGAGCATTAAAGGCTCAAAACGCTATCTGATTTTTACAATGGAAAAAGAGAACCCCAGTACTTAATTTGAGGGGGTAAAATGTATCATGAACTGGACATGGAAATATTCGGTTCTTTTCACTGAAATTGAATCTCTTACGTTTCAGAGTAAAGTTTACAATAAGATCCGTCTGATGGGTGTAGATAAAACGTTTCCGTCTTTTTTTTTTTAAGTTAGACTAAATTGACCGATTACTGATCACTCTGATAAAAGTATCTACTAACGTTTCTAGAATGATGGTTTATTTGCCAAGACGTTCCCAAGTAAACAATTCACCGTGAAATAAGTTCGAGCTTTGTAGGAAAAATATATATGTACCATACGTTAAACGTCTATTTTATACTTGAAAAATCCAAACTGTCTTAAACTACTTCTAACATCTGAAAATACAATTGTTGTAAAGAAAGAATCCGGGATGTTCATTGTTATTCAAAAATGAATTTCTATGTCCTACTTGATCTCTATGTGTAGATATTTTTCCTCGTCAAAATGAAAATTATTTTCATTGTAGATTGAATGCATGGATATTTTTAAAACAATCAAATTGCACAGAGACTCAGGATGAATGATAAGACATTCAATTAAAAAAAAAGAATCTTTACTTTGTACTATCGAATTAATACTGGGTAAAAAGGATTGATTTTCCCAGTTGTAAGGGAAACCTTCAAAGCACCTGTTAGCGTCCGTATACATAACACAATACGGGGTACCAATTCCACCCCCTTATTGTCGCTACTTGCCTAATACGGCTTAGATCTATATCTCCCAAAATATCAACTATCCCCAGATTATCTCCTAAATATCCACCAACCATGTAAACGGTCCTATTTAAATATTCGTTGATATTGGCGATATGCATTGCTGATATCAAATACCCGTCTTTGTTTCAGTACGGAACAAAATACTTCTATCAATTTTCCAACAATGAAAACAATGTTCAATCAACATTTGTACAGTACTCAAGATTTATCTTATTTAATTGATCAGTTCGATGGAGGTCACAGATAACTTGATTCAGAATCAGTAATTTGGATTCAGAATTCCATATTTGTGTCTATGTAGGTGTCCATTTCAAGCTCGGTGCTATGGACATTGCATGTATTTGGTGATATAAGGTGTCCATTTCTTGATGACGATTGGTGAGCGGTAGATGGACAAGACAAGAGGAGTCGATTTCAAGAATACATGATTTAAGTACCCCCTCCACAAAGGCTTCAAATTACAGGCACAACGTTTGAACATGATTATATATATTTCTTGCGTAATTTTAACAATATTAAATCAGTCTTTATAATAAGATAAGATGGCAATGAAACATCCCAAGATTCTGTTCTCAGTGCAGTACCACGGTCCAGACGAAAACGTTAACAAGATCAAAAAAAAAAAAAAAAAAAGAAAGAAACCGACTGGAAAAAGGGTAACGCTTGAACTTTGTTAATTTACATTTTCGATTTCGTATTGTGCACATGTTTTCAACGATTATGAACTTAAACTGAAACCGATCGCCAAGAATAAATATTTATGAATGAACTTTTAATGAAATGCCAAAAATGTTAAAATATTCGTACATTACCTTGAATTTTTTGTAACCAAGGTCCTCTTCACTCTATCATTGACAAGTGCGACCTAAAAAAAATACAGATACATTATCATCCTGCGTTATCTCCCCTAATCAATATATGGGATGCATGGGCTATCAGCAATTTCAACAAGATACTGTCATCTAGCGGCCATCATGATCTGGCATAAAATGGCGCGAATTTGATGACGTAACAGCAGACAGGTGCCCCATCGGTCAAAATCATATGCATATTTCCCCCTAATTTCCTCTGTTTCGATGAATAAAATTAAAAAGAATGTCCTTGATGTCCTCTGAAAACGAAGGTCAAATTAAAGAAACAATGTCAGTTAAAAGTATGTCCTACGTGTAGCTCTTTCTGCTCGGTAAATTTGTTTCCAATAGTTTCTTGGGAAACAAGTTAAAACTTCATTTTTTGGGGCAAATTACAGTTTTCGCAATGTTCACTTAGATATCTATTGAATTACGTAGTCTTACAATCCAATTTACTATAATTAAGCACAATGGAGATGTTAGACAACATAACAAGTTGATGTGGTACCTTATCTGGTTCAAGTGATAGCAACATGCATTCTCGTATTGAAAGTGTAATGAATCAACTCCACATAGAGCCTCATAATGAGATACTTGATCCCTGTCCAATCAATTGAAACAGAAAGTTATAATGCATGTTGGCTGATTATTATTGTTTCTGTACGGAGAATTTCATCTATAACGTCCACACAGCTAGTAAATTATTCAAAGAATGATTAAGCTCTAAACGTACATGAGCGTACGTTTCCTTCAAAACGATCCTTTCAAGATTTTAAGTTTTTAGTTTAAAATTTATGACTTGCAAAGGTGATCACCGACTCAATTGTATGTATCGTTCTCCGATTTTAATGTGAAATGCAATGAATTTTAAAATACAAGTTTTACCGTTTTACATATTTTCCTCTCAGCAAAAAGTTTTCAAACTACTCATATTGATGTACGACCGCACTCGTTTTCTTCCAGCGATCTTATCTTAATGAAACTGCAATACAGACTGAAAGGTTATCGGATGTTTGGCAAATTTCTTTAATTTCATCTAAAGGTGAAACATTTAGCCCAAAGATTTAATGCTCGACTTGCACAGCAAAAGTTGATGTCTCAATTACACAAATTCTTAAAAGCCCATATTTTTACTTTTTATTGCTTCTTCGTTTTATAAACTATCCGATGCATGAATTTCTAATCACTGTACATAAACTGTAAAATGCAGATGTTATCAAAAACTCCCAGACACAAAACTGAAAACTAAACTGATCGTGTTGATGAAAACAGAATAGCAATACTTGGGTTGTCGGGCTATATAGTGAAGTCGCCATATAAACTTGCCAGAAGTAAAAAGGGTCCTCAGAGAAGTTGTAAAGTAGTTTGCTAAAACAAAGAAACACTAGAGGAAAAACAATGGCTAGGACGTTATGGATACTCAGAGATGCTGCTGACCAATAGGTGACATTTCTCAGTATCCTTGGTCAAGCGACTGACCAAATCCCACGGACAACACCATGGTTGGATCTAGATTTTTTTCCAGGGCAGTACAACACTTCTGGGGGAGGGGGGGGGTCCAGGCTATGATTTTGAATACTTAAAAATGGGAAAATAAGGATTTCCTTTTTGAAAATTCCAGGGATATTGACGCCCACCCTCCCTCTAGATCAGCACTTGTCAACTATACAACAAAGATGCAATATCAATACTATAAAAACTTTGAAAGATGCAGAAAGTATCTTAGTTAAAAAAGGAAATTCGGATGCAAAAATCTCCCAGTATTAAAATGTTACATTTCTTCAGTAACTACAATATTCAGTATCACGCTGAGTATGATATTATAAAGGTATGAAACATACGTATAAACACATCAGATCTCCCGTCATGGTCAATTTACCAAACTTTATCATCTTTAAAGCTTAGATGACTTTATATTTAGGAACTCATATATTTATTGAGCGCATTCGTCATATTTTGACACTTGAACAACATTCGAACAAATTTGAAAATTTTCATAGCATTTTAAGTGCGTTCCTCTGCCATTTGCCGCATGCATTCAGTTACAAATTCAACAGGTTTTAACCCCGGATATATTTCAATCAGTATTGATACAGAACATGGGGGCTAACCACTGAAATAACACTGAGAATATTTGTTTTAATTAGTTTGGGATGAGAGGTCATCTTGACACCGATGGTTAATAACTGAGTGTGGATTGATGCTAAATAGTTGTAGCATTTCATTATAAGGAGTCTTTGTATGAGCAATGTAAACTAAATAGCTCTCTCTCTCTCTCTCTCTCTCTCTCTCTCTCTCTCTCTCTCTCTCTCTGTACAAAGAAAAAGTGAAAATAAAAGTTAGACAAAGTTGAATAAAAAGAAGACAAGGATTAGGAAAATTAAAAAAAAAATAAAAACAAAATTTATAGAAGTACATAAAGCCATTGTTTTCTACTGTCACTAATTACTATGGTAATAATACTTTCAAGATATTTTTTGTATTAATTTTTAATATAATCAAACAAATAAATCATTTTAATTTTTTTAAAGTCTAGCAATAAACCATAAGAGTTCAATTTGTATTTAACCATTTTCTTTTTTCCTTCAATAAGTTTTTCCTTACATGTAAAAGAAACTACATGTAATATACTTACCAATATCGCCAATATTTAATCCTATATTATCCAATATATATTTTTTTCTTCATCAAATATTATATTCTGTACAAATATATAATAGAAATGTAAACTATATGCAGTAGATAAATCCTTGTGGAAAAAAGTTGTGTACCATGCGGCCTAGACGCTACCTTATCATAGTAATCCTTAACTGGTCTGATATTAGCCGTATCAATCTACAGATAATCTATCTCTCTGCTAAATTTAAATGTTTACAATAGTCCAGGTCATGTGACAGGCCCGGGTTGAGGTATGACAGAGAGCACAGATTTAAATCTGCGGGGTAGCTGACAAAAGCACGTGCCGCATCCGTAACTCCGGGACTGTCGTATGGCGGACGACGAATTACGTACCTTAATTTTTTTTTCAGTTTAACAAAAATGAAATGAAAATGTGTGGGAGTGACATTAATGTTCAACATGTAATACATTTCGATGTTCAGGCTTATTCAAACATATTTGTTTTTGTACTTTTGCATGTTATGTACTTTCTCTATAAAGACATACTTTGTTTTCAGGAAAAAACTTCAAAAATAAAGACACGAAGTTGTATACATGTATGCATAAAAACTCTTAAGTGGAGGTAATGCATTTATTCACCCATTTTATATCTAGAACTTTTAATTTTAGTAATAAAAATGTTGTAAGTGTACATGCATGGGAATACTTTTTTATAAATGACACATTCGATGAAAAAGAAAGAAAGGATGAACATTTTAGATTTTTCCCCCAAAAATCTAATTTAAAATACAATTTCAATATTGGCTCTTTTTCATTATCATGATTAATATTTTGGCTTTATTCATGATAGTATGCATCTAGCTAATGTATATCCATAAAAATATTTTTAAAAAGATAGCTTTGAATGAGTATAGAAGTTTGCATCTTTCAATAACACAACTGTAAAATGATTTTGTCGAGCTAAAACAAAATCAGACAGAAAGGTCTACATACAGAATTATTTTTATATAGTTTTGATGAAAACTCTAAACTTAAACTGAGAGATTACTATAAAACAATATAACCAAGCTATGCTTTTTGTGTGGTGTATTTTTCCTATAGATCTACATTTGTATCTCGTACCCATGATTGATAGGTCAGTATGGAACAGCAGTTTTACATGTTGACAGAATTACTCATATATCAGGTGTTAGTATGCCAATTAGGGCTCATCTCCGTGCTTTACAGACTACTTTAATCAATCTGACATATTGGATACATGTATCAAGAAATTCAAATCGTATATGATAAAAAATAGGATTAATTGTACAGGGAACTAATTTGCGCCAAAGAAAACATTCCTAGAAATTTCCCCCGAAAGATTCCTTTAACTCTTTCAAGAATCATGAAATATGTTGAAGTTGAACAATATGTACAGTGTATCAATATTTCAAATAATATTTGTGTGACTTCATAGCAAAAATCTTACTGTAACTCTGCACTACAAAATCGTGTGATGGTAGAGTAAAATATGTTTAAAAAATGAAAAGAAAGACCTATTTTGATAACAACGTAGAAAAGTATTCCTGTCGGTGCAAAGCCACGTGCATTAACCATTTTTCTTGTGAATGTTGAAAAAAAAATTCATAAAAAAATACAACGGTGCTTTTATTGGGAAAAACTCTCAGACATAAATCTGGTGAAGATCTACATGGTAAAGATACTGTATAGGTCGCCCTTTGGTTCTAATGCATCAATCAAAATCCATTTGTTCATATCAAATAACGGACATGTTTGATTTGTCTGTCAGTACCTAGTCCGACATGAAAGTAGAACAACTCACACTGGAGAGGAAGGCCAAAATTACAGCAAATTGATGTAAACCAAGCCCCGTGCTTTACTTTCACACAATGACCGCCCTGATACTATATACATGTTCTTGGAAAACTTAAAAAAATAAAGAGAAGATCTAGCTCCGGCGAAACACAAAACACATGCGACGAGAAAAGGGGGACAACATATAAGATTACAATGTCGGCAAACAGGTACAACGAAACGCACCAAAACGACGTAACACCACTGAAACTTGAAGCACAGCACATAAAAATGAAGGACACCAATGACTTCACGCTGACTGTTCTGCGACTTACCGTATGGGCATGCGTATAAAATTTGAAAAGAAGACAAACTTTGCGCGTGTGCACATCCTGCACATACACTATATTTTACGAGCTGAAAACGGAATTCATTGTAGATGGCACAGAAGCTAAAATGAAAACAAGCAACTATAAATAAGCATTAGAAAAAAAAATGATATTAAAACAACTTTAAACAACATAGACAAAACATCGATGACTTCCATTGCACGTACATGTATTAGCTGATCGTGACAATGGAATTCATTGTAGACGGCGCCACCGAATCATAAAACAAGCAATAGGTTTAAATGAGACATATTTAGCGAATATAAATGCTGTCCGATTATGACCTCGATTGAATCTAGGAAATAGACATTTCAAACGTGTTCTGACGAAAATCTATATATACATATGTACAGAACACTATTTCAAGTCAACCGGTTTGAATTCCTCCACATACTGTGTTATATCTCAGTCCTTCGTACACACTTCGATCAAGCCTAGATATTTATATTTTTCATAAACATATATGAAATTTATATACACTTCATTTTTTTCAACAAATGTTACTTTTTATCCACGGTAAATGTTTATTATCGTTTATAATGAATGGCTGCTATTCAGCTTTGCAGCAAAGGAAATCGTGTGAGGCGATTGGTCACTTATTTTTGGAGCCAAAGATAAACATGAACGCGATTAGCTTTTTTTGTACAGTGAAAATATATAAATGATGTAAAGAGGATTTTTCAAGTGCATTAAGTTTTTTTTTCTAAACATTGTTATAAAGTGTAGCGTATCTATAACATATATATTTCTCATCAATATCGTTTGAATAGTATTGCCGCAAAAGCCAATATTTTTAGAAATACATGTATAAAATCTAAGGAATCGTGTCTTTTGAAATATTAAATGAGTTCATTGAAAATGCTGTACAAGAAACAAAGTTATCAAAAAGCAATGGAAGGACAAGGAAATAGCTAAGTGCGCATGTCTGAATAGAGTTATCTTTCCTTGTTGCGCAAGCGTCCACAACAGCCTCATACAAATGAGTTCTAAGTACTTGATATATGTAAATATGCTTGTATATATGCAAACTTATTTACTTAATTATCTTAACACTGTTTACAATATCTCCAATCAGCGCATTAGCGGCCGGAGCATATTCTGTCAGATCATTGTTGCCTGGTCAGTTATTGTGATAAGGTTTGGTTACAGAGGAATTAGGACTTAATCCCGGTTACATGTATCGGTGACAGGTGATAGGTGAGATACTGTAACTCCTCTCTAATCTTCTTCGAAACACCCCCTTTCCAATTCTTTTTTTTTTTTAGGGTTTGGGGAGGCAGGTGTCGTTTCTGGAACGTATTGGTAGTATATATATGAGGCATAACTGTACACGTACATTTATGTCTATCGTGTAGAAGGATGGAGAAAGGAAGAGGCAAAAGAACAATTCCAGATTTTATTTTATTTTCCTCTTCTCATGAGGGTATTTTTGAAGCCCTCGTCCATTTTTGGACGCCATTTTTTATTCTTTGCAGATTCGTTTACTCAACTAGTTTGAGTCTGTTGATGAAACAAAGACGATTAAAAGAAACATTCTCATATTTCTATATATCTGAATATGAAATTTAAATCCATTGACCTCTGAAACAGTGAACTTGCTTATCCTGCCGGAGGAACCGAACTATCCCCTCCCCCTTTCCGTTTCAATGGTATCAAGCGGTGCCTATCTTTTACTCCTTAAGTTCATTACCCACCCAGTTAACAATGCTGTGTCAAAATAGGTCTGCAGAAAGGTAGCAATTTTCTAGTTAGCGATGACAAAGTGACACTTTACCAGTGTGAAGATCTAATAGGAAATTCTACGGGAAATCGCCCGTATAATTTCCCGTTTATGTTAGCTACAAGGCATATCATTGTAGAATCATAACCAATTCTAGTGGCATCTTAAGTTACCAACGAAACTCAAATCAGAGCATATGCCTCTTATAATTGCCGCCAATTTTTTGATGAAGTCAATTTCAAGGGCGAGGGGGGATGGAGCTCTTTTGTTCTGGAGGTGAGTGAGTCGATTCGCCAATTGCCCAAAAAGAATGAAGGAGGCACAGATTGATTCTGAGCTCTCAACTGATACTTTGGAAGTAAATTGGTCTGTACCCTCATGGAGTGACAGAGTATGAAAGGGCGGGCTTCTAATATATAGAGATTTAGTTTTCTTGAAAATTCAATTTTGTTCAACTTTAAGACCTTCCAAAATTGCAAAATAAAAAGTACTATTTATTATTATAAGTAATATTTTTGCTTTACAAAATCACCCAAACTGTGGCTCCTTATCGCCGGTTCTAATCACAAGTCCATGTAGATGCGGATGAATACATTTTGGCTCCAGCTCCAATTCAACTCGTATCAATACGCAGAGAAAAATAGAATTCTATTAATTTAACGCTTGAAATGATACATAGAAAATCTAAACCAGATGCTGTCATTCTTTCGGACAGTAGTGTTTTTCTGTCTTTTTGTACACATATCGCTTTATTTGTATAACATTTTAACCTCGCTTTTTGTATACACTCATGTAATTTTTTTGTCATCCGTTGACTAGCCTCCCTGTCATTGGCAGTATAATTAGACCAACTTTCTTCCCAATTTGCCAGCGGCAGAAATCTGAACTTGGTTATTTTAATAAAGCAATAATATTTAGTTACACGGGTATCAGTGCTTATTCAATTAAAATAGGAGGACACTCATTACCAAGGATGCCAACGTTTTTCTTTGTAGACACAGATACGTTTTCTAAAGTGATGACATCAAGTACTTATTCTAGTTCAGTATGAGAATAATCTAGATCTTAAAGAAAAATAGAAATTATTTCTTTCATGGAGTGCATAACAATCACAACAATCTATCTGTCAATATATTTCCCTCTAGCGTATTTTTTTCAATATTACAATATCATACTTAGGTCCCTTTACGATCTGAGCAATCATTTTGAATTAGAATCTGGATACTTACTTCACCAAATCAATATTTCCCCCTGCTTTTTGATCCCACGTGATCAGAAGTTCACCAGTATTTCCATGTATTTCTCGTATACATAAACTATACCCAATATGATTTCAAACACGATCTAATTTGACATATCAATGAAAGTAAACATTGACCACAGTCGATAACATGATCGAACACAATGACACGACGAACGAACAAGATACGCAAAAACCCAAATACAAATGACATAGTGCATCAAACTACAAAGAACTCTACAAGACACTTTGTGCAATCGGAACCAATCGATGATTACCTTTGATGCTTTCATCAACAGATAGTGTAGTTAACAGATGGTGTGCATTACTTGATTACTTGTGTACAACCCTCCAACTTTATCGAATAGACAAAGGTTGAAACGAAAACACGATTTTGCATGATTAAACGGAAGATACAAATGTGCATCCGGAGCAGACCAAAGATGACGCTTTGCTAATTCCATAACCAATGGTGTGGTTTCTCGGATTATATGAGTAGAACCTTCCAAAATACTCATACTTTTACAAACAGTGTCATGAACATGCTATATTTCGGCACTATTACTTTGAATCTTGGTGTAAGTATACTGTAGGTATGAGGTATTTGATTCTGGTAGTTGATTTGAGACTTCTAAAGAAAGTGCATTTTGCAATCTCTGTTGATGTTTAAATTGTAAGTCAAGGTGTACAAGAGAAGCTTACTTCTCATCTACATTTGAGTTTACTCCATTTCAGGTGCAACTATAGGGCTGAAATACAGTCTATGCTCCAGGATGTTCATCTGATTTCCAGTCTATTTCTAATAGAAGTATTATACCTGGCTTGACAAAGAATGATATATCTAAACTTCAAAATATGCTTATCATTAGCAACTCAATCTGGAGATACAGAATGTCCAAATAGAGCGCTCAGACGTTTTGCTAAAGAGGATAACACAGCATCATCTCAATTTACAATTATTCTAGTCATGCATCTAGGGGTACATTTGACATGATAATTGATTGCACAACTATGAATAAAGGGTGACAGAAAACAGAAGTTTTAATTAATTGTTCGTAACACGAGAGCGGACCGCTATAGGTTCTGTAATGTAGTACGGCCCTGATCGATCACGGTAACCTGGGATAGATAGGGTCTTCGGCAAGATGGATGGCTCACGTCACAACGTAATGAGAACAAATGATGACATGTAATTTGAAAAAGGGGACGACTTGAGCTGGTCAGCCCGAATAAAAAGCTTAGGCAAAGATGCTAGAAGACGCGAATGGTATCAGAATAAGGTTGATCGCTTCCAGTTGGATAAAAGGGGACTTTTTATATCAAGGGGATATGCAAAGGTGCTGTGGACAATGTCACGTACAGAGAGAAATTTCATAGATGCACTAGAACAAAAAAGACAGCTAATGTATCATCATCATTAATGTATACAGGGTATTTTGTTGCATGTGTCAAATGTATATATTTATTATCCTATCACAGGACCATCAAGGAAACTCTATCATCAAATAATGTGGCTAAATTTGTATTTCCTTATGAACTATTTTGCAGCCGAATTATGCAATTATTTACTGAAACCAATCTCTAAGTATCAAATATGTTTTTCCGCATTCCAAACTGCATTTGGAGTCCAATATAACTTCAAAAATCGATGTCATTAATGTCAATTACAACCCCCCCCCCCCCCCCAAGAAAAGAGAAAAGAAAATTTAAGAAAAAAATCGGGCATTGTATCATCGTATGTCTTGCGTTACTTTGAGATTATTTGCACTTGGCCAAAGTTACTTTGAATTTTAAAATTAGCAATTGGCCGAAATTCATTTAATGCCTTCAACATTTATAATTGACCTGGTTTTACCATTTTGACCTAAAATAAGAATCGCAAGCAGGACGTGCCCACTCATCTAGTCATTGATTTCACAAAGGAAGGTTAAGTGCATTGAAATCATCGGGTATTCCATCAAGCCAAATGTACATGGAAAAAGTCGTTGCATCAGTGGACCAAACACTGTTTCAAACATTGTCTCTAAATTGAGAAAGTTCCACTGTGCAGCAAAACTCTTCCATGTACACGTGATTCAATTTCGATTTGGCATTTGATCTTAATTCGTATTTTACAGCATATTATTGTTTGTCTACGACGATTTTAATCTCTTAGATCAAAAACTGAAGTTCTCGTCACGATTTTACGACAATTTTATTGAGCGATCAAAAAATATAGAACTCCTTGTGAGGCATTGCAGTGTTTGCTTTAGGGAGGAAATTCGGGCTAGATTGGACAAGGAGATTTATGGACCTATTTCTGTACAAATAAAGGCTGTGTGCTGTTTTCCCAAAGGAAATCTTTTTGAGAGAATTTGTACCACATGTCTGAAGTATTTTATGGTGTGAACAAGTATCGTTTGAAGATGCATGTTCTACAGGGTATATCTATAAACACTCAGCTAGGCCGTAAAAGGATAAAAGTAGATAAAATATCCTAGTATAGAATAGATTATGATGAAGCAGAGTAACACAATATACATTTGCAGGCAAACAAGTAATTGATCAGTTCATATATGTAGACAACTTTCATGACTAGTAGCATAAGTTTCTTTTCCCTTTGATGAAATGCTCAAAAATATAACATTGCACAGTGTACTTGACAAAAGCCACTTTTCTTTGATTTTCAGCTTAAAACATTGATAAAAAATCTTGTATAGTTTCAAATATATAGAAAACTGTACTTCCCGACCCTAAATCTACCTTGTTGGTTCCGCTGATTGGTTCCTAATAAGGTAAAGACAGGTTGTGTCTGTTTCACCTAATTACAGGTACGAGTTTAGATTGGTTTTACTACAGTGATGGAAACAAACCGCATCTTATACTCGGCTCTTGCACTATGCTTTAAATACTGGGTAGATCAAGGGCTGTGGCTGTTAATTGCACTTTGTTTACGATATGAAAACAGGTAGTTAGAGGTCGAGCCTTTAAATTCTTGATGTTAATCCAATCATCCTTTGATGAAGTCATTTCCTTGTTACAGTTAAATTTACGATGTGAAGTCATGATTCATCTGCTGAAACAATTGTCCATCGAACCTATCGAATTTTATACAGAAAAGGAGCAAAAAAAAAAAAAAAATAATAAAAAAAAAAAAACAAAATAAAATAAATAAATAAGAAAATAAATAAATAAAACATAAATAAATAAAACAGATACTTTTAGTACTTGGGGCAGAAGTAACAAACACTGATTTACTCACTTCAAATATTTACAAAATACTACTTACATGTACCTGTAAAAGTAAAAAGTTAATTGAGGGCAGGCAGAGGATGATTTGAAGAGAGAGAGAGAGAGAGAGAGAGAGAGAGTAGCTTGGTCAATGATTAAAGTGGCTGCATGACTTCCACAATAAGGGGTCAACGTGTCATGGTGAAGCACAGAAAATTTGCAATCAGATGCTGGGTGTTTATAGAGTTCTCATAATCTTCATCCAAGTAGAAAAAAGCTGATTGTGTCCTGATACCAAGGGATAAAGTTAATGTTCATCCGTCCATAAAAATGTCTTCTTGTTCAGAAATATGGAGCGAATTGTCCATCGTGTGAAGTGCCTGAATGAATATTTAAGATTTTGATTGAAAGCTAGATGAAACGAATTTTGACCTCAGGATATTGGAGTCGGTGACATAATTGTCTTGGATGCACGGCTGATTAGGAAAATAAGAGAGGGATTTAATACCCGTTAAATGGAATTGAAATGAACAAAACGAAATTACCAATAAGTGTTGACAGATGCGTTAAAAATGTCTTTACAGAATAAACTTTTTTTTCCTTCTGTTTTGTTTCCTCTCTCCCTGACAGGTGGGGGCCGTTGGAAAGTAAAACTACCAGGCAATTTTAGTCCTTTTAAAAATCTTCTTCAAGTAGTTTCTATACATCACCTGGTATTTTACTTTAAGAAAATATTATTTTAATGTAAAAATTGTGTTTATACATTTACATTAGAACCCCGGAATTATATGTACATGTCAATCTATATCATTTGTTTCATCTTAAAAATTCGACGAAAGAACTTTTAATGAGACAGGCCACTATACTCTACCAAAGAAACCCTTGTCTTTACCAAAGAAACCCCAATATATTCAACCAAAGAAAGCATAAATAAAAAGATGTAATGCGACTTACTCGAGGATCTAAACAAATTAAACAAATTTTTACTAAGGCACGGTCCATTTGATATTGGGGGGGGGGGGGGGGGGGGGCTTGGGTTTTTTGTCGGAGCAAGATTTTTTTTTTCGCCCCGGACCGGGGCGAAATTTTTTTTTCTTGCAAAGTTGGAGCAAGGAAATTATTTTCTGACAATTTAAAGAGTGTTTGTGTTCTTTCAACAGAAATTCTTAATTTTTACTTAAATTGCTCTAAACATTACTAAATTTTTATGTAAAACTTGTATTCACTTCTAAACTGAGAGAGATAAAAGATTTTTACAATATGATATAATTTCAGTAAACAAAATGTATATAAGGTCATGTATGGTAACACGTAAGAATGCCTGAGGGGAGCTAGGGTCTTCTATACATTTTTTTAAAATTTAGAAATGTAAACTCGATGAAAATCTTAATTAAATTCTCCTTCCAAGATTGTATATAAATTTAAGACTCTATGGTGATACATGAATCTATTAATAGTAATAAATGATATTGATAATGTATATGTGCATTTAAGGAAGTCCCTTTCTTCAGTCACATCTATCCTTATGATATTTTTAAATATAAACTTGTCATTAAAGAAGAAAAGTATGGCGAGCGAAGCGAGCTGAAATTTGTTTTATATAAAGTGAAAACTGTGGCGATCGAAGCGAGCCGAAACATTTTCAGGAATTTTAAGCGAATTTTATGGTTATTCTTCAAAGTCAGATTACTTGTAAGAGCAAGATTATTTTTTTTCTGTCACACCATAAGCAAATTAATTTTTTTCATCAAAATTCAGAGCGAATTTTTTTTTTTTCGAAAAAAAAAAACCCAAGCGCCCCCCCCCCCCCCCCCCCCGAATATCAAATGGACCGTGGATAGCTTGAACAGAGAGATTATTCCTTGCTTTTCCCATTTTGATTCTTATTCTGATTGAAAACATGATACTCCTCTTTTCCTGATCAAATTCTCAGACAAGTGTTGTGCATAAAAAAACTGTATGCTGAGAAGACTGAAAGAGTTATCGCTCGTTCTACACCCTGTTATCAAGTCGAAGTTCGACAACTCTAGGAATTACAACTCCCTGGTGTTTGACGAGAAAAGACTCATCGTAGATGGAGCCACAGACCTTACAATTTGTGGAAGTAAACTAATTTCTGTGGCGGCATCTACAATGAGTCTTTTTGTGTGGGTAACTGATGGAGATTTCCCTTCGAAATTGTCATGGAAACAAATTTGTGCATCTTCTCAAGACAAGTGTACGTATTACCTGACTCTTAACGGTATTACGTACACTTGTCTGGAGAAGAAGAAATTTGTGATGCGACAAACCAAAGTTCATACTCCAAAAACCTGTCAAAATTGAACAGTCAGTTCTTATGTATCCAGGGGTCGTGTACACCTTACGACCCTCTCATGGTCAGCAGGAGGGGGAGGGGAGTAATTAATAAATAAGTAAATAAAAAAAAAGTAAAATTGAAAAAATAAAACACTCACGTGAAATAAGGAATTCAATGACGTCTTACTGGAGAGATCATAGGCGGAAAGATCGTCCGGGTATTCGTATGCGCTACTAAAAAAAAATTTTTAGAGGCACATACGAATAATTGCCAGGCGATTTTTCGGCCTGTGGGAGAGATCAGTAAATCACATGTTATAAATTGAAAATTTATAAGTATACTGCGACGAGTCAATTTTTTAATTTCAATTTCAATTGATGATTTGTCTCGTTTATAAGTTTACTTGATCAAGAATTTGTTATAAGATAAGTATAACATACAAGTTTGTTTTAAATTTTCTTCATGCTGACTGGAAGGCTTTTCGTTTTGAAATGACACAAAACGGAATAAAACAAGCATAATCAAATAAAGAATGTGGCCAAACGGGGGTTTATTAAATTTCGAGAAAATTTCAAGTGAGAACATGACTAAGTAGTCATGTTCTCACTTGAAATTTTCTCAAAATTAAAGTCAGTAAAAGACTCATATTAGAATACGATATAACCTATATAAATCTCTGCTGTTGGACTGATAGTTTGTTGAAATACGCATATGGTACACTAAATTATTACGATATAAACTATATTTCAAAATTATAAAATTTTAAAATTAGCAGAAGCAGTATATCAAAATAATATCCTGTCAGTAACAAAATACAACCCAATATTCGGTTCTTCTCGACCAACCAGATTGCAAGAAATTTGCAAGAGGTGGGATGATATGTTGTATTATGTTACTGACGGGATATTATTTTGATATCCTGCTACTACTAAGACGCTTTACGCTGTTGACATCACGTTACATACACAAACCAAAAGTTTGTATTGGGTGAGGAGCAAAACAATGTATAACTGTTACTATGTGTATAATATCTTACTAACACATAAAATCCTGAAAGACCACAGGATTATCCATACCACGTTACATTATGCAACTTTAATTTGGGCGGCTTACGAAAGGCACTTTGGCTCGAAGCATCGCTGATGAGAATTCAATATTCGAAACATGTGTCTGGTGCATGAAAATTGGTTTGAAATTTTCAAGAAGATATAGTGTTGAAACACTTCCGTGTTATTATAATTCCCCCCCCCCTGTAAAACACTGTATAACGAATTTATCCCGCCAATGGATTTTGGTTTGTGTACGACCACAGGGATTTATCACGCTAATACCGGTTGCTGTATTTACTATATATATATATAACACATATATATAGTAAATACTGCAAACGGTATTAGCGTGATAAATCCCTGTGTGTACGACATATTTTAAAGCATCTCAGTGACGTAAAAAGCGTAAAGCGTCTTTAGTCGCATTCGGTTCTCCTCGACCAATCAGATTGCAAGAAATTTGTCAGAGGTGGGATAAAGCTCTATCATTAGCTGGCTCTTTGGCATACATTTTAGGACATGTTTAGAATTTCGCTCTTCATACAACTTTTTCAACATCAAATATCGCTGATGATACATTGTTGGTTGAAAGTGCGCATATGGTGCAATAAATTGGTTTATCCCAAGATACACCCGTTATGCAGTTTCATAAAGCCATTTCATAATCCAATATTATGATAACACGTTGCATATCGCTCTGATTGAATGCAATTGGTCAAAGTTGGAGCCTAATCACCTAAACTTTGACAAGTGTAACTTTTCAAATATCGGTCATTTGTTAAATTCTGATGCAGATTCAATATCAATGATTAAAATTGTTGTTATTGAATTAACTTTTGCATTAAAAAATATTAAACAAATGAAATATTTTTCTCTTTACGCATAGCAAACCTATATGATGAGGAACTACTTCTCATGGTGTAGCAGACAGCTTGTAGGTCACGGAGTGGTTCGCCTTTAGTTCTCAGAAACGTCGATTTCACGTTAGAAACACATATTTTAGGCAATATCATGTGATAAAAAGAATCTCATATGAATTTTCATTTCATACGATGTATTGTGAAACGAGTTGTGCGTTTTATATCCCCGAACCTTGGCGAATTTGAAAATTCATTCGAGATCCTATATATGATAGAATTCCTTAAAATAAGAATTCTTTGTCTTTACTAGGGCGAAAACTACATTTTGTATCCTATGAGTTGTAAGACAAAAATCTTTTGTTTGACAATCAACAAACACGACTGAATCTTATTATTTAGACGTCATTTCTTTGGTTGACTACGATTTTTACCAGGAATCCAAAATCTAAACTCTGAATTCAGAATCGTCCGACTTTTAAGATATCTGAAAGATGGTAAAGCTCTGCTTTAGTATCTCGTTCCACTCACGTTTTGTTGGTTAGTTTCTATTAATAAAGCTGAAATTGTTCACTTTTCTGATATTTCCTTTTATCCGTTTGATTTATATGCTCATCAAGTTACGATTAAGAGTTCTACAGTTAAATACATTTTTATATGAAAAAAAAAAAAAACAAAACAACAACACAAGAATCGGCACACAGAGTTTTACCGATATCGAACAAATCAATTTGCAGCATGGACCAGACATGCACGTTTCGGGTACTTAACTCTTGTCAGTGATCCTCCATCTTAACAATGAAATGTGGCCTAAGTGTGTGAAACTTATGTCCAAAAGTGAACCGAAAGACGTAGCAGGATGGGTGGGATATGATGCTACAGGACCCACGTATTAGAAATTTCAAGAAATTTTGATAACAGAAATTTTCGAATGCGTCGAAGAAACGATCAGCCGAAGTTGATCGAACTAGGCTACATATGCCATCGGGGACTCTTGGTCCACCAGCAGTGACACTCATCAAGTGGTACAATTGTTAAACGTCTTCAAATTCAGTAGCATGACAAATGGATAATGACCATATCCCTGCACACAGCACAAAATCGATAATTCAGAAAATCAGAAACCGAGGGCATACAAAATCAGGATAAAACAGGAACCAAAGCAAACATACAAAATCCTCCACCACATGAAAAAAAGCGAACTCCCGATATGGGAGTGAGACCAGGTGCCCAGGAAGAGTAAGCATCTCCTGCTTGCATGCAACACCCGCCGCTTCAAATCGGTAGAACTGTCACATCCGGTTACATCATTTAAGAACAGATCAATTTGCAGCATGGACCGACATTCACGTTTCGGATACTTAACCCTCGTCAGTGTTCCTCAATCTAAACAATGTAATATACATGTACAGTAACTAGTGTGAAAGTTAGGTCCTAAAGTGTACCGAAAGACGCAGGATGGTATATTAAGAATTGTCAATATTGAAAGATATGTTCTATAGTACCAACTTTAATGTACTAGATACGTGTCAGTAATACTTTTATGTCAAACAGTTTGAATAAAGCCAAAGTGAATTTTTCTGGCGCCGTGTACAGTTGATTTCCTCTTGCCAAAAGTGAGCGGCTCCAAATTTTGTGTATTAAGGAATAGTAAAGTTTCACCGCTTAATTTAACATGTACTAGTAAATTCTGGTTTCGAAAATATTATTCTTCTTACCTTAAGATGTTATAAGCTGGATAACTTATCTCAATTCCAAGAACTATAATAGATTTATGAACAAATATCAAGCTTTTTGTATGTTGTCCTATTGTTGAAAATTATGCCTGAATTCAGAAAATACGATTAATTTTCTATACAATTGTCTACCCTAATCTGCCAATCAGGAAATCCTGTTCATTGACAGCAAAATTAGTTGCAATGTAAGAATCATGTCTAATTTATATCTCAAAATTTTGTCGAAATATTTACATAAGCTGATGATGAAAGTTAAACAGATGGCATCATTATTATGTTAGATTGAGTTAATACATATTTCAGCATTTAGCATTTACTTTTTAAATGTCATAATATTGTTTATAGTGAGTGAATTATGTAAATGAAGTAGATAATTATGCAATATATCGGTATCCATGGTTCCACTGTTTGTCATCCATCAATTATGTTTGAAATCCTGAACTGTTGTTGATTTACCATTTACATCATAGAGGAACAAAGTGGTCCGACTCTGCTATCAGACAGCAGCCTTCTGTGCATAAAACAATAAAACTCTATGCACCAGACATACATGTTTCGGACAAAAAACCTTTATCCGTGGTACTTCAAGCAAAAATGAATAAGAGAAAAATGGCACCCCTTTCAAAAGACACAGAGGAGATCTCCAGCAAAACTATCCTGCACTTTCCAAAGCGGAACACATGCATAAATGCAAAAATAGTATCAGACAAAACAAGAAAACAAATTGACACAAGCGTCAAAATTTCGGGCCGTACAAATGTGCTATATTCAATTAATACTTGGGGATATGTTTGCAGATGTCTTTTTGTTTTCTTACTACAGTCTAAGATCTGGTGTCTGTTGGACATTATTTAAAGTATGCTTTGGTTTATTTCTTAAATTGTTGAAAATCCATAAGAGGAGATAATTTTACGTACGTCATATTAAAAGTTAATTATCAAATCTGGTAAAAGAAATAAATTCATTTAAAGGATAAGGAATTCTTTTTTTTTTATATTAGAAATTAATTTCTTACATTAGAAATGCATTTCTAATATTAGAAATTATTTTCTTATATAGAAATCCATTTCCTGATATGGAATATTCTAATATTAGAAAAATAGATTTCATATAATAGAATTAATTTTTTGTTGTCTTTCTGAATTGACAATGAAGATCTAATACTTAAAAAAAAATTGAAATATTTAAAGATAGATTTCTTATAATAAAAAATAAACTGAATTTCTAGGATTATAAAATGAATTTCTAAGACTAATTATGCGTCAGCCATGTTGAATGGAAGCAGTCATTATCATGATTATGAGAGGTAATTCTGAATTTCTGTATTAGAAAATCGTTTTTTTTTTCTTATAACAGAGAATGAATTTCAAATACATGTATAACAAAATCACAAATTACAAAAATTTTTATACAGAAATTGAATTTTCAAACAACATGAACAAAAAAATTGTAAAATGAAAAATAAAAATATTCCCATACTAAGTATTAGAAATTATACCAAGAAGTTGAATTTTCTAATAGTTGAAAATCATTTTCTTATATAAGAAAATGAATTTAATAAATTTCTGAGTTAGAAAAACTATATTTTTCCAATATAAGAAAATAAAAAAATGAGGAATTTCTAATATTAATAAAATGAATTTCTAACATGTCTAATACAAGAAAATGAATTCCTCATATAAGAATATGAATTTCTTATATATGAAAATACCGAGTTTTTTTTCACTTTTCCTTGTCATATACTAATCTCACATGAAATGCATCGAGTAAACAGTTATTTATAGATACGCATTAGCTGCCGAGTCTTTGTCAGGCTAAGCACGTGTGCCTCTTTACATACTGTATGAAGGTTAGATGCCCAAGGAGAGAACAGGGTGGTGGCCGAAGGCCGAGGTCTTTAAACACCACCCTGTTCTCTCCGAGGGCATCTAACCTTCATATAGACCTCAACGAGGTCTTTATCCGACTTACAAACCGCAGATTTTCTTCAATTTTCCGAAAAATAAAAGTCTAAATATTTAGTACACCCCTGCTTTTCAAAATGAAAATGACCATGCAAATTATCGGGTGGAAATATGCAACCGTAACGATTATTCGGCCATAGAAGTAAAATAATTTTCTGAAAGGTACCCTGTAGTCGGTCAAAGAAGAAAATAATAGTGTAACAATGAGTTCTATTTCCATTAAAGTTTTTAAATATGTGATTACATTATTGCAAAAAGAGATAAGAAAAGATTTTCTAATCAAGTGAGGACTTGAAACACAATATTTTCTATACTATGGCCGAATACTCATTATAATCAAAACAATTCACACCCGCGACTGAAATAATTTTCTTCTCTCCGCCCCTCATTGTTTTTTATTGACCTCCACACTTCATTGAACGTTCATAAAACCTCGTATATTAAGAATCGTCCGCGGTCTTTAAAATAAAATAATTTTAAATAAAACTAGATGGCTACTGTTGCAAGCAACAGACGGATTCCTCCTTTATTAGACAATCCTCGGAACTGAAGTGTTAAAATCCTAATAAAGAAGATGGAAAAAAGAATAGTTGCTTTAGTACCTTATTCACTTCAGCAAATAAGTCAAAAGAGTTTATTTCTAACTTGGGACTCTTACTTGTATATCAACAAAATAGAAGAAAAAGATGATAAATACCTTCCATGTTTACAAAAGCTTAGACTCCATAGTTTATCAATTTTAAATCCTTTATAATTACTATCTCAAAACAGAATTGCACAATGATTTGGCAATGAGAAAGTTTCTATTAATAGAAAATGACAACAGCATGTTATGCTACTAAGAAAAAAAGGAAACAGAGAAAAAGAATGGAAGAGTTATCTTTCTTGGACTAGTTATGTTAAGTTCAAATAAGATGGACTACTTGTGTGAAGAATAAATAGTATAGGGCCAGAACTGTGAATTCTACAGGGGTAAATGTTTGTTATGACCTTGAGAATGATTATTTGACCTTGAACCAAGGTAACAGATAAAAGATAAGTATTGGAGGTTATTCTCATCAAAAATGATCTCAAACTGATCAAAGTTCAGTATTTTATCAACCAAAGTATGTTGTGACCTTTGGTCAAGGTCAGGGTGAGAGGGCTTGATGCGAGGAATATTTGTGTAATGCTTAAACTCTCAAGGTCAAACAGTCTTGTTTTACAGGCAAAAGTTTGTTGTGACCTTGAGAATGAGAATGTGACCTTGGGTCAAGATCAAGGTGAAAGAGCGTGTCTCAACAATTATATGTATGAAGTTTGAACTCTCAAGGTCAAACCGTCTTTGTTTTATAGGCAAAAGTTTGTTGTGACCTTTGGAATCAAAATTTGACCTTGAAACTAGGTCAACAGTAAATGACTACCTATAAGTATCTACCATCTTAGTTTCAACGCAAAATCTCAAAAACTGTAGAAATTGGCATTCTGCCAATTTAAAATTCCATTTTCAACTCGTAATAGCTTAAACCGTAAATATTTCATCGAGCATGTTAACGTACAAAAGTTTGCAAGTTTTCCAAAAAAATAATATTAAACAAATTTCGTTCAAATCGTACGGTTACTTTAGGAGTTATAAGAGTTTAAAGATTTGACCTTTGATGACCTCTAGCGGGAGCATATGTGAACTTTTCGACAAGAAAAAAAGTTTGAATTGAGATCTTTATATGCTCTTTCACATGGTATTTTCCACTTTATCATATATTGTGGTACTTTTTTGTAAAGTGTCTGGAACATTTCGGGGTAAGAATAATAATAAGAATAATAAGAATAAAGAAAAGACAATAGAATAACAGAAAGGATTCCGACGGAAGTCGGAATCCTTAATTACCGATGAATAACAAAAGAATCACATTTGAAGGTTTGTAAGCTAAAAATAGAGCATCGGCTGCATATATATGTTACAGGGAATAAGTGTAATCAGGGATTTCGTGTAATTCCTGAAAGGTTCAGTTATTACGTGTAATCCCTGGTCATTTTAGTGATTACATGAAATCACCAAAATTTTAGGGATTACATGTAATTCCTAAAAAATTTAAGCATTTTTACACTTGTTTCCTGACGGCCAAAAATCATATAAAATCGATGAAATTGCGATATGATAGATATTTTACATGTTCATAATATAAAATCCTACGACTGAAAGAGACAAAATGGTTAAGTATATAATTGTAAACGTCTTCAAATTGAATAGCATCATTTAAGAACAAATAAATTGGCAACGTGGACCAGACATGCACGTTTCGGGTACTTAACCCTCATCAGTGATCCTAAATCCTAAATCTAAACAATGTAATATGCCAAAAAGTATGAAAGTTACTATGTCGAAAAAGGGTACCGAAAGACGTAGCAGGATGGGTGGGATATGATGCTACAGGACCCACTTTTTAGAAATTTCAAGAAATTTTGATAACAGAAATTTAGATTGCGTTGAAGAAACGATCAACCAAAATTGATCGAACTTGGCTACATGTGCCCTCGGGGACTCCTGGTCCACCAGCAGTGACACTCACCAAGTGGTATAATTGTAAACGTCTTCAAATTGAATAGCATCATTTAAGAACAAATAAATTGGCAACGTGGACCAGACATGCACGTTTCGGGTACTTAACCCTCATCAGTGATCCTAAATCCTAAATCTAAACAATGTAATATGCCAAAAAGTATGAAAGTTACTATGTCGAAAAAGGGTACCGAAAGACGTAGCAGGATGGGTGGGATATGATGCTACAGGACCCACTTTTTAGAAATTTCAAGAAATTTTGATAACAGAAATTTAGATTGCGTTGAAGAAACGATCAACCAAAATTGATCGAACTTGGCTACATGTGCCCTCGGGGACTCCTGGTCCACCAGCAGTGACACTCACCAAGTGGTATAATTGTAAACGTCTTCAAATTGAATAGCATCATTTAAGAACAAATAAATTGGCAACGTGGACCAGACATGCACGTTTCGGGTACTTAACCCTCATCAGTGATCCTAAATCCTAAATCTAAACAATGTAATATGCCAAAAAGTATGAAAGTTACTATGTCGAAAAAGGGTACCGAAAGACGTAGCAGGATGGGTGGGATATGATGCTACAGGACCCACTTTTTAGAAATTTCAAGAAATTTTGATAACAGAAATTTAGATTGCGTTGAAGAAACGATCAACCAAAATTGATCGAACTTGGCTACATGTGCCCTCGGGGACTCCTGGTCCACCAGCAGTGACACTCACCAAGTGGTATAATTGTAAACGTCTTCAAATTGAATAGCATCATTTAAGAACAAATAAATTGGCAACGTGGACCAGACATGCACGTTTCGGGTACTTAACCCTCATCAGTGATCCTAAATCCTAAATCTAAACAATGTAATATGCCAAAAAGTATGAAAGTTACTATGTCGAAAAAGGGTACCGAAAGACGTAGCAGGATGGGTGGGATATGATGCTACAGGACCCACTTTTTAGAAATTTCAAGAAATTTTGATAACAGAAATTTAGAGAGATGCTTTTAAGGCTGATTATGTTCATTCAAGATTGATAGGAAAATGATATGTTTGAAAAACTCTTGAGCGGACAGTTTGGTTGCACAGATAGATTTTGACCCACTGATATGGCTGTAATACATGTACTCGGTAAAAGTGTATGCATGGAATCCTGATTGGACTATGTACCTAAGTGTCATGGTGATCGCTTCATCCCAAAATCTTTTCTTTGCATCTATTCTTTTTCAATGAAACTTGTTGCAATCAAAATATCTTTGCATTTAGATGTACACAAAGGAAGGGGATGTACAAATTGTTTTTTAACCGGGAATTAGGAATAATTCACATAGATTTGTTTTATGGACCTTCATACTCAGTCTGGTCTCCTATGCTATTTATATTTTATTTGGATATGCTACTGAATCGACCCTACAGGAAATTTGGAGCCATGCACTCTCTGTAATGTAAATGTACAAGAAGGGAGGAGATCTCAAACAAGACCCCGCTGCAGCATCAACAGCATTACTCCAAAACACACGATGCAAAAACACAAAAGACAAGTACAGCACGAGACGGAAAAGAGACACACGACATGTAAACATCAAACACTAAAGACTACACATAAACTGACAAGACCAATGGGCAACCGGTGCCGACCTTGGACGGCCATTTGTCACGCAAGTAGCAAATGGTGTGGTTATCCTGGATTACGTGCGCACAACCCTCTCACTTCTCCAGTTACCCAGAGGTCTCGAAGAACGTACAATTGTGGTGTAAATCAACCTCCTCACTGTAAGATGACTTCACACAAACAAGATCGCGAAACTTAGAGGCTCCAGAAACACAGATGAATATGTAAATGGATATAAAAAGAGGGCATGCGTAATACAGTCCGTGCTCTGCCGGCTGTAGCGAGCTCATGTATGTTATCACCCGAGGAGTCCGACTGACATTCAGAGATGACAGGTGGTCGGGGCCATGTCTTCTCTAAAGAGGTTTGGACACGGCCCGTCATGGAGTCCCGTCGTCACAGTCAGTCAGAGTGCAAGTCTCAAGGATGCGCTTGTACAAGACTGTAGATTGGTCAAGTACCAAGCCTAGTGTCCGTCTGGTGACATTAGGATCATATCCACTCAAAACATTAAAGAGGGCGCTACTGAAATGAATTTTGGTGGCTCCGCTGGAAGCATCACTGATTCGGAACACGTGTCTGGTGCAGGAAAAATTGGTTTGGAATTTTCTTCATGAAGGTATAGAGTTGGAACACTATTCTTTTTCTTTGCGCTCATGTTTGTTTTATGTCAATTTTGCATAGATGATGATAAGCATGATAAATGAACTTCGAAATATGGGAATATTTTGATAAAAATTACCTATTCTAGTTTGAATATTTTCACTTATTTGGCATAACTGGTTCTGGGTACTTGACAGAGAGGATATTCAGCATCAACTGAGCCAAAAATAATAGTTTTTAAAACTGAAAATAAGGAGAAATTAAGGTTAGGAAATAAGTGTAAAAATGCATGAAAAATTCAGGAATTACATGAAATACCTGGCCAATTTCAGGAATTACATGTATTAACTAATCGAAACAGGGGTTACACGAAATCCCTAAATTTCAGGAATTACATGAAATCCCTGATTACACTTATTCCCTGTAACATATACACATTAGATTAAAATACAGTAAACTTTCTTTACTTAGTAATCATTTTTATTTAAAAATGAAAGAATCAAACTTATTATTTCTCTGTAGCATGTTTCTCACAGAGATCTAAATATTTATCATGAACAAATATCAATGACTATCCCGCAGAGTTACATTGCAACAACAGTAGACGGACCGCCTCCAGGCGGCCCGAAACAATTTACGCATAGATGACGTATGGTCCATCAATAATCCGAATTTTAAAGATAATCTAAATGAAATCTATCCACATGAACTAGAGATCAAGGAAACAACCGAGAGCGACAGATCCGCTTCGTACTTCGATATACTTCTATCTTTCGACGTAAAGCAAGCTTGATGATTCATGAGTAGCAACATTCCGTCTTCTCCTACTTATGGCGTTTTTATTTCTCAGCTAATTCGGTACGCCAGGGCATGCTCCACATTTGATGATTCCATCGTTAAAGCAAGAGCTTCTCGTTCAGGGTTATATTTGACAATGGCTGAAATCATCATTGTGGAAGTTCATCGGTCGCTACGGAGATCGTATAAAAGCATATGAGATCCCTCTTTCCAGATTGATCAGCGACATTCTGGATTGCGATGGAATTAGCAAACAAGACATCTTTACCTGATATGCACATCAATATCTACATCGAGACAGTAACCGAATTACTGTCCTGTTCACTACTGTCCTGTTCACTAAATCCAGAGCACCCTGTTTGGGCGATTTATTCTGTCGTCTGAAGAATTTTGCCATAAATTATTGTTTCCGAGAATTGACCTCCTTTAGTCGTACATGTAACTGGAAATTAACTTCAACTTACCCTATCAGCTGCCTTCAAACCGCAATATGAAAAAATAAAATGTCTACGGGAAATTCCCATGTTAATTCCAGGCCGCCGCCATATTGTTCTCTGTGTCAACAATAGTAAACAGTGACGTCAAAGCCTCCGACGTCACACCTTTTCAGCGATTTTACTATAGAAAATCCCCGTAGACTTTTTATTTTCCGTCCTATTTTAACTTAGCTGACGCACAGACAAATCAATGGCATTTTCTGTTACGACTAAAGGAGTGCTATAAAACTGATATCTTTTTGGAGGATGACATTATCATATTTTAGAGAAAACCGGGAAAACAGGGTGCTCTGGAATTAGTGAACAGGACAGTAAATCCAGAGCACCCTGTTTGTGCGATTTATACTGTCGTCTGAAGAATTTTGCTACAAATAATTGTTTCCGAGAATTGAACTCCTTTAGTCGTAACTGGAAATTAACTTCAACTTACCCTGTCAGCTGCCTTTAAACCGCAAAATGAAAAAATAAAATGTCTACGGGAAATTCCCATGTTAATTTCCATCTAGAACTACTTCCGGCTTGAATCCCTGCGAGGATCAACCCTAGACATCAGGGGTACATTTGATATTGATACGGCTTATATCCTTGAGTGCAAGTTGGTTAATTTCAAGCCGCCACCATATTGTTCCCCGTGTCAACAATAGTAAACAGTGACGTCAAAGCCTCCGACGTCACACATTTTCAGCGATTTTACTATAGAAAACCCCCGTAGACTTTTTATTTTCCGTCCTATTTCTAATTTAGTTGACGCACAGCCAAAACAATGGTATTTTCTTTTACGACTAAAGGAGTACTATAAAATTGATATCTTTTCGGAAGATGACATTATCATATTTTAGATAAAACCGGGAAAACAGGGTGCTCTGGAATTAGTGAACAGGACAGTAGGCAAGTTTTCATGGAGCTGTTGCGACGGGTGTTGCATGTAAACAGTAGATGCCGACTCTTGGTTATATGGTCAATATTGGATATTCCGGGGTTAGCAACTGTTTTAATAGAATTTCGAATGACTTTGCCTTGCCTTCTCAACTTTAAGACTGAATAACTTATGGGAACTTCTTTGATGTTATTCGAAATGTTAGAATTCATTGTGAGATCTCAATCTGAACAAAATTGTATGCCGAAAACTATAATTTATGTAATTTTGAATAAATAAATTATAACAGTACGCTTCATCCATAGTTATATGAGTGAATGAAAGTCAAACACAAAAGCCGAAACCAGATTCCTAAAACTACAATTGGGAGGCTTACGAATTCTGCTCAAAATTCTAGTAGATATAAGGTATTTCAAGGTCAGAATCATTAGTATGTATACCTAAGGACGACTCAAGAACAGATTTGTGGTTGTCAAGTACTAGTATTTTGAACAGATACTGATAAATTGGTACGTGTGGTGAACTGAAAATCCCCATTATTTAAAACTTAGCCGGATTGTGCATTGCCTTTTTTACTTATTGGAAAGAAAATTCCTACATCCTAAGCAAATACCCTGTTCAATTGCAATTCTTTCATCCTGTAACTTGCGATTTTGAGATGCAATTGCCGGTTTCGTGTATCACATAAGGAGGAGCTATATTGATGCTTAATGAAGGTCAATGTTAAACGTCTTCATATTGAATAGAATCATTTAAGAACATATAGATTTGCAGGATGGACCAGACATGCACGGGTACTTAACCCTCGCCAGTGATCCTCAATCTAAATATTGCAATATGGCCAAAAGTGTTCAAGTTATTATGTCAAACAATGTACCGAAAGAGGTAACAGGATGGGTAGGATATGATGCTACAGGACCCACGTTTTAGAAATTTTAAGAAAGTTTGATAAGAGAGATTTTCGAATGCGTTGCAGAAACGATCAACCAAAGATGATCGAACTTGGCTACATGTGCTGTCGGGACTCCAGGTCCACCAGCAGTGACACTCACAATGTCGCAAATTGATCTTATCCAAAATTCTTTTAAGCACTCAAAAGGGAACAGTGTGAAAGTTCAGAACTTGGTCAGTGCTTTGATTCAATATGTTCTCTCGCAGTATGTCTGATAACCATGCTTGATGCAGTTTGTGCTTGTCAGGTATTTCAGATACTGAAAATTTGTGAAAATTCCAGAAATCGGAGCATTTCCTTCTATCTTCAATTACAGATATAATCTGTCTAATATGTACGAGTTATCGGTCTTTCGCCAATACGGCATTCAGTGAAATTCTCTTCGTTTTCATTAGGTTTTCTCTTGATGTTTTTTCTTCTATTTTTAAAATTCAAACCTGTATATAATTATTCATAGTTAGCAATAAATTGTTTTATATGAATTTCTATAAACAATATCAAATCTATATTTTTAAGGTTTCTGTATTTAACGAAAAAGCTAATCTCCTTTCAAGTGTTGAGAATGTGACACTTTTATCCATTTTAATTCTAATATTACAAACAGGTGAAAAGAATTAATTTTTCTTGGAACTTACAATTTATAACCTTGCCGTTTAACACAGCATCAATTTGTAACATTGCATTTGGTTTATTTTCCCGAAAAGAAAAAAATAAAGTTGCTGGTTCACCTACAACATCCGAAGTATAGAATTATGTGTCCAATACGAGAAAGACCCTGTGCTTGTGGAAAAAAGAGCAGGTAAATCTGTACTTATATCGCATTGTAGATGTTTAATGATATTGGAAGGCACCTTGTAAAAAAAAGTTCTGCATTTACATGCATATTTCAATGATTTGCACCCTAAAAATGTGCTCATTTTACAATAATGTCGAAGGGTTCCAACTCTATACCTTCTTGAAGAAAATTCCAAACCAATTTCCATGCACCAGACACGTGTTTCTAATACTAAATTCTCATCAGTGATACTTTCAGCGGTGCCACCAAAAATAATTTCAGTAGCGCCCTCTTTAATTTTTTGAAGTTAGATTTTTACATTTACATTACAGAGAGTGCGCGGCTCCAAATTTCCTGTAGGGTCGATTCAGTAGCATATCCAAATAAAATCTATGTTCAAAATAGCAATGGAGGGATGGTGCTAAGATGTTAAACTCCTTTAATTTCGATGATATTTATCGGTGAAATGGCTAGTTTCCGAAATAGCATAAAAATATACAATGTATATGATGTCAGATTGATAAAGGGCCAAAACAATGCTTCTTTCAGGTGACAGGAAAGGTTACAAGAACTTTCCTCATTTAGTCACAACATTCACTTAAAGATTGAGTTGAACTCGTTATACTCTCCAGAATGGTGGATGATATTCTGTCATAGACCATTTGTACCACCCAAGAAAAGATTATACTTTATATCTTCCAAAATGGAAGTAACCGGATGTGACAATTCTACCGAATGGAAGCGACGGGTGTTGCATGCATGCAGGAGATACTGACTCTTCCTGGCCACCAGGTCTTACTCCCATATCGGAAGCTCGCTTCTTTTCATGTGGTGGAGGTTTTTGTTTGTTTGCTTTGGTTCCTGTTTTATCCTGATTTTGTACGCTTTCGGTTTCTGATTTTCTGCATTTTCGAATTTGTGCTGTGTGTAGGGATATGCATGGTCATTATCCATATTTGTCATTTTTTCGTATTCTTTGAAATTGGAAAATACTAAAATCTACTTGAAGCGAACATTCTAGAACTGTTCAAAATAGGTGGGTTTTTTTAACATGCTTTCGCGAATGAGGCATTTATCTATAGACGAGTCTTGATAATTATATGCTGTGTTATTCTTAGAACATACCAACGTTTATAAAAGTGTGCAGGTGTTGAAAATACTACTTTGACAAAGAAGAAAAAAATGCTTTTCGTTTTAATTAAATTTTCCTCTTGATGTCGTTTTATTATAATATTTTTTTATGTTTATGCCTGTGTACCAGATCTCATATAAAGCAATAAACCATATGCATATTTTTTCATAAATAATAAATGGAGTTTATTTTTCACGTTTTTATATTTAATGAAAGATGTGTATTGTATTTAGAAATGAGTTTGCTGTCTTTTTGATTGGTAAACTAAATGCATATACCGTATATCGGGTAATTTTCGCGTCGGGTAAATTTCGCGAAAATGACCCTAAATAGGTGTGTCTTTTTTTTTTCGCTGAGTCTAATTTTCGCTAAATTTATAAATACCAAAAATTCAAATTTGTACAAAGATTTCTTAAATGTAAAACGAAATACGACCACGTAACTGCGAACTACAATAATACAAATGTACAAGAATGTACATCATATAGTTCACTTATTTAAAGCATATGAACGATGCCGGCGTCTTTAAAGCCATTGCTAATCATTTCTGGTTTACCATGCAAGAAGTCATATAGTTTTGACAATTTTGGTCCGAAATAGGCCTATCATTGTTTAGATTTAGTTTCTTGTGAGAAATACACGGACAACCAAAACGCTTAATGTTATAATTACAGAACGACAACAGGTGATTTAAAATAAAAGCCGACATGCATTCATATCAGTGATTGTTTTATTTACCATGTTTGCACCGGGTAATTAAATTAATTAATACTACCTGTTATCTGTAAACATCAATTATAATAATCATAATTATCTTAATCAGACAAGTACTCACTAATACCTCGGGACAGTTACATATAACTGAACCTCTTTAGAAGCGTTAGTTTGTGTCTTTTTTTCGCTATGTCCATTTTTCGCGATTTGATGATGCTCGCGAAGATAGCGAAAATTAGACACACGCGAAAATTTCCCGATATACGGTAGTTTGTTCTTACTTGTAACGAAACATTTAGAATTGTACCGTCTGTTCAGTTCCATATGCCTTTGTGCTGCTGTATTATCTAGGAGCAAGTTGAAACATTCATCAGTGTAATGAGATAAACATCGAAGAAGTACCTATCAGTTATTCAGTCTCAAAGTCGAGAAGGCAAGGCAAAATCATAAGAATTCCCATTGGAACAGTTGCGAACATCGGAATGAATATTATTCCGAAGTGAGGCCAGGTTCCCGGGGAGAGTCAGCGTCTCCAGATTGCATGCAACACCCGTTGTAATTACGCCGACTCCTGTCACCTGAATAGAAATTGTTAGAGGGTTGATATTTTTATCCTTTTAAATTAAAATGTCCTTGCCTGGTTCTTTGACATATATTTTAGTTGTGTTTAGAGTTTTCATTTCAGTATTTGCATTCCATATATTTCGGCCTTGAATATCATTGATGATACATTACACGTATGGTGCAATGAAAGAATAACAGCAGAAAATATATTTCAACAACGATAATTACAAACAGGAGAAAATGAATTATAAGAATATGCATATATAGCCTTGCAGTTATTAAAACAGAGCAAAAGTATCCTCGATGGAACATGCATCACAATGTTACAATGTTAAACGTCTTCGAATTGAATAGCATCATTTATGAACAGATAAATTGGCAGCATGGACCAGACATGCACGTTTCGGGTACTTAACCCTCGTCGGTGATCCTCGATTCTAAACAACGTAATATGCCAAAAAAGTATGAAAATTACTATGTCGAAAAAACGTACCGAAAGACGTAGCAGGATGATATGATGCTGCAGGACACACACCTACAACACTGGAATTTGAAGCCTGTGTGTCCAACACCTCAAATATCTTGTTTAGTTGCAACTCAGACATTGTGGAAAGCAGGTGAAGCAGTTAAATCTGTACATACAGTTATCACCAACTGCTGATGGCCGTCTATATCAGCTCTTTATGTATATTGGGTTTCTTTCTTTTGATGTTGTCATTCGTATTTCACGTTGTCTTTGCTTACTTCAACTTTTCTTCTTATATCTATTATCAAATCTCGATATATTTCTATTAATGAAAGCAAATTAATGTATGTTTGCAAGAAATACTACCATGGATAAAGCTTACTATTCTAGGATTCAAAACATAATCTTTTGAAAAAAAAAAACATCAAAGAAGTACATATCAGTTATTCAGTCTCAAGGTCGAGAAGGCAAGGCAAAATCATTAGAATTGCCATCGGAACGGTTGCGAACCCCGGAATGAACAACATTCCGAAGTGAGACCAGGTTCCCGGGGAAAGTCAGGGTCTCCTGATTGCATACAACAACCGTCTCAACAGCTACTTGAAAATTTGTTAAATTCGGTGATTGTCTCGATGTAAATATTGATGTAGAAATCAGGTAATTATTTCATGGATTTAATATTTAACGAATCTTCAACGTCTTCAAATTCAATAGCATCATTTCAGAACAGATAAATTACCAGCATGGACCAGACACTCACGTTTCGGGTACAAAGAAGCAAGTCGAAGGTTTAATGCAAAGTTTTATAGATAATATGTACAAAAGCAATAAGTTTGACAAGTACAATTTACCAATGTAACATATTGATTTGTATGTAATAGAGCTACCGATTAAAAAATTTCTCAGATCCATTGCAAAGAGCAATGTCATCCTCTTTGATACTGTATAGGATATCATAATCAATTATTCAAAGCTACTTTAATAGTTTTTCACCATACAATTTTGAGTTCATATTGAACAAAGATATCCAATTAGCACCGACATTCCGAAACAAAATAATTCCATAGTGGACTGAAGCTTAAAGCAAAGCTAGGAAGAACAATGACTGTGCATTCAGGAATCTTGGTTATGTACATGTTCATCTATATGGCAGACTGTTGTATCAAGCTTAATATTTTCATCATGACAATTATTTGTGCCTACTTTCATTTCTACAAAATTCTAGTCAGCGAAAAAAAAAAAACAAACAAACAAACAAACAAAAATCAGAATATTTGACGAATACTTGTTCGATTACCGTCAGACGAGAATGGTTCCTGATCCTGTGTACCAACCGAAAATTGGAGGGACTCATTGGGCACTTACAGTGTTCCATTTGGGACATAGCTTCTTCATGCTTGAAATGGACACGCGAAGAAGCGAAGTTATGATGCGACGAAACTAAGTATCGATGCGAAGAAGCGTATAATATCTTCGATTCTTCTCAACTTCGCTTCTTGGCAACTTTGCTTCTTGGCAACTTCGCTTCTTCTCAGCTTTGCGTTCCGTTTTGGCATGCGCACAATTACTGAACACGATGTGTAGTCCACAAAGGGTAATTGATTTTAATTTCGCATCAGCCAGCATGACATGGAATCGGTATGCCTAAAGATTTGATATCTATTTACAAAGTTTTTGTGATTCCTTTGATCCCTGTATTATAATGTCTTATTTGTGATGTAACATTACAGACATAACCTCAGACAGTGCATGTATTTTATATATTTTTTTCATTTTCGTGCATGAAATTCGACGGCAGATGCGGCTAGCCAACAGGGGATGCTTACTCCTCCCGGTCACCTGGTCCCACCTCTAGCTTGCTAGGGGGTCCGTCGATGCTCAATTTTGTGCTCTATTGTGAGTGCTGTTGAGATTATCGTCAGGATCTTCTTTAACTTACAGTGAGAATGCTTTCTGTTTGCAACTCTTCGTTTCTGAAGACCAGGATATGTGGAAGGGTTGTGCGCACATTATCCGCATAAGTACACCATTCGTCATATGACCGGCGCCTGGTGCACTTTGGCCTCCGTCAATTTATGTATTGTCATTTATGTTTATATATGGACATGGACTGTTTACTTGTTAATTTAATGTAGGTGTGTTTGTGTGTCTCAATGTCCCGAGTTGTTTTTTTTTCTTATGTATTTTGTTTGTTACAATATTTGGAGTATGTGTTCCGCTGTGTTTATTGCAAAAGTTTCTCGCTGAAAATCTTTTCCCAAATAAATCCTTAGATTTAAAAAAAAAATTAAAACATTGCTACAAACATGATAAACCATGAATCTACTCTTGAATTTCTTTTTCAAGAGGATGTTTTAGATACATTTATACCGGTATATCGTCGTGACATAACAGTGTAGCTTTGGCAAAACATATAATCACATATCAAGTATGCCTATGAGACTCCACCCCAAGTCGACTGAATTTGAACCAAAATATACAAGCAAGTGATACATCTGGCGAGCTTGTTATTTATGTTACATATCCTGTCATCTATCTTCTCTCTATCTCATCTTCGGTTTTGACATCCCCCAATACCCATCTGACATACCGTGAGATCGATGACTATGTCGTGATGGGTAGCCGCTATCATTGTTTCACTGGAATTGATATCGTTTTGTTCAATGAATAAATCATTAATAAGTACATCAGACACGCAGTTTGTTCTTCCACCTTCAGGATTTGTTCATTGTCTATCACCTATCTGTTGGTCTTTTGTTTTGTGCGTCGGTCAGTCCCATCTGATCGTCACGTGAGTCCCTACTCAAATCAAGTTTATTCACTTTTTGTTGTTAGGACACTCTTGGTGATCAGAGTAAATTCGGTATAGATAACTAATTTGATACAAATGACAAAAATATCCATTACAAATATTAGTTGGGTACAAAGTGACACTTCAATCGGCACGTTCCTCCACGTCCTCTAAAGTCTCTTGTTAAAAAATAATGTTGGAGATATAATTGATTAGCCAATCAGCTCATTGCGGAGACCGGTTCCCAAGGGACGTAATCCATGTACGTCGATGGTCCTTTTTCAGGAAGTTAATGACTGTCTGTAGAATGGAATTGCGCTTAGCTCTATATTTTACTATCCCTGGGCTACATGTGCAGTATGGTGCATTTAGTTTGAAACGCCAGTCGAATTTATTACACAGGGCTTTAATTAGACAGAACTTCAAATCGGAACGGGTTGGGCGTATGATAGACATGTCAAAGGAAACTCGGTATATAATATTTCATCATGATCATGCAACTGCAATAAATAATTCAAGAGAAAATTCCCTGTTTACTTCATCCTACATGCACAAAGCAAGTTTTTTTTTGCGAGAAATATCGAAGAATCCATCATAGATAGCAAGAAAGCCGGATCGCAACCATGTTAAAACTTCGAATTGTTCACATGAAATAGCTAAACCTAGATTTTGATTGATTAATATGATGGTTTTCCAGACTTCATATAAATGTCACTTAAGTGTTTGTACATGTACAAAAATTTGTATAACTAATCTACATGACATACATGTATCTGATATAAATGATATGCTTATTGAAAGATCCTTTGCATACATGTTTCTTTGGTAAATCAAACTGTTTTGATCTCTTTGTCCTGTCTCCTTTTTATTTTCTTGTCTTTGTACCACGCAAAATGCCATATTTTTTTTTAAATTTACGTTTTGTAAAGAACTATATAAAAGGATAGAAAATGCATGTTATTTAAGTTTACGATTGAATAATCGAACAGCAACGTGTGTGTGAACAATTACTCCCATTATCACTGCTTTGAAAACTAAATTGGTGTTCCTTAGTTCACAACCGGTATGTATTTTGCATAAACGCAATGTATTATGTATTTTATTGGGTTGTAAATATGCGCGATGGTGCATTTAATTGGTAATTTTGAGTTTTTACTTTCCTGTTTTTCTACGAAGATTCTTTATCGTCTCCATCTCTGAAGAGCACTTCCTGTTACATCTGTTAAATAATGAAAGGACATTTAGAATAAATGACAGGGTACTCCCAGAGTTATCGATCTTGAACGGGTCGCCATTTGTCTATTTCAGCTTGACGGCAACTCCGCGAGCAGATCGAAGTGTAATTAACAGGCTTAATTAATGATGGTGACAAAGTAGCATAATATAAATCAAAGGGACCGCTACTATTTACGTCTGATGAATGTCCTAGTATTTCCTCCCGGCACTTTGTCGCCTTTCATCTCCTATTGGTATTTTTCTAAGGCACGGTCCATTTGATATTCTGGAGGGGGGGGGGGGGGGCTTGGGGTTTTTTTTCGAAAAAAATAATTGTGCTCTGAATTTTTATGAAAAAAATTAATTTGCTTATGGTGTGACAGAAAAAAAATAATCTTGCTCTTATAAGTAATCTGAATTTGAAGAATAACCATAAAATTCGCTTAAAATTCCTGAAAATTTTTCGGCTCGCTTCCCTCGCCGCAGTTTTTACTTTCTATAACAAATTTTTGGCTCGCTTCGCTCGCCATAGTTTTCTTCTGTAATGACAAGATCATATTTGAAAATATAAAAAGTGTGCATGTGACTGAATTAAACAAGGGGCTTCCTTAAATGCTTAAATACATTATCAATATAATTTATTACTATTAATAGATACATGTATCACCATAGTGTTTAATTTTTCATACAAGCTTGGAAGGAGAATTTATTTAGTTTTTCATTTCTACATGCAAAAACCTGCCTAGAAGACTCTCCCCTAAGGCCCTGTTACATGACCTTATATACATTTTGTTTACTGAAAATCATAAATCACATATTGTAAAAATCTTTTATCTCTCTCAGTTAAGAAATAAAGTAATGTTTAGAGTTTAATCTGAGTGAAAATAAAGAATTTCTATTGAAAAAACACAAACACAAACATTCTTAATATTCACATCAATTGATATAAAAAAAATTCCTTGCTCCAACTTTGCAAGATAAAAAATAATTTTGCCCCGGTCCGGGGCGAAAAAAAATCTTGCTCCGACAAAAAACCCAAGCCCCCCCCCCCCCCCCCCCCCCGAATATTAAATGGACCGTGCCTAAACATCGTGCCGTCTTGAATCTCTAGACATCGAGAGAAAATGGATGTGATTTGAGGAATATGATCACTTTGCAATGTTCAATGCAAAAATCATATTCATCAAAAGACACCTTGAAAAAACCATTACACTTTCACATACTGACCACATATGGAAAACGCTTGCACAAAGAACAAAACAAGAGCACAAGAACAACTCAAAGTTCTTTTACAACAACGAGGGTTTTTATTGCAGTTGAGTCAATGACATCATATTTAAATATATCTTCTTACAAAATAATTTAGTGCACCATATAAGCATTTTAAGGAAAAGTGTATCATCAGTGATGCTCGAGGCAAAAGATAGGAAATCCATATACTAGTAGTGAATATAAGAAGATCGAAATGTTTTGCAAAAGAGCCAACTAAATGACAAATATGGATAAAATCGATAATTCAGAAAATCATAAACCGAAGGCATACAAAATCAGGATAAAACAAGAACCAAAGCAAACAAAGAAAAAACCCACCATATGAAGAGAAGCGAACTTCCAATATGGGAGTAAGACCAGGTGCCCAGGAAGAGTAAGCATCTCCTGCTGCTTTCAAGTAAAACTATGGATATTTTATTCGCAGGGACTTATATTCCACAAGTAGAGAAACCAACCCAGTGGTTGAAATTAACATATCATTATAAATATATGTAATAATTTATTGCACCATATGCACATTTTCACAAATAATATATCACCAGAGATGCTCAAGGCCGAAAGAGAGGAAATTCAAATACATGTAGTTAATTAAAAAGAACGAAATTCTGAGATGACCTTAAATGTTTGCCAAAGAGCCAGCTGAGGACAAAGCTATGTCATGAAAGAGATTATCCTTAGTATCAGAATGATTTATCAAATTTGTCTTAGAAAAAAAAATACAATTTGAAATATATTTCAAGGCAGTATAGATGCATGGTAAAATCCTCAAGAACATACAGTCCACCAGCACACATGTCAAAAAAGATGCTTAGCTCTCATGATCTTTCGGAGTGGTAGCTTTACAAGTTGTTGCCAAGTACTGATCTCCCTTTATTCGTTTGGATTCATTTTTGTCGTCACCTTCAACCAATTTCATTCAGCAGACACGTGTTTCGGATAGTAAATCCTCGTCAGTGGTCCTTTAAGCCAAAGTGATTTTCAGACACAGCAAAATGTATTATAGTAGCGCCCTCTGGTGTTATGTATCTTCTTTCCAAAGAGTGTGCGGATCCAAATTTCCTCAAGGGTCTATTGAGTAGCATAGTTAAATAAGATCTTTGTCTAACAGAGCGTTGGATGGATGGTACTAGGATGTTAACCTCCTTTATTATATTACATTTTAGGATGACATGACATTATTCCAAAATACCAAAATACAATGTAGTATACATGTTAATGTCTTCAAATTCAATTGCATCATTTAAGAACTGATAAATTTGCAACGTGGACCAGACATGCACGTTTCGGGTACTAAACCTTCGTCAGTGATCCTCAATCTAAAAACTTTGTGATATGACCAAACAGTGTGAAAGTTCTATCAAAAATATATCTAAAAACGTAGCAGGATGGGTAGGATATGATGCTTCAGGAACCACGTTTTAGAAATTTCAAGAAATTTTGATAACAGAAATTTTCGGATGCGTTGAAGAAACGATCAACCGAAGTTGATCGAACTTTGCGACATGTATGATGACAAAATGATAAAGAGTAAGTTTCTTCTATATTTTAATTTCAAATACGGAACTTGAGACCAAAAGCAGACAAAGTTTATACTGCAAAAACAATACTCAATGCCAGCTCAGACCAATCAGACACGTGCTCTCTTTGGATACAATTAATCATCAATATGGATGCTTAAGGGATCCTTGACTTTAAATCTAATTTCGAAATAAAGTATACATATAGACATTGGAAATACAACCTCGTGACATTTTCCTTCGATCAGCTATTCATTTTATGGATCAGAAATATAGAATAGCAATAAATAATTTAAGTTTAATATGCGTGTCCTTCCCGTGTGTCTGGGGAGGGCCAATAATCGGGGTAACAGAACACCAGATGCGGGGTAGTGTTTCACCCGTCATGCAAATCATATAAAAAGACATAAAATATACCCTATGAATTAAAATGAAGTTTTTCTCGCTGAAGTACATAAAACTTCTAAAGTAACGTCGTGTGGAATCGTATTGTAGACGTGTTCGGGCTTAACAGGTTGCAAATGTGCATTTGAATGTATTACCATTTTATTTGAAATTATAAATAATTAATCATGCTCGAAATTTGTGCATTATGTATTCGTGATCATTGATGAAAAAGTATCCATTTTTTGAACGGCTAGAAAATACATTCATGCAGTAAAATAACCACCTCTGAACAATTAACCTTGTGACACCCTTTTCAATACACATGAACAAGATTCAACGTATAGCTTTCTCAAAGGGAATGTTTAAGGACTTTCTTGACAAGTATATTCAGAGTATATTGATATCATTATTTCTAATGAAGCTAAGATTTTAAGCACGATTGAAGTTCTTTTACATTTCCCCTCTCGCATGCTTTTAGAAAATAAGTAAACCAGTGATGTTAAAGAAAACTTCGTAAACTAATATATTCTTATTGAATTTTAAAATATGTAATTTTTAAAAGAGTTTCAAAATATTTTCCTAGTATTGTTTAAAGATTGTGACACTGTTGTGTAATACTAGTAGTTTAAGTGAATCGAATACAAGAACGAGAAAATAGAATTATTTAATCTTATTCTTCCTTCTTTTCCATACAGGAAATGAATGACTCGTTCAACCTTTATACGACAACGGAATCGCAATGAACATTTTCTCCCTCTCTCGCGAGTTTTTGAATTACATTATTCAGAATTGAAATTTACTAAATGCACTCCAAAATCAAGTTTGGAAAGAAAAGATTTCCTTTTTGATTCGCAGGGGACAAAAAACTATTGAATATCGTTCGCTCAAAAATCATATACAAATGTACAAGTTTCTTAGGACAAACGGTATCAGTAAAAAAAGAACGAATTTAATGATAGGAAATAAAGAAAGTAAAAAGCACTAGTAGATCATAGTAGATCCCGACAAAGGCAGCGAAATCAGTGCTGCTAAATAGCAACAACTTGTAAAGCTCTCACATAGAGAGCACTACTACATGTAGGTACTTATGCGGGCTGAGCATCATCTGAACACCTTCAACTTAAGGTCTGAACAAGTTTCGGTATATCAAGGTAAATACATAACGACTTTTTTTTACTCCAGGCACATGTGAAAGATTGATGTTGATATCCAAAGAACTCGGGACGGAAAGCTAACTCTTTAAGACTGTTGCTAGTCAAGCCAAAATGGAGGTTGAAAGAAAGCCTCAGACTTTTTCTCGATGAAGACCATATTTGAGGCTTGCTTTTAACATCGAGTTTCGTGATATGGCCTTGTTACATAAACCCACGTATAACCCTTCATGATCATCCCTTTTGTTTGAAGCTAGCGTGTATGCAGGGCGTTTTGGAAGATGGCAAGATTACGTAAACCTTGAATAGAAAAATCGACTAGAGCAGATGTATGCTGGATTACAAAGTGTTGACTTTATTAGAAAGAGTGAATCATATTAGAATGATAATGACAGCATTTCAGCGCTGTATCTTCCCTTTATCAGTCTGAGGACCGCCTCAAAAAGAACAGGTCACCCGTATTTAATATGTATAATGACGGGTGAAGTATGGTCGGGTAATATGATACAGGATAAATTGATTTTTGTATGAATTATTTGCCGTACAATTTAAGTATGGCCGATCATTAAGGTGGACGACCTTTTGTTGATTTACATGGGGAAACAAATTTAGAATCAATGTACAACAAGCAATTTCATGCAACATTACGCCTACATGAATACGGAAAACACGGTGAAAAGTTATATTTTCGTAATATGAGCCGCATGTTTTCTAACATATATCATTTAAGCATGCTCTTTTATCAATATTAATATTCGTTGCTTCCTGTAGTTACTGCAATATTCTCACTTCTTAATCTTTCCTTGGCTTAATCTTTATTTTCAAATCTACTGGACTATCCTTCAGTTATTGCAATGATCCCACTTCAGTATCTTTCCTATATATATTTCTATTTCCAACTGGACCATCCCTGCATGTATATGTATATTATCTAGTGTGCGGATCCTAGTTTTGTGGTCGCACTATACCGGTATACATTGATAGGCATTAGGGAGAGAAGACTTTTGATTCTTATTTTGGGTCCGCCAATTATCTTTCAGCATTTTTTCGAGCCGGATTTTTTTTTCCTGTGGCCTTTCTGCATGACCGGATTATTATTTTTATCATTTTTATCTCCATCCAAGTCCTTTGCACGATCCGGATCATTTTATGTCGTCTATTGCTCGTGCCTCGATAGTTCGCAGTCTACCCCAAATACAGATCTTTTATTTGGGACGCTAAGTCGATCCATTTCTGTTTTTATGGGTTTTTTTTTGCTCCATGAACAACTGAAGTTGGTATGCAAAAAGCAATGTGTTTTTGTTCGAAATAATTATAAAGAATTGCACATAAACGCATGTGAAGATGATAGACCCATTTTCCATATTTTTTCTCTAACAAACAGATACATGTAGTATAGTTTATACTAGATATAAAGTATGCTTTCAGATTCAAATTTATGTAAAGTAGTGAATATTATGTAACATCCATTCAATCTCTTTGTAAGAGAGGCATACTTTATCGTTGTTGGTCTATACCATCTGAATTGAAATTACTCTTTACGTCACTGTATTCAATCCGATGATTGATTTTTGTTCCATATCTAATATCTTCTCAAAACAGCACTCCGATTTAGGAAAACATCAGCACTCCAATAAACGATATTCAAATTAAAGAGAAACATTCAAAATATCCCTGGTGTGATAGAAGTCATGAATCAAGACATTTTCATCGACATTACATTGATGGACAAAAACACAAGTCATACGAAACAGTTCCGCTGTAAGTTTTGATAATAAACTAAGCTTTTTTGGGGAGTCCGTATAGTTACTAGACTATGGATCTGAACTCTCGATTTCTGAAGAGCACTTCCCGATCTACTGTGTTGGCTTCCTAAGAGCCAAGTCACTTTAGTTTATTAAAGAAGAGACAGATTAGAATATACACATATTCTAAAAACCATTGCTTCATATATATTATACAGCTGATCTGTCTCATCACAAATTTTACTTTCATTTCATTCTGCAAATGGGAATCGGGATCGTAGAAGTATATGGAAAATTAATTTTATTTAATTAACAAAGATCAAAGGCCCTGGTCTATTGATGAAAATATTTCTCTTTCTTTCTTTCTTTCTTTCTTTCTTTCTTTCTTTCTTTCTTTCTTTCTTTCTTTCTTTCTTTCTTATTTTAACTCAAAGCTGTATTCAACATTGAAGGTAATTTTCATTCTTTGGCAAGAAGTCAGTTACTTCCAAAGTTATGTTATGAGTCCATGTCTCTGATTTGGCAGAAGCAAAAATGTACATGGAGCATTGTCGACAGAGTAACAGCTATATGCCTATTTGCCGGTTAACTACACAAGATATATTGGTAATTTATTATACTACTTTTCTATCTTAATGAAAAGTTCGTACGTCTAATTTCCTCAAGATTCTGAAATAGATTTGACATGGAATAAAATCATTTAATATCGACTTCGATTCTGATATTTTGGAATGTTAAACTCTTCAAATTCAAGAAGGGAGGGGATCTCCAACAAGACCCTGTTGCAGCACCAACAGCAAGACACCAAAACACCCGATGCAAAAACACAAATGAGACATACATGTAAACATCAAAAACAAAAGACTACACATAAACCGACGAAACCAATGGGCAACCGGTGCCGACTTTGGACGGCCATTTGCCACGCAAGTAGCAAATGGTGTGGTTATCCTGGATTACGTGCGCACAACCCTCTCACTTCTCCAATTACCCAGAGGTCTCGAAGAACGTACAATTGTGGTGTAAAACAACCTCCTCACTGTAAGATGACCTCACACAAACAAGACCGCAAAACGTACAGGCCCCAGCAACACAGATGAATATGTAAATTGATATAAAAAGAGGGCGTGCGTAATAAAGTCCGTGCTCTGCCGGCTGTAGCGAGCTCATGTATGTAATCACCCGAGGAGTCTAACTGACATTCAGAGAGGACAGGTGGTCGGGGCCCTGTCTTCTTTAAAGAGGTATGGACAGGGCCCGTCATGGAGTCCCGTCGTCACAGTCATCAGAGTGCAACTCTCAAGGATGCGCTGGTACAAGACTGTAGATTGGTCAAGTACCAAGCCTAGTGTCCGTCTGGTGACATTAGGATCATATCCACGGTATAAAAGGCGTTTGATGATTCTGACGCATTTTCGATGGTTATGCTGATCCTTTGATCCTTCTAATTTTGTTTATCATATCACCATAAAAGACAGGTTGTGTAATACCCAAAGTAATGTACTCTGTTGCTTGTATAGATCTGAATTTTAAAAGACGTTGACTGTAATGTTTGTAAAATTTCCAGAAAGTCTTAACTAGATTATGAAAGCGGAAACCTTGACCTAAAAGTTTTTTGGTAATTTGTAAATTTCTACTGTGAAAATCCAAAATATCAGTACATGCTCTATCATTTGGTTTGAAATGATTATTCAGATCTATGTGGCTATACATAACAGTTTTCAATATTTTTCAAGAACTACAGTACATAGGAATCCGACAAAGGGATACCATGGTGTTCCGACAAAGGGATGAAATGGTGTCATCTAGACATACTGTATGTTTTCAGACTCAAATTGATGTGAATTTTGAAGTAATTGGCATAAAGACGTTATGTAACATCCATTTCAATATTTTTGTAAAGAGAGGCTTACTTTATCGTTGTTAGTCTATATACCTCTGAATTGAAATTACTCTTTACATCACTGTATTCAATCCGAAGATTGATTTTGGTTCCATATCTAATGTCTTCTCAAAACAGCACTCCGATTTAGGAAAACATCAGCACTCCAATAAACGATATTCAAATTAAAGAGAAACATTCAAAATATCCCTGGTGTGATAGAAGTCATGAATCAAGACATTTTCATCGACATTACATTGATGGACAAAAACACAAGTCATACGAAACAGTTCCGCTGTAAGTTTTGATAATAAACTAAGCTTTTTTCGGTTACGGACCAGACTATGGATCTGAACTCTCGGTTTCTGAAAAGCACTTCCCTTACTATTGCGTTGGTTTCTTAAACCATCAAGTTAAAAGCATGTCACTTTACTTTATTAAAGATGAGGCAGATTAGAAAATAGTTTAAAAAATACTGCTTGATATATATACATGTAGTTATAAAATCATCCCACATACGTCTCGTCTTATCGTAAGTACATAGAAGTGGGGATACAGATGAAAATCACTTTTTTTTTTCATTTGATCCACCAAAGGGAGATTGAATCATAGAAGTACATGTATATTAAAAACTGAGTTTTGTTGTATTATGAACATATTCGCTGACGGTAATTTTCATTCTCATTGTTACGTTGCGTTGTCTAGTGCTTAATGTAAAATTACTTTTATTTGAATTTGTTTTCATGACTCAATAAACAATTATTCCATGTACAGCTTGAAAACAATGTAGTCATTGCTCTTCGTTGTTACGAGGGCTGATTGATATGTTGTGTGTCTCGTATTGAAGAATTTGAATTTTGTCTGACATTTTGCATTTTTTTTCTACATAATCCCCTTCAGTATCTATACACTTTTGCCATCGGTGTTTTTAAAGGGTCTCAATGCCACTTTTAAAGAACTCCTTATCTTGACTAGTCAGAAAGCCATCCACTGCAAGTATGACGTCATCATCGGACTGAAAGTGGGTTCCAGAAACAGCTTCTTTCAGTTTTTGAATAGATGAAAGTCTTATGGAGCAAGATCATGTGAATTTTTCGAATGCTCAATCAAATTAAAGCCACAATCATGAATAACAGCCATGACAGTGACAGACTTGTGAACAAGAGCATTGTTCTGATGGAACAACACACCTTTAACTGGATAGCTTTCCGCGGCGCTTAAGTTTAATATTTACCCGAAACTGTGTCAGAAGTGAAGCATAGTATGTGCCATTGATTGTTTGTCCTTTTTGGAGATAACCAAAAAGCAGAATACCTTCTGCATCCCCGAAAACCAAGGCTCATAACATATCAATCAGCCCTCGTATGTGCTGTCTACTTTCTATAGAATGGTGTTTTCCTTTATTTGTTGATATTTTTGAAGTAGTCTTTCTCATTGTCTCCGTTTGTTTGTTCCCGTACAGAAGCAGTTTTAATGCTGTCCCGTCTTTTCTCGTAGATCATGCTTGTGTGTTCCGCAGTAATACACTGCAATTTCCCTATCTACCAAACTTCTCATATCGGAGGAATGTCATGAATTCGTGTCACTACAATGACAGAACTACCTCAAGCAGTGTCTACAGGGCAGCATCAGCATTGTCACATATGACCGTATACGGGTTAACAACACATTTTAATTTTCTATCTAAAGGCCCCTTCACATATGGAAGAAAGCCCTCCGACGTCAACTTGCGCAAACTGGCGAATAAGTTTTTTGCAAAATTCGTTTCCATTTGGATATCAACGTTATACTTCGTTGTCGACTTCGCGCGTATTCGTATGTGAGCGTCTTGATTCGTTCCGGTTAGTTCTGTTCGTCGTTAAATTTTGAACATGTTCAAAATTTCTCAGCGAATAAAATTTTCGTCCATCATTCGTAAGTATTCGTTATAATGCGTTAATCATTCGGTATGATTCAGTTTTGATAATAAACTAAGTTTTTTGGGGGAGTCCGTGTAGTTACTAGACTATGGATCTGAACTCTCGATTTCTGAAAAGCACTTCCCGATCTACTGCGTTGGCTTCCTAAGAGCCAAGTCACTTTAGTTTATTAAAAAAGAGACAGATTAGAATATACATGTAGTCTAAAAACCATTGATTCATATATATTATACAGCTGATCTGTCTCATCACAAATTTTACTTTCATTTCATTCTGCAAATTGGAATCGGGATCGTAGAAGTATATGGAAAATTAATATTATTTAATGAACAAAGATCAAAGGCCCTGGTCTATTGATGAAAATATTTCTCTTTCATTCTTTCTTATTTTAACTCAAAGCTGTATTCAACATTGAAGGTAATTTTCATTCTTGGGCAGGATGTCAGACTCCCAAAGTAATGTTATAAATCCATGTCTCTGATTTGGCAGAACAAAAAAATGAACATGGAGCATTGTCGACAGAGTAACAGCAATGTGACTATTTGCAGGTTAACTACAAAAGATATATTGGCAATTCATTATACTACTTTTCTATCTTAAATGCTCATATAGGTTTCAAAATTTTCTGAGTGTCCTCATGTGCTTTTATGATCTGAAAAGTTCATACGTCTAATTTCCTCAAGATTTTTAAATAGATTTGACAAGGAATAAAATCATTTAATATCGACTTCGATTCTTATATTTTGGAATGTTAAACTCTTCAAATTCAAGAAGGGAGGGGATCTCCAACAAGACCCTGTTGCAGCACCAACAGCAAGACACCAAAACACCCGATGCAAAAACACAAATGACGAGCATACTATGAGACGGAAAGAGACATACATGTAAACATCAAATACAAAAGACTACACATAAACCGACGAGACCAATGGGCAACCGGTGCCGACTTTGGACGGCCATTTCCACGCAAGTAACAAATGGTGTGGTTATCCTGGATTACGTGCGCACAACCCTCTCACTTCTCCAATTACCCAGAGGTCTCGAAGAACGTACAATTGTGGTGTAAAATAACCTCCTCACTGTAAATTGACCTCACACAAACAAGACCGCAAAACGTACAGGCCCCAGCAACACAGATGAATATGTAAATTGATATAAAAAGAGGGCGTGCGTAATACAGTCCGTGCTCTGCCGGCTGTAGCGAGCTCATGTATGTAATCACCCGAGGAGTCCGACTGACATTCAGAGAGGACAGGTGGTCGGGGCCATGTCTTCTTTAAAGAGGTATGGACAGGGCCCGTCATGGAGTCCCGTCGTCACAGTCATCAGAGTGCAACTCTCAAGGATGCGCTGGTACAAGACTGTAGATTGGTCAAGTACCAAGCCTAGTGTCCGTCTGGTGACATTAGGATCATATCCACGGTATAAAAGGCGTTTGATGATTCTGACGCATTTTCGATGGTTATGCTAATCCTTTGATCCTTCTAATTTTGTTTATCATATAACCATAAAAGACAGGTTGTGAAATACCCAAAGTAATGTACTCTGTTGCTTGTATAGATCTGAATTTTAAAAGACGTTGACTGTAATGTTTGTAAAATTTCCAGAAAGTCTTAACTAGTTTATGAAAGCGGAAACCTTGACCTTAAAGTTTTTTGGTAATTTGTAAATTTCTACTGTGAAAATCCAAAATATCAGTGCATGCTCTATCATTTGGTTTGAAATGATTAATATTCAGATCTATGTGGATATACATAACAGTTTTCAATATTTTTCAAGAACTACAGTACATAGGAATCCGACAAAGGGATATTATGGTGTTCCGACAAAGGGATGATATGGTGTCATCTAGACATACTGTATGTTTTCAGACTCAAATTGATGTGAATTTTGAAGTAATTGGCATAAAGACATTATGTAACATCCATTTCAATATTTTTGTAAAGAGAGGCTTACTTTATCGTTGTTAGTCTATATACCTCTGAATTGAAATTACTCTTTACATCACTGTATTCAATCCGAAGATTGATTTTGGTTCCATATCTAATGTCTTCTCAAAACAGGACTCCGATTTAGGAAAACATCAGCACTCCAATAAACGATATTCAAATTAAAGAGAAACATTCAAAATATCCCCGGTGTGATAGACGTCATGAATCAAGACATTTTCATCGACATTACATTGATGGACAAAAACACAAGTCATACGAAACAGTTCCGCTGTAAGTTTTGATAATAAACTAAGCTTTTTTTCGGTTACGGAAACCAGACTATGGATCTGAACTCTCGGTTTCTGAAAAGCACTTCCCTTACTATTGCGTTGGTTTCTTAAACCATCAAGATAAAAGCATGTCACTTTACTTTATTAAAGATGAGGCAGATTAGAAAATAGTTTAAAAAATACTGCTTGATATATATAGTTTTAAAATCATCCCACATACGTCTCGTCTTATCGTAAGTACATGTACATAGAAGTGGGGATACAGATGTAAATCACTATTTTTTCTTTCATTTGATCCACCAAAGGGAGATTGAATCATAGAAGTACATGTATATGAAAAACTGAGTTTTGTTGTATTATGAACATATTCGCTGACGGTAATTTTCATTCTCATTGTTACGTTGCGTTGTCTAGTGCTTAATGTAAAATTACTTTTATTTGAATGTGTTTTCATGACTCAATAAACAATTCTTCCATGTACAGCTTGAAAACAATGTAGTCATTGCTCTTCGTTGTTACGAGGGCTGATTGATATGTTGTGTGTCTCGTATTGAAGAATTTGAATTTTGTCTGACATTTTGCATTTTTTTCTACATAATCCCTTTCAGTATCTATACACTTTTGCCATCGGTGTTTTTAAGGGTCTCAGTGCCACTTTTAAAGAACTCCTTATCTTGACTAGTCAGAAAGCCATCCACTGCAAGTATGACGTCATCATCGGACTGAAAGTGGGTTCCAGAAACAGCTTCTTTCAGTTTTTGGAATAGATGAAAGTCTTATGGAGCAAGATCATGTGAATATTTCAAATGCTCAGTCAAATTAAAGCCACAATCATGAATAACAGCCATGACAGTGACAGACTTGTGAGCAAAAGCATTGCTCTGATGGAACAACACACCTTTAACTGGATAGCTTTCCGCGGCGCTTAAGTTTAATATTTTCCCGAAACTGTGTCAGAAGTGAAGCATAGTATGTGCCATTGATTGTTTGTCCTTTTTGGAGATAATCAAAAAGCAGAATACCTTCTGCATCCCAGAAAACCAAGGCTCATAACATATCAATCAGCCCTTGTATGTGCTGTCTACTTTCTATACAATGGTGTTTTCCTTTATTTGTTGATATTTTTGAAGTAGTCTTTCTCATTGTCTCCGTTTGTTTGTTCCCGTACAGAAGCAGTTTTAATGCTGTCCCGTCTTTTCTCGTAGATCATGCTTGTGTGTTCCGCAGTAATACACTGCAATTTCCTTATCTACCAAACTTCTCATATCGGAGGAATGTCATGAATTCGTGTCACTACAATGACAGAACTACCTCAAGCAGTGTCTACAGGGCAGCATCAGCATTGTCACATATGACCGTATACGGGTTAACAACACATTTTAATTTTCTATCTAAAGATAACTTTCCTTTTTACTCCTCTTATATTCTTTAGACTAGCTGAGACGTCTGATAAAAATTTTCCTCATCAGATTTGTCATGTTAGAAATAATTTGAATGTCAATATCGCTTTCTTTTTTTTTTCAAATATATATGTCAGATTAAATTTGATAAAATCAACAAAACGGAAGTAAGCAGACTTGAAAAAAATCCACACAAGAGCTAGTGTTTATGTTTTGTCTTTTCATGAAGGAAGAAAATTTATGTTTTGTAAAGTACTAGTTTAACTGTTCACTTGATCCCTTGACACATTGCATTTCATTTTAAAGTTGCCTTTGTATTTTATAAATTTATTACATCACTGTCAGATAATTATTGTACAATGTCTTTACATGGTCTGTGATCCATGTATGTCTCTGTGTTTATATACAGATAATTTCTCAGCGGTCGTGGGAAAAAACGGGAAAATTCACTCCCAAGAAGGCGAAAATTGAATTCAGAGTCAATGCTTAACCTTTCCTGAGAATGATTTTCCTCAAATTACCCGGCTTTATAAATTGTATAAATGTAGGTATTCATTACACACATCAAATCGCCTATTGCTGTCACGGAGATCATTAAAGATATTTATTGCCTATCTGTATATCATACGTCTTTAAGTGAGCTGTGATAAAAAAGAGGGCTAATCTATTTAAATGTATGGTTTATTTTCAATTACCTATTTCCCACAAAAATGATTATGTATTGCACTAAAAAAAAAAAAAACGATTTTTAGTACGTTTATTTCAACTTATAAGACCAGGCTTGGAGGTTATAAAACTTGACTCGGGCTCCAGCTCGAGCTCCGGCTCGAAATCGCTGTTTGGAGCATGGCTCCAAATTTTTTGAGGTTATAAAAGCCAGCTCGAGCTCCAACTCAAATCCTGGATCGAAAGTCGGCTCGAAATTTATAGCTGGAGTACGTACTCCAAAACGGAGGTTATAAAATGTTGGAGCATGATTTTCATGCTCGAGTTCGAGTACGAGATGCTAAAATCTCGAGTAAGCTTCGAAGCTTACTTGAGATTTCGAGTACGTGCTTTTCAGCATCACTTCCTTTGCAAAATGGTCATTTTATCGTCATCTTGAACGTTCAGAATATATTCTAGGAACTTTTTGCTACATACTATGTTACAATTTTATCATCCCCTCACAACATAGTTGCAAGGGAAGGGTGGGGGTATAATCACGTTTGTGTGAAAATTGGAGGGTTAATTTACGTCACTTATCTTACACAGAAAAAAGAAGGCTTTTTTTCATCGGATCATAGTAAAACTTCTTACAACTATTTGTATTGACATCAGGAAAGACTCCCTTGATTTTCAAGGTCATAAGTCAAAGGTCAATTTCACTGATCATTTGTGGTTTTTAATAGGGCAAAGTGCCATTTCCCCGATAAGATTCCAGTTTCAAAAGAAAGTGTTCAGAAATAATCTTTTATGGGTCGCACCACTCTACCAGGCCAACCCAGCAGCAATTATTATCTGTAAGGACCAAAAAAAAAAAAAAAAAAAAAAAAAAAAATCACACGTTGGCACGGCATGTCGTAGATTTTTTTTAGATTTTTTGGATTGGAAGTTCAATGTGGATGCTGAGATAATAAGAACTTTCGTAAGAAGTGCCGTTGTCATGATAACCATCTCTAAATTTTGAAGCATTCTGAAATTTCATAACACTTAGCGATTTTGTAACCTTTGTTGTATTGGAAACGGGTACATATATCAATATCAATAACAAAGATTTTCCCCCTCCAATCCTCTGTTATGAATATCTGAAATGATTTTCGCACTTCATCTCTCTGTCTCTTGTATGAAGGTTCAAAGAGAATGCCTAAATAAGGTTTAAAAACCTTCCATTAATGGCTTGGAGATACCCAATTTGCTTGTTTTTCGTGTATTTTAAGGTTCAAAATTTCATAATTGCAGAATTGTTTGGTGTTTTTGTGTTAAATATCCAATATATATTGTACCTGAACTATAAGAATGGCTGGGATAATACATATTTTTCACTGTAAACTGCATTAAATATGGTAATCATGGCAACATTTAGCACAATGGTTATGCTATTATAATGGGTTGTTATGAGTCTATTTTAAACTGTGCATGTATGATATCAAAACAAAACTTCGTTCATACATGTATATCTATTGGAGGCAAATCAATATAGATATGTCTTGATTCTTGTTCAAGGTCATGCGTTGTATTTTCAAGGTCACGGAATTGTAATTGAGCAGATTTTAACAAAACTTTGGTTCTGACGTTATAAATCATACCGTTGTTTCAAACTTATAAAGGCACATGTCTATAAATTTTGAATGTGAACCGTCAAAGGTCGAACATTGGTAAATACATGTATATTGACCTGACACAATAATTGTAGAATTGTTTAAGTTGGGTTTCTAGGTTATATACAAAGGTTATATAAGGACATTTTGGGAAGGTCAAGGTCACTTATTAGACTTAGATATCATTGAATAATTGTATCACCTCATATTTCACCACTTTGATAAAACTGTAGTACACCAAAATGTTTTAAAGGATGTGAACTATTTGACAAAGGTTATTTCAGAGAGGTCAAGGTCACTTATTGATATTACTAGGTTACAACATCTTGACCCTGCATCTTTTATCAGAATTCGATTAAATTGTTACAGTACTGGATTTTTTTCTCCGCAGAGGCCCGAGCCCTAGCATCACAGGGGTGACATATCATCGCTTGGTCACAAACCCTTTCCTCTATATGTCTATATTATTTGGATATGATTTATACATTCATCTTTAGATTATATAAGAGATCTAAAATTCGAAAACCTTAAAACGGTATTTCTGATTTTGGACATTTGAAAGTTTAGGTTTTAAGTAAAAAATCTATAGTTCTAAATGTTCAAAAAGTTTTTAGTCCCCTACCGGCAACGCTTTTCGTGCCGATCGGTAAACAAATATGGCCGCTGAGGGCTCTGATTGGCTGACACATTTTCGACATCTCCTCTGCAACCGCTGCACAGAATTTCATGAAACTTTACAAGAAGGAAGTACTCAAGGTCCTTTGCCAAGTTGTGTTTTTTGTGCCAATCGGTCAACAAATATGGCCGCAGAGGGCTCTGATTGGCTGACACATTTTCGTTATCTCCCCTGCAACCGCTGCACACAATTTCATGAAACTTTACAGGAAGGAAGTACTCAAGGTCCTCTACCAAGTTTGTGTTTTTCGTGCCGATCGCTCTACAAATATGGCCGCCAAGGGCTCTGTTTGGCCGACACATTTTCGACATCTCATCTGCAACCACTGTACAGAATTTCATGAAACTTTACAGGAAGGAAGTACTCAAGGTCCTCTACCAAGTTTGTGTTTTTCGTGTCGATCGTTCAAATATGGCTGTCGAGGGCTCTGATTGGCAAACACATTTTCGACATCTCCTCTGCAACCGCTGCACAGAATTTCATGAAACTTTACAGGAAGGAAGTATTCAAGGTCTTCCAACAAGTTTGTGTTTTTCGTGCCGATCGGTCATCAAATATGGCCAATGAGGGCTCTGATTGGCTAACATTTTCAACATCTTCTCTGCAAAAAAACCACTGCACAGAATTTCGTGAAGCTTTACAGGAAGAAAGTACTCAAGGTCCTCTACCAAGAGTACCAAGTGTATTTTGTGCTGAACGGTCAACAAATATGGCTCTGATTGGCTGACACATTTTCGAAATCTCCTCTGCAACCATTGCACAGAATTTCACGAAACCTTGCAGCAAGCAAGTACTCAATGTCCTCTGCCAAGTTTGTGTTTTTCTTGTCGATAGGTCAACAAATATGGCTGTCAAGGGCTTTGATCTGTAGAAGTATTTTTGAGACTTTTAACCCTTTGTCTGCAACTCAGGTGAGCAATGTGGCCCCCTTAGGCCTCTTGTTTATTGAAAGTAGGTCAAATATCAAGGGCAAGGTCACTAGGTCAAAAATTATGGAATGTTTAAAAAGGTATTTTCATAAGAAAAACAAATGTGAATTATCAAAGCTCTATCACTTACCAATCAAAAGATATAGCCAATCTTAGATTTTTTGAAAAGTAGGTCAAATATCTAGGTCAAGGTCACAAGGTCAAAAATTATGATATGCGTAGAAAGGTCTTGTCACATGGAATACACATGTGAAATATCAAAGCCCTATCATTTACCAATCAAAAGTTATGGGATGTGAAACCCAAGTGAGAGAGACAGACGGACAAAGTGATCCCTAAGTGTCGCTGTTCTTCGCAGGCGACACAAAAACTGTATGTAGAAAATTACCTGAGTAATCGTAGAGGGCAGACAGATGGAGCCTGTGATTCCTACAGGGCTGCTGTATTAAGATTAAGTGATACGGTGTAGATAATATGAGTTTTGACAGACTGACAGACAGCTGCACTGACACAACAGGAACTGTATCCCCCTTCCCCAAATATAAGTACATTATTAAGTGCTTATCAAAAATGTAATATTTAATCTCGTCAAACACCAGAGCTTAATCTTCTTTTATGTTGTGATGTTGACTGACAGTATGACCTTAGTTCAAAGACATGATCCATCAATTTTGGTCCTTGACAAAATAAAACAGTTATTAGGTTCCTCCTCGCCTTCTAAGGGCATAATCAACCCGACAAATATCTGTTGACGGTCAGTAACAAACCTAATAACTATAAATACAATACAATAGATGATACAAAGTTATGTCCAGGACAAGATTTTATCATTTCTCTTCATTCACTTAGATTTAGCTGATATGACCAAATCTCAAATCTCTGGAAGGGTTTAAAAGTTATAGCCTTGACAGGATTGACAGACAGTCAGACGGACAGGGTGATTCTTAGATACATTTACTCTTATCCAATTTGGGGTGTATAAATATTGAAGTTGTATCATTAAAATATATTCCTGTTATTATGTTAGAACCAAAGAGTGATTAAATATAAATAAGTCCAAGGAATGAATTTGACCTTTCCTCGCATTACAGTGAATCCATGTTTTAAATATGAATGATCAATCTTTGAACCATTTCAGTTATTATATTATAACCAAAGTGTTGATAGACCATTGGACATATGGAAAAGGTGATTCCTATTGGACTCTCATAATTCAATAGGAGCATTAAAAGTGATAAGTACTTCATTCCAACTTAATTTCATTGATGCATGGTTATTGAGAAGTTGAAATTGTGAAAAGATTGTGCAGCCATATTATTGTATAATCATTCTACTCAAACATGTAACATCAACAAGGACAAAGATACATGTATAATCAAATAACATTTATTTCATAACTGTTGAACATTTATTCCAGAAGAGGCACTGCACAAGATTAAATCAATATTAATATTTAAATTTGATTTCGTCCATAAACTCTTCATTTAAGGTATCCTCATGTTACAACACTGATATTTGGTACAAGCAGCATTTTTTTGTGATAAAAGCTTTGATATACATGTATTTAAAAAGCAAATTTGCGTTATTCATAATGGAGATAAGAAAGTTGTATTAAAGATGCAATGTGCTGATTCACAGACCTATCTTCCATGGCTAGAATGAGTGAAAAATTATGTTTAAATTAATAGCTTGGCCTCAACTTTGGTGAATACTTGTGTATAATACAATGCTGCTTGGTGGAAACTGGAATACACACACTATTTAGTCTTCAACAATCCTGACACCATTTTCAATTCCATATGACCTTGACTTTTGACCACGAAATCAGTAAGGCATATCTATCAGCGATCCTATTCCCTTGATTCCCTATGTTTCCAAGAAAGGCACTTCTATCTCAAACAAAGGCTCTTCTATGATAGACTTCTGTATCCTAAAAAATGGGAAATGAAATCACATTAAGAAGTTTATTTTGAAGGTATGCAACTAAAAATGTAATTTTGTCTGAAATCTTCATTTATAACATGAGACATCTAAATATTCACATTAAAAGAACACCCACGATTTGTAATTATTTGAGATCATTTGTAAAACATATGTCCCCTGTAGCAGTTTGACTAACTCTAGAAAAACAATCAGTGCACCTTGACTTTTGAAAAATTGACCCCATAATCGACTAGAACTGCCCTTAAAATGATGAATTATACCCCAGGGACGTTTTTTCTCTAAACGGATTAATTTATACCCCGGGGACATTTTTCTCTAAACGGATTAATTTATGACATAACACAGAAAGCTCTGGTCATAAGGAATCCCTACCCTTATAATTCAAAAGTAGGTCAAAGGTCAAGGTCACTAGGTCAAAAGTCATGGTATCAAATTAAACCTCTTGTCATGAGGAATTTACAATAATATGTTTACATGTGAAATATCAAAGTCATACCCTTTTTAGTTTAAAAGTACAGTACTAAGGTTAAAGATCAAGGTCCCTAGGTCAAAAGTCATGGTATCAAATGAAAGCTCTGGTCATGAGGAATCTATAGGTGAAAAATCAAAGCCCTATCCCATATTTTTCGAAAGGTCAAGGTTACTAGGTCAAAAGTCATGGTATCAAATGAAAGCTTTCATTATGAGGAATATATATGTCAAATATCAAAGCCCTACCCCTTACAATTAAAAAATAGGTCAAAGGTCAAGATCAAGATCACTAGGTCAAAAGTCATGATATCAGACGAAAGCTCCCATCATGAGGAATCTATATGTGAAATATCAAATCCCTACCCCTTATAGTTAAAGTAGATCAAAGCTTAATGTTAAGGTCACAAGGCTAAATGTCATGGTATCAAATGAAAGCTTTCGTCATAAGGAACATATATGTGAAATATCAAAGTCCTACCCCTTATAGTTTAAAAGTAAGTCAAAGGTCAAGGTCACAAAGTCAAATGTCAAGGAGTGAATGTATGTATTAAATATGAAAGCTCTATCACTTATACTTGAAGAGATATTCACTTTAAGAACTTCTTAACCAAAATGTTACTACAAGGTCATTTTAAAATCTGCTTTCATAACTTCTTACCCAAATAGGGCAGTTTTTAGGTCAAAGTTCAAGGTCTAGGCTACTTGGTCAAATGTCTTGATATCAAAATGTGGTGAATCATGTATGACATATGAAAGGCCTACAATTGATAGTATAAAAAAATCTGCTTTCAAAACTTCTCAGTCTTAAATGCTACATAGAGTCAAGGTCAAGCACAAGGTAAAAAGTCATGGTAACAAAATGTAGTGTTCCTTATGGTGAAAGTCTGTACGAAATAGGAAAGGCCTACCATTGACGGTATGAAAGAAAACTGCTTTCAAAACTTCTTGACAGGACAGACAGACAGATGGACAGACAGAGTTATTCCTATATACCCCCTTAACTTTGTTTCGGGGGTATAATAACTTTGTTTGCAGGGGGAAGGGAGGGGTTTAATCAAGATAGGTGAAAGGTTTGTCAAGTTATAATCTGAAAGATGCAAATACTTAGAAGGAATGATTTAATTAAGGACAGGGCAATCTCTTACTGCCTGCACAAATACATGCATAACTGAAAAGGTAGGGACATAAAAACTACATTTTCAGAGACCAAGTAAAGAAATCCGATCAAGGAACCAAGGTGAACTGTTTCATACTGATTACCAAAGCTTAAAAAGATCTCTTTCTAAATTATTTGATAATAAGATTTAGAATTAAAATAAATGTACTTGTATTCATTATGTACAGCAAGTATACATTGAGCATGCATGTCTTATTTTGTCTGCTTCTGAAAAAGTAACATTACAAGCCATAAACAAGGTTACATACATGTACAAAATGACATTTTCATTACTATACCTATATTCTTTTTACTCCAGAGTCCATTTAAGCATCATTTACTCTTGCTTCAGGTTGCTTGATTGGTTTGTTGTACTTCAACTGAAATTAAGATGAAACATTTTAAAACTAATGCATTTTTTCACATTTCAAAAACTTAACAAGAATAGAATGTATATGACCACTACCATGACTACAGCAATTTATAGTGTTCCAATCAAACTAAGAGCTAAAGAAGCTGGACAAAAAATAATCTTCATTATCATACATTAATCATCATTTAGCATACATTATAAATGACTGAACATTCAAGATGTTCAAGAACAGTTGAGTCACCTATTACATTTTTGACCCTTAATATATGACCTTGACTTGAAGGTGACCTTGACGTTCATTGGGTGTTGAGTATGTTGAGTATCAAACTATCACCAGTGCTTTACCATATACCTGCCAGTTTGATGGATGTACATTGTACAGTCATGTACGTGTATATACAAGATAGACAGAGCCTGATAGTGTTAAAAGTTATCATGCAATTGCATTGTACAAATGTAGGCAACAAAAAACAAGATGCGTCCAACACTGATTTTAAAAACTAAAATTTTTATTAAAATCAAAATACCTCTCCACATGTTATTATGACATGTAGACTTCTTCCTGAAATTCCTCTTATTCTGAACTTCATTCATCTGCATCCAAATACTGAATTTGCTAGGAAAATAAAAAGTAAGAATTTTTATACATGTATATGTGTTCGTTGACAGTGGTAAGAGAAACACAAGGTGAAAGTTCTGTTTTTTCGATTTTACAGCCCTAAGTTCTATTTGTGCAGGTATCTGTGACGTCATTAAATTTCTTTGAAAACAGCATAGTACATGTACACCCATAGTACATGTACACCCCTGTTTCCCTGATTTTCATACTGGTTACCATAGAATACGATGACGCTACAATGTGTTAATGTCAATGCCAGCACAAATGGGAAATAACTCTCTATTTCAAAAAGACCAAATTAACAGGGAAATGTTACAGGTATTTGATATAAGTGATAATATATAATACATCCCTTTGACAGCATCAATTGTACCTTTGTGTCTCAAGTTTCCAGTTAACAACTTTGGAAAGCTTAAAAATTTGGCCGGGTGGAGTGTGACGGTTTGAGTATCATGAATGCTTAGTATAGTCAGTAAAGAGCATCGGCCGAGAAAGCAGGTCTCAGATTTGATATCCGAATGGGACGCATTTTCAATGCCACCTGTCACAACTTTATCAAACGTGACCGTTTTGATCTTGCATGTCCTACCTCAAGAAGAGGGTCAGCTGACGTCACAACAAGGGTACATAATATCTGACATGTTGGGAGTGGTGGCGCGGGGAGCAGGGGGTCCGGGTGGTGGAGAGTAGAAAATGGTCCTTTAACGAATCAAGAAGAAAAGAGCGTGTTCTCCAATTCTATTCTTTGATATCTAGAAGGAGAGGTTGAGGTACAAACTACACTTCTCTTCTAACCTTGGCATACGGTACAGACTGGACGGGTGCAAACGACAAAAACTCCCATTAAATTAAGAAAAATCATCGTCTGTCTGGCAATATACAACATCGATTTCGAGATCACATGAACTGTTATCAGTAAAGAATTCATAGAGATGGTATACTTCATTATTTTTGAAAAACAGACTTGAAAATCACTACTTACCTATGAAAAATCTGAAAATATTCATTGCCTTCTACTTTTCATGGGCGCCGCCATGTTGGATTTCCCAAAAAGGTCGCTTATGTCGTCAAAAAATGGACGCGGAGCACTTACTCGAAAACTGGAGCACGTACTCCTACGAGTACGTGCTCGAAAACTTTTATAACCTCCGAATTTCACCATGTACTCGTAGGAGTACGATATCAAGCTGGAGCTGGATCTCGAGCTGGAGCCCGAGCTATTATTTATAACCTCCAAGCCAGTTTCTCTACACATAGTCTTTAACCTGATGGCATCAAATGGTAACCAGAATGACTCATTTTGGAAGGAAAAATAACAAATTAAATGGTATTTTATATAATATCAAATCTAATCAAGAAAACTTGAGGAAATCAGACATATGAACTTTTCAGAGCAAAAGAGAACACTTGAAAATCGGCCGGGTTAGCGCAGTGGTAGCGCACTCGCTTCTCACCTCTAAGGTCCCGGGTTCGAATCCCAGATTCGGCAAAGGATCTTATGTGGGAGGGTAGGTGGTCCCCCACCCAGGCCTCTGCAGGAGGTTCTTCTCCGGGTACTCCGGTTTCCTCCTGCTCCTTGGACCCCCTCACGCCAACATCTGAGCCAACGTGAGACATTTATATAAGTTGTGTAACTTGTTTGTTAAACGTTGTAAAATAAATAAAGTTTAAATTTTAAAAATCACTTGAAAATCTATATCTACATGGAAGATAACCAAATGACTCTTACGGCTCAAGCATTTTCTTGAAAAGTAAAAACATTCTTGAAAAGACGGTTTTGGTTGCTTTTCTTCATGAAGTTTGAAGAAGAAGAAGAAAACGAAACGATGAGGATCCTTTGTCAGATTTTTTCCAGGAATAGATATCACAACAATACGCAAATCTGCGCAACAATTGCTACATGTATCCTTATGGTGAATGGTATCCGAGTTTTCTAATGAGTAAACCCTGAAGTCATCAAAAGAACACTAAGCATAGAGCTGGATACGCTGGATACAGTTTTTGTACCAGCATCTTTTTCCAGCATTGCACAATGAGCGAACGTAACGACGCAAGACTAGCGCTGTTGTCGCAACCTTAAATGTAATAACAACCTACAATGTAATAAACTGGATTTATTACATTTTAGATTATTACATTATAGGTTGACTATCCAAACCTAAAATGTTATAACAACCTAAAATGAAATAAGTTTTCAAGACAACCATAGACATTAAACGTCAGATCTGTTTGTCTATCAGTGGGTAACTCTGTGTACAATTCTGAGCGTCACCAACAAATATAAGGAATGTCAAGATATTTAGACAAATATTTTCCAAAAAGAGAAATAGAGAGTGACGTAGCCTTATATGTACACAGAGTTACCTACGGATAGACAAACAGATCTGACGGTTAATGTCATGCCAAACATAGACATTAACCGTCAGATCTGTTTGTCTATCCGTAGGTAACTCTGTTTGGCTGGTTAACCTTAAATGTAATAACCTAAAATGTAATAAATCCAGTTTATTACATTTTAGGTTGTTATTACATTTTAGGTTGTGACAGATGTCCAGTTTATTACATTTGAGGTTGTTATTACATTTTAGGTTGCGACAGCGCTGTCCAAATACTGCAAGAAATCTCTTGATCTTATCTAATACTTCGTATATGATATCTCGAGTGAATCATCATGAGCTTTCTGTATGCCCAATGATTTTAATATTCTTTATGCAAAGCTTTTCTTGTTTGAAATTTGGTGTCACCCTACAGCAACAAGGTTTCTTTGTCTGTACAACAGCTGTTCGTCTTGAAAGTCCTTTGTGAACTCCAGTAAATGGGAGAGTTGTGCACACGTGATCTAGATAACCACACCGTTTGCTTTAATATAACGAATATTATATTAAGTCTGCAACAGGTGCACGTTGGTCTCCCTGTATGTATGTGCTTTCGTTCGTGTTACATTGTGTGTCTGCTTGGTTTATTTGATGGTCCGTCTTGGTGTTGGTGTTGTTGAAGTTGTTTGTTTGATGTTAATTATTTATTATATCCTGCGGGTGTGTTCCGCTGTGGTCAGTATGGTCTTTCCGGATATTTTTTTTAATCACGAATTAAATTAATTATTGTCTCTGTCTGTTTGTCCACATTATCTTTTCTCATAAAAAGTTCTGGTTTTTTTTTTCAAGAATTTGTATGCCGATTGTGATTTTTGGATTTTGTGTCGGTCTTTCATTCACTGATTGCTACCCTTCGTTTTCATTTCAAAGTCGTGTATTCTATCAATATCATTATCTTCTTTTCTCTTGAAAATGCGACATTGGCTTGTTCAGAATGTTAGAATTAAGAATAGCGGCCTTCAAGTCAGAGTACAAAACTGCATACGATTGTTGCTGTTCAGATTAAAAAAAAACCCAGAAATTTCAAATATCTTAAATTTTAATAGTTTAAACAGATCAGAGTATTTGAAAACACGCCTGAAATTTACACATATTAATTCACATCACAATATTACAACAACGATAAGATTAAAGTAGGTATCAGGTGGGCTGAATTATATAATTATAGATCTATGACACAAAATGAAAACCTTAATAATAATAGAGTATCATGAATCATACAATGTATTACTTATATGTACATACAACTGTAAACAAAAAATCTTAAGGAGTTTTATGGTGTTTAAAAATGCCTTTAAATCCATGATGCCTATAACCTGATAAAGTATACAATAAGTACTTAATCTCATTACTTTATTAAAAGGAAAGTCGTAATCTTATTTATTTGTTAAATTCTGATTTCTAATGTTGGGCGTCACACGTAGTACTTTACCTACAGGGGTTCGTCTGACTTAATGACTATTATTTTCTTTTCTTTCATTTACAAAGACATTATGGTACCAATTTTACGTTATGTTGTAAGTCATAAAATCTGCTGAACTTTATCTATGACAATGACATTCATTTGTAGAGAGTGTAGTAATATGTGTCTTAAATTTCTCGTCTTGTGAAGAAATAAACAATTTCATTCAAAATCCATTTTTGGGTAGAAATATATTTTGTAACATTTTCAATGATGTTTAAGTTTACTGTTCTATAATTTGTTGATATGATGAAAAATCCACGACTAAATTCTCTAGGAAATATTGCACGTTGGTGAGAATTCCAAGATCCCCTGTCTGCTATAGAGGCTGAAAAAGACACACAAAAATGTTGACACTTTTAAAATCATACAAAACAATTTTATTATAACAAATATTCGCAAACAATTTCGATGAAAAATGTAGAATTTACATACAGTATAAACATGTATACGTTCAAACAATATTGACACATGTCGCTGAAAAATCAGAAGAGGGTTTTTTAAACGTTCTCCTTTGGAAGGCAATTCAGTCTGGAATCTCCTTAGTACAAGTACCTGTATGTTTATGAGAAATTCATCATTTTACTGTCACTGAGAGGAAATCCCCTCCAATTATACATTTTACAAACATTTAATACCTCCTTGCCCCCGGACTATTGCAGTGCAGATTTTATTACGATAGAAAACGCAAATTTTCTAACGTCGCCTTTTGGCACCGTAGGGTAGCTTTAGACGGGCGTGACGTGCACTTAATCCCAAATAACCCAATCATTATCTCTGCTTTATCTGAATTCGATGATTGTCGCTTTTATCAATTTATAACCCAGGAAGAATAACAGTTTTCTTTTACCGTGGAAATTAATAAAATCCACCATGCCACTCTCGATCCGCGAGTGATGGACTCCATATATGGGGGTCGATATAATTGTAAAGATGTAAAACCCGATTTTGTCGACCGTTATGATAGTTTAATTAGAATATTGAAAATTCTCTACAACGTTTAATTGCTTTCAGATTCCAATCAATGTCCATTAATAGGACTTATTTAACCACGACAAAAGTAACAAAAATCAAACTTTGGTGCCGCACTTGATTTAAAAGTCTCTGCATTCGGATTAAATCACGAGTTATTGAATCTAAAATTCGATGTAACAAAGAAATAATGATTTTTTTTAAGTCATGCTGCATCGAACGGTTAAAAAGGTAATATTTCTATGTCAACATTTTGATAACTTTGCCTCTTTGTTCGTTATTTACCTATTATTTACCTATGGCAGGTTTCATTAATATGATGGAGGATAAAACCATTATGTATACTGTACGTGCCTAAACACATACGGCCAAGCCAACATCCCCAGCAACTTGAACAAGTGCACGATTGGATCTTTAAGCAAGATGAACAAAGGTCAAAAGAGAACAATAGATCCAGATAAATACCATTTTCAGACTTGCAAGTCACTGCCTGGATCCGGATAACCACACCAATTTGAAAACAATGCCAACTTTACATGTATACATTTTTTTAGATTATGTAGTATACTGTATCCCTGACATTTATAAGCATTTCGACTGTATCAAACATCATCTTTGCGAGTCAATGTCCCGATTCACTTTATCCGGAATCTTGGCGCGCAAAAATGATCAAACATGCACAAGTTGTAAAAATACGAAGTCTTACCACATTTGGGCCCATATAGTTCTTCTGATCCATGCCGTAAATATTTGGGGGCTCATCCGGGGAGTATTGGTCAAGTGATCTGTACGCGTGCGTATAAGGTTGGTTCCAGTCCCAAATTGTGACGTCTTCTGAAATTACTTCCGGCGGAGTCTCATCGGAATCCTCCTCTTCAAACTGCAAAGTATGAAAGAGGTCATCTATTTATTTCATAGGCGGATCCATGAATTTTTCAAAGGGAGGGTTGAAGAATTAGTTTCTTTTTCAAGAAGGGGATGATTGCGAACATACATGTACATGTATATAACGTAAAATTGTTATATTGAAGTCTAATTATGTGAAAAAATGAATAATGAATAAGTAATCATAATTCGATGTATTAAAAAGAATAATTCATAGATAAAATTTGGATCCTTTAATTAATCTTTTTTTTAATCAAACATCTATAATGTTGTAAGTTCGATGCCCACGAATCTTCATCAATATTCATGTTTCAATTCAGCGTCATCAGACGGCATTATCAACAGAATGGCCACAGGAGAGAAAGGCGAGCCAAGATTTCCTCAGATAGACCGTGGCATGAAAGAAATCGAGGTGTTTTGCATAAATCTGTAGAATAATCAATTTAATCAGTGTGGGGGACAATTCGTGTGATAATACATGTAATATGGATGGTAAACCCACTCTAGGTCACATTCAATATGCTTTATTCTCCATCAATAGGTGGCTAATGGAAAATTTATGACCACCAGGCCAAGGTAGGGGATTAAGCCAAAACGATACGAAACGCGAGTAGTTTGTTTTACCAATGGTCGAGTTGTCTGGCTAATTGGATCCCTATCCTATGTTCATCTTGGAAAGGCAGAAGGTTTATATTATTCATGGAATTCTAAGTTTCTGAGTGATTCTTATTGCATTATATGCAGCTTAACAAAATTGAGTTACATGTACCTGTCCATGCACGTTTGTTGCAATCTAAGACCTTCAATTGATAAAGAAACCAAGAAGAAACGAAAAGACATTGTTTATGCATGCTGTACATTATTGAAACTCTGAAGTATTACAATTTCCAAATATCCGTGAGGCACGATGCAGTTTTCAACTTCCCAGTTTAATAGAAATTTTACAGAATCTTTGCATACTGAAAATGTTTCATATCAATTCAATAGATCGTATTGCAAGCCTTTTTCGAAAGGGTATGGGGAAGCCAAAATGGTTGGGGGTGTTTGATATCATTCTTTTCGACAAATCTTTATCCAAATTATATTAACAATATGCGAGTTTTAGATACTTTCTATTTTGAAATATACATGTTTGCTGACAGCCATTTCAGAAATTTTAAAACGTTATATCTATCATTTTGGTCAAGGTTTTGGTAGGAACATTTAGTAAGTTTAATGAGTCAGATACATGATATGAATTTTGAAATTAGTATGTGGATTTAAAATCTATTTCAGTGGTCGATACAATAAAACCCTTTAAAATAAGTAGAACTTGATTCACATGAACCATGTTTTGACTTTTTCAAATCTTTGCATTTAAATTGACCGTGAATCATTCCAATCAACATTAATATTCGATATACACTAACCAAAGCATATCAATATAAAACTGAGACACTGTCCAGTTTAATTTTGAGCATTCGCAAATTCATGGAGTACCACACACGAGAACAGGTGACTCGGGTAGATACATATCAATATTATCAATCTATTTATTGATCATTATCAAAGGTAATCAAGGAATCAGCGTCTTTATTTCTATATATATTAGTTCATAGATATTTGTCTTTGTATTTATTTAAAACGCATTTATTTATCGGCCATTAATTGAAGGAAGAATTTTCAAATATTCCAAGCGACTAGGGCCATCTACTAAATGAAATCGACTATAGAGAATTTTACGAGCATGACCATATAATTACCGTCTCATACTTATTTAGTACTGTGAGTTTATGTTATAAATTGTCTACATTTCGTCAAGTGACCAATCGGAAGTGCGTCATATTTCCTGGAACTAATGTCTTGAGAATGATCCTCGTTAAACGACCTATATAATCTCTTCGCTTAACTTACTCTAGGTTTAAGGATTGACATTATCTCAATCTTTATTGCTTCTATTCAAGATGTTTTAATGCTTCATAATGGTAAACCATGTAGGGCTAAGTACAGAATACAGATTAAACGAACATAGTCCAGATTTCATTTTTTCGTGACTTATTCTAAAATGAAAAAAAAAGGATTCTTAACAAAGCCAATGAAAACGACAAAGATAAATTCATTTGACGCAATGGAACATTTTAAAAAAGATTTTCGTTGTATGTGTCCAAAAAGAATGCCAGAAAAGCCTGAAATGTAAAATGTGATATATTGAACAAAGTGGACGAGCTTTCCGCTGTACAATTACACGTCTGTATTTAAATTTCTGAAGGTATTATTAAAATGTTGTTATTTGCATTTCATAGCGTGGCTTGGTAATTCAACCTGAGAATGTTGCAAACGAACCAAAATAAAGGGAAGCATGAATGATACCGTTCTTCTTTTATGAATTATTTTACGTATTGAATATTTTGTGCGCGCTCATGAGTCGATTTTAATGAGTGAAAAAAAATCACATCTGCCGTATACTGGAATTCCATAGAAACCGGATTAGGATGACGAAACGTATATCTTAATGAATTCCCATATACCATCTGCCTTTACCATTCAGTTTGTCATTCTATCTTTCTGTTCTAATAAATTGTTCAGTGAAATATGACAAATGCTCTTCTCTGTTCGATCATCATATTTTCATTGATGTACACATAAAAGGATTTTTCAAATTTGATGAAAATCGAGATATGGTATAATGAATGACATGACTGATTCTTTTCATTCAGATTTGTGTCGTTTGTCGTTCAAAATATATATATTTTTTTATTATTATTACAGAGGGACTTATGATCTTTGAAATTGTTATCGCTTCTAAATTTCAATTTTCTTGTAGAAATAATTTTTTTTACCCACCTTAACATGGGGTGCTATATATGGTGACTTGAATGTGACTTGTTTCTCTTTCTTTTTACCGCCACTGAAACTCTTCATCAACGTTCCTGGCACATAGTCTGTACTATAAGTGTCGTTAATACGCATGTCCATTTGACTTAGATCAGAGTCTTGCGTCACTTGTGACGTAATACTGCTGTTCGTTTTATCTCCCTCCAGACGATCTTTTCGGCGAATGAGACAAATGACTAGAATTATCACAGACGAAAGCACTATAGTAACACAACAGATCGCCACAGCAATGGCGTAATACTTAATGGCGGCCTCTGAGGTATATTTTTGCGTAGAGATGTCATCACGTGTGACGAAAATGGTAAAAGAAGCGGAGGAAGTTCGGGGTGAATTACCCATATCTGTCACTATGACAACACATTTGTATTGTCCGACGTCGTCTGACGTCAGACTTCTCACAAGTCTTAGCTGCCCTTGTAGTTTGTTGATTGATATAATTTTTGAGACGTTACTCTGGTCCTCAATGTCATACATTAACTGAGAATTCGTTTCAAAATCATCGTCTGTTGCATTGATGACAAAGAACTGAGTATTTGCTGGCGTAAACTGAGATATACGGAGTACCTCTTGAACATGGATTTTGGGACTATTATCATTGACATCCAGGACTGACACTGTCACATTAGTAACATTGGACAAGGCCGGACTACCACGATCTCTGGCCACTACACTTATCGTATACTGGGCAGATGCTTCTCTGTCCAACGGCCTCGTTGTAAAAATAGAGCCGTTTGAGAATATTCTAAATGGTAAATCATTAATATTTTGAGCAGAAATGGTAACCTCGGCATTCTTTCCTTCGTCTTTGTCTTCAGCAAAGACTTTTCCTACGAAAGTATTTGTGGGTTGGTTTTCTAACAGACTAAAATTATACTTATCATGGAGAAAATATGGTGCATTGTCATTGACATCTAGAACGATTACTTCCAGAATGGCACTTCCGATATGAAAAGGAGGCTTGTTGTCCCTAGCAACTACAGGAATGCTGATGAATGATGATAGTTCCCGGTCAAGGGGTCTTTTATTATAGACAATCCCGGATGAACTATCTACATAGAAATTTTCAACCGCGTCGCTGGTATTACTTATAAAATAAGTTATAGACGTCGGTGTAACGTCGGAATCGTTTGCTATAACCTGGAATATACTGCTGTTGGGCAGTTCATTTTCCGGCTTTTCAATGCGGTAGACATCTTGCGTGAATTTTGGTGCGTTATCATTGACATCAGTAAGTATAACCGTGATAATTTCAAACGCACTTTTCGGGGGAGCTCCTTTATCTGTACACTGGATCTTGATATTATGTTTCTCTGACAATTCACGGTTTAATTTCCCAAATACAGCCAAGGTATACCCGTTTGTCTCAACTTTCCATAAACGAAAGTCTGAGTCATTGGAGACACAATCCACCTGGCCGTTTAAACCTTTGTCAGGGTCCACGGCAGATATCGATGCTATAACTGTACCATTTTTCACATTTTCGACAATATGTATGAAATTTGAGTTGTCTTGTGTAAAGAAGAGTGTAGTTTTAATAGCGGGTTGCGCGTTATGCGTGTCCAACACGGTAACGAGAATTTGAGCCTGCGATATGAGCGGTGCTGAAGCGTTATCAGATGCCTCTACGATCACCGTGTACGTAGGACGACTCTCCGTAATCAATGACGTCATGAGACTCAGTTCCCCGGATGTCGGATGAATATAGAAAATGCGACGTATTTCGTCGTTTTGTCGTTGACTAAGTCGATAGAAGACCTCTCCGTTCTCGCCGATATCGCTATCCAGAGCTTTTACTCTAAGAATCATGGTGTTCAGAGGGAAATCCTCAGCAATAGAGATGTTATAAACATCTTTTTCAAAATTAGGCGGGTTGTCGTTGATATCCAAAACATTTACATCAATTATTACAGAACCCGTTTTGACAGGATTTCCTCTGTCCAATGCCAAAATCTTAAATCTATACCTATCTTCAGTTTCCCTGTCCAATTTTCTTGAAACAACGAGGCGCAGTGTCGATCTTCCATCGGGATAGAATTCTTCATTGATGATGAAAGGCACACTTTCCGGAAATATCCTGTAGGCTTGGACAGAATTGTTCCCAGAGTCCAGGTCTATCGCACCTGCCAGCGGCGTTTCTGTGCCGATGACAGAATTTTCCGCCAGAGGAACCTCGACGACGGGATCTGGAAACTCTGGAGTATTATCATTGATGTCTTTTAACGTCACAGAAACTGTTATTTTATGAAAGAAGTCCGTAACTTCTGATTTTGCAACAACATCAAATTTCAAAATGCAAACAGGATCATACTGACACAATGTATCCCGGTCAAGAACCTGATTTGTTGACAAAGTACTCGTCTTACCGTCAATAGTGAACAAAGAGGCCACTTGATTCCCCGTAGTAAGGATGGTGTACCTTAAGTCGGTAAGATTGTCCGCGGGTCCAAGAAGGTCCCTTAAATTTGCATCCTGCGATACGTTCCCCAGAATATGGTCTTGGTCATTTTCTTCATCCATCGAATACAGCACCGTCCTGCAATTCACACGTAATAAAAACGATTGAATAATAAAGAAGATAAGGAGCATTTCGCGTGCGATATCCATTCCTGACTTTTTGGAACATTTCGTCCCTTGCCTCTCTTCATTACCTGGCTATGGCACCAATATAAGTTCTCATCACTGGGTATAAATGTAGAAATGTCTCACCGAATGACTAAAAAAATTGTCACATGGGCGGATGAAGAAATATCGTGTGAATCACAGAGAGTCTGCGACTTAAATCCAATACATTACGGTGGACCATAATTAAAACTCTCAGCGGGAAAATGTGCGAGACCTGCTTCACTGATGTATTTATTTCTCCCGTCAAAATAATATTCTTTGTGCACACGTTCTACAGTTAGACTTTTTAAGTTGTATAGTCACCTTTGTTGTTAAATCCTTTTGTCAACGAGCTACTTATCAATAAATATATTAATTTCCATTAATGACATGTCAATACAAGGTTTTCTCTTAGCGAACATATATAGTCAATTTCCATAATAGCTTTTCATGTTAAATTTCTCATAATCCGTTTAGAGATAATGTTCTTATCAAAGCATAATATAGGTAAACACCTAGCCTACAGGTACATGTTCGCGCTTCTTTCCATTTACTACAACAACTGCACACTAGCGCGTCGTGTCCCTTGTTCGCCAATTTATTTGCTATAATAATTAATTACAGCGCTGGCCCTTTAATACAGATCATCTCAATGGAGAAAGCACATAATGGTAATGAAAACCGGCTATATTTTGTTATGTCTCCCTCTTTTCATTATTAAAAAAATGAGGCGAAAATTATTTGCATAGGTGGTTTTAATCAATGCTTCATGAACATGAATCCATTTTTGTAAACTGATGCCAACCAATCACGACGTCGCTTTTATTGACATTTGGGATACAACGAAACTATATAAATTCGCGCCTTATTGAGAAAGACCGATGGTTAGAAAATAGATGCAGGAAGCTCGCGTCTTTTATCCTTTTCAAATAGATCTTAGTCGTAGCAGGCAATTTGTTGAGTAAATAATACCGCTCTCGTTTTTGTTGATGTTTTTACACCTGAATCACGGGTGAAATTTTCTATTGGAAAGCCAATTTTGTTTGAGATAAAATCATCGATTTTTTTTTCGAAAGATTTTACCTTGGTTTAGACTACATTAAATCAGGATCCATTAAATATGACTACAAAAGTGAATTAGTAAAAGCAGAACAAGGGCGCTCGTTTAGTACGGCTTACATCAAATTAAACATCAGTTCTAAAGCACAGGAAGATACCCCGCTTAAAATCGATGCGCAAATGAAAAGCTAAAATGAGCGCAAACACATCAAAGAAAGCTTAAGTTTCTGAAATGTAATATACCGTTTTAAAACTGCATCTCTTGTATACATAGACAATATCCCGCAGCTATCATGTTACAATGATGCATTAAATCATAAAATCAAAAACTACTTTATGAAGAAACAACATTGCATAAAGTTACTAGATGAAAGTACCTTTGATATTTTCAAAGCATAGTATTTACATTATATTATTCATGTAGAAGAGAGAGAGAGAGAGAGAGAGAGAGAGAGAGAGAGAGAGAGAGAGCATTATCTAAAGTACGAAATAATCAATCTTTGTGAAAAAAGACCGTCTTTTATAGTAAGGTAAATTTTTATTGTTACTTTCATAGGGTATCAAATTTTGTTAAGATATATGGCAGACAGCGATGGTACAAGCTTCATTACAATAGTATCACTAAAATCTTCAATTTGATAGCAGAGGGATGTTATTTTTATGTGTCAAACAGGAATTAAAATTCACAAAGGTCACTTGTTCAATTAGAGATTTATACTGTACATTATCAATAAGAATACATAAATATTCGAACTCATGTGGCTAGATTAAACTGATTTAATTTTGCAGAAAAAAAATTAAATGGGCGTCGCCGGGTGTTACCCATGTCGGCAATTTTCTTAAAGGGTTTGTTGATTTTATTTCATTAGGACACAATGACGAAGAAATTGAAGACAAAACTGCTGTACACATAGCTTGTATTATGACACAGCTTGAAAATATGGGATTTAGATAAAAACTAAAATCATTTATCGAAATGTTTTTTATATAATATAATTTTAGTTAATCCACAAAATTACATGCACAGTATTCTGAGTACTATCTTAGACCCGTGAAGCAGGAAACTCTTTGACACTACACGAGCTCATAGGCTGAAATATAAAAAATAAGGTTCACAACTAGAAAACATAATTCATCTAAAAAATTCTTATATAAAGATCATTAAAAACTCAAAATTCTGAGCCATCTATCCAATAAGGTCACCTTCGTCTTTAAACGGAACAAATTACTGAGTGAAACAAAACAGATATCGTAAAAAATCCTTTTCATGCATGTATGTATATTCAACAGACTGTGTAGTTTTGCATTGTTAATGTGTCTGTTACTTCTCTATGATTAATTATAACAATTATCTTATCATTCAAATAAATGAATTGGACAATCCATCAAGCAAAAATGATAATCCTGCAAACATTGTAACATCACCTCTATTGATAAGATGATACACAAACCACTAATCTATTTCAAAGCAACGAAAAAATTACCTTGTGAAACGTTAATGACATTTCATTAACAGTAATGACAATATCAGTAACAGTAATGTTTGTATGCTTGTACATGTATATGTATAGAAGACACTGCTTTATGTTCAAGATGATTAAAACAACGTCATCAAAATATAACAGGAAAAAAAAAAACATCCAAAACATAGTAATATCACCAAAACATAATGATATCACTAAAACATATTATTATGCTTCCAGTGAATTTCTTCTGTGATAGGTTCTACTTTACCACATTGTGACAGAGAACGGTTCAGGTGTGCCATATCACTCTAATAGTGCACCCTTGTCTTTCCACAGTACTTAGTGTTCTTGATAACATGTCATGCTGACCTTCTTATATAAACAGACATGTCCTTTTCATACAAGATATTTAGTTAAATTTGTTTACATATCCAAGCAAATGTTCCTAGATATTTATTTTTTCCTTTAAAATTAATGCCAGATTTATGTTGCTATATTTTTATCTTGTTAAATTATGCCTATACTAAACGACCACACTATAGATCTTTTACAGTCAAAGAGGGGTATATCCAGAATATGTTTGTCTGTAGCACAGGGTTTTTGAAAGAGAGGTAACTCGTGCAATCAATGTTCATAACTTATATCGTGAAAACGTTTTCTATGAAGGGAATACCAGGTATACAAATTTGTTGCTGTACATTATTAAAGATCAGTAACCATTAAAAAAAGTGTTCATCTGTCTGTATACCAGTAATGATGGTATAAGAAGGCAAAGACTATAAAAAAGCAGTCTGTGAAAAAAAAATAAGTCATTGTCAGACGCAGTATGAAATGAATCAATGGATGTACACTATCAAAAACAGTCAGCATAATAATAACAATAGTGTTAGGTTTAGTATTCACTATGCCGAAATAGTAGTCAGGGTTCTAGCACATAGTGCACTCCCCTTCGGGTCGTGCACTAAGTGCTATTATTTGTGCTATGTGCTGACTACTATTTCGGCATAGTGAACACTAAACCTAACACTATTATATAAATAATATCACCAAAACATAATAATATCACCACATCACAATGATGACAAATATGGATAATGACCATATCATTTAATTTCCATTGTTATCATTAAGAAACGACGATTCTGATTGGTCGAGAAATTTTGTTGATACCTGTATCAACACAAAACGGAAGTAAGCGCTTAGCAACATCATACACAACGTCGTTAGCAACACGATTTCAAAGCTGCAAATAAACGTTAAAAAGCGACGAAATAAAATGATAAATAATCAATGTAATATTTTTTGGTTGATCGAGGTATCAACACCAAAAATTGAGGGAAAACTTAAGCATCTTGCGCTACGCGCACGATGCAGTTTTCCCTCAATTTTTGGTGTTGATACCTCGATCAACCAAAAAAATACTACAATGATTCCTTAAATCCCTGTATACAGCACAAAATTTATAATTCAGAAAATCAGAAACCGAAGGCATACAAAATCAGGATAAAACAGGAACCAAAGCAAACAAACAAAAACCTCCACCACATGAAAAGAAGCGAACCCCCGATATGGGAGTGAGACCAGGTGCCCAGGAAGAGTAAGCATCTCCTGCTTGCATGCAACACCCGCCGCTTCAATTCGGTAGAACTGTCACATCCGGTTACTTCCATTTCGGAAGACATATAGTACAATCTTTGGTTGGATGGTTCAAATGGTCTATCATCCACCATTCTGGAGAGTGGGACATCATAGTGTACGACGAGTTCCCCATATCGACCCTAGAACTTCCTCAGTGACGATGTTAGTCGGTCACAAACCTATCCTTGACTGAGAAGCTTATCTGAAAGACGCCTAGCTCTCAGGTCTAAATCCGTATATTTGGTACTTGCTCTGGCATAGCGTATCAACTGAGATATGAACACGCCATAAGCAGACGATGAAGGGATGTTGCTACACATGTACTCAGAAAAGGAAAGTTTGTAATGCTGAAATTGAAGTCGTCACGTTTGTCATAGAGTGAGGTGTTCAAGTGACCATCAGTGTCGTAGGACAACATTATGTCCAAATAGGATGCTGAATTATTTGTCTCTGTAGTTTCTTTGACTTCAAGCTCCGAAGGATAGATACTGCTCAGGTAATCCGCGAATTTTGAATTATTGATGGACAACACGTCTTATATGTATCTGTAAGTGAAGTTGAAGTCAGAAGCTAAGTATCTTTTCCCTTCAGAGACCAAAGATTGAATGAATTCAGTTTCGTACGAGTAAAGGAAAATGTCGGCAAGGAGTGGGGGGCACAATTGGTCCCCATTGGAATTCCGACAATTATATCACCAAAACAACCGAGACAAAGTAATATCACCAAAACACAATGATATCACCAAAACATAATAATACATGTATCACCAAAACATAATAATATCACCAAAACATTATTAGTTATACAGTGTTTAACAGGGGGGGGGGGGGGGGGGTTACAGAAATATATTGGGTCGATGAAAAAAGTTGTATTGGGCGAGGCAAAACCTACAATATCACCAACACATAATAATTTCATCAAAACATAATCATATCATATATAAAATCGGTAAACTTCGTACGTCGGCTTCGCCTAGCATACAAAACAGACCGCTCTTACCGCAACGCCACGGTGACAACCCTAAAAATAGTTGTTCCTATGACGTTCATATGGATACGGCCTACTCAGCGCACACCGGAAGTGAAGAATTCGTTGTTATTTGGATTTGATTAAACTTGGGCTCATCCGAGGCAGCGGACCCTTTCCTTTATCGACAAGCGGACTCCCAAACAGGTGCAGATGTTATTATGTTTTGGTGATATTATTATGTTTTGGTGATATTATTATGTTTTGGTGATATCATTGTGTTTGGTTATATCATGAGTCGGTATATATAAAGTCGATGATATTATTATTTGGTGATATTATTATGTTTTGGTGATAGCATTGTATTTGGTGATATCATGAGTTGGTATATAAAAAGTCGGTAGACTCCGTACGGCGGCTTCGCCTAATATACAAAGCAGACCGCTCATACCGCAACGCCACGGTGACAACCCTAAAAAGAGTTGTTCATTTGACGTCCATATGAATAAGGCCTACTCAGCATACACCGGAAGTGAAAAATTCGTTGTAATTGAGCCAAAGTGCAATCAAATTCACAAAATAATATCACCAAAACAACCAAGACAAAGTAATATCACCAAACACAATGATATCACCAAAACATAATGATATCACCAAAACATAATAATATCACCAAAACATAATAATATCACCAAAACATAATAATATTACCAAAACAACCAAGACAAAGTAATATCACCAAAACGTGATATTATTATGTTTTGGTGATATAATTATGTTTTGGTGATATAATTGTGTTGTGGTGATATCATTATGTTTTGGTTATATTATTATGTTTTGGTGATATCATTATGTTTTGGTGATATAACACCAAAACACAATAATATCACCAAAACAACCAAGACATAGTTATATCACCAAAACACAATGTATCACCAAAACATAATAATATCACCACAACATAATAATATCACCACAACATAATAATATCACCAAAACATAATATCACCAAAACAGAATATCACCAAAACAAAACATCACCAAAACATAATGATATCACCAAAACATATTAATATCACCAAAACATAATATCACCAAAACATAATATCACCAAAACATAATATCACCAAAACAACCAAGACATAGTTATATCACCAAAACATAATAATATCACCTAAACATTATAATATCGCAAAAACATAATTATATCACCAAAACATAATAAAATCACCAAAACAGCAAAGACACAGTAATATCACCAAAACATAATGATATCACCAAACCAAAATGATATCACTAAAACATAACAATATCGACAGAACATAATAATATCACCAAAAAACCAAGACATGGTTATATCACCAAAACATAATGATATCACCAAACCAAAATGATATCACCAAAACATAATGATATTACTAAAACATAAAGACATCACCAAAACATAATGATATCACCAAAACAACAAAGACATAGTTATATCACCAAAACATAATAATATCACCTAAACATTATAATATCGCAAAAACATAATTATATCACCACAACATAATAAAATCACCAAAACAGCAAAGACACAGTAATATCACCAAAACATAATGATATCACCAAACCAAAATGATATCACCAAAACATAATGATATTACTAAAACATAACGATATCGACAGAACATAATAATATCACCAAAACAACAAAGACATAGTTATATCACCAAAACATAATAATATCACCTAAACATTATAATATCGCAAAAACATAATTATATCACCAAAACATAATAAAATCACCAAAACAGCAAAGACACAGTAATATCACCAAAACATAATGATATCACCAAACCAAAATGATATCACCAAAACATAATGATATTACTAAAACATAACGATATCGACAGAACATAATAATATCACCTAAACAACAAAGACATAGTTATATCACCAAAACATTATAATATCACCTAAACATTATAATATCGCAAAAACATAACGATATCGACAGAACATAATAATATCACCAAAACAGCAAAGACACAGTAATATCACCAAAACATAATGATATCACCAAACCAAAATGATATCACTAAAACATAACAATATCGACAGAACATAATAATATCACCAAAAAACCAAGACATGGTTATATCACCAAAACATAAAATTATCACCAAAACATAAAAATATCAACAAACATAATAATATCAACAAACATAATAAAATAGAAAAAAACATAATGATATCACCAAAACATAATGATATCGACAAAACATAATAATATCACCAAAACATAAAAATATCACCAAAACATAATAATATCGACAAAACATAATAATATCACTAAAACATAATGATATCCCCAAAACATAATGATATCATAAAAACATAATGATATTACTAAAACATAAAGAAATCACCAAAACATAATAATATCGACAAAACACAATGATATCACCAAAACATAAAAATATCACCAAAACATAATAATATCGACAAAACATAATGATATCACCAAAACATAATGATATCGAAAAAACATAATGATATCACCAAAACATAATAATTTCATCAAAACATAATAATTTCATCAAAAAACCCCAAGACATAGTAATATCACCAAAACATAATAACATCACCTAAACATAATGATATTGCCGAAACATATTATATCACAAAAACATAATAATATCAACAAAACAGCCAAGACATAGTAATATCACCAAAACATAATGATATCGCCAAAACAAAATGATATCATAAAAACATAATGATATTACTAAAACATAAAGAAATCACCAAAACATAATGATATCCACAAAACATAATGATATCACCAAAACATAATGATATTACTAAAACATAATGATATTACTAAAACATAATAACATAACTAAAACATAATGATATCGACAAAACTTAGTGATATCGACGACAAAACATAATGATATCGACATAACATAATGATATCGACGACAAAACATAATGATATTACTACATCATAATGATATTACTAAAACATAATGATATCGATAAAACAAAATGATATCACCAAAACAAAATGGTATCGACAAAATAAAATGATATCGACAAAACAAAATGATAACGACAAAACATAATGATATCTAAAGTCGGTAAACTCCGTACGGCGGCTTCGCCTAGCATACAAAGCAGACCGCTCAAAGAGTTGTTCCTATGACGTCCATATGGTGGTACCACCAAACCTAGTAGTGTCACCAAAACACAATCATATTACCGAAACACAATCAGTGATATATAGTAGAATACATGACCAAAACATAGTGATATCACTGAAAACATAATAATTTTACCAAAACATAATGATGTCACCAAAAGCGTAGTGACATATTACCAAAATCTCTCGATAGTGCGTTCACGAATTTCAAACAGTGGGTGGAGCATACTGATTCTGAATTTGAGAGGAGGGTATCCCCTACATGACGACGCTGTGCAGTGATTATGGAATGGGACGAGAAAAAGGGATCAAACAGACGGAGACGATGAGAAAGATCACGTCATATCATTATAATATCAATAACGATCTTATGTCCGAGGGCTGATTGATATGTTGTGAGCCTCGTATTGATGGATTTGAAAATTTATCAGACATTAAGCATTATTTTCTACATAATACCCTTCAGTATCTATACACTTTTGCCAACGGTGTTTATAAGGGCCTCACATCCTGACTGGTCAGAAAGCTACCCACTGCAAGTATGACGTCATCATCATACTTAATTCAGTTTTGCGAATAGATGAAAGTCTGATGGAGCAAGATCAGGTGAATAAGGCGGATGTTCAATCAAATTAAAGCCACAATCTGGAATGACAGACATGGTAGAGACGAACTTGTTAATTAAGAGGAGCATTGTCCTGATGGAACAACACACCTTTAACTAGTGAGCTTTCCGCGTCGCTTAAGTTTAATATTTTCGCGTAATTATGTCAGAATTCATGGGCGGATCCAGCAATTTTTTAGGGGGGGGTCCTAAAGTCCGAATTTTTTAAGAGCAAAAAAAAAAAAAAAAAACCACGCAAAGGCAAGAAATTAAGTTTTTGTCAGTTCTTTTTCTAATTATTGATAAAACAGGTATCTGGAGAGCAATGACAAGCAAAATGCTTAAAATCTTGAATTTTCACATCATAGTACTTGGTTATTGATTATCAGTTCTTATATGTAAATACAACAAATGGCGAGCGATAGCGAGCCAACGAAATTTTTTCCCGAGAATCGGAATAAAATCCACTATTCGTATTTTTTCAGTTTCTTTTCGTTTTCTCAGTGCCCTTGTTTATTGACCTAGGTGTAATGTATATGTGTTGTATATAGGAAAGCGCAGCATCATTTGAAAATAACGTACATGTATGTAATAAATTCTGGAGGGCGGAAGCGAGCTAGAAATTTTTTTTGAAACGCTGACGGCAAAATATTATCAAAATGAAAGATTTCGAATACAAATTCATGATACATATTTCAAATATTATGACAACAAAGGGGGAATTGTAGGGACTTAATCTTATCAAACATGTATATTAATAAAATAAAAAAAATAGCTATGCTTCGAAAATTCCGGGGGGGGGGGTTTCCGGACCCCCTCCCCTCTGGATCCGTGCTTGGAAGTGAAGCATAGTATGTGACATTGTTTGTCCTTTTTGTAGTTAATCTATCAGCAGAATACCTCTTTATCCCAGAAAACCGAGGCTCACAACATATCAATCAGTCCTCGTATACGTGCATTCTATACAGAGTTCATTTGTAAATACGAAATTCAAAGTAGATGGCGCCACCGAAATGAATTATGCAGCACTGAGAACTCAAGTAAGGCTTAATTTTCTTCAAATTGCTTATAAAAAGTTGAAATTCATCTTGAATTTTTTTAGATAATAATATAAGTTATTCAGTATTCATTAAGATTAAACAGTACATGTACATTTTCATATTCAATGGACTACTAGTATTTCTTGTCCTTCCTGGAAGGGAGAATTGACACACACGAAGCATTCAGATCCGATTTTCACTCCATTTCTATAAAAATTGAAGGATATATACAAACATATAAATATTTCACATCAGAATATCTCTAAATATAAAATGTAAATAGATAGAGAAGTGTCATATTTTGTGTTTTGTTACGGAGTGCATTTATCGTACATTTGAACATGCAATAAACACAATTTATGACATTTATTCAACAGGAGCATGACACATTAGTCATACCTCCCCCCCCCCCGAGTCAAATATCCCCCCGAGAGTCGAACAAACGAATAGCCATACTGATTATATTTTAGATACAGAAAGCCCCTGTATTATATTCCTTGTGACAATTCGACCTCATGTGAATCTTCAATGATACATGTAAGTGATATGATATTCATATTCCACACGTGTATTCTATCAGTACCAAAATGTTTGACCTTGTGACCTTGACTTTGGAGTTTGACTTGAATTTCATCTATTACATTGAAAAAAACATGCAACAAGGGGCATTCGTATTTTACAAACACGTCTTGTTTGAAATTTCTATTTGCCATTCTTTTCCTTTTTCCCTCGTTTTCTTTCTTAACAAGATTCAATTATTTACTTACCAATTCATTTACTTATTTATCAATATTTTCATTTTTCTTCTTTAGATTCATTTAAGCTTCCCTTGTCTTAATCCAGAGGTAAATACATTCATGAGTTGAATTTTGCTTATAATAAATTACTTGACCAGAGAAAGCAGTATGAAATTTTTTTGATTTGTTTTTCATTGCTTGGTTTCAATACAAAATAGGGTATGGCGGTTTATTCAATATGACCGCATGAGTTATTCCGCTTCCTCTACCACTGTAAATAAAACAGAGTAGTGGATGTAGCAGCAAGTTCAGTTTATTTATTTATTTATTTATTTATTTATTTATTTATTTATTTATTTATTTATTTATTTATTTATTTATTTTATGATTAAGGTTAGTGTCATATTGAAATGATTTTGAGGCTTCCAGAATACTTCCTTGATGACGTGAAAATGTTTTTCGTGATTGTAATTGTGATTGTGATTTTTTTTTTTTTTTTTTTTTTTGTCCACCGGGTGTAGAGTTGATTTTTCAAATGATCGAGTCAAAAGAGAGAGAGAAAGAGAGAGAGAGAGAAATATTTATCAAGATGAAGAAAATAAAATTGTCAAGAATGCAGATATTAAATCTGGAAGATCATCTGTTTCTTTATCAGAAAAAAAAATAAACGACATGAAAGGGAAGTAACTCGTCCATCCTTACAGTACAAGTATACAGGGCCCTCGATTTTTTGTTTGTATTTCCGTGCATTTTGTATAATTTAGACAAGGTCTGATATTGCATTGATGCAAATCTGGTTCAATGAGCATTTTTGTTTTGAATGACACATTTGCATTGTAAAAATGCTTTATCTAAAAAAAAAAAAAGCATTTTCACAAATTATCTTTGCCTTTATAAAAATATGCATGTACAAGGAGGGATTTACATGTACTAAATCTAATAGTGTGGTTCCTTAAAATATGACTGCAGAAACAACTTTTTCTTTTAGATTACGAGGGCTGATTGATATGTTGTGAGCCTTGATTTTATGGGTTGCAGAAGGTATCCTGCTGATAGGTTATCTCCAAAAGGGACAAACAATCAAATGGCACATACTAAGCTTCACTTCTGACACAGTTACGGGAAAATATTAAACTTAAGCGCCGCGGAAAACTCACTAGTTAAAAGTGTGTTGTTCCATCAGGACAATGCTCATGTTAACTGTCACTGTTATGGCTGTCATTCATGATTGTGGGTTTAATTTGATTGGATATCCGCCTTATTCACCTGATCTTGCTCCATCAAACTTTTGTGATGCAATAGCCATGCTTTTGGAAGGTATATATAGCACCCCCCCCCCTTTTATTTTTGCTTGTTAGAAATTTTTGGGATGTTGTGCCCCTCCACTTTTTTCAGGCAGAGCTGCGCCGTTGCTTGGCCTAGGCGAGTATCATAACCTAGCATCAGTGAATGCATGAATTCTTTAAGCTTGCTCCTTCCAATGCTTGTACATTCCAAACATTTGGGAATATACTAATATACTAATATGAAAACGTAATAAATATCAAAGAGAGCAGCATCTCGTGGTAAAGAATCAAAGAAAGTGGAGCAAAATGTCATTTTAGTTAATTTTCATGTTACCTAGCCTTTGTAATACACAATATCAAATCAAAATTGTTAGAACTAATACTTCTGTCTTAAAAAACGAACAGTGATGGAAAAATGGGGAAAATAGACCGTTTTTTGCAAACAATACACCGATAACCTACCACCCGCTGGCGCTTAACAAAGAAAAAACTTGTTAAGGCCTTATTGTATCTACGAATACATGTAACCCATGCTCTAGAAAATATGCTTAATGCACAGGGGACCGTAGCCAGATTTTTTTTAATTCCATAAAATCCATCGTATGTAACCCAAGGGAAAGCTCGTACCTCACAAACCCCGGGGGTTCACACAATGTAAAATAATACTGCAATCTAAATTCCAGCCCCCTCCCTTTCCTCTTTCAATTTAGTCAGCTACAACGATTCACCGCGGATTTTTTAAAATACTACACAGAGAGAGGTACACCGGAGGGATTTTGAAGATAATTAAGTACTCTTGATACCCTACAAGTGCTGTTGTTTTCGTCCGGATCCGACATTATAGTGGCACCGCCACAGGAAAAAGTAGGCCACGGGGTTACCCTCCTTCGACAAACTTCTTCTTTAGAACCGAAGCACATATCGACAAACCGAAAGCATAAGAATTATCTAGAAGTATTGTTGTTTTAGGTTCCAAACCGAAGTCAAATTTTGACGCGTTCTTGTCGTCTTTTCTGACTTTGTCAGAAATGCTCAATTTTTTAACTTCTTCTTTGAAAAAGTTTATAAACATGTTGTTTTGTGCACTCATTTATTGCATATTTGTCACACATATATTTTCAAAGTCATTCAATGGTTTTATATTAATTTTGGTTGAAAATTTTATTTTTCTGAATTTTCATTAATTATTTTTTAATATGTAAAAAATGGAGGGGGTTATTTCCATACATATTGGACATCTTCTCCAGATTCACGGAAGGGATTTTGTCAGAAAAGCTCATTTTTCTTCTACTTCTTTGAATTACACTGTACCTCATAAATGTGTGGGTTTTTTGCACTCATTTACTGCATGTTTGTCATATTTAAGTCATTAAATGGTTTTATATTGAATTTGGTTTTTGAAAATTCTGAATTTTCATGTTTTTATTTTCTAATGTAAAAAAGGAAAAAGCGGGGGAGGTATTTTGATACATATTTGACATCTCCATATTCACTGAAGGGATTTTGCTGAAACTTGGAAGAATGAAGTACTTATGGTCCCTTACAAGTGTCGTTGTTTCTTGTCCTGATCCGTCAATAGTAACTGTTGGCACCACAGACAAAAGTAAGCCACGAGGGATGCTCTCCTCTTCAGAACCGAAGAACATATCGACAAACCGAAAGCATCAGGATGATATTATACAGTTAAAGTGTACCATTGAAGGAGTTAGCACGATTCTGGTTCCCTGAGACCAGACCTATTTCCCGAGGCGAAGCCGAGGGAAATAGGTCTGGTCGAGGGGAACCAGAATCGTGCTAACTCCCTCAATGGTATACTTTAATTGTTTTATTATACCGAAACAAACATTATACTGAAACAAACATATCTCTTAGGTTTACCGAAACAAACATTATACTGAAAAAAAAACAACATATCTTTAGGTTCACATGGTTCCAATGGAAATTCTAATGATTTTTCCTTGCCTTCTCGACTGAATGACGTACTGAGTATCGGAAAATATTAATTTTTGATGATAAGATATACAGAAACATCATTTATCATACCCATACATGTTTAATTTTTTATTGTTTTATTTTATTGTGGATTAAGGTATCCGTTGTACAATTGAGTCATTTTATATAGCGTTTTAATCATGTCCATTGTAAAGTATGGTAAATTTTATGCCTGGTAAGGTACTATAAACTATATATTTTCTGAAAGGTAATGATGCCCTGAGTTCAGATATAAGACTCCCATGTCTTAAAAGTCAAAGGGGAAAAACTCTTGTACAACTTTCTTATTTTGCATATGTTATATAGAGAAAATAGAAAATTTAAATGCCTCATCAGTTATTCCCCTTTGTTTTTCTGGCCCGAAAATTATTATTTCTGAGCAGTGGGCTTTATAACCTTTCTGAAAATATATAGTTTGTAGTACCTTACCAGGCATGGAAAAATGCCCTATTGTACATCGGATACCTTAAATATGCTAAGCGGATAGGAGGCGGATTACTCTGCTCGCGTATCAATAGCGTCATCCGATCATCCGATCAACCTTCAACGGCGCTGATTGGCTGATACTGACACACCCCCAAAGAAGCTCCGCCCCATTTTGAGACTAACTCCCTAGGGAAATAGTCTTCTCAACTAACGCACCCCTTTGCAGGGAAATAGTCGTATCAGGCGATTTTCAGGGATTAAGTTAAATTTAATGAGTCTCTTTTTATATAGGAAAAAATCAGTAGAGGTATAATAAAAAAGGATGTCTTAAGATTGCTTTTGGTTTCACTCCGAAGTCAAATTTTTGACGCGTTTTTGGACTTTGTCAGAAATGCTCATGTTTTAACTGTTTGTTTGAATTGATAGGAAACAGTGCAATTCAAACACATAAGCATGGTCAGTCATTACAACCACGTTGCACACTTTCTAGCAGCCTTAGTAAATCTAAAAGCGGACACGATAAAAACGATCCGCATTTAAATTTTGTATTTTTTTCAATATTGACTTTTATTATACCTCTACTGATTTTTTCCTATATAAAAAGAGACTCATTAAATTTAACTAAATCCCTGAAAATCGCCTGATAAGACTATTTCCCTGCAAAGGGGTGCGTTAATTAAGAAGACTATTTCCCTAAGGAGTTAGTCTCAAAATGGGGCGGAGCTTCTTTGGGGGGTGTGTCAGTATCAGCCAATCAGCGCCGTTGAAGGTTGATCGGATGATCGTATGACGCTATTGGTACGCGAGCAGAGTAATCCGCCTCCTATCCGCTTAGCACATGAATTAATCCTCAATAAAATAAAACAATCAAAAATTAAACATGTATGAGTATGATAAATGATGTTTCTGTTTATCTTATCATCAAAAATTAATATTTTCTTTTTCTCAGTCATTCAGTCGAGAAGGCAAGGCAAAATCATTGGAATTTCCATTGGAACGATGTGAACCTAAGAGATATGTTTGTGTCAGTATAATGTTTGTTTCGGTACAACTAAGAGAAATGTTTGTTTGTTTCGGTATAATAAAACAGTTATGTAGGCCTCACACTGTCCCGATTATGATATCCGATGGACACACGAATATGAAATTTTCAATTTCGTGCGAAGTTGCTCCCGAATATGGTTAAGATCCGCTCAGCAACCGATGTTTTTACGATGCTAAAAGATGATTACACGATGCTAAAAGATGACTACACGGATTGTATCCGAACCGCTCCCGATGACAAAACGACGGGGCGAATTTTATCTTAAAACATATTCGAAGATCATACGAAAGCTTACGATGTTTTAACGAAGGCTTCACGACGTCGTATCTAGAATGCGATGCATCGCCCGTCGGATTATAACCAGGAATGCATCACGTTTTGGATGTTTTAAAATTCTTGTTTAATCAGTAGCACAGTATCAATGGTTTCATCCTCTGTCTTTTATTATTTCTGTCTCAGAAAAATACAAAATATACCAAAAAGGTAGCAACTGAAATCAGGGTTTTTTTTTTATTTTGGGGAAGGTGCCAGTGCCCGTCCCATTTGGGAAAATTTGCGACATTTTGCTAAAATTGGGAAGATTCTCACCAAATTATAACCCTAAAGTATCATTTATTAACACTGATAATCTATTGATTTGCTTGAACTGAAAAAGGGATGAATAAAAAACTTTAAAAAATGCACTTCGAAATAGGACATTTTGTGCTGACTTCCAGGTTTTGAGTCTTATTTTCTCAGGTGATTTTTTCATAATTCCTCTTTGGGAATTTCAGGGTGTTTTTTGGGGAAAAATAGAGGAAATTTGGCATTGGGAAGGGGCCGAAATTCGGCCCCAAAACAAGGGGAAAAAAAACCTGGAAATATATGTTATAGAATATCTGATTCGCATTGTCTATGTAGCATGGTTAGCCAAGATACTTATCATGCTCGACCATCTTTGAAAGTTTGATTTTACAAGGTATATCATTACAGTTCTTTACGTGAAAGTGTGACTACCAGACAGACAAATAGACAACGGGTTCAGTTATCAGTGACCTTTGCGTAGCAGTTGACATGTATTATTGTCAACAAAAATCGCCTTAAAATATCACAAATTTTATTTATAAACATCATTGGTGGAAACAAGTGGAAGACGTGATGATTCAATGTAAGAAAAATGAAAATGGATATATGTCACAACAAGATACTAGTATTACCAGTTATTATAGAAAATACTGAGTCTGTACATGCTATCTAAGAAGCAATGCTTCTGCCTTCTTTTTCCTTATTGTAACATTATCAAGGCACGTCATTTTGCTTTATAATGCATTGATTGTGAACTTGCAAATTAAAAGTTTTTATTTTGATAAATTTGGATTTTAAAATGGCGTTGAATATTATGTATTTGAAATGTTTTGTTTCATATTTGTGTCTGTCATCTTTTGTATCGGGATCCCATCTTACCGTCATCGTAGTAGAGTACGATGATATTACGATGTCATTTCGATGGCATTGCGAGGTTGTCACGAAGTCGTATAGCCTTCCTAACTCCATCGGGAGGTTCTTGACACGTTCGTAATGCCTTCGTATGGCAAAATTCCCCCGATTGTCCCGATGGTAATTCGAAGGAGAAACGAAGATGTTACGAATACGCAAGATGCCTTCTCGATGGTCTTACGAAGGGCAAGATGATTACACGAACCTGTTTCGATGATGGTCCTTCGGGAGTACCATCGGGAATTTTTTGGCATGCCAAAGATTTTGACAGCACTCCCGAAGTTGTTCCCGAAGTTTGACAAATCAAGCCGGCGGTCATACGATGGTTCAAGATGGCCTTACGAATAGCCCGATTATATTACGATCACACCCGAATTTGAAAATATCCTTTATCGTGTGGCCATCGGCTGCTTAAATCGGGACAGTGTGACGCCAGCATTAAAGTATACCATTGAGGGAGTTAGCACGATTCTGGTTCCCCTCGACCAGACCTATTTCCCTCGGCTTCGCCTCGGGAAATAGGTCTGGTCTCGGGGAACCAGAATCGTGCTAACTCCCTCAATGGTATGTTTTACTTTTTCCTTCTTATTCTGGCCTGGAATATGAATGGGTAATATGCTATATGTAATACATTTTTAAATGAAGAAAAAAATTACTGTTTCTTTGAATAACTCTATAAATGCCTGGTTTTGTGTTCTCGTTTACTGCATATTAAATTTTGTCTTTTTTAAGTCACTCAATGGTTTTATATTGATTTTGGTTGAAAATATTAATTAGGGTACCGCATGATAATTCGAGAGCAGAGCACTATAGGAATCACTTATTCCGTCTGTCTGTCTGTCTGTCCATCCGTCCGTCAACAATATTTTTTCAGATGCGATAACTCGAGTAGTTTTACAGTGTACAACTACAATGTACATTGTATCATATTTCATACACAAAAGGAACATGCTTATAAATGTTGAGCCTTCAAGGTCAAAGGTCTAGGTCAAACTTCAATAAAATATCAATACTTTGGTTCTGACACAATATATCAAGCAGTGTTTAAGGTACAGCTTTCATATTTCATACTCAGATAAAGAATCATAGGAGGAACATGCGCACAAATTTTGATTAATTCGAATTTAATGCGCATTAGATTTTGGCTGCGTTCCCGCGACTTTAATACTAATTACTTTACTTCGCAATACTTTAATACGTATTAGATTTTGTCGTGTGAACGCAAAACGAATGGATTTGGCATTTAATCTAGCACAAGCGTATATGACGTACTTGAATTTTACAGTACGTATACACCACAACTTGGCACTTTTCACCAACCATTGACCTCAAATTATAGAACAAGTGACAAAAATACTTTATTTCACTCACTATACGTGCACTGCACTACATCTCTTGACTTACGTAAAATAACGTTTTACTATAACGTTATTCTTCTCTTAATGCTATGCTATGCTCTAACCTTGTTGGAAAAAATTACGAAGAGGGAAAAACTATGAGAAATACAATAAATTGGAAAATATATTGTATCCTTTTCTGAGTTGAAAATATATGGCTATAAGTGCAAATGCACAAAAATGCAATGCGCATTAGAATTTGTCGTGTGAACGCAATGTGAATCTTATTCGCATCAAATCTAATGCGAATTAGATTAAATGCACATTCTTGATCAGGGCATAGGTCAAACTTAAACAAAATTCAATAACTTATCAATACTTTGGTTCTGGTGCAATAACTCAAGTTGTTTTCAGGGTATACATATAGCTTTCATATTTTATACACAGATAAATAATCATAAGAGGAACATGCTTATAAATTTTGAACCATAAAGGTCAAAGTCATACTTAGGCAAAATTCAATAAAATGTCAATAATTTGGCTCTAATGCAGCTATCACATGTATTCGATACACAAATAAAGGATCATTAGAGGAGCATGCATTGAATTCTAAACTTTTAAGGTCAAAGTTCAAGGTCAAAATTAGGTAAATCTTTATTTTTAAAATATCAATAAGTGTACTTTGGTTCTGATGCTATAAATGAAGAAGTACATGTATTTCAGATAGGTTTTTGATATTTCATATCATGGTTCAGAATTATGATTGAAATACAACCTCAACACTCCAGCTTTCAAGGTAGAGCTTTGATTTTTTAACATACTGAGGAGGTATGATGAGAAGAGCATGCTTGTAAGTATTCTAAAAAAACCACTATTTTTATAATGTGGAGATTTTATGCAAACAAGAGTATTCATGGGTGGTTCATATAAACCCAAAATCATCAAAAGCCCGTTTAGTGGGCTCCTACATGACTTTTTTAGAGGGTGGGGGATTTTTTTAACATATTGGACATCTTCTCCAACACCAAAGGAGGTATTTTGACGAAACTTGGTGGGAATAGAGTACTCGAAGTTACCTATAAACGTTTTTATGTTTTGTTCGGATCCGTCAAAAGGTGGCGCCACCACAGTCAAAAGTAGGACAAGGGGTACCTTCTTCAGAATCGAAAAACATATCTATAAACCGAAAGCATGAATATAATCTACATGGATGTCTTAAGAAGTGTCGTTGTTTTTGGTTCCACTCCGAAGTCAAATGTTTTGACGCCATTTTGACGTCTTTTCGGACTTTGTCAGAAATGCTCATTTTTCAACCGTTTCTCTGAACATGTGCATGTGGTTTTGTGCACTCATTTCCTGCATATTAATCATATTCAAGTCATTCAATGGTTTTATATTGATTTTAGTTAAAAATTATTTTTTCTTAATTTTCATGATCATTTGTCTTATGTAAAAAAAACAAGAGGCCCAGGGGCCACATCGCTCACCTGAGAACACTGGGTAATGGGTATGTTGAGAGAAGACAATATGTATTAAAAGTTGTCATTTATGAAAACAGGTTAACACAAGACATAAAATAACATATAATTAAACAAAGCACACAAGACTGAACAAAACAACAGTTAGTAATATGACATAAAAAATGCATGCACATAAATTAAGGCAGCATGAGAGAAGAGAATAAGAAAAATACCAGTTTTTGCACAAAAGTAATTAAGGCCATAAAGACGTCAAAATTAGTGATTGGATTTAATCAAAATGAACAAACTTGAATCATACATCCTTCTAGATCACTCAGATACAATTAGTTTTTCAATCCTTGAAGTGGTTCTGGAGAAGAAGATTTTTAAAGACGGGAACCCTCCTAGACCTATATGACCCTGCCCTGGATCCACCCCTAAAGGGATCAAGCCTAAATGAGCAAACTTTGTAGAAGACCTTAAGTACTCAATGACAACAAAGTTTCATCAAAATCCTCCAAGCGGTTTCAGAGGAGAAGATGAAAATGTGAAAGTTAACGGACGGACAGACAGAAGATGTGGTATAACAATAGCTCACTTGAGCCTTTGGCTCAAGTGAGCTAAAAATAGAAGTTTTTGCATGAAAATAATGAAGGCCATAAAGATGTCAAAAACACGTCAATATTGGTTATCGCATTTTAATGAAATGAACAAACTTGAATCATACATTCTTCTAGATCACTCAGATACAATTAGTTTTACAATGCATGCAGCGGTTCTGGAGAAGATTTTAAAAGAGGGGTACCCCACACCACCTACTGGACCCCGCCCTGGATCCATCCCTGAATCAAGCCAAAATTAACAAGCTTGGTAGAGGATCTAAAATACTTCATACAATACAAAGTTTCATCAATGTCCTGTAAGCGATTTAAGAGAAGATGAAAATGCAAAAAGTTAATGGACGGACAAATGCCGGACGATCCGGTATGACAATATCTCAATTTGAGCCTTTGGCTTTTTATGAAATGAACAAACTTGAATCATACATCCTTCTAGATCACTCAGATACCATTAGTTTTTCAATACATGCAGCGGTTATGGAGAAGATTTTTAAAGAGGGGTACCCTCTGGGACCAATTTGACCTCGCCCTGGATCCACCCCGGTAGGGATCCAATTGAAATGAACAAACTTGGTAGGGGACCTTTAGTACTTCATGCATACCAAGTTTAATAAAAATTCTCCGAGCGGTTTCAGAGGAGAAGATGAAAATGTGAAAAGTTAACGGACGGACGGACGCCGGACAATCCGGTATGACAATAGCTCCCTTTGAGCCTTTGGCTCAAGCTAAAAAGACAATATTTTGTCCGGTTCCTATCTTCTAATTGAAAAAAAAATTGACAATAGATGTTGTTATAGAAATTTTGAACCCCCCCCCCCTCTTTTTATAATCTTTGCAATAAAAGAATTATTATAAATTCAAATTGTACATGTTGTAAATCAAAAATGCTATCACACAAACATTTATTTAATTTTACCTAGAATATATCTTTTATTATAATATATCAATATGAACCCAAGGGGAATTAATATGGAGATAATGCCAAACTTCATAAAAAATGCCGAAGTCAAAAAAATGGCCAAATTGGCATTAAAATTATTCAGAAAAGTTAAAAATTGCATTCAAAGCTTAAAAAGTGGAGGAAAATGAAAAATAAAGAAAAAAAAATTTATGCCCCAGTTGGGATTTGAACTCGCTACCTTGGGACTCATTGACACACTGAAAACATACCTATTTAAAGTAATAAAAAATCATTAAAAATCTAAAAGTCAAGATATTGAAAAAAATTCATCACTGTTACATTCCTTATAATAATTCTGATAAATGTTAGAACAATCATTCATGGGAAGAACCATAAAATGTCAAAAATTATGAAAATGACCATCCCCCCTTCCTTTTTGACAGTGTTAAAAAAATCATTGAAAATTCAAATATAAACTTTTCAGCAAAATTCTTTCACTAAAGCATTCCTCTGCTTAAAAATGGCTAAATTAAACTAAACTGGAGCAGAATTTTTCAGTAAGAAAGAAAATATAAAGAGAAATATCAATTTTTGCATTAAAAATACAATGTCGAAAAAGACGCGTCAAAAATTAGTTATCGGATTTTAACGAAATGAACAAACTTGAATCATACATCCTTCTAGATCACATAGATACAATTAGTTTTTCAATCCATTCAGTGGAACTGGAGAAGAAGATTTTTGAAGAGGGGTACCCTCCGGGGCCTATTTGACCCCGCCCTGGATCCAACCCTGAAGGGATCGAGCCGAAATGAACAAACTTGGTAGAGGACCTTTAGTACTTCATGCATACCAAGTTTCATCAAAATCCTCCAAGCGGTTTCAGAGGAGAAGATGAAAATGTGAAAAGTTAACGGACGGACGGACGGACGGACGACGGACGCCGGACAATCCGGTATGACAATAGCTCACTTTGAGCCTTTGGCTCAGGTGAGCTAAAAAGGGGGGGGGGAGGAAGGGGGGTACTTTCATACATATTGGACATCTTCTCCAGATTCACTAAAGGGATTTTAATGAAACTTGGTAGGAATGAAGTAGATATGGTCCCCTACAAGTGTTATTTTTTTCCGAGGTATTTGCTTTAAAAATTGGACAACCTGTGCGCTCTCTCTTCAAACAGTTTATCTAACTTTAAATTCTGAATAATTAAAAGTGAGCACATAACTGTAAAATTAGAAAAAATACACAAGGAACAAACAACCAATAAAATTCTACGTTATTTTACCAGATCAGATATACTACGTAAATGCATTCACAAATAAAAAATAAAACATCAGTATTAATAAAACCGCTTTATCTTTCCTTGATTGAAAAGCTTGGATTTTTCTCACAAAACGAAATCTTCAAAGCTTTTTGTTAGGCCGAAAAATAAATTTTCACAAAATCCTGAGATTTTCAGTCAAGCGATACAAATGAAGAATTAAGATGTAAAGATTTATGTTTCACGTCTGTACTAGGACTTGATTTGCTCCCATTCAATTCGGCCCAACGTTTCTTCTGATTACAAAATATAACAGAAGAAATTTATGTTAAGGGATTAAAGTGATGTAAGGTGACTTCACTCCCGTGCAAACTGGCCTAATCTCGTCAAATCGAGTGGATTAAGTCACTTCGGTACCCCTTTTGCTATCGTATTGGATTAATATTAACGAAAAGTTAAAATAAAATGTAAATGTCTCCTTTAGGGATAAGATATAATGTGCCATTATCCCCAAGAACAAAATTGAGTAAAACTACTTCTTTTTGAAAAAAAAAATCAACAATTTCGAATCGGATCCGGAAGAGGGGGGGGGGGTGTTCATCGTACTTATTCTGTAACTTTTTTTATTCTACTCTCTCTTTTTCTTTCTTTCATTTATATACATTGAATAAAGCATTCTCGTTTCTTTTGAATAGAACCCTCTTTTCTTTTTTCTGTCGATCTGATAATTTTCATTTGATATTTTTATCTGATGGTTCTTCTTTTTACAAACGAAAAAAAAAAATCATGCCCAAAATCATACATAGTCGAAACAAAAAAAAGGGCGATTTAATGATAATCATATTAGATTATGTTCTCTCGTGAATGTATCACAATCTCTATCCAATATTACACGAAAACACGATCTCTGCCTTTTGACTCAATTAGTCTTACGCCAGACGGAAAAATTGAGATATTTCACATCAAAAGTAAGGATAGTCACGTGTGTCATTTTATCATTTTCATCAATTTTTCAAAAGAAATTTGTGTAAACAACAACAACGCAACACTTCTTATCACGATGTCAATCATTTTTACATAAATACTTCTGTTTTTGCTTTGGGCATGTCAACGCCACCACGTTCATTTTCGGTAAAACTCGGATCGGCGATAAAGCCTTCGGGCGTATTCGACAGCTTTCGGATTAAAGGGCGACAACCTAACACCATTCTCTAATAACAGCTTATCGGTAGTCCAATTAAAAATAATTACAACATGTCGGTGTCAATCAGTCTTGTTTGAAATTCCTCCTCGTAAAATACTTAGTTGGAGAATAGATAATTATGTCTCATCATCATATCTGAAATAAGGGTTTTAGGGTACAGAACAATCTTTAAAGACTTTCACCTGGTCAAAAGTCGTGTGCCACCCGAGTGCAGAAGAGGGACAATAAAACACAGACTGAGAGAACAAAATCAAAAAGAGGTAAGGATTATTTTTAAAACAATTATTCATTAATCATTTTGTTATTTTCAAAAAGATTTTGAAATCACTATTTATGCATAATAAAGTAAATGTGTATATGAATTTGATTCGCTGAATAAATTTAGTAAATCTGGCTTTATCCGGTATGGGCCTTATCCAAAAAGTTATCATAATTGATACTTTGGTTAATGTACATGTTGGGTATAGCCAAAATATTGAGCATTTTAAATTTACACCAACAAGTGCCTTTTCATTCGGATTGACAAAGATTGACTATTTGAAATAGAATTGATAATATCTTCATGAGTTTTATGAATCAATTCAATGTACTTGTTTATTTTCGTAAAGAAACCTACATTTACTAAAATGCAGTTTTATAAATAGGATATCGTTCAAGCTCAGGAATTGATTCAGAAATAGGGGTTTTGTACAAAACCAATGAGGAAGAAAAATGCAAAAATTTCAATTAATCTGTCTCAAAGAAAATGGGATGATGTCATTACTTTCACATTCGAAAAATCTTCATCATCTGAATGCATTAGTTTTCCTTATTGCAAACGCATTAGTGAAGCGGACCGTAATGACTTTTTCAGCGGAACAAAAAGGGAGATAATCCCGTCAATAATGGATTGATTGACAGCACACTTGAGACCTCCATCTCTGGGGCAACCAGTCGTTGAGTTTGTTCTACCTTTTACACGCGCTTCTACCTCTTTTTCATCGCTTACTTTCACTCCTTTTATTATCATAATTAAATAGCATTTTGTGAAGATACAAATACATTCACCTCAGTGTTGTAGTCGTAAATCATCGGTCGTGTAAAAATCTTTTCAAATTCCCAATCGAATGGAAAAATATTTTAAACGAATTTCGATAGAACAATTTCTTGTAACAGGACTTTATTGTAGAGGTAGTATGTCCTTAATTCTATTTAATAATGTTTGTCCGATAATCGAACTTAAAATTCATCAAGGCAAATTTCGACTCATGTACAGCTCATGTATGTGTCGTTTTACGCATTATAAGAAAGATAAATTGCTTTAGCTATTTAGGAGCCCTCTCCAATCCTAATCTCCTACGCATGCGTCTGATTTTATTTCCGCTTTTTCTTGACTTGGAGCCTGTTTCCCTTATGTCTTTTTCGGCAAGTTGCTGGATATCCCACTTTCTATACAATCTTTGAAAATCCAAATATCGCATTTTTACTTTATTCAGGGACGTATTCTTCATTTAAAAAAAAATGTGTAAATTTCATCTTGCGCAATTTTGTTGTGAATTTTAAAATATGAAAAGCAGGGCGTTGGTGGTCTCACGACTGCCTTTTTTAATTACTTCCTTCCTATGCCTACATATTAGCGCCACACTTCGACAAGTTATTCGATCTGTCAAAAGTTGCTCGCATGCGTGCCTCCCTACCAAACAATTGCTTCTATATTGTTTTTTCATCGGAATTTAAATCTTATCTACGGATATTTTCGTCCGATATAAACCGAGATTGGTTTTGTAGTTTAGTCACAGCTTTCTCCGGTAGTTGTTCGGGGTTATGACATCGTTCACAATCAGTCGTTTCGGATCGGAAACCAGTCCGATTTTATCTGATCAATGAACAAAAATGTAAAAGTAAATGTTTCCGCTAGGTTACGAAGTACGACAATTAGTTTAGACACAGGTACGAATAGTCGTCGACACGAACCTGCCACGAATTAAGTTAAGACAAAACCCTTGTATAAATAACTGGACCCACTCAGTATTTCCCGTTATGGTAAACTATTGTATTGATGTGAATTCAAAAGTTTGAATTTCTACTTTTCGATTTCAGTGACTCATTGTAAAAACAACAAGTTATATTAAAGGTTTGGCCTTGTGTAGTAACTGTCTAATGTTCATTACGTGGCTATTGTTTGAAATGCCCACAAGTATTCCTCGCTTACAGTCCCTAAAATAAATAATTAAGTCATTTTACATATCAGAACTCAAGCTTGACCACCCTGTACCTATCTCCAGACATCTTAACATTTGGATTCAGTTCTATCTTACCGGTAATCTCTACGTGGGTATAACTAAAGTACAAACCAATAACTTAAATTTTTTCAAAGAAAATGTCAAATTTTAATTATGTAGTCACAAGTTAGAAATTAAGAGTCTTTACAATCGCACGGAAACAAACTTCAAAAAAGAAAATTCATGATGAAAAGAAAAAAAAGATTCTGAAGAATATGTATAAATAAATTGTATCGCACGTCATCATCCGTGTCAGGTCCTTCAATTTCTATATTAAAGTAAATTCATGAATAAAAGAAAAGATATTGTGTGAGCATGTCTTATCCTATAATTTACAATTTCAAAAGGTGTGCAAAATTGATTTATAAACTGAATTTATTTACAGAGATATTGAAGATTAGTTGACACATTCTTCTTATATGAATTTGTCTTCTATTCTCCAAATCTTCATCCAAAAAATTAAATCACTTGAAATTGTTTTTCTTCTTTTCCAATGAAATCTGCTACAAAGATAACGAAACACTTTTTGGATGTAAAGATTTAGATAATAAAATCAATTTTGTGGAAGGTAAGAGTTTTAAAGACTATATATCCTAAATTCTTAAATATTCCAATGGTCAGAAACCCAAGGAGCGATGCCAAACACGGAAGTTTCAACTAAAAAAAAAAACATGCTCCAAAATTATTTCAGTGACGTGTTGTGAAATCCTAGAGACTAGCATCTTTAATAAATAATGAAAGACAGGTGGAAAGACACATGTACAAGAGGATTCTGAATTAATTATAATGTAACATAAAATATCCTTTCATGAGGTCAGACAAAAATATCTAATAAAAGTACACAGAAAAGTTATTTTACAGCTTAAAATCATGGTTAAACTCAAATGAATTTTTATCAATTATATGACTGAATTCTTTTATCTATTTTCATGATTCTTCATAAATAGAGAAACTTGGTCTTATATATATCCAATTATATATAATTGTCAATAAGTCAATTTGCAAAAACTTTTTGATTTTTATCTAACTTGAAATACATATGATTGAATTACTTATAAATTCTAAAATAGCGATAAATATTTTGTATATCAAAATTTCTTTTCATCCGCGCGCAGGAAAGTATTTGACATTCACGCTGTTTCTAACGACCCTTAGCGTCGAAAAAAACTTTCTTTAGAAATGACGAATAAACTGTCAGTTGTATTGACTCTTTTTTTTCAAAAACATCATTAAATGCTCTTTCTATGCCGTAATAAACACCTTCAGACATTCATCTTCCTTAAAGACTCGTCATATTTCATTTAATAAATACGACCTTACATTCCGACAATATGAATGAACTATCTTTCCCAATTATCATATTTCAATGTCCTGATATTGATTTCTTTCGTCACTTAGATGTAATCAATGCTTTCCCCTATTCTGGCGACACTCCGATATTTTTAATTACAAAGAAAGAAAATTTCGATCTGAAAAAGAAAAAAAAATACTGATTTTATTTATCAGTTTATCTCAAAGGTACAAGACGTCGATTATCAAACGCGCAGGTGACGAAGAAGAAAGGGGCGGGGCATAGGAGGAATCCATAAACCGCCGTTAACGTACGGAAATCTTACTACATGTGTTATGGGACAAGGAACGAGCTTGCTACGGGATTATTTAGTGCTGTGTCAATAATGAAACGTACTTATGTATGTTTTGGCTAGGGGATTACATATTTAATGTCTAATTGTTAGCCAGTAAATGCTTTTTACTCGTGTTGTCTTAAGGATTATTCAAGCGGACAATAGAAAATAATTGAAAAGATGGAGTGAAAGTCACTTCTGTACAAGGTGGCTTTAAAGGAATGATCGTCCACTGTTTATACATTTGCTTTTCCTTTCTATAGACGGATTTTCATTCTTGTAAAATTCCTACATTTTAAGTGGCAATAACATTTTTCATTTCGCATTTCGAATTTCGAAAACATGACTATTATTTTTCGAGGAACCTGGTAAGTTTTTGCAATTTTTATAAATGAAATATTTTATTTCAAATAAACATATTCATGAAGAGATTAGAAAAGATGTATTACTTTTTCATATATTTTACTTAAAATTAAGATAACCTATTTTCATTTTTTCTGTTGATTTTATCCACATAAGAAAATACTTTTAGATATGTATACATTCAAAATATTAGCTATCTCGTAATAGGAACATCTCTTTCATTTTCACTTTCGTAAATTAAATTTATTTATTTGAATACTCGTAAGTTGGAAACTAATTTGAGTGTACATGGTATGATTCCTTGAAAACTTGAATATCAGTCTTTTTATATGAAAAGAAATTTTGAAAATTTATTTTTCGAAACAAGAATATTGAAAGTAAATCCACCGAATTCAAATAAGACCTTCATATTAATGTATGCGTTATAACATACATACCCAAAATAAAAATGGAAAGGATATTCTACTACGGACCACAGAATTTATAAATATCGGATTTAATATTTATACTGCAATACTGTAATTCAGCATACTGATTTTGATAATAATAGTATCTATGTTTTCTATGTATGTCAGCGTTCCAAAAATAATTTTTCCTACAAAGGAATATAATATTACCTTTTACCCAGATTCTGATCTTTTTTAACCTAGTTTTCTCCTGTTCTGAACAAACTGAACAAAGCTTTCATTTCATAAATCAGCCAGGTCGCCAGTCAAAATCTTAAATCTAATATCTTTCATCTAGATTTCGACTTTTCATTACACTATTAAAATTCTGACTTTGAGCAGGTTTGGACAATATTTGATTTATATTTACCAATCACCATTACTCCATTCAGTGGTCCCTGTAAACTTGGGGACATAAAATTGCCAGTGTGAGGCGGTCTGCACATGTCAGAGGTGAAGTGCTCACTCGATACAATTTGTTACTTTTACCCTTGACCAAGCACGTCAAATGTTTGTGACATGCATGCTCCATGAAATACCCTCCTTCATAAAGCATGTATAAAATTTCGTTTTCATCATTTGACAGTTTTGATCGACATTAAAGAAAAATCAGCTTTAAGATATTCATCTTTTGATTTTCTTTTCAAAATTGCACACGAAATATTATCTAAAATGAAACCAAGGCCACTTGCATCGAAATCTTGAAGAATTATCTAAAAGATATTTTATTCCTCTCATACGGTAATTTGGGATTTATAATGAAATTTGAATGCTTTCTATTTGTGATGATAACATGTACTATAAATTATAATAAAAAAGAAGAATATTATTACAGATTTTTAGAAATCCAATAAAAAAGAAAAAAAAAAAATCCAAGTAGTCAATAAATTGAGTCTTGACATTGATTTATAAACCATGTGTTATTAATGTGAATCTTTTTAGTTCAAATAACAGGTAAGAATAGAAATTCCTTCACAAAGATTTTTATTTCTCAATAGTTGAACTACATTTCATATCTCTCATTGCAGATTTTGTAAAGCGGAAGTGGAATGCGCAAGTCTCAATGAGGTGACGTCATTGGTCGTTTCGTAAAGATGTCTAGTCAAACAGTGGTGCTAGTGTTGTCCAGTTTGTTACTATTGGTCACTAGGTCACATTCTCAGGATCTCCAATACACAATCAAGGAAGAAAGATCGTCGGGTAGTAAAATAGGAAACATTGTCAACGATTCAACGGTGCTAGATAGAACAATCTCGGGAGTGGAATACAGAATTCTGACTCAGGGGAATGAATTCGCAAAATATTTTCGAATCGACAACAGAACTGGAGATTTATTTACATCAGAAGTTCTAGACAGAGAGAGTTTAACAGATTGTGAATTTTCAGACGTTTGTACGATTCCGCTCGAAATTATAGCACAAGCACCGGGTGGACGTTACTTTAAGAAGGTGGGAATCCAGTTTATAATAGAGGATATCAATGATAATGCACCTAAATTTACTTCCAATCAGACAACTGTAGAAATATCAGAGTCGTCTGCTACTGGGGAATCCTTATCACTAGAGGGCGCTGTAGACTTAGATATCGGTATCAATTCTGTGCAGACTTATAGAATAGTTCCTTCCGAAAATGTCCCTTTTGTAGTCGTGGCTGATAAAAGTCCAATTATTAAACTTCAGCTGGTCCAAAAAATCGACAGAGAAACAACAGACAAATATCAGTTTCAAATTTTAGCTATAGACGGCGGAAATGTGCCATTAACTGGAGCTCTGGAAGTCACTGTTCTAATAACAGATAATAATGATAACAAACCAAAGTTTTTACAGCCTGTGTTCAATATATCAATAGACGAGGATTTGGCGGTAAATTCTGTCATTCTGAATATCAGTGCAACTGACCCGGACGAGGGCGTGAATGGTGAAGTTTCGTATCGTCTCAGTTCACACCAATCAGAGGAAATTCGAAATATGTTTGCCATCGACTCTATACTTGGAAACTTGACAATAATCAAACCTCTTACATATCAACCAGGAGAAACATTAAAAATCATCATCGAAGCGTCGGATAACGCTATTCAACCACTGATATCTCAAGCCATCGTGTACGTCAAAGTTCTCGATTCCACGAATGACGTACCGGAAATACACGTAAACTTGCTATCGAGTTCAAGCCGCGCAAGCATAGCTGAAAACGCAACAATCGGCGCAGCTGTCGCTCACGTAAAAGTAACGGATGACGATTTGGGAACAAACGGCTATGTCAATTGTTCTGTAACACGGGGACACGAGTTCTTTGGTCTTGAAAAACTGGATGTGAACGAATACAAAGTTGTGGTATCTGCAAAACTTGATCGCGAGAAGAAAGCATTTCATGACGTCACTGTCACGTGTCAGGACTTTGGGGTCCCTTCATTGAACGCGTCAGAAAATTTTGAAGTCGAAATTTTGGATATAAATGAAGAACCGCCAAAATTCTTGAAAAGCACATTTGAAGTTAGTATAACAGAAAACAACAATATCGGAGCATTACTTACAACTGTGTCTGCTATAGACACGGATAGTGGAATGAATGCCAGAATACGATATTCATTACTGCAAACGGGAAAATATAATTTTGTCATCGATTCCGTTACAGGGGAAATTCGAGTAAATTTTGTACTAGACAGGGAGACAGTACCCGAAATAACGTTTAAAGTTGCGGCATCTGACAGTGGTGTTCAACCTAAGACAGGTCTGGCCACTGTCATAGTTATTATACTGGACGATAACGATAACGATCCAAGGTTTGAAAATCAGCCAATTACACTCTCCGTCCTGGAAAACCAACCAATCGACACATTTGTTGGAAAAGTTAAGGCAACCGACATTGATGCTAGAGAAAATGGGACTGTTAAATACAAAATGAAGGACCAGTTGTCTACATTTTGGATTTCGGACAATGGGTCGATATTTACGAAAGACATTATAGATCGTGAGTTATATCCACATGGAATCACGTTGAGTGTAATAGCATACGATCAAGGTCAAATCATTAGTAGAAATGCGTCTGCACTTGTAACTGTACTTGTAACGGACATCAACGACAACGCCCCGATTCTTGTGTTTCCAAACGAAGTTAACCGAACAATCACGATGATTTACGATCTTCCAGAAGGGACCATCATAGGGCGTGTGGAGGCTGAGGATAAAGACTATAGTATCAACGCTAAACTCACATACTCATTTAGTGAAAAAAGCGCGCACTTGCTCTTTCGTATAGATGGCGACACCGGTGAAATAAAAACCGCCAGATCTTTTACTACTCAAGACATCAATCGATATGTACTTACCATTACAGTGGAAGATCAAGGTGTTCCGAAATATTCTGCCAACCATACATTGATCGTAGCAATTATTTCAAACATCTATGAACCTATACCGAGATTTAAGGAGGAAGGAGGGGACAGTTATCTTCTCATTGCTGTCGTCATATCCTGTGTTACCGTTGTTTTGGCGGGAGTTATCATTTTGGTTATATTCTTACTCAGAAGAATTGATCAGAAGAAACGCGAGCACGAAAATGCCACCCACCAAGAACAACTTGCAAATAGTCAGAAATCTGGACTGTACGACGCATTGGATGTAAGCCGAGACCCACCGAAGACCAAAAGTGAAAAACGAGTCAGTTTCTCGGATTCCCTGGAAAGTACGGACACTCCCATAGAAAGGCCATCCTTCAAGATGACTCCTACTAAAGAAAAAATAGAACAGGTATAATTTGCCACAAATGAATCAACACTGATTTTAATGGAACCTATTTTCGTTGTGAAAATCCCCGTAATAGGTATATGTGCCAAAAGTCAAATAAAGAGATAATAACATAATAATGTTTATCGAGCATAAAGATCGACCACGCGATTTGAGCGAGATGGAATTTTTAAATTATCAAAATTACGAATTTATGGTAAAATAGGTCCGTCAGATTTTATTCCTTTGGCTTTTCTTTGATCTGTATCGTACTTTTTTAATGACATGATTCATACCCCCTTGAATCGTAAACAATTTTCTTTAATCATCAGAGCGCTATTTCGACAAGAACCTTGGTGAATAATTTATTGGAAACTTTTCTTCCGAAATTCCTCTGACAGATTTTAATTTTTGAAAATATCCCATGTGACGGAATACAAACCAATTAAGATTTGATTTTTAAGCACTCTTCTGATGTCCCAGAACATGGTGAAGTGACTGTATGTTTCATGCCGATCTAGGTTGCCCGGTTTCTATTGAATATTGAAGCATATGAATAACTACCTAGATTATGTTAGGATTTTATATGTCAACATAAAATATAGAAAATTCGTGTTTTATCAGTAAATGCTATCAGAAATACACGTTAGTAGATAAACATAAAGTGCCCCTGTGTTAAGAAGAACCAAACAAACACACACCTCTAAAACATTTAGGAAATTTATCATTTCTGAAAGATTGTCAGGCAAACATACGGAGATTATTCTGACATAGACTAGAACATCGATTTCCAATCTTTGGTGACAGTTTGTGTAAGTTATGTCTATCGACAGGGGACCTATTTCCTTTTATATTTCTAACATAACCTGGCTACTGCATGATGTCTTAAGACTTATCTATATATCGTTTTATTGTTTTCACAGTCAGTCAATAATTTTCTCTTTATCACGAATCGGAGATGACAATCATCGTATTATAAATGGAAAGAAAACGGCTTTTATACCTTTTATTATGGTGTCATGTTCCTATTTGGCGCCAAAAGTTGAAACAGCAGTTGTAAAATGGCGTTTTCATTCCCTTTCCTTCCCTTTTAAATCAATTTGAATTTCGACACGCTTTATCAAAATTTAATAATTGTTAATCTTTCACTTTTTATCCAAGATTGAATTTTGACACCCTACTTATAAAATTATTTTATTTCTATTTGCAGTTACTGGATCAGATATCGACCCCTCCCACAGCCCGGGAGTCTCAGGTTCGCTCCCTTGGATTACGGTCCCCCGGTCGCCAGAACCCCAGGTCACAATTGGAGAAAATGAAATTACAGAAGGAGCTTCTCCAGTTACACAATTCAAGGGTAGGTATATTACAAAGCAGAGGACAAAAGTTATACATTTTTTGTATTTGTTATAAAAGTCTTGTTGATCTTATTGACTTTGTAAATGTAATGGTGAATAATAGATCATTTATTTTACTAGCAATAAAAAATGTAAGCAGATATCAACAATATTGTGTTAAGCAGGGTTATCTATATATAATTCAACAATGTCATGTTCGGATCTAGAGGGAGAATATGGCGGTCAGGAACCCCTCTCTTGACTTCGTTAAAAATGCTTACTTTTCCCATTTTTTAAAAATAATTTTCTCCAAATCACAATGTTTTTGGTTCTGCGCAAAAATGTTATTTTGAATGTACTCGTACTAATGTACACTTTTTTTTCCTGTATTTAGATGGCATCGATGGTGAGAATGCAGGATGATAACGAAAGTGAAACCTCCATAGAATCCAACACATCAGACAGTGGGCGTGGCGGAAGTGAAAGTGACATCCACAGCACTCTGGGTCAGATCCACGTACCGGAAATAGGTATGTGCTATTGTGGTTGAACTCATAGGCTAAAATAAGGGAAGATCAAGAAAAGAAGCAACGACTTAGGGGATTTCAATAAAATGTCAGTTTGAATAAGGATCTTCGATTCATTGACGCAACAACCTTCCAATTCTTTCATTGAGGCAAATTCTCGCAAGTTAAAGAAATCTGAAAACTACATTTTGAAATTTTGTCCCTATTGTTTTTAATTTTCTTTAATCAATTTCCAGATGTTTCACGGAGGCAGTTTCAACCAGAAAGCGACGTCCACCACAGAACAAGGCCATCAAATACTGCAATACAGTTACAGGACATGCAGCCAACATTTCCACATTCATCTCACCAACATTCAGAATATAAAGTGCCGAGGACGGGCGACTATAGAACTTTACCAAAACCAGTAGACTATGAAAACGTGCCAAAGTCAATCAGCTTTAATAGTCAAAATGGCACTATTGACTACAACAGTGTCTCTAAACCTTTAGAATTCAGTAATTTACAAATTCCGAAAACTTCAGTGACTATGGGTGCAAATTTAAGACCTTATCATTACTTTAATTTTAAAAATAGTCTGGACAATTTCCAGAGACATTCTATTTCTGATGTCGTTAGTGAAAGTGTCGCCACTTATGACGAATACGACAACGCATCGACGACAACTTCCGGTAGCTATACAGTGGACGATCTTGATGCTGACTTCCGATCTGACGTCATAGTGTAGCGCAACAGGGTTATGAACCCCTCTGATACTGTGTGCCAAAGATTTCGTAACAAACGCACGAACGAAAATGTTAACAAAAATACCTCAGGTCTTGTCAGAATTATTGTTTGTTTGTTTTGTTGATGAAATGTTTTCTTTGCCTAAAATCTTTGCAGCTTACGCAATTTGTCTCAGCATTGTTAATTTATAATATTTGAAATGACAATAAATTGTCATGAAATGTCTACAGTGTATCGTCTTTTCTTCGATAGAAAGTATACCGTTTCAAGAATACATATAAAATAATTCATGTCAGACTGTGTCGAGTAAAATATTTTTGCATTGCAGTAAGTTACCCAGATCAAAATTGTAAATACGGATGTGAGAATTTTCTAGTGATTGAAAGGGTATTATTTGTTTGCGGTGGTATGTACATATGCGGTGGTGAGTGCATTATATGGAGTGGTAAGTATACTATATGGAGTGCTGAATATATTTTATTGTGTGCTAAGAACATTATATTCGGTGGTATGTACATTATATGCGGTGGTGAGTGCATTATATGGAGTGGTAAGTATACTATATGGAGTGCTAAATACATTTTATGGTGTGCTAAGTACATTATATGCGGTGCTAAGAACATTATATGTGGTGGTAAGTACATTATATGGGGTGCTAAGTACATTATATGGAGTGGTAAATACATTATATGCGGTGCTAAGTACATTATATGGGGTGCCAAGTACAATATAATATATATGCGGTGTAAAGAACATAATATGGGGTGGTATGTACATTATATGGGGTGCTAAGTACATTATATGGGGTGGTTAGTACATTTTTTGTGTACATTATATGCGGTGCTAATTACATTATATGCGGTGCTAAGAACATTATATAGGGATGGTGAGTACATTATATGCGGTGCTAAGAACATTATATAGGAGTGGTGTGTACATTATATGCGGTGCATATATAGTTCGTTATGTGGTGATTTCGTTATGATTAACATTCTGATGACCAAGATTAAACATTTTTGAGACTCGGGTTATCATTATCTCAAAAGGACCCAAAAAGAAACCCAAACGGACTAAAAGGACAAAAGACCAAATACCGAAAAGGACACATAAACCTAAAAGGATTCAACATTTCTCCCAGCTCTATGATGGGGAAGGGGGGGGTGGAAGAAAAGCCTTGAGGAAATTTTAAAAGGAGGAGTGATAGATTATGAAAAAGATAAAGATTAAAGGAAGACTTGATCTAGAAAAGATAAATATTTCAGATAATGTATTTGAAAAAAATCCCTTTCAGAGAAAGTTGACATTTGGATTTGGTTTCAAGTTGTTGTCAACCCCTCCCTTCGTGATCTCTCTTTCAATACAATGGCTAGCAGCAAATAAGGCTCGTGATGTGAAAATCACACAGCTCGATTCATTAATACAATATGAAATAGAAAATAATTCAGTAGAGATATAGATATATATAAATATACTCCAATTTTTTATTTTTTTATTTTTTGAATTTTGATCTCTCTTTCAATGCAATGGCTAGCAGCAAATAAGGCTCGTGATGTGAAAATCATGAATCAATATTTAAATCATAAATATACCATATGTAATAGAAAATCATTCAGTCGAGATCCAACATATATACTCCAATTTTTTTTTTTTTTTTTTTTTTTTTGAATTTTGAAACAATGCGACATAGATTCATGGGATGGGAATGGTTCGCATTGCAGAGTGAAGTAAGGAGCTGTTAAGATAATGCGTAAAATCTGCCCTGAAAAGTCGAAATTTCAAAATGCAACTTTTGATTTTTTTTGGGGTGGGGGGGGGGGGGGTTAGAAATGTCAAGTAACTTGGTCCACACATGAATCTGCTGCCAGGTGGGATAATTTATCCAAAATAAGACCGATATTTGGGTCAAAATAAGCTTTTTTACACAGAAAACAATGAAAACGGAAAAGTATTTATACAACATCGTCCCCGTCGCTTTACAATGCCGGTTTATGTCAATAAAACACATTTTCTGGCCAAGTGGGGTTCTGAAGCGAGGGGGAAACAATGTCACACAGGCAAAAAACGAGAAAAAAGGGGGATGGATAACTATTTATAAAATTTTCTCTAGAGCGATATCTAAAGTAGGTTGTAATTGCCATCTTTTTTGTGTCCCTGCGAAGCACAGCGACACTTAAGGACCACTTTGTCCGTTGTCTGTCTGTCCGTCTGTCTGTCACACCCTATAAAAGTGATTCCTGTGTGTCGCTATGTTTCGCAGGCGAGACATGCATTCCTTGGAATTATTTTTCTTTTTATATCATGGAACAATAGTGTGTTTCGATCAAAGAAGGAAATTAACGGGAAAGTTTTCTATGTCTACACCTTGTGCATTTCGCGCCAGAAAGCTACATAAGTGGCTGAGAAGAACGAAATAAAACCGTTTTTTTTCAGTTTCTGGATTGTAGAGATTGCCGATTATGTTGATATAATAACCTCATTGTTAGTTTCTCTTCTCCATTTTGGACATGAAAAGATAACAGAAGCATAATAAACATAATTTTTTTAATAAAATGTAATATAATGCATTTTTGTGCATTTTATTCGATATTTTTCCATCATCTCTACCCCTACCTCTTCAACCTGTAGTCATAACATCTCTCACCAAATTTATTTAAATAAAATTCCTACTAGAAATCTTATTATAATTTACATTTTTATCCTGACCAAACTTAATCTAAATTTGAAGGACAGCGCACGGGAAATAATCGAGTGATTTCAGGGCTAAATCAGGCCCTTATCTGAACAACTACTTTGGACCAAAGCATGATTTTGAAATTCTGCAAGCCATACAAAAATAATCAGTTTTCAAATATTGGCTTTTGGGTTACTTTTTGGTCCTTTTGGGTTCCCTTTTGAGTTTTTGGTCCCTCTGGGTCCTTTTGGTTACTTTTGGGTAATTCGACGAATCCGAGTCTCAGAAAAGTTTAATCTTGGTCATAAGAATGTTTATCATAACGAAATCAGCACATAATGAACTAAGCACCCCATATATATGGAGGGGGATTAGGGTCACAATGCTATTTGACTTGCTTTCATGCTTCATGCTATGTTGCTTCATTCAATGTTTGATTATTCCATGTCCATTTGTCTTGCTTTCATTTCAAATTGACTTTATCTCTCTTCTGTGTGCATGGGCGGATCCAGAAATTTTTTCAGGGGGGGGGGGGGGTCCTAAAGTCCGAATTTTTTGAAGAGCAAAAAAAAAAAAAACCGTAAACGCAAGAAAATAAAGATATTGATTGATGACTGCCAGTTCTGTCTCTAATTTTCCATAAAACTGGTGAATGGAGAGCAATGGCGTGCAAACAGCTTAAAATTTTGAATTTTCACATCATATACATGTATAGCAATTGATTAAATTGATTGTCAGTTCTAATATGTATAAATACAACAATTGGCGAGCGATAGCGAGCCAGCGAATTTTTTTTTCCAAGAATTGGAATAAAATCCACTATTTGTGTCTTTTCAGTTTCTTTTCGTTTCCTTAGTGCCCTTGTTTATTGACCTAGGTGTAATGTATAGGACACTCAAAGTCAATAAAACCGTGCAAATGGTGTCCCCGGCCGCTCATTTTTCATAGACAACAGATAAAAGGCATTTCTATATGTCGTGACTTAGGAGTACATAGGACCTCATTGGCCATATAAGAAAAAATATATTTGTCACTATCATCCTGTCTGCAGACCAGCTCAAACCCCCATTTTTGTAACATACGTGACTGTCGCCATTTAAGAATTTTACATTCAAGTCACTGAAAACAAAGTAAAACACTTTCAACCCAGAAAAACTTTATTTTCTCATTTTAGGGTGACGTGTTTTACATCTTTTCAGATTAATGAATTTTCTTTTTAAACCTTATTAGTTTGATTTCCATCACATTGAAAAATGTCGCCAATTTTCGATTTTTCAACATAATGAATGTATAAAGTTATACTATGTTGGCTAAAAAGGTGGTTATAAATGATTAAACGGCTTTATGATAAAGAGAAAAGGTCTAATTTAACATGCATTGAACATTTTTTTTAGTAAACAGAAGTATGTTTGAAAAAAGTCAAGTTTTTCATCAAAAAATTGATTGGTCATTTAAGAATGTAACATACGATACCTATCATAATATTTCTCATGAACATGAAAGATGGTGCCTACACTCTTTTTATCCTTCTTTGCTAACGTAAGAAGAAATTCAATCCAGTGCAACGAGAAAAGTATCATAAATTATGAAATAAACTGGAGATGAAAGTTGATTTTTAACATACGTGATGTAACATACGTTGTCTGCCACTACAATTCATTGGTATTAAATCGTTTTTCTGATGATCAGTGATCACATGGTAGGTCACATGGTTTGAAGAGATGTTGTTCCTTCATAATAAGCAAAAATAATACTGCTACGTAGGAGAAACAAATGTGAAATTACTTTTATCCCAGATTTTACCCAATTTTAAATAGTGTCGGATATTTTATTTAAAATTTTCAGAAATTAAGTATCACACGAATAAAATAGTTCAATGCTATTTTCAAAACACATAACTGTGCATGATAAGCTCAGATTTCCTCTGTTGTACATATTATTGTGTATTTTAAGTTCGTAACATACGTTACAATTGGTAACAAATGTTACCATGTGCAATTCTTTCCGTTTTACGAATCAGAGCGATACGCGAAGAACCGTCGGTTGTAAGTCCTGTATTCTATTAGAAATCACTTAGAACCATACAATTAGATCATAAGCATGTAAGAAAATTTCATTCTATGCAAAATTTGGCAAAATATGAGCATTTTGCTTCAAAGAATGAAGTAGAATGTGAAAGAATACATCTAACATGTAAGAAACTTCACTCTAAATTAGTTTTTAGTGACTTTTCTATCATTACAGTTTGAACTGTTATGTTTGAATTCAAATTCTTTGATAATTGATGATACATCCATGATTGCACTGTATAATAAACGAAAAATTATTATTCTTCTTTTGGGAAACATACGTTACCATGTTTTTCTCATTAATTTGGAGACTTCTTTGGTCCATCACCAACTTCAAGTTCAGTAAAACGGATAAGACTTATCCAAGTTCGTTAATAAACGAGGAAAATTGGGGTTTTGGTCCCATATGTTTTTATTGGATTAAAGTTAGAATGAATATCTTTCATAAATTAAATTTGTATTTACTAATGTTTAAATCACCCTGATGAAAAGTTCTTAAAATAAAGACTTACTTGAAAATATGGTGCTTGAATATTGAAAAGGATAAAATCTTAAGAAAAAGCTGATAAAATGTCAAAAAATATTCTAACTTCAAGCAACTCTAGAGTACTAAAGTCATCAGTAATTGATAATCTTAACATACGTTACTTCTGATTAGCTTCAATAATATGCTTCAAAAATTAAAGAGAGCTGTTAAAATTTCTTAAATCAAGTGTATTTGCATACATATATATATGAAACAGATATATAAATGGCTTTCCGGATATTAAATTATCACAAAAGAAAGATATTGATAGTGAAACCTGGTCATTATGTTTGCACATTTCGTTGATTTGGTCGGGTTTTTGTACCTGTAGCTCTTCTTCGTCAGAAAAGAGCAAAAATGAAGATAAATGAGCACAAATTCATTAATTTTGCAGAATAAAACTATATTTTGAAGAATCAGTTATAATAATGGAGAAATAACAGAGTAGGAAACATTTTTTACGAATTATAGTGACGCAATATGTAGGTAACACATGTTACATTGAGGTAAATTTTAAAAATACGGTCATCTTTTAAATTCATATTTTAGAAAAACGGAAAAAATAATGTTGAAAATATTTTGGGAATTAAACCCTCGGGTATATAGCTTTATTTCCCCAAGAGATTAAAATTTTATGAGGACACTCATGTCACCTCATTTTTCAGACCCTATTTGCACGGTTTTATTGACTTTGAGTGAGGAAAGCGCAGATGCATCATTTAACAAGTTAAAAGTCATGTTTGTAAAACATTAATGCCCCCCTACCCCTTCTGTGATTAAAGTCTGTCACAACTTTATACTTGCATTGATACAACCTATGGGGGTATAAAGTAACAGTTTCATTTCAATATGTACCTCCACTCAAGAGATATTGAACAGAAACCCTGAAGTTTTGGTATTTTTCAAAGTGCAAGGGGCATAACTCTGTCCAAATTTTTTTGATCGGACCTAAATATGAACTTGACCTAGATTTTCATTTGATGTGTCTGTATACAAAATTTCATTTTTATATGTAACTCCACTCAAGAGATATTGAACGGAAACCCTGAAATTTTGGTATTTTTCGAAGTGCAAGGGGCATATCTCTGTCAAAATTTTGTTGATTGGACCCAAATAAGAACTTGACCTAGATTGTCATTTGATGTATCCATATACAAAATTTCATTTCAATATGTAACTCCACTCAAGAGATATTGAACGGAAACCCTGAAATTTTGGTCTTTTTCAAAGTGCAAGTGGCATAACTCTGTCAAAATTTTGTTGATTGGACCCAAATAAAAACTTGACCTAGATTGTCATTTGATGTATCCGTATACAAAATTTCATTTCAATATGTAACTCCACTCAAGAGATATTGAACGGAAACCCTGAAATTTTGTTTTTTTTCGAAGTGCAAGGGGCATATCTCTGTCAAAATTTTTTCGATCGGACCTTAATACGAACTTGACCTGGATTTTCATTTGATGTGTCTGTATACAAAATTTCATTTCAATATGTAACTCCATTCAAGAGATATTGAACGGAAACCCTGAAATTTTGGTATTTTTCGAAATGCAAGGGGCATAACTCTGTCAAAATTTTTTTGATCGGACCCAAATATGAACTTGACCTAGATTTTTGTTTGATGTGTCTGTATACAAAATTTCATTTCAATATGTGAATCCACTCAAGAGATATTGAACGGAAACCCTGAAATTTTGGTATTTTTGAAGTGCAAGGGGCATAACTCTGTCAAATTTTTTTTGATCGGACCTTAATACGAACTTGACCTGGATTTTCATTTGATGTGTCTGTATACAAAATTTCATTTCAATATGTAACTCCATTCAAGAGATATTGAACGGAAACCCTGAAATTTTGGTATTTTTCGAAATGCAAGGGCATAACTCTGTCAAAATTTTGTTGATCGGACCCAAATATGAACTTGACCTAGATTTTTGTTTGATGTGTCTGTATACAAAATTTCATTTCAATACGTAACTCCATTCAAGAGATATTGAACGGAAACCCTGAAATTTTGGTATTTTTCGAAATGCAAGGGGCATAACTCTGTCAAAATTTTTTTGATCGGACCCAAATATGAACTTGACCTAGATTTTTGTTTGATGTGTCTGTGTACCAAATTTCATTTCAATATGTGAATCCATTCCAGAGATATTGAACGGAAACTGATGTCGTGGACCGACCGACAGACCGACAGACCGACCGACAGCGGCAAACCTACATGTCCCCTCTTCTTCGAAGGGGGGCATAAAAATAACGTACATGTATGTAATAAATTCTGTATATTAATAACAAAAATTTAGCAATGTTTCGAAAATTCCAGGGGGGTCCGGACCCCCCCCCCCCCCCCCCCGACACCCCCCCCCCCCTCTGGATCCGCGCTTGGTGTGTAATTTTGCTTCCCTGCATTTTACATTTGTCCTTCGTCAATGCATAACTGTCATTATACCATGCGTTATGACATCCGTCTTTCTGCCATTATTCTTTCGTCTTAATGCTATTATTGCTTCGTCAATGCTAACTTCAATTTTGATACCAGATGGCGCTTCGCACGACCGCATGTGCCCGTTCCTTGAAATGAACTTTGAAACATCCCCTTTCGTTGGAAATTTCTTTTAAATTCTGCTACAGTATCTTTCGAAAAGTAATTATATTATCGCACGAGAGGACAGAAGTAGATTGCAGATGACGTTGTATAAATATTTGAAAAATATTATGAATTGATTAGTAAATATTGATTTTGTATGCATCAGATTTTTTAGCCGAGTTGCAAAACTCGGCTCTTAATTTGATGTGAGACGGGCGGGCGGGCGGGCGGTTGGGCGGGCGTCTGGGCGGGCGGGCGGGCGGGAGGGCGTGAACAATTGGTTTCCGGACTATAAGTCAACTACGAAAGAGGCTGTAACAATGAAACTTCATACACTTACTCACCATTAGTCAAGGATGAGCCCTATTGATTTTGGGGTCAAAAGGTCAAAGGTCGAGGTCACAGGACTCAGATGATTGAAAATGGTTTCCGGACCATATTTCAGCCTGTATTGCACCTATAATCATGAAACTTGCCAGAAATGTTTCCCTTGAATCAAGGATAAGGCCTATTGATTTTGGGGTCAAAAGGTCAAAGGTCAAGGTCACAGGACTCAGATGATTGAAAATGGTTTCCGGACCATATTTCAGCCTGTATTGCACCTATAATCATGAAACTTGCCAGAAATGTTTCCCTTGAATCAAGGATGAGGCCTATTGATTTTGGGGTCAAAAGGTCAAAGGTCAAGGTCACAGGACTCAGATGATTGAAAATGGTTTCCGGACCATATTTCAGCCTGTATTGCACCTATAATCATGAAACTTGCCAGAAATGTTTCCCTTGAATCAAGGATGAGGCCTATTGATTTTGGGGTCAAAAGGTCAAAGGTCAAGGTCACAGGACTCTGTTGATTGAAATTGGTTTTCGGACCATATTTCAGCCTGGATTGCACCTATAGTCATGTAACTTGCCAGAAATGTTTCCTGTGAATAGAAAATGACCACTTTTGATTTTGGGGTCAAAAGGTCAAAGGTCAAGGTCACAGGACTCTGATGATTGAAAATGGTTTCCTGGCCATATTTTAGCCTGTATTGCACCTAAAGTCATGAAACTTGCCAATAATGATTTCCATGAATCAAGAATGACCCCTATTGATTTTGGGGTCAAAAGGTCAAAGGTCAAGGTCACAGGACTCCGATGATTGAAAGTGGTTTCCGGACCATATTTCAGCCTGTATTGCAATTATAATCATGAAGTTTGCCAGAAATGTTTCCCATGGATCAAGGATGACCACTATCAATTTTGGGGTTAAAAGGTCAAAGGTCAAGGTCACAGGACTAAGATGATTAAAAATGGTTTCCCGACTGAATTTGAGCCTGTATTGCACCTATAATCATGTAACTTGCCAGAAATGTTTCCAGTGAATAGAAAATGACCACTTTTGATTTAGGGGTCAAAGGGTCAAAGATCAAGGTCACAGGACTTAGGTAATTGAAAATGGTTTCCAGACCATTTTTGAGCCTGTATTGCACCTATAATCATGAAACTTGCCATTAATTTTTGGGTCAAAAGGTCAAAGATCAAGGTCACAGGAAAATCTGTATCCTTGAAAATATATTACAAGCTGATATAGAATAAAGAGAAGACCATTTCTTGATCCAGAAATTTTCATTCAGGACCACAAAATGTTGTTACAAACCATACACATTTCATGTTAGTCTGCATATTCATACTTACATTCCAGTTTTGCAACTCGGCATTTTGCATCTTTGATGCATTTTGAGCTTATGTAAGTTTTAATACTATCAAACAAATGTTTGTAAAAGGAATCTGTGTGGCGTAGTGATCATCACGTTTACCTTCAAATTTCTTTTACACCTATCCGAGTGGGTTCGAATCCCGGACGAGGGGTCATTGTTTTGGAAAAAATCTGGCGGGCAACTGTATATTATCATTATTCAGTTGAAATAGAAAATCATTTTTTCATTACAAAACTTTGCAAAAGCTTCGTTGGCTTACTGTCGTCGCTTGCAAGTGATCTATTTTAATTATGCCCGTCAATGTCGTTTCTGTACCATAAATCGGGTGATTCTTGCATAAAAAGATAAAACTTCTATGATAATTAACCTTGAAGTATGGACTTATGAAGGTCAATGTTCAAGGTCAATCCTTGCAAGCATCAAACGCTTGGATTTCAATCTTAACCTTGATCTTGGGTCGAACAACAGTGGCGGATTTAGGGGATGCGGAAGGAGTCCTCCCCTCCTGCACAGACCCAATATTTTCCCGGCAAAAACAGGTACATCAGTAAAATCGGCAAAATTCGCCCCTTGACCCCCGGCAAAGGGGGCGCTGGATCCGCCACGGAACAAGAAGAACCTGACAAGTTTGCCATAGTTTCAGTCTAATTAAAATTATACCTACCTTGTGCTCCTAACACGGAGTATACGAACACAATAAAGGTATAAATTTTGACCATTGTTGAAAAAGGCTGTGAATGACACTGAACTGTTTTTGTGCCATGTTCCTGAGCAGGCGTAGTACCAACGGCGTTACATAGCTCTGCCTGAAAAAGTTAAGGGGCACAACATCCCAAAAGCAAAAAAACAAAAAACAACAACAACAACAACAAACAAACAAAAAACAAAGAGGGGGAGGAAGAGAATAAAAAGAATATGGGGGTTTCATGTTCTGTATGTACAAATTTTAACATTTCTGGTGCAGCTCTAAATTTTAAGTTCATGAATAAATGTCTGGCCAGGACAACAGCTTGGAGTAATTTTTGCATACAGAGATGTCAAAAGGTAAAATTTCAAGGTCAAAATTATGAAAGGAGACTAGACACTGCATTGTTGAATGAATCAATGGGGCCGGGGAATGTTGATCTCTAGGTTCGATCAGTGTAGGACGCGCGGCAGTTTCAATTTACCTAGAATTTTTCGATATAAATACCGCCACGATATCTCAGGGAAAAAACTTACTTTTCCCACTCACAATTTAGAAAAAAAAGTGATGTCACTGATGATGGAATTCGAACCCACGCGGGAAAACAATCCTTTGCTAATCCGGCTCGCTAACCGCTGAGCCACGGAGTCATTCCTTCAAGGTCGTAGAACTTAGAGGTTTCAGATCCCCAAATGGCTATTACTGTATAAATAAAGAAAAAAAAACCCAAACAAAAAAAAAAAACAAAACAAAACAAAACAAAAAAAAAAAAAAAAAAAAAAAAACCAAACAGAATATGCCCAAATATGTATCATTTAATTATTTTTTGTTCAAATATTTCCATCGGCTTTTGCTTTTTTTCCCGCTATTTATAACTCATTTTTCCAAGTACTGCAACAGGGGACGTCTCAAAGTTCATTTCAAGGAACGGACACAAACGGAGCGTCACCTGGTATCAAAATTGAAGTAAGCATTGACGAAGCAATAATAGCATTAAGACGAAAGAATAATGGCAGAAAGACGGATGTCATAACGCATGGTAGAATGACAATTATGCATTGACGAAGGACAAATGTAAAATGCACGGAAGCAACATTGCATAAAGAAGAAAGACAAATGCAATAAAGTCAATTTGAAATGAAAGCAAGACAAATGAACATGGAATAATCAAACATTGAATGAAGCAACATAGCATGAAGCATGTAAGCAAGTCAAATAGCATTGTGACCCTAATCCCCCTCCATACATATAATGTTCTTAGCAGTTAGCATCCCATATAATGTACTTAGAACCGCATATAATGTAATTACCGCCGCATATAATGTAATTACCACCGCATATATTGATCAAACCATCCCATATATTGTACCTCATTATAAGACAGCGATGGCGTTCCATAGATTTCAATTGTTGCCAATATCGTTCTTTTTTAGATCATCGTCTGTGTTGATGCCATCATCTATAATGTTGGTACGGTTCTTGTTGTAGCATTGTCTGTCTGTTTGGTCATCGTCCTTGTCATCTATCTTTTTTGTTGCAATTGTCTTTTTTTCCATCTTCTTCGTTATTGCCGTTGCTTTTACAAGTTGTGTTCATCTCCCATTTTTTCATCGCCTCGTTGTCATCGTCTATCTTGTCAACATCCTTTTTCTGTTCTAGTTTTAGATTTTGCCATGTTGTGTCTCTGTTGTTTCTTCTGTTATCTTCGAAAAATTCATCTAAGAATGTGTAATATAAATAAAATACGTGTATAACTGGCATTTATGTACCTGGCAGCCAGACCATTTCTAAGATTTAAGTGTCCTATTTTGCTATGAAATGCTTAGATTTTAACCGTTATATCCTGAAATGTTAGAGAACAAAGAATTTATACCTAACTCCTTAAGCTTATTGTCGGATTTCATACATGACAAACATAAAACTTCGTCTCCTCTGATAGGTTTCGCTTGGAGACTACTAAAGCCTAGTATTCGAAGGAATAGCAAAAGTGTTTGTAAGAATGCATTTTATAATGGGTTTGGACGATTTTTTCCCTCGTAAATTAGATTGTAATGAAAATATACTGCAATATAGGCTGCTTTTGTCGTAGGCAACTCCCAGGAGACACAGTCTTGTGTATGAGATCTGATTAGAGGGAGTAAGACATAAGGTACAATTTTTTCGTGAAAATTGAAATGCTTAGGAATGATATTAGCTGATTTGTGGTTCCTAATAATAGAAAAAGTCATCACGGTCACATAAATTCCAAAGGTGGACAGTACGGGGTAAAATAAAAATACCACGATATAATTACATACTAATAGAACTAAGTTGTCATACATCAATTAACCATACAATGTACACGTGTGTCTTAGTACAATAAGCATGTTCTTAACACTTTGGTAGAATATATACATCACAAGATATTAACGGAATGCAGTACAAAACAAACCTATTATCAACCATTAGCAAAAAATTGTAGACCTTAGTTAAGGCGCCTGAATAGCCATAAAATGGTACTAAAGTCACGAAAAGCAAGGTCAATTGTAAAAGTTTGAAAATCAAGAGCAATAAGGGTGATTTCTATCAAGAATTAAATCGAGTCTAAATAATTTTTGTTATTATATTCAAAACACTGACGACCTTACATTCGATGCCATGTCAATGATAATTTCAACATGTCATAAAACGTTTGCGTGACTTAGAGTGATAAACTTTCTTTACACACAAGGCGCTTTAACAGAACAAAGCATGAATCAGGTATTTTCAAATAAAATTTGCCCCTTTTACCAAATTAGGAACGTTACATTTCTTTCGACACTTAAACAATTTGAGCTTATTATTATGATTATTGGTTACGAATTCTCTATGGTTAAGATATGGGGGCCGTTGATCGGGAATTTCGTGTCAAATATAAGGGACAAGGCAAGTGCCAAAATCTGATTTTATTCAAAACTTTGACGTTCCGTAGGGCCTTTCTTCATAAAAATGTATGTAAAACAACATCTATTGATGTTTCTGTAAGGAGGGAGATGTCAACCGATTTAAGGTGTGAAGATCATTTTGTTTGAAGGAACATTGCAAGGTCATGCAAGCTTGATGCATACAGAGGTCATGGACAACGAATTATAATGATACTGTATCTAGCTCGACAAGGAAATAAACTTTAAAATAAAAATACATCCAAGATAGATTCTATACAAATTTTTCATTGATTTTGTTTCAAAAACCCGTTAAGACCAGGATGAAGGGGATCATAAGGAGCTGAGTTCATAGCAAATCGAGAACAATACTAGTACAAGTATTAGAATACTAGTACAAGTATTAGCTTTTACAAAAAGCTTGCCGTCAGTTAGCTGACTGTAAATATTGTAAAATTCTTGTTAGAAAATGCATTTACCAATCGCACACTTCCGGGCTTTTCCGCGTTTTTTTTCCGATTCAAGTGACGGAAATTTCCGAAAATCTGCGATTGTTATAGGACGTATCGGTTCAAAGACTTTTCGATGCATATTTCGGAAGAAAATACACTGATGCGATATGACTTTCATTTGTCAGGTCATCAAGACTCTTAAGCCGACCTGGTGAGAGAATCTTATACACAGGTTCTGAATAACCTAGACGGATATTTGCATTTTATGCAATTGTCAACCAATCATATTGCCAAGAGGTATTCTATCCGTGCAAGTAGGTTACGAATGATTACAGTATACCGTCAGTCATGACTGACGGTAACTAGTATGTCTTTCTTTTATACTGTCTTCTCCATCATCTACCAGCATCTCATCCTTCTTGTTTGTTCTATTTTATGAATTACTTTAGAACTGATCATTATGAGAGGTGGCCGTGATCAATAAAGACAAAATCTGCAAAAGAGAGAGGTTGGAACATCTACAAGACTTCCAGCAATGACAGGAGAGAAAAAATGCATTTAATATTCAATAAAAGACAGTGTATACTAGTCGGACAAATAGGATAAGTGATAGAAGCTAACAAATTGTAGGTAGCACCACTGAATTGAAATGAAGGAAGTTAGTCATTAAGATTTACATATAAAGACTCTATGCTAATTTATGTCGGAACCTTCAGTTTTCTACAAAAGTTCATATACAATGTACATTGAAATTGATAGGCATTTTAAACAGAAGTGCATATAACTGAAACTGAAGCCTTCCTATTTATTTTCAAAGATTTCCCGTGATTTTATAGAGGGACTAAAATGTTAAAGTCCAAAATAATATATTGAAATATTGTTCTGTGGTATTTTAAAGTTGCATTATTTTTTTTAAAGCAAAATGGTCACAGAATGATTTTATTAGCATAAATATCGTCATTTGCTCTATGAACAGATTTTATCGGCGCCTCAAACATCTTGAATGTCAACTCTCTATTTTCTCTTGACGTGATGAACATCGACGAGGCAGTTATCGCCCCTTTGAAGTTCTATTATCTCCTCTCTTTAACATCAGTATCAAACGTAGATCTACAGCACACAGAAATGAATGGAAGTAAATTGCCTGACCAAATCCACAAATTAGAATTAATTGAGAAAACAATTTTCTTGGTTGTTTTTTAATCTAAAAGGAAAATGGGAAGATGCGCAACAGTTGGTTGCATGTCGACATTCAAGTATATTTGGTTTCAAACTAAAGCATCAATACGTCATTTCGGAGATCCCGATTTCGTCACAATGTGTCATGTGACTTTCATCCTTTTATGACGTCATTTAGGGCATGTCTTGTTCAAAATGGCGTCACTTATTACTAACTATCCATAGATAGATGTAAACAGAGAATAAAGTGCTAGATTTTCATCAGAAACAGAAATATCAATAAATAAATATGAATGCATGTAAAGAATTTTATAAATTAACAAAAATAAAAAGAATAAATAAATATAAAGGATAGAGAGGGTCACATCATGGATAAAGCCAGTCTTAGGCCCGCAGTTGTACCCCCGCCACCCCCATCCCCACCCCCCTTATATTAATTTGACTGGACCAAAAAATAGTATGGTAAATAAGAGTTATCTGAAGGAGACGTCAGCTGTAAAACACTTCTGTCCGCCACCATTGGATCCTCTTTTAAGATTAGGTAAGGAGGGGGGGGGGAGATCTTATACATCGGTAACCCACTGGCATGCGCGCTCTGTCGCACTCCGTTTTGCGCAATCGATCATGGGTTTCCGAGGTTGGTTTTATACAGAAATAATCTTCCTAGGAATTAGGAATTAAAATAATATTAAAAACATGAAAATATTTAATGCATAATCGATTGTTCAGGTGTCACCGTTCCTCCAGATCTACCACTAGAATACTGCATTACCTTAATCATACTCCTTTACGCGGATGACACCATCTTGATAGCTGATAATCCTTCTGACCTTCAACGCAATCTTGATATGTTTTACCATTACTGTAATACTTGGAAACTCACTGTTAACACTAGGAAAACAAAAATAGTTGTCTTTGGTAGTAGAGGTATATCAAATCATACATTTAGATTTGGAAACAGCGTTATTGAAATTGTTGATTGTTATAAATATCTAGGTATTATGTTCAAAAACACAGGCAATTTTCGATTAGCTATAAATACGATTGTATCACAAGCAAAGAAAGCTATGCATTTACTGTACAGTAGAATTGTCAACTTAGATTTATCGATAAAATGTCAAGTTTTATTATTCAATCAAACTATTGTACCCATTCTTTTGTACGGATGTGAGATTTGGGGCTTCAGTAATATAAAACTACTAGAAAAAGTCCAGTGTGAATTTTTGAGAACTATTTTGAGAGTAAAAAGTAGCACACCACATAGTATGTTATATGGTGAAACTGGAGCCCAACCTTTGATATGTACTGTAAAACAGAGAATTTTGAATTTCTGGGCGAAACTTGTTCATGGTAAAACAGAGAAATTGTCAAGTATTTTTTATAGAATTCTACTCTATGACAAAACCTTAAACATTGAGCATCAGTGGTTGAAAAATGTCGAAAATATTTTGAATGAATTAGGTTTTACTTTTGTTTGGGAATCACAAAATGTATATGATTTAAAATGGTTTTTGAATGCAGCCAAACTTAGAATATGCGATCAAGCTATACAAAACTGGTATAGTAGTATTAATGATTCACCAAAATGTATCACTTATAGAATTTTTAAACATACTTTTTGTCAAGAAAATTTTCTGTCCATTTTACTAAAAGGGTCACGCATTATTTTTACAAGGTTTAGGACAACCAACCATAGATTGCCAATTGAAACTGGCAGGTGGGTCAACATCGAACGAGCACAGAGAAAATGTTCACTCTGTGACGAAAATGATTTAGGTGATGAATATCATTATCTCTTCAAGTGCAAATTCTTTTCAGCACAAAGACAAACATATATAGATTCATACTATCACATTCGACCAAATGTTTTGAAATTCAATCAGCTTTTCTGTTCAAACGATTTAGACGTATTATCCAAACTCTGTAAATTTTTGTCAATTATAATGAACCATTTTTCTTAAACGTCTGTGTAAGTTTTGTTCTATTTTGTTCTTCTTGCATAATTTACGATACTCTAAGTAAATAGACTTATGCTAAGATAATGTACTTGTATATACTTCAATTATGAAATATAACTTTACACTTTAATACCTTTATGTATTTAGTAATTACGATCAATTAATTAGTTTTGTTTCTACATATCTTCACAACGACAATGTTTACTTTTGGAACATACTTCTAGAAATTATTATCGAATATCCTGTTAAGCATGCTATTTATATTCATAAATTATTATGTCCTCAATATGTCATATGACCTTGAGAGTAATAAAGTTCTGTTCTGTTCTGTTCTGTTCTGATATTGCGGCAACTAAATATTAGCAAATCAAAGGTGCATCAAGCATTCTTCATGCAAGTCAATTTCCCGTTTTCATTTGTATAGTAATACAAGCCACATATTTTTTTATCTATTAATTTTGCATATTTTATATTAATTCAAAGCTACATACATTATTCTACTGAGACATTGTCATTATCTAAAATTGAACTACACATGATTTTTTCCTTGTAGAAATATTATCGTATGCACATTAAACAAACGAATAAAAAAAACAGATATTTATTTTCAGATATCTATCATTCATTCAATTAAAAAAAAAGAAAGTAGTCATTGCATTCAATCCGTTTCATGCACATAATTTTTGCCCACTTGACCCACACTTGATCTGTAAATATCCTGGAAACTTGGGGGGAGGGGGGAGGTTGGGGGATATCTGTATAAATATCCACGGCAAATGGCCGATTTTCTACGCCGTTTTAAAGATACTGTTAGAATCATTAATAATTGTTCCAACTAAATTGAAGAGATAAAAATATAAAAATATTTATTTCGCCGAAAGCATGACTGAGCCCTTTAGATGTTGATCTCTGATTAGATAGATATCCGGCCTCGATCTGTGTCCGAATTTTTTTCTCCGTTAATCACTGTAGATGCATATTTGAAATATTAATTCAAAACACAGTACATGGAAAATCAGAAAAATTGTAAGAGATTTTACTCTTTTTGTGAAACTACAGATCGAGCATAGCCCTGGGGTAGGGTTGATGGCCGCAGCACCCGGCCGCGGTGAGCTAATTAATTCTAGGCCCGGCCGCTTTCAAGGCTGGCCGGGATGATCTTTATCATATTCGTTGTTCAATATATCAGAGTAAGGTGAAAATGAACTTTCATAATTCATTTTATAGCATGATACTAAATGTATATCAATAATAGAGCGACTCCTCCAGAATCACTCCCGGACCCCCCCCCCCCCCCCCCTTTTTTTTCCTCCGCATCATCCGCGTGGGATATTCTAGGATTTTTAAATACTAGAATTTTATGGACATTTAACAATCCTATGAACATCACAACATCGTATAGATTTCAATTTCTCCGATTTAGGACTGCATTTATAGATCGCCGCGTCGTTTCTAATGTAATCAAAATATGCCCTAAATTTAGTCGCGGTCACATGACCAGGTAACCTTTTTGCGCCTCCTTACGTAAGAGTTTCGACATCTAGGAAACGACGTATTACAAGCCTTATTTGTAGGTTTAAATGTAATTTAAATGTAATTTATTTATTTTTTCTGATATCTGATAGTTTTCGGGTCATCCAACATCACCTGAAGTAGCAAAACACGAGATTTGTTGAGAAAGTAATATGTTAGACTTTTAACGACAATAGACTTACATGTATGCATATGGTAAGCGTACAAAAGTCATGCAGTAATGAAAAAATCTACTTTTTCTGAATTCTAAAGGCGTTAAGGGTATACCTACTGACATACTAAATCTACCGATTTTGAATTGCAATTTATTATAATGGATATACATCATGTACATATACATGATGTGATGTACCACGCACATATAAGTTCTTTAACTGCTTCCATCAAAGCCGTTGGTTCACTCTTACAGTACAAACTGTATACCATTGACAAAGTTTGTATATCCAAAAACATGCATTGACAAAGTTTGTGCATTTGACAAAGTTTGTATATCCAAAAACATGCATTGACAAAGTTTGTGCATTTGACAAAGTTTGTATATCCAAAAACATGCATTGACAAAGTTTGTGCATTTGACAAAGTTTGTATATCCAAAATCATGCATTGTCAAAGTTTGTGCATTTGACATAGTTTGTATATCCAAAAACATGCATTGACAAAGGGGTAGGGCCACGAAGCCCGATTTTGGCCCTAATTTTGAACATTGTACTTCATAGAATTTTTAACTATGATTTGACATTTTGAAACATTCTCTACTGAATCACGAATATATCTTTTGTCAACAATGCGTTTATCAATAGCTTTCAGCCCTTTTAAAACACCAAAATTAGTCATATTCCGCGAAATTGATGCAAAAACTACATATTTCTATAAAATTAGCAATGGCCGCATGCATTAACTAGGATGAAAAAAGTATATGTGAAAGATTATCATTGTATCTTTTTGTCATAAACGTTTAATCTCAGTTAACGCATACGGCCACATTGAATTCTTCCATAAAAGACAAAATTCCAAGCAATTTTCGCCATATTTTGTCAATAACGTCAAAATGACGTCATTTCATGACGTCATTGCAGTTAAATGGCACTGTGTTTGGTGATATTTTTCTTTTCATTAAAAGCGGTGAACATTCGTCTATATTCATGAAAGATATCAAGTATTCCCCATGAAATTTATTTCTAGAGAAAAATCGAGGGCCGATTTAGGGGTCTCGTGGCCCTACCCCTTTGTACACTTGTATCTCCAAAATCATGCATTTGACAAAGTTTGTATATCTAAAAATATGCATTAACAATGTTTGAATATCCAAAAACATGCATTGACTAAGTTCGAATATTCAAAAACATGCTCTGACAAAGTTTGAATATTTAAAAAAATGAATTGACAATGTTTGAATATATAAAAAAAAATGCATTGACAATGTTTCAATATCCAAAAACATGCATCAACAATGTTCGAATATTCAAAAGCATGCATTGACAAAGTTTGAATATTCAAAAGCATGCATTGACAAAGTTTGAATATTCAAAAGCATGCATTGACAAAGTTTGAATATTCAAAAACATGCATTGACAAAGTTTGAATATTCAAAAGCATGCATTGACAAAGTTTGAATATTCAAAAACATGCATTGACAATGTTTGAATATCCAAAAACATGCATTGACAAAGGTTGAATACCCAAAAACATGCATTGACAATGTATGAATATAACAAAAAATGCATTGACAAAGTTTGAACAACTAAAACATGCATTGACAATGCTTGAAAATCCAAAAACATGCATTTGACAAAGTTCGAATATTTTAAAACATGAATTGACAAAGTTTGAACATTTAAAAATATGCATTGACAATGTTTGAATATCCAAAAACATGCATTGACAAAGTTTGAATGTCTAAACACATGCGTTTGACAAAGTTTGAATATCTAAAAACAGGAATTGACAATGTTTGAATATCCAAAAACATGCATTGACAAGTTCGAATATTCAAAAACTTGCAGTGACAAAGTTTGAATATCTAAAAACACGCATGCAGTATATATGGATTTTTTTTTGGTCCGGCCAATGGTTAAGCGATTATCTATTGCAATAGAGTTGGACTTGTTCATTGTGTCCAAATTGAACCATAATGTAGACTTTTATCATGACCATGTGTAGAAAAAGTTTTCGCAGACTTTCACCGCCCAAATAGCAAAGGGTTGTTGACCGTGTCTGTGACTAAAAACGGTACTTACGCAGTTTATACTTATAGCTGTATACTGGACCATATCGAGTGTCATACTTATAGCTGTATACTGGACCATATCGAGTGTCAATCTAATCTATTATGTGTGAAAATTATGGAATAATGAAAAGTTATAAATTAAACGGATAGAGAAATATTTAAATGTAAATTTGGTAACATAAAACGGCTTTGATAATGACCTCCAACCCCTCCCATCCTCTCGTCCATAGCATAAAAACACATTATTTTTATCTCATGTTTATGATTTATTGCGCATGACCAAATGTTACAGTGTGAGATTTTTGATGCAGAACTAGTAAATTACTATTATGTTTACATGTAAGATTTGTTTTTGATTATCTGTCCCATGTCACACCATTAATTCACTGTGCCCATGTGATTTTAGTAGAATCCAGAGATCTGCCGTATGCTATAAAATTCCTCTGTGACGATTTCTAATGTATCATCCCTAAATTAAATTATTTTTGCAACGAAATTAATAACTCGTATCGGTGTATGGGGAACATTGGTGACAAACCCTAACACAATGGGCAGATGCTATCTTTGTAATAATCAAAGGTTGTCGCTTCCACATCAAACGATATTTTGTATAGATATTGCAATACTATCTGGCCAATGACGATCATTTGATAATAGAAAATACAAATATTCAGTGCCATCACTGCAGAAAACAAATCAGTGAATGGACTAAGATCAGTGGGGACAATTAAGTATTCGAGCATAAATTTATATGATATTATTGCAAAGTCGTCTGCATCTGGATTCACAGTAATATTGCAAAAAACAAGATGGACGATGGCTGCAAATTGCTGATCCATGTTTATTTCGGACAGCAACGGTCCTTAATTGACAACAGATGACTTAAAGACTTTCAAGAACAAATAGAGTTTCGATGATGATGATAGCGATAGCTGTGCACTTTAAAAACTTTAAGACAAGAAAATACATGCGCAATATCTTACAAATTGTTATAGCTTATCACTGAGTGATTTCATATGAAGTTAAGCATACTTTCAAAAACATCGTAGAACAAATAATTAAAATGGGTCACAACAACTTTTATTTCATTTCTTTTCTTCTCATTTGTGTATTCTAACTTTTAAAAGTAAGTGTTTGGATTAAAATTCTTCAGAAGAAAATATGACATTTTGGCAGTTTGTTCAGAAAGCCCGTATATTGGAACTCCCATATATTTGTCAAGAAGTCTTATTTGTCTAATCAAGCATATATTTAATACACTTCTTCTCTTTTACGATGAAACATCTCAAAACATGAAAGAAAAATTTTACGAGCGTTATGAGCATATCTAGGTCGTTGTTGGTACACATTTCATAGTTATAGGTTTACACCATGTAAAAATTGACGGTAATTTATTACTCGCTCGGGAAGATACCTGGGATTTATTTCAATTAATGAAGACTATTTCTGCTTTGAACTTAATCTGAATGCACCTGATTTATTCTGAATGTAATTGAATTTCCTTCCCCGTCACACCAAATTCAAACCCACATAAGATACCCGTGGTGCATCATTTACGGATGGGCGGTCTTGTTGGTTAAACTCCAGTCGGGAGACGGGGTGGAATCGTCAGTTGCCGGAATTTATAGAGCTGACCGCACAAACTAAATCTAAAGCTCTGTTTTTATGATCAGCATATGGTTTGGTTTCATCTAATTAAGGAATCCATATTGTATTGATTATTTTCGTAATGGATTTATCTGAATCTTATTCGCATCTTTAAATTCAAATTGATCGGTGACCGAAAAGTTCAGTATTGAATGAGGACCAGAACTGATTCCAAAATTAGCCCTATTACACTGTTATGGGGATTTTTAAATTATTTGCACTTCGATATCTCAGTAGGAATGAAGCAATCGTAATGCTATCCTATTCCTATAGAAACATGACAGAAATATAGAATTTATAAAACGCTCTCCTCTTTGGCCCTTATTGATTGATTCATGTAAAGTGTTATTCTATATTACTAATTTTCTATCAAAATTTAAGAAAAGGATTCAAATCGAAAGAAAAATGATAATAATCTTCATCAAATACAATAGCAACATAATAAACAAAAGCAACTATAGCAATACAATCATCAAGAGCAATAATGTAACAGCAACATAATGAACAGTAACAACAGCAATGAATAGAGCAAAGTACTAGAGTAGCATCAATAAAAATAGTGCGAGAAACAAATACAGTAGCAACATCAACAATAGTAATTAGCAACAGCAATAACAGAAGCAGTTACAGCAACGACCATAGATGTAACAGAATAATACATAGTAACAGCAAAAACAATAACAATAGCAGGTTAAGCAACAACAGAGGCGGCAGCAACATCAGTAATTGAAGTAACAGTTATAAAAGTATCAGCAGCAAAAACAGTATACAGTTATTTCATGAATACTTGGGGAGCAGTAAAACTATTTTTATTACCAAATTGATAGTGGGATTTATTTACGAGGGCAACAGTTCGTCATGTGACCATGAAAATAGTTTTGACTGTTGCCCGATTTAATTAACTATTACCCTATCGAGCAGAAATCGGGAAAATGGGGGAAATAGTCAAAATAGGTAATTTTTATTATAGTAGATTGGGTAGTAAAAGCATGCAGTTACAGCAATAACATCAACATCAACAACCATAAAAGTAACATTTATAACAGTAGTAGGAAAAACAGTAAAAACAACAGCAACAACCATAGAAGCAACAGTAATAACAGAAGCAGCAATAACAATAACAGTAACAGCAACAAAGTAGCAGCAACAGCAACAGTAGCAGCAACAAAACAGAAGCAGCATAAAAACATCAAAAACAAAATCGACAGTAAGAACAACAACAACAGCTGTAGTAACAGCAACAACGATTACAACAGTAGTTACAGAAACAGTATGGTTAGCAACATAATCAGAAACAGTAACTAAGTAACAGTATGATTTAAAACATATTTCATTTCTATAAGGAGCTGTTAAGATAAGGGCTTGATTTAGCCCTGAAACCACTCGATTATTTCTCGTACGCTGTCTTTCTATTTCAATTAAAAAAATGGTTGAGATTAAAATATAAAGTATAAGAAGATTCCTAGTAGGTATTTTATTTAAATAGATTTGGTGAAAGATGTTATAATAACGGGTTGAAGAGGTAGGGGTACTGATATGAGAAAATGTCAAATATCGAGCAAAAATTCACAAAAAATGCATTAGTTAACACAAATTTGATGTTTATTATACTTCTCTACCTTTTGATGTCAAACTTGGATAAGAAAAAATAACCTTGAGGTTATGGTATCAATTTAATCGGCAAAAACCGCAATCCGGAAACTGAAAAACGGTTATATTTCGTATTTATCAGCCAAATATGTAGCTTTCAGGCGCGAAATACGCACAGTGTAGAAATAGACAACTTTCTCGTTTATTTCCTTCCTAATGATTTAATATTTGATCGGAACACACTCTGAATGGATTGTTACATGATATTAAAAGAAAAAAAATGCAATTTTAATTTATTTTACCGCTCTAAAGACTGATTCTAAAATAGTCATCCATCCCCCCTTTTTCCGTTTTTCGCCTCTGGGACATTGCTCCCCCCCCCCTCGGTTCAGAACCCCACTTGGTCAGAAAATTTGTTTTATTGATATACACCTTTGGTAACAGTGGCATTCTGAACCGAGGGGGGGGGGGACAATGTTGTAGAAAAACTTTTCCGTTTTCCATTGATTTCTATAGGAAAAACGCTTATTTTGACCCAAAAATCTGTCTTATTTTGAATAATATATCCAACCTGACTGAAGATTCATATCTGTACCAAGTAAATTCTTATTTTTACCGAAAAATTTTCTCAATTTTTGCATTTTGAAATTTCGACTTTTCAGGGCAGATTTTACGCCTTATCTTAACAGCTCCTTTGTAGTGATAAGATTTCTTTCTGCTCTAAATTTTGAATTACATTACCGGAAGAGGAATTTATATAAGCTAATACAGCTTCCGTTCCGATCCTACATTGTATCATTCTTGTATCATATATGTTTGAAATAAAATATGTTTAAACTAAACAATAACTAAAGCAGCTTGCTGTTTACTTTTTGAAATTTATAGTAGTTTTAGCTTTATTGTCTGGTTCATTGAACAAAAAAAAAAAAATAAAATGGTTTACTCTTGATCGTTATCTGAACCAACTTTAACAAGAACGAAACAAAAATATTTTTCTTTTGCTTTTTTAATGATCCTTTTTGTGGCCACGAAAAAAAAAAATTCAAGCGAGACTATAAACAGACGAAAAGAAAGGTAACTCTGACTTGGAGTACTTGACCGCCCACTAGGACTTATTAACATATATATTATAAGTCATTGAATTTGCCCAGTTACACAATTTAGAAATCCCGTATGCTTAATTTTATTCGCCCCGCCTTAAATTCGTCCTCGTGACAGTGGGCGAAAAGGGCGAAAATGCTCCTATATTCAGCTGAATACATTGTCGCCCTACAATTTCTTCCCTCTCAGTTTGCAATATTTGTTTAGATTATATTCTTAATTGTCAATATTGAAATATATGTTCTATAGTACCAATTTTATTGTACTAGACACGTGTTTCGGATATTTGAATCCTCGTCAGTAGTACTTCATGCCAATCTTACACATGTCAGAAAAGCCTAGTATGGCAGAGAAGATCCCATGGGTTTCCGACGATGATCCTTATAATGCTGCCAATGTATTTTATGCATCTGGATGAGGTGAAGGTGCCGTCTTTATTAGAAGTAGTTTTACTCTTTGTCAGACCCTTTGACGACATGCGTTCAACAAAATACGAAAATGACTTTGGCAAGGAACAGTGGCGGATTCAGGGGTGCGGAGGGGGCGTCCGCCCCCCCCCCCCCGGCACTGACCCAAAATTTTCCAAAAACAGGCATATTTTTGCCCATTTTCATTACAAATCGGCAAAATTCGCCCCTTGACCCCCGGTAAAGGGGGCGCTGGATCCGCCACTGAGGAATAACATTCGTACCTAACAATTGAAAAGATTTTTCAAAAGACAGATTTATGATCAAAGAAATTTAGTTAACTGATTAAATATTTGAACTTATTCATTTATTTGATTATACATTTATCTATTTTATTGAATTCTTTATTCTTAATTTATTCCTTTTCGTTTTTTATGAAAAAAAAAATTCACATCGTAACGATTATATTTAATGATTTATTCAATTGTCCCAAAAGATTTTTTAACGTTCATTGATAATTCATTTTTAGTTAGTTTTTTTTACGTAAAGCGTAAACTTGAATGTGGATTTAATAATACCTAATATGCTTTTCACATCGTTTTTGTACCCTGGACATGTTGGTAAAGAGAAATAACTCTAGATGAATGCTTCGACATTCTGGATTTTTTCTTATCTAGTGTCAAATGAATAATATTAATTTCAAATATGAATAATAAAATTCTTTGATTAAAGGAATTGATGAAATGAATGTGATGGACAATTTAAAGATTCGATAGATACTTTTGAATTCACAGAAAAATTGATACAAAATACCAATTCGAAGACTCAACACATGACAGAGTTGTCGAACATAGACCGTCGTTTGGTATTTGTTTAATTTTTTCATCTTACTTTTTACACAAAATAATGGAATACACGGCATATTTTACTTTTTTTGCAATACGCCCACGAATGTTACAAAATACATTATAATCTACTACAAAGTGCGCTATCGTATTTGTCCTAGTTGTGAAAACTTGTAGTTCTCAAATATAAAGTATGTTTCTTGATCTTTCATTAAAATCAAAATTTTTCTGTCTCTCTATAAATTATCCAAACCTTCTATTGGCACCGAATATTAATTTCCATGCATTAATTACTGAAGCGCATTGTATTTGTTGAAACAGACATGCTAATTTCAAGGTTTTGATAGACGTCGTAGTTAAAATCCATTCCAGCATTTTTCAGTTTTTTTTTCAACAGTTGTTTACAAGAAGTAGAGAGGAACAACTTGAGATGATTAACATTGTCTCTTCCAGTAGACAATTTACCTACGCTCCACTTCAGTACAAAGAAATATTTTATTGCAAAAATTATTTTAAAATAAGAGTTTTCCGTCGAAATTAATAGCTTTCTAATGATAAATGTTCGCAAGTGCATGCAGTATGTTCCAGTGCATACATATGTATATCCATGTAATAATACGTAATTGTGATGCTCCATCATTAAGGCTGAATAAAAGAGATATATAGACAAAATGTAAAGTGTTTCTAAAAAAAACCCATTCCGGCGTCTCTTACCACCGGCGTTTTGCCTTTTACATGTATTTGTCATACCAACTTCTCAAATTGAGATTTTCCTCAGCCTCAGAATTGCTCGAGGATTCCCTCAGTTGAGTTTTTCTCAAAATCATCTTGTATGAAAATTCCTCTTACCATTTGAGGGCACCTCAGGAAAATATTTGAGGAAAGACTTGAGAACAGAATTTATCTTCACCACAGTAACCAGATCGCGGGTCAAATGTACAAAGAATGCGGTACATTTCGCACCTCACTGAAGCCATGGTCACAACCCGCCGTGCGTGCTTTTTCCGTGTTTGCTGAGACTAAGTGTGATACGTTTTTCTGAAGACGCAGAGAAGGAAGTGGCAACAGTACGGAAGAAGTGCGTCAACACACTTCGCACGCATGGTTCTATGGGTGTTTACATGCATCATATGTTGCGCAAAAAAGTAAGCGCGTTGTACGTACTTACGACTTGCATGCAGCTTGCTTACAACACAGTACTTTCTCCGTACGTCTTCAACGTTATTGTCAGGATGTCGAATTTACACGTACTGCTAACGCACGGAATCCTCACTTCCTTGCGTCGAAGGTGCGTTGCACGAACTTGCAACGTGCTTACAACGTACTTACAACGTGCGTGTCGTACTTCTTGTTGAATTCGTAGACAGCATGCAGATAGGAAACAGCGAAACATCTGTATGTCCTGTCTGCGTGTTCCCAAATCCGCAATTAGTCCGTGCGGGACACGTAGCCTACGTTTTTGCATGTAGACAGCACGTACGTGCACGTGCGGCGGAGTTTGACCACCGCTTTAAACGGTTTTTCAAAAGAAGGTTAAGGTCAAAAGGCCAAACATATTGGTAACTATAGAAAGGGCTTGTCACAAGGAATGCATATGTGAAATTTGAAAACAAATATTTATGGCCTAGAATAGAGTTTTGCGGACATACAGACAAACGGACGTACACGACAGAAAACTATATGCCTCCGAATCTCCGATTATGGAAGCATAAAAATTATGTGCAATGTTCTCTGTTATCAAAATTATATTCAATATAATAGTCATACTTTGTAGGATGATCAAACTTGATTGCTTGGGAAATCTCGATGCAATCTTTCCCATAAATTCAAATTTTTAATTCTAAAATAAAGGAGGGGATCTCCAACAAGACTCGGTTGCAGCACCAACGACTAAACACCCCATGCAAAATCACATATAGTAGACACGCACAACAAGAGACGCAAAAGAGACAAGGAACACCAAATACGACATAGAAACATTAAACACAAAAGACTACACATAAACCAACGAGACCAATGGGCAATCAGTGCCGACTTAGGACGGCCATCTGCCACGCCAGAAGCAAATAATGTAGTTATCCGGATTACCTGCACACAACCCTACCACTCCTCCGATTTCGAAGGGGTCTCGAACTCTCAATTGAAGTGTAAAATCTCAATGTAAGATGACCACAAAAACAAGACAACAAAACGCAAGGGCCCAAGCCAAAAACAGATAGATTATGTAAATGGATATAAAAACAGAGGCCTACGAAATACAGTCCGTTGCCCGTGCTCTGACGGCTGTAGCGAGCTCATACATGTTATGATCCGAGGAGAGGAGTTTGACGGACATTCAGAGAGAACAGGTGGTCGTAGCCCTTCTCTAACAAGGTTTTGACAGGGATAGTCATGGAGTCCTGTCGACACAGTCAATCAGAGTGCAATTGTAAGTTCAATAAAACAACATCGTCGCTCCAAAATGTCTATTATAATATGACTAATATGACTATTCTTTTTCCCTATTAAGACAACAGACGCGAGCCGGGCTCTATTCTCCAATATAGGCCATATAGCGATAAGCCACGCCTACCCATTTTTTGAAAGCAGATAAACCGGCAGGAACTGGTTTTTACCAAGAATCGATTTTGTCGTAAGGTCTAAGTTTGGTCATCATTAGAATAGAAATAAAAAATGACAAGCCGGGCTCTATTGTCTCATAATGCCCGAGCGTCCTCAGCCAATCACATTTATCACCTCGCCGCTGACGCGGCTCGGTAATAAATGTGATTGGCTGAGGACGCTCGGGCATTATGAGACAATAGAGCCCGGCTTGTCATTTTTTATTTCTTAAATACAGTATATGGCTGCGTTTGTCAAAAATCATGCCATCATCATTCCGTTTTCTTTTGGTACATATATTCACTTTAGGCACGGTCCATTTGATATTCTGGGGGGGGGGGGGGGGGGGGGGGCTTGGGTTTTTTTTTCGAAAAAAAAAATTTTGCTCTCAATTTTGATGAAAAAAATAAATTTGCTTATGGTGTGACAGAAAAAAATAATCTTGCTCTTACAAATAATCTGAATTTGAAGAATTACCATAAAATTTCGCTTAAATTCTTGGAAATTTCCGGCTCGCTTCGCTCGCCGCAGTTTTCAGTACATATCAAAATTTTTTGGCTCGCTTCGCTCGCCATTGTTTTCTATCATAACATTATTTACTAATTTATAATTCTACACATAAAAACTGTCTAGAAGACCTTCTCCTCTGACCCTCTTATATACATGTACCTTATATAAACTATTGCGAATAGTATTGTAAAAAATCTTTTATCTCTCTCTTAATATGCTTATCACTTTGTTAAAAAAATTTCCTTGCTCCAACTTTGCAGGAAAAAAATAATCTTGCCCCAACAAAAAACCCAAGCCCCCCCCCCCCCCCCCCAGAATATCAAATGGACCGTGCCTTAGAAAAAAAACCCACATGCATATTTGTTCTACAACTTCGTAAAACCATTGACTACAGAAACAGCGTAACGGAGAAGTGATATTTTGCTGTGTCTTCATGTCTTGTCTGAGAATAAATGATTTTCTTGGTAACTTTCCACTCATAGTTTTGGTATAAATTATGTATCAATTATGAGAATCATATTAGATATCATAAATTTAATATGTTCCTAACTATCTGGTGATTAATATTTGTTAAAACATTTTCTAGAACAGCTTTAATCACCATTTCAAGTTGTTACAGCTAAATCCGCGATAACTGCAGGTTTAGGTGTACCTTGTCTATATGCCGATTTTGACCATTCTGGACCATGCCGGATGCAAAATTAAGTTGCATTTTACCAAAAATATATATAAATAATTATAGTGGCATACTTCTGCCCCCTACATGCAAGATATTTTACTCCAGATTATGTCAACATGCAAGTTAGATATGTTAACATGCAACGTGCAAGTTAAATTTGTCAACATGCAAGTTATTTATGTCAACATGCAATTTAATTTACTTGCATAGAAAAAAATTTCATAATTCGTACAGAATTTATACCAAAACTATGGGTGCAAAGTTACTTGGGAAATCGTTGATTCTCAGACAAGAAATACATGTATGCATGAATCAACTGCAACGGAGAAGACAAAGCAAAATATCACTTCTCCGTTGCGCTGTAACTACAGCAAGGTATGTACCATGGACCTGTATGAACTAGTATCGCTAGTTTTTTATGCCCCCGGAATCACAGATTGGGGGGCATATAGTTTTTGGCCTGTCCATCTGTCTGTTTGTCCGAAAAAACGTTAACATTGGGCATAACTTTTGAATGGAAGGTGATAGAGCATTCATATTTCAAATGTGTATTCCTTGTGACAAGACCTTTCCATTGATACCAAAAATTTTGACCTCATGACCTTGACCTTTGAAATACTTTTCAAAAACTTTAACATTGGGCATAACTTTTAAATGGTAATTGATAGGGCTTTCATATTTTTCATGCGTGTTCCTTGTGACAAGACCTTTCCATTGATACCAAAAAATTTGACCTCATGACCTTGACCTTTGAAATACTTTTCAAAAACTTTAACATTGGGTATAACTTTTAAATGGTAATTGATAGGGCTTTCATATTTCTCATGCGTGTTCCTTGTGACAAGACCTTTCCATTGATACCAACATTTTTGACCTCGTAACCTTGACCTTTGACCTTCTTCACAAAAACTTTAATATTGGGAATAACTTTTGAATGGTAGGTGATAGGGCTTTCATATTTTACATGTGTGTTCCTTGTGACAAGACCTTTCCATTGATACCAACATTTTGACCTCATGACCTTGACTTGACCTTTGACCTACTTTTCAAAAACTTTAACATTGCGCATAACTTTTGAATGGTAAGTGATAGGGCTTTCATATTTCACATGTGTATTCCTTGTGACAAGACCTTTCCATTGATACCAAAATTGTTGACCTTGACATTTGACATACTTAACAGAAAATGAAGTTTATACTAACAAAGATGCCACCAGGGGTATTCGTGTTTCACAAACATAGGTTTTATTTCTTCTGGAATATGGGAGTGTCGTCACTTTTGTGCTTACTGGTCTGTGCATAGTGTTTGTTTTCCTCCGTTCGTATTTACATTCAAGGAAGAATCAAGCTTATTTTAACACTTTGGTTGAAGAATTATTGCATGTACTGGTAAATTACAAAATGTATGGTTGAATATTCTCAAACTCACAGTCCATTATGTACATTGTATTTTCCAAGGGCGCGAGTCCAATTAGTGAAAATTCAGTTCAAATTGAATATCCGCACAGTTGCCTCCCAAAAGCTATCTGGATCACCGTGTTGGTTTCTTTATAATGGAAAACCAAATTGTTACATGTACATAGTATAAAGAACCGACTCCGTGTTCCGGATGTCCCTACAGCGACAATGATTTTTTTTCTGTGGATTTTGTAGTTTTATGAACTCATCGACATCGAGTCCAGTGTAATTTCCTCATTTGTGACTGAATATAACTGACACCAAAGGGGTCAGGAGATTCAGAATTACGGTATATTTGATGTATCAGAGTCATTTTAATTTATTACTCTCATGCATCTCAATATGTCATATTATATGCGTTTGAAGAAAAACAATGGATTGGACTTTTTTGTCGACCTACTCGACGATTCAGCTCTTCCTTTGACCAGCAGTGTGCGGAAATAAAGAGTAAAGCCAACTGTTGATTTCCGTGCGTTTAATGGTACTCAAACATACATTATGATAATCTCATTTGGCACTCATAACTTTACATACATCATCTATCTCATAAAACATATGGAATAAATCATAAATAATGACAAACAAATATTGTATAATTATATATCTCGGTCTGCCTTGTAATAGAACAGAAAATGTAAAGAATTCAACTAGCACTTGCACTCTTACACTCTCTCCTCTCTCGATCATCATTAGAAAAGACACACATTTACAAACATAGTAGCACAAATTAGTGATCTACAAGATTCTGCATACTAAGTACCCGTTTGCTGAAGATTTTTAAACTTCCTTACGTAATTGAATTCTAATTCTAAACCACAGGGATTTGAAGCCATCTTTAAAATTAGTCATTAAAGCGGAGATTCAAGCCCCTGTTTTTCGTGCCTACAAATCACAGTGTAATCTCATTTCGAGGGATTCTTTTTCCCTCAATTCATTTTGAAATACAGTATCCTGAACACAATATTGAGAGGGTAAAATATCCAACGTATCATAATCTCAAACCACGGTCATCGCGTATTCATTTCCCGAATCATCAACTGTATAACTACCGGAAGTAGTTGTGCTGCCATCTTCGTCAAGAGTTACTACACTGCCCCCTAGCGGTGACATGTCGTGTCTCCAGTGAACCGAAGGTTTGTGTTTATGATAAAGGTACGGCATTTCTTTATCACGCCGGAAGTTCAACGGATTAACATGGGAACAGTTCCGGTTATTGGATGGTACACTTTGATGCCTGCCATTTAAATGTCCATGGCTCAAGTTTATGTGATTTTTGACATTGTTTATATTATTGCAAGGTATATTTGCATATTCTGGTATTTGAGGGAAATGAATTGATCTCGGGATCGGTTCGGATTGAACAGACTCTTTTGATTGGTTGTGAGGTCTTTTCGACATCTGTGGCCGGAAAGTTGGATTTGGCATATGGATGTGCTCTGTGGAAAAAAAGGAATATTATAAAACATGGAAAGCACAAAAATTATCCATTGAATTTGAAGTAAATCCCTAGAATTCAAATAATTGCATGTTTTATATAATAATGTTTAAAATATTTTTTTTCCGGATTTTTACCTTCGGGAATGGTAGGCGTTCCGTTGCTATGGACATCGCAATCACTTCCGCCACGCCCACTATCAGAAGTGTTGGATTCTACGGAGTATTCGCTGTGATTGTCTGTTACTTTAGCTACGAAATCACCCTGAAAGAGATTAAACATTCATCGGTAAAATTATATATTTATGATATGAAAATTCCCACAAGTAATTAATCTGACTGTCCAGGCAATGACTATATATGGAAGGAGGGGTGGTGAATCAGATACTTGGGTTTAACCTTTTTGCGAGGAGAGATTCACTTAGTTTGTATGTTTTATTTTGGGCATATTGCCCCAATTAGAACAGTACATCCAAAATCAAACCAAGGCTACCAACAACCCCATCAGCCAACGTTTTAATTTAATATAGAGAGAAACAAATTCCTTATCAAAATATTTTTCTTTTGTGGAAAGGTGCAAAAATGTTATACCCCTACTGCATCGTGAGGTACTTGTATCTTGTTTGTTCAATACGTAAAGGGAAATTCTGAATCCTTTGAAGTTCGTGTATATCTGTATCCAAATCAGTAGGTAAGGCTGTCTTGATACCTTAATATTACACCGGTGCAGGTGTGCAAAGGATGCATATCCCTAACAGTTTCATCGACTCAAATTGCATGTTATTTTGTAAAATACTAGTATCGTTACATCATGCACGCTCTACCAATGATATATTCTGCATATTTCACAGGCTTATTTGCGTAAAACTATACCAGATTTCTTTTTTTAATTTTTCGTTTCCCTGATAAATCTGCGGTAGTAATTGTAAGTGATATGCACTGAATAGCTTGAATAAAGAATTGACCGAAATCGTTAGGCAACGGATATAAAAGACGTGACAAAATTGCGCAATTTTGCTCAGTTCCGAGTAAATCATTTAAAGTGATTCGAAATTGAAGAAAACCATATAATTTGTGTAAAATGAGATTTTTTTCAACTGCAGAATAGAAACATTTTCTTCCTCGTTTTCTAAATTTCAGAATACAAACATTTGCCTTTCTTTTCTTTTCTTCTTTCTTTTCGTCCAAAAAGTTACACGAAGGTCTCTTTTCAACGAAAAATGCTTTAAACATAAGAAATATCATAAATAGATGAGATTCGGAAAGTTAAAAAAAATCACATTGGGAGAAAGTAAACAGAGATGAGCAACGTTCTTCCGTTACACAGTAAAGTCATTGTAACGCTTCGTCAATAAAATAGAATTCGGTATGATATTTTTGTATAATCTCAAGATTATCATCTTTTCCCTTTGTTACCAAGGTGACTTGCATATACATCATCCCTATTTTTTGCTTTTATAAAGATATTAGATCATATATTTCACGAAGTGTAAAATAACATGATATGTCGGAGTCTGAAGTATTCGAACAATATGGCATATGACAGTGGTTTGAAATTACGAAATTCAATGATTTTCATAAATTATTGGCGTCAAGACACCATGGCAACCGTAAAATTAATTTGAAATGTTTCCCGAAACCGATCTTGGAGGTCTACTGTTTAAAGTGATGAAATTAGTCAAAATAATATTCTTAATGTCTTTCGCAAATTTAAGGAATTCTGAAGTCGTTAAATAAAACATTAAACTGTAAATAAAAACCTATGAAATTGGAAACTTTGTGGTAAATTTACGTGTATTTAAGGTATTGTATAACGAGGCTTTCTGAAGCGAAAAGACGCACGTCTGCAATATGACACAACCAGATTTGAATTATTTTGAATTAATATTTTTGTGGGTACAACTGGTACCATCTTATTTACAGCGGTGTGAGTGTAACTGTATACGTGACAGTTACTTGACATTATTTGCAGTTATCTTTTATGGTTTTTTGGTAGCGTGAACATGCAGTTTTGTTGTATGTATCCGGGTCATGGGAATAGATTGTATCCATAATTATATGCAGCATCTTTTTACATATCAGTTAGCAACCGAAACTGTCTGGAATTCAAATCATCCTATACAATTTACGTCGGTAACGGCAATTGACCTTCCTGTTTTTTATGCAATTCGGATAGTTTCGACCTCTGCCTCCCTTTTATGCTTTTGAGAGAACTTGTTGGCTCTCTCTATTCAAAGCAAGATATTGTATCCATAGTTATATGCAGAATCTTTTTGCATCATTAACAACCGAAACTGTCTAGAATTCAAATTATTACGTCGGTAACGACAGACCTTCCTACTATTATTTTTTTTATGTCATTCGGATAGCCTCGACCTTTACCTCCCTTTTAACGCTTTTGCAAAAATCTTCTTTAATGTCTCATGAGTTCGAATCATTATTCCATGACTAAAATAATTCGTACAGACTCGTTCATTTTCTAGTACGGAAGGACAGTATTCATGGTACTATAGTCTCAGTAAAGCTATTCATGGATGGTATCCTACTGTATAATTGTTCTTAGCAATGATCTATCATCCCAAGTTGTTATGTAACATTGTCTCTTCCCTAAGGTCAATAATTGCGGACTTGGCTTCTTTTTATCTTTAATTACAGTTTCTGTTGCATCGCTTATCATTTAATTTCCATTGTCATTTTCAAGAAACGAAGATTCTGATTGGCTGAAAATTTTGTTGATACAACGATCAACACAATTTTTCACGGAAGTCTATTTATAGCACTATTTTTAGAACTGGGGGTTCCCTCAAACACGAATGAACTCGTTGCTGAAAATACAATTTGTAGATGTTTGTTTATCATTTCAAGGGTACCATTTCTTTTCTACTTACTCAAAAATTAACAGTGCATGTAGAATTTGCTCAAACTAGTCCTTATTCCAAAGATATAGAGAGACGATTGTTCGCTGTTTGAATCATGGCGGCTGCCATAACTTGTTTTGGCAGACGTATCACTGCGAAACCTTCCGACTTACGAAATATAGTGCGGTGATGGATTGTCTTTAGATCCAAGAAAACAGTCTGTTTTCCATAATTAAATGATAAGAAATGAATCTTATATTTTTTCTGTTGATGCAGGTATCACCCGAAAAATTGAACAGAAAACTTTTCTGTCCAATTTTTCGGGTGATACCTGCATCAACAGAAAAAATATAAGATTCATTTCTTAAATGCAGACCTGGTCCGTGTAACACTTAACAATTCAAATTTCTAAAACGTTTTGGAATTTTAGGTTTTTGATATTTTAACCAAAAACCTAAAATTTCAAAGTTTTGAAATCGTTTTGAGTTTTTAGAAGTTAAGATTTTTGGCTAAAATTTCACAAATCTATCACATTTTTAAGTTTAGAATTTTAGATTTTTGAGTAAAAACCTAAACTTTCAAATATTCAAAACCGTTTTAGACATTTCAGTTTTTGTATACTGTTTAAAATATAAAAACGGTCAGTTTTACACTTAACAATTCAAAATTTTAAAATATTTTTAAATTTTTGATATTTGATATTTTAAACAAAAACCTAAAGTATCAAAGTTTTAAAATCGTACAGAGATTTTAGAACTTTTGATTTTTGACTAAAATATCAAAAATCTGAAACGTTTTGAACTTTTAGAATTTAAGATTTTTGAGTAAAAAACTAAACTTCAAAAATATCCAACATCACTATTATCGTTTTAGATTTTTGGAGTCTTAGAATTTTTATATATTAAGAGTTTACATTCAAAAATTTAAAAAGTCAAAAGAATCTTTAAGGCATGTGAATGATCATGATCCTATTGCCTTCACTAACAGTATACAATCGGTACAGATTCTGAATCAGATATTAATCATAGACTACCATAATAAATAGGAATATGGGGAGATAAGTTTTGGCATATTTATAAATCCATTATCCCATAGGTCAAGCTTGTTAATCGCAGGAGACCAGTTGACTAATCCTCAACTACTATCTGCCATTTACTATTAATTCCGTATATTTAAGATTAATTCTTAATAATATGTTATCATTGAATAATAGTCTTATCATGACATGATGACCCCCCCCCCCCGGATCAAATGATCGGGGGGCATATTGTTTTTGTCCTATCTGTCTGTCTGTCTGTCTGTCTGTCTGTCTGTCTGTCTGTCTGTCTGATGTCAACTTTAACCTTCGCCATAATGTTTGAACCATTTGCATTAGAGATAGAGACGTCATATTTGGCTTGCATACTCAATTAATAAGGCCCTTTCAAAGGACACCAAGGTCAATGACCTTGTAACCTTTACCATGACATGTATGCTAAATATAAAAATAGCATTTTCTGACTTTATTGTCACCGTGGGCACATACACATCTTGTTTTTCTACTTCGTTTCCTTACGTGGTGTGCTGTATTAAGTGCGATCTTTATGACTAGAACTCTCCAAACCATCTGTTGACTTTTAAGATTTTTGAACGTAAAAACTCTAAAGATCTAAAGTTCTAAAAATCCAAAAACCTAAAACGGTATTTGTGATTTTGAGTATTTGGAAGTTCAGGTTTTTAGTCAAAAATCTATAATTCTAAAAGCTCAAAACGTTTTAGTTTATTGATATTTCAGTCAAAAATCTAAACTTCTAAAATTGGTATATGATTTTAAAACTTTGATATTTTAGGATTTTGTATAGAATATCAAAGATCTAAAATTCTAAAACATTTTAAGATTTTGAATAGTTAAGTGTAAAACGGACTGTTTTAATATTTCAAACAGTATACAAAAACTGAAAAATCTAAAACGGTTTTGAATATTCGAAAGTTTATGTTTTTACTAAAAAAGCTTAATTTCCAAACATTAAAAACGATAAGATTTTTGAAATTTTAGTCAAAAATCTAAACTTCTAAAAACTCAAAACGATTTTAAAACTTTGAAATTTTAGGTTTTTGGTTAAAATATCAAAAATCTAAAATTCTAAAACGTTTTAGAAATTTGAATTGTTAAGTGTTACACGGACCCATACTTGCAATCAAATATGAGAACGCAATCTGCACGAAAACAATGCAACATATTCAACTGAATTCAAGGGGACCCCTTTCTTTGTAGAAATTCGATGGTTTTTTTTTATCTCTGTTAATCTCGCCTACGTGGTATTTTTTTATTTTTATTAATCAAAATATTCATTTAAAGCTTCTATGGCATTGCTAAAGCACACTTGTAATAAAATGAGGACACAAAATGCACGAAAATCATTTAACGTGTTCAACTAAAGAAAATCGATGATTTTTTCATATATTAAATCAAAATATTTCTTATTTGTATGGTTTTTATTTAAGGTTGCATGAACTTTTCATAGTCACATGGTTAAATTGGAAAGGCAGTCTGTACTCCAGCTATAACAATACTGTTTAAGCTTTTCTTGTTAAGATTGACGTCAGGTCGACTTTACAAAATTAATGGAGTCCATATAATGACATATTGCCCTCACCAAATTCCATTCTTATACAGATTATAACAATATGTATCATTGCGCCTCTGCATCATTTTTTTTTTAATTTTTTACTTCACCTCTCACCTTATTTGAATGATATATCGGGTGTTTTGAGAATGACGTAAGTGATGTCCCTCGTCTGTATTTAGGATCACTGCCATTGGACGGACAGAATGACGAAAAACTCTCTCGTGTTTCTGGGGTTAACCGGTCCAGAATCTGAAATGACGAAAACATATAGATGTATTCGCTATCTTTATAGCTTTATTTGGAAATACAACAGACAAAGTCAAAGATACAATGTCACTCTTGCATACGATATTCTTCCTTTCTATATCGTTTATACATTTTTTAGTATTTTCTTTATTTTCAAATCTATTTAGATCAAGATTGATTGCTATGGTTATAGTTCAGGGGTAATGTAGGAGGGTGAATATGTCAGCAAAGGAGTGGGTATATCCATGAAAATGTTAAGAACCGGCGAGAAAATATACTTTTTAAACACCAAACGCATCGCAATTTCTCATCGTCACAAACAGGATAAACTGTGTGACTCTGCTGGGATTCCCATAGAATGTCTGTCTTTCAAAAGAAAGCAATTACCATAGATAAAACGCACGGTGGGTACGTATTCAGAAAAGGTGGCGTGGCAGGTAGGCCGAACCCGGTAGCTTTATGAAAAAAGCTTGGATACATGAGCTGATCTAGAAAACTTTTCCAGGGGTTAAAGCCGTCCGGGGGGGGGGGGGTTCTAATATATGGTTTTGAAAAATATATATCCTTTTTGCAAATTCCAGGGGAGAGGGATCCTGACCCTTCTAAACCCCTCTAGATCCGCGCTTGTGGTAACAGAGTACATACATTTTGACAGATTTTCATTGGAAGGGTTCATGCGACACCAACCATTACATCGCACATTTTGCCTCCTACAAGATGATTCATCACGTGATACGGGCATATGCAAATTAGCCAAATATTTGGTATGACAAGTGAGAAGGACGAATCGATCTCCCACTGTCTAAACATTCATCTTTATAAATCATAACTCTTTTTAATATATTGCTTTGTGTGTAAGCCATAATTAGAAAATGAAATATCTTTCCTCAACCCACAGTTTTACAATTTTTTTGTAAAAATATATATTTCGAAAAAGAAATAAATTATTTATTGCGTGACCTGCCCCCCCCCCCCCCCCCCCCCCAAAAAAAAAAGGTATGAGGAACCTGCTTTGTTGAGGTGTTGTTGATAAAAAGATAGTTTCCATGGTTATGCAGTGAGAAAACATTACGGTAATACTGACTTTTTTCTAATTAAAGAGGAAATGGAATTAAAAAATCCGATTATGCACAAATACACGCGACGACGGTGTCCGAATACCGTTCTATTCTTATTCACATTCCAAACGGATCATTAACTTCATTTGAAAAAAAAAGAAAAAAAACATCAGAGATATTAGATCATGAAAAATCAATCAGAATTGTAAAGGAAAAGAATTATATGAGTGACATATGTTTGTTTGATTGGAACCGAAATGCGGGCTTCGTTCTTTTGATTTAATAATCCCGCTTAACATCTGGTCAATGAACAAATATTGATGAAGAAAGCGCTCAGTTTATAAAAGTTCTGCTGATTTTTTCAATTTTACTCTGACGTTATCCTTATGACGAATTGACTCAAGAAAGTTTAAGTGGATTAATTCCCCTTGGCGGTGAGTTGTGAGGAACCCTTTCATGTTACGCTGTTGGTTTTTACAATAAACCGCCAAGTTTTATTTATTACCATTACACATTAACGTTTGAATGAAAATGTTGATTTCATGTAGGCCGGGATCGAACAAGTTAAATATTAATGATCAACCATTCCAATATTGTGATTTATTCTTTAAGAATTTCTCTACTTTGCGTTACAAATATTCGCGCACTTCACATTTATTAAAATCCTTGCACACGATTTAAGAATAAATAATCAAATGAAATTGAATGCAAGCACCTCTTTAAGAGACCATTAAAATACTATTGCTTCTATAGAGATGAAAATGTTCAAACAGTACTGTCAATTCATCTCTATGGGGACATTATGCATACATGTATATGATTTTATTGACAATGAAGACCTGAAGTGAACCCCCCCTCCCCATACCTAACAATTTACTTGTCTCCTTTACTCAGATCTACTTACAGATTCAAGATTACATTCAAGTTTTTTGTTTATTCTTTTTAAAGAAGAGAAATCCAAATTAATAATTAACAAAAATGAAAATTGGAGTTTTTTACAATAGGATTAAAAAGCTGGTATTTCGACAATTACTGAGTTTAGAATTTCGCAATGAAAAGGACGGGGAACTCTTTAGTTTTCACCTGACAACACCGGTAGTAAATTATCGTAATTATTACACAGAATTAGATCTTTTTGTATATCTAATTATTATCTAAGGAGAGAACATTTTGGGGGAATCGTAAGTGATTTTAACTACGTATAGTCATGAAAAAATTGTAAAGAATTCCAACTAGGGTGTATTGGCCGCATTCTTGTGAATATTTTAACAAGACGTTTGTTTGTTTTTTGACGTATCTATGACAGATTACATTTTTCATTCACTTCCATTATGTTAATATATAATTACAAATCAAAATTCTGCTTCAATTCGTTATCATGTTTCATCGATTTTGTTTTTCTTTTTTTTTTCTTAAATTTTCATTTTCGCATACCCATATTCGTGTTTTATCTCTTAAGACATAAACCAGTTTAATATATCCATGCATATATACACATTTTCATAGAAATTACTCACAATCATTTTCATCCAACTCGTTTCAACGAAACTATATGTCCGCTACTAGTAATCAGGCTAGCCACACCCTTTGCTGCGTCCATTTGGTAATTTTGCGATGACATTCGTGATTTTATGTATGTTTATTCCCACACCTTGTGTTATTGCCAACAAGTTTTATAGGAGACTTTTTTTCATTTTTTTTGGGGGGGGGGGGGTCGACACGAAAGAAGTTTTTCTTGTCTATGACATTCAAACTTTAAAAGTGGCTTTGCCATTTACCCCGATGCCTTCCATGATCATGATAAGTACGAATAACACAGTTAAATTAATGCCATTTTGACACGTTAGTCAAGGTTAATACTTTCAACACTTCTTCACTAAAACTTTAATGACATATTTTCAATTTGATTAACTTTAAATCTTCGTCTTAATGCGATTAAAATCGTTGAAATTGGCTGACAAGAGATTAAAAGAAAAAGAAAAGCAAACATAGACGTACCCTCAATGACATTACCTACAAAGTCATGGACTTCATATCGAACATAATTGCTTACAAGTAGGTTACCTCCAACCTTTTATTCAAGATAATTTATTTTCCCTGTTTTTAAAATTAATTTTAAATAAGGTACATGTATTTAGTATATCATTTCTTACGATTAAAGAAGACCTGAGCCTTAGCACCGATTGCCCATGGTTTATGGTTTGCCTTTTATGTTCGATGTTTGATGTCTCGTTTGCTGTTCTTTGTCTCTTGCTGTATGTGTCTTCTCTGTGTTTTCACTTGTAGTGTTTGGTGTGTTGCTGTTGGTGCTGCAACCGAGTCTTGTTGGAGATCCCCTCCTTTCTTAGCTATAGTAATTATGTATGATGATAAAAATCGGTGTGTCGAGTAGATTTGATGACCTAGCTATCAATGTGCTTCTGTCAGTTTGTAAGTCCTCCGTTGCGCAATGAGTTCTAGAGTCATAAGAACTAAACAACATTGGCAACAAGTAACCTATCCCTACTTATTCTAGGATGTCCATCATATAAAAAAATGCCTGTTGCTTTTAAAGTCGACAGGTCAAGGTCACTTTTGAAATAAATGATGAAAAATGACCAATATCCGGTCAATATGAATCTCCTACAACAAATATTTATCTATTGGCGGTCGTACTGTCATGTAGAGTTAGAGTAATCTAGGATTGTAAAACTAAAGGAATAAAGAGACTTCGGTGCCAAAATTCCTGGTAAAGTTTCACGCATGGCAGACAAGACTTTGATCATTTTAGAAGTTTTAAGACTCAAGAGCGATCTAATTATGCATGCCATGTCCCACTGGAATGCCAAAATGAAAGTAAAATATGCTCATTCGAACTGGGATTATAGTAATAGGTCGAAGTCAACTATGACTAGCCGCAAAAACCACCGACAACACATTGCTATTTGGAACACATAAATGTCCTTATAAGTAGCAAAGTGTTGTTAGCCTTTTTGCGACTACAATTACTCTAAAATGCAAAGTAACATAATTCTCGAAAGAGACTCTTCGCCGTTTTGTTGCCAGAAAAAAACCCATACGATTTTAACAAATTCGCTAGATTTGACCTTCACCTCTTCTCCAAAAAGGTCACAAAGGTTTTATACTTATGAGCTGTTTCCTTGTTGAAAGTTTCCTTAAGTCGTGAGATGTTATACATTTCAAAGAGACTTTCTTTGACCTTGACCCATTGTTGGTCAAAGTATAGTACTGGCTTTGACCTTTACCTCTTGTACAGTATACATGTAAATTTTCAACTGAGAGACTGTCGACTCTTATGTGCGCACGTGACCCAGTGAAAGGAAAAATAGTCAAGAACCGAAAATTCCAATTTCAGCGAATGTTGAAAGCAGTAATTAACAATGCTGCAAATTGTGCACAGCATGCTCAGTTAAATTACCCGAACATTGTGTGCAATTGTGTTCTCTTGTACCTAGAAAGTAGATATACGTGTTCATAGGGATGAAATATCGAACCCATTGTTAAAACCAACTGTGTCAACAAAAATAAATTTTAACATGGGTTTCTGACCACTTTTAATTGGAATTTCACCTTTATGAAACATTGATTTTTAGCTATATTCTAATTACTTAACGCGATCGTATCGTTGATCAAGTATGTTCCGACAAAATATTGATCGCTTGCACTCCGGTATTAAACAAATTTCAACCACAATTGATTCTTGCTCGCCGTTTGTTCCTGCGCGGAAATTCACAAAGATTTCCGTCTGAATTCAAATATTTAATATATTTTTCAACAAAGGTATCACGAAAATACTATCTCAATATTTACTTTTAAATGTTTAAAAAACTCACCTACGTTCAGGAAATTATGAAATTAACCATTTTGATTTTTGGATGCATCGTTTATATGACGAACAATGAAAATGAAAACGGAGACGACTTCAAGTACATCTAATTGCTGAATGAAAGATAAATGCTATAAAAAAAGGCAGACTTAAAGAAATACGAAAGGATTACTCGTCATTCCAATGAAATTTTTTTTTCAACTGTATCATCTATTCAGATACAACACGCTTTATCTTCTACAAACAGTCTTTCATGCGCAGGTACCAAGGGTGTCGCGGGGCGGGGGGGGGGGAGACCCGGCAATTGAGGTGTCAAAACCCTCGTGTTTCCGATCATTTACCCATAATTTTCTCAAAATGAAAAGCTGAACCCCTCCCCCTTCCCTGACCGATCTGGGCCCCCTGGAACTTTTTTTTTCGACAGGCGCATGTCCTTTATGTTTTATGCTTTTTATTGTCAAGGGTCAGACTCCTGGACTATCGTTTTATACAAAAAGACAAATTTCACTCTCTGTATGAACAACTTAATACAATGTGCGACGTCTTAGTCATCCTCTATTCCGTGACATCCCCAGCAAATTGTCCCCCCTTAATTCACAGATATTTGCATGCGTCGATGAAGAGATTAAGCTCCAATTAGTGCCCGGTCTACCAAATGAAGCGAAATCTTCGCGGGGTTGGGCCTCAATAAAATTCAAATATTTATCTACGGTTTTTAATTGTGGAACATTTTTGACAAAGATCCCAATTTTGAATTCCTTTGTGAAATTTGTTAGCGTCAAAAATTGGGTATACAATGTCCCCTGAATAATTCGGTGCAAGGCAAAATCGTTTTTATTCCGAACAAAATAGTTCTCAACAAAACGTGCCGTGCCTATAATTACATTTTTATTCACTTTAAGTGATGGGCCTTGAATTTCTTGAGATATTATTCATAGACACTTGAAGATTAAACTATGAATTTAAATTGATATACCTGTTATACTGCAAAATATATAAGGTATAACTGCAATTCCCCCATATCATTGTAGAAGATTGTTAAGAGATAAGCAGTACTTGTAGAATGTAACTTTAGAGGAGTCTCTATTAAATTCATATTACTTGAAATCCAAAGGATTAGTGAAACAATTATGAAGGGGGTATTATGAAGCATTTTTTCTTGTATACTTGAGATTTAGTAGAGTTTTGATATTACTGACAAAAGTTATAAGATAATTGCTAATCTTTTTAAGGTGTCAGTTCATTCATTTGAAATATAAACCGGCTTTGTGGTTCGGTCTGTTAACATAAAAACAACACTATTAGAAATATACCACAGGGCCTCTCAGACATAGAGAAATTGTGATGTAGAGAAAAGAAAGAAAGAAAAGGAAGGTCAACAAAATTCTCCAAGCAGTTGTAAACACTCACACTCACTTCATTGAGCTCTGATTGGTCACATTTGAAAAAGAAAACATCATTTGTTGACCAATCTCTTTAAACAGGAAGTGACAGTGAGTGTTTACAACTGCAACGCCTATGCTATTTAAGGGACCAATTTCTCTTGTGAATTTACAGCCTTTTGAAAAAAAAATGCCAGTACATCCAGATGCATAATATATTACAAGACAATTATTGACAATATCTATTGCTTTAATTGAAAAATACGGATATCTTGGGAAACGTGATTTCTTGGAGAAATTGGTGACATTCAATTTCTTCATTTTCTCTCTAGCACAATTTCACTATGTCTGAGGGGCCCTGTGAATATACCCCGTTATGGTAATTCAAATAACTTAGAACACAGATGAAAATTTCATATGAAATATAACTACCACACTATTCTATCAATATAATTCAAAATCGTTTGTATGCTGCTTCACTTTGAGGACCCCCCCCCCCCCCATTCAGGCATTTACCTCTTTTTCAAAATCAATATTCCTTTTTCGCAAAAAACCTTTGTCTATCTCGTAAATGAATAGTTTTATTATAGTTCTAATTTTTACATAAATTTCTTTAACCATTCAGAACAAAACAAAAGAAATTGTGTCTACGCCAAAAATAGATAAAAAACATCCACCGACGCTTTCTCGTCCTAAACGATGTTCAAAATTAATATCTGCAATAAAAATGTTTACAATGTTCACATACAAGAAGTACATAGTACAAATTACGGTACAATGTCCCTGTGGTCTGTCGTTTACTCGTGTTCTTTTATAATAACATTTTATGACCCCTGTCTTCCTGACAGGAACATCATCCATCCACTTAAACGTTTTGGTGATAAACCTGACAGGTGGCGACAGCTAGTGTCCAAATCATAATCAGGGTCATCAAGACGCCTCCTTCAGCAGTCACAGATGACCCCATATAAAGACATATATCTGAAATTACTCATCAGGTTAAAAAACCCCTTTGTTTAGGATGGATTTCGAATCATTTCATTATAGTCATTCTCTTTCTCCCTCTCTTTCTGTCAATTTTTCCTTGATATGAACAATATGACAATTGCAGTTTTTAAGAAACTGAGAGATAAGACCTTTTAGCTGCACCTTACTTAGTTAACATTCATGATGATTTTATAACCTAGCAAGAACCCCAAGGGGCACAACGCTCACATGGTACATGGTACCCATGCACTCTTAACCTACTTGCATTGCATAATGATAGTGTCAGTGCCACAACCCTGGGTCTATATGCTAATAAATCATTTTTTAAAAATTCAAACCAAAAAAAAAAAATCAAAAATCAAATTTATGGAATTGTGGTCCCCCACTTTTGGGTGTTTGTCTTTAAAGAAATGCTTACAGACCCCCCCCCCCCCTTTCTTAAGTTTTCATAATATATCTCATATACATGTATAATCAACATTCTAAATATGAAATATTAAACTCCAAGAAAAGGTCAATGTATCCAAACTTTTGTTTTGTTACCAAGGGACAGGGCTTATGAAAAGGTATGCACATGTAAAATATAATGGTCCTATCATTCAAATTACCATCCAAAACAAATGGTCGAGGTTGAATTTTTAAATGTGGGTCAACCTCAAAGGACGAGGTCACAAGGTCAGATTGTTGTTACCAACAGAAAGGTCTTGTCACAAGGAATACACAAGCGAAATGTGAAAGCCCCATCACTTTCCGTTCAAAAGTTATGGTCAAGGTTAAAATTTTTAAAAACTATGTCAAACTCCAAGGTCAAGGTCACAAGGTAAAAAATTTTGGTATCCACGGAAAGGTCTTGTCACAAGGAATACACATGTGAAATATCAAAGCCCTATTACTTATTAAAAAATTATTAAAAAGTCATGGCAATGTTAAATATTTTTGAAAAGTAGGTCGAACTCAAAAGTCAAGGTCACAAGGCAAAAAATTTTGGTATCCATGGAAAGGTCTTGTCACATGGAATACACATGTGTAATATGATAGCCCTATATCAATTTCCTTTTAAAAGTTACGGTCAAGGTTAAAGGTTTTGATAAGAAGGTCAAAGTCCAAGGTCAAAAGGTAAAAAAAAAATGGTATCCATGGAAAGGTCTTGTCACAAGAAATACACATGTGTAATATGAAAGCCCTATATCACTTTCCTTTTAAAAGTTATGGTCAAAGTTAAAGGTTTTGATAAGTAGGTCAAAGTCCAAGGTTAAGGTCACAAAGTCAAAAATTTTGGTTACCATGGAAAGGTCTTGTCACAAGGAAAACACATATGTAATATAAAAGCCCTATCACTTTCCATTCAAAAGTTATGGTCAAGGTTATAGTTTTTAATTAGTAGGTCAAAGTCCAAGGTTAAGGTCACAAGGTCAAAATTTTTGGTATCCATGGAAAGGTCGAATATGACGCAAAGCAGTAAAAACTTGGACACATCTAACAAAGGGAAAGTTTGAATATGCTGCGATAGCCAAGAAAATTACTACTACTATTACTAGTTTTCAAATGTTGTTTAAAGTTCAAGGTCAAATGATCCACAATGTTGGTACCACCAGAAAGGTCATGTAACAAGGAAATCACATGCCAAATATGAGAGTCCTGCCTCGAATGACGAAGAAGGTTAAAACTTTTTTGAAGAACGGACAGAGGGACAGTGATTCGTATAAGGCATGGAATCACCTATCTTTCATCTGGATGTCCATACAAATGCACATTTCATCAGAAATATAATGTTATGACTGATTTCTTACCTTTTCTGCTTCGTCCTCACAGTAACTTGGCTGTGACGTGTACGATCCTTGACGCTGATGAAGAAGCTGCTCCTGGGATGTGTTCGGCGATCCATTCCGAGATTCACTTCCGTCGTCTGCTTTATGATTGGTCACAAGAGTTAGCTCCCTTCTATTCTTCTTTACAGCATCATATTGTCCATTCTGAGCAAGATTAACAGGAGCAGACGAGGAGATCGGATTCTGAGTTTTGTTTTTGTTCCTATCATGGCGTCGTATAAGGAAAATACACAAAACAATAATTCCAGCGACAATCACAGTTACACACGAAATCACAACCGCGATCAACAAGTATGAATCGCCACCGGTGCCGCCATCTTGCTGCAGCACCGGAAGTACATGCGAAGTCACGACAATTACGAGACTTTGGTTTGTAGACATTTTTGGGTACCCACTGTCCTCAGCATTCACAGATATCACATAACGCTGGATATTGTCTCGTGTGAGTGCCTGAGTGAGAGAAATATCCCCCGATTCTGCATCTACGCTAAATAGTTTTGTTGCCGGATTGTTGATTTTATTGATCACCGAATACGTAACTTTCGCATTCATGTCAAAATCCCTATCCAGTGCTTCAATTTTTCCAACAATACTGTTTTTCGGTACATCATAAATTACGATAAGGGTGTAATTTTCGGCATTCGGAAATACAAACGCTGGAGCATTGTCATTTACATCCGATACGAACACTGTCACATGACACGAGGTATTTAGCGAGACATTAGTACCTTTATCTCTCGCATATATCTTGAAATTATACCCATTAAGATTTGATTCACGGTCAAGCTCTTCAGTGGTGAATATAGATCCATCGGGTAGTATCCTGAATGGTATATAATTGTCTGGGTTCTGAATCAACAGATACTCAATCTTCCCATTCAGCCCGATATCTAGGTCACTGGCTGAGACATTACCGACGTACAGACCGACGGGTCTATTTTCCTCCACTGTGAAGGTGTATATCGAAAAATCAAACACAGGTTTGTTATCATTGCGATCCAGTATGTTTAACTGTGCATTGACGAGAGTGGACTTTTGTGGGTCTCCCGAGTCGGACGCCATTATAACGAAATCGTAAACATTTTTCGTTTCCCGATCGAGATGAAAATTGACGTAAACAGCTCCTGTATCTTGATCTATGGAAAATCCATCGTTTCCGGACACAAGAGTATACTGAATCTTGGCGTTGTCACCGACGTCTCTATCTATCGCTTTAACTTCGAAAACACTGACAGCGTCATTATTATTTTCGTACACATCAGCGAAATAAGTAATTTTCGAGAACTCTGGAGCATTATCGTTCACATCGGTAACTCTCAACGTAATTCGTTTTGTAGAATTAAGAGACGGCGATCCGTTATCTTTACAAATCAAAACTATGTTGTAAATATCCTGAGTTTCTCGATCCAGAGATGAATTCAAAATAATTTTGTATTCATTTGTACTCATTATTTGCAGGTAAAGTATATCGCTTTGTAAATGACACGAAACATCGCCATTTTCACCTGTATCTTTGTCATCCACGGCGACATGAGCGATGGCAGAGCCGACGCGTGTCGATTCTAAAATGTCAGAGGTTCCAGTTCCGGTAAGGAAGTTAACGTGTACTTCCGGCGGATCGTTAAGCGAATCGAGCACGCTGACATAAACAACCACCTGTGATGTCAGAGGTTGAAGAGCGTTATCGGAGGCCTCGATAATTATTCTGTATTCTGTTCCCGGGGTATACATAAGGGATTGAGACGTAGTGAGAAAGCCCGTATCCTCCGTAATAGCAAACAATCTCCGTACCTCGTCTGGCTGATATCGGCTTAGTTGATACGAAATTTTACCGTTATCACCGATGTCTTTATCGGTAGCATTTAATTTAAATATAGTTGAGCCTACAGAAACATTTTCATTTACCGTTATCCTGTAGGTGCTTTGAGCGAAAACTGGTTTGTTGTCGTTTTCATCAAGAACGTTTACGGTGAGATTTAGCGTTCCCGTTAGCGCTGGTGTGCCACCGTCTATTGCTAAAATTCGTAGCTCATATTTATCCACCTCCTCTCTGTCCAGTTTTTGGTCTAAAACCAAACTTAATGAAGAACTTCCATCTACAAAGTTCGTAAATCGCAAAGAAAACGGCGAGCCAAGCGGAAGTAACTCGTACCGCTGTATGACGTTGTTCTTTTTGTCAATGTCGGTTGCGCCGTCTAGTGGAAATAAAGAATCTACGACCGACGACTCTGATATGTCTCTACTAGTTTGATTTTGTTGGAAGAAAGGAGGGTTATCGTTTATATCCAGAACTATGATCTCCACAGATACTTGCTGAAAGAATGTGAATTCACTAGATTCGGACTGAGCCACAACTACAAGAGGTAACAAACACGTGTCCTCGTATGTGCATTTATCTATAGATTCTCTATCCACTCTTTTACTGTTATACAAATCACTAGAAGTCTGGTTTATTCGAAAAAATGTCGAAAAAGGACTGTCGCTGAGAATTTGAAAGCGGATGTACTTCCGGTCATCGGCGTTCTGAAGCAGAGAAAATAGTCCGCAGTCTTCCGCTATATTTCCAATCACGTGATCATTTGGTTCACTTTCTTCAAGCAGGCTGTAATTCAGTTCCAGTGATGCGACTGAGTGTAAAAAGAATATAATCCTTAGAAAAATGAGGCGAACTCCCGCCATCTTTAGGCGATTATGTAATCGAATTTTACATATCACTTTACATCCATTTGTAAAATGTAGAAATAAATCTCAGGTGACATTTTATCCAATTGTTCCATATATGAAAAAAAAACGTGATGTAGCTAGCCTGCTTCCATTTCACATCGAGGGAACTTCATGATATCCATCTGTAGTCAACTTTCCATTTAGGACGATATGATCTAACTCCCCTTTAACCAGCCGGCAACGGGGTGCTGAAAGCGAAAATATACCGACTTTGCTGAATAAATATTTATTTTTCTTCTTACATACTTTAGAACGTAACCTATTGTAAGAAAAAGGAGTTTAAATCACTTTAAATTGTATGTTGATTTTACATACACAATGAAAATTAAGCTAGCGAAAGTTATTTGAATAAAAAGCCCTTATCAACATAAGAAATTATTTTCGTTTAAGTTAATTTTATTCATAACACCTCACTTACTCCCCCGTTTTCTTTACATCAGTTTGATCTGCTTCAGAAAACATCATGGAATTTTACTAAGTTCCCCATGATAATTAAAACTGAGTTCACTTTTGATGTATTAAGACTTGGTGGCACGTATTAATGGTGCCCTATTCACTATACGTCCACATTTTGTAGAGCAGCCTATCTTCTATCAATGCTTAATGAGACTTCATTTTTCTCTGATCTAAAGAAATGATAAGTGATACTGCATATTTTATTTTCAAATATCGTATATGTAATTCAAAACTAGCTGTTGTTGTGAAATATCGCCACACATGCTCTTAAATCTAAGTTTTATTACCGACAAATTGTATTGCTCAACTTTAATATCTTTTGATAGATTATTACTCTGAAGATACTTGGCTTTATTTAATTTCCCCTGATTATATAACAGATTCTCTTCAAGTCTTATTTTAAGGCAGAGAGATGCTCAATCTGAAGTATTTTCCTTCTCTAATAAAAGAGTACTTCCAAACTATAATGTATATTCCTCCTCTTGATAAGAGCACTCTTAGCTCGGTGCACCTATATAGTAGAGCACAAACTGAGTGCTTATTGATTAAGATTCACATCTGAGCCATTCAGGGTTACATATTACCTGTTACAATATCCAGGTGAGAATTTTCTCCAATTTCCCTTAATTTCATTACTGCCTACATCAAAAATGAATAAATCCCTCCCAGCTTGATCTATATGGATTTTCTTCGCTACTATTGTGCAGTCTCCAAGCACAGGTAAAATTATCTATGAAAAACGACTGAAGCGCTTAAGGAAAATGGGTTTTGCAATTTCGGAATTCTTTCTATCAATTTACGGTTAACTTCAATAAATCGATGTCTAGATTGATATCATTCTCAATCTAAAAATGTAATGTAGTAATTCACACAAGATTGTGCACGGAATTTATAAACTTATAAAGAAACCGTGAACTTTTGACCAGATCCCTTCTAAATTAATAGTGCAAATATCTGAATAAATTGCATTTTCTGTGATCAATGAAAAGGGGATATATCAATCAACATACAAGTGCATATATAGACAAATTTCAATCTTTGAATTTTTTTCAATTCATACGAGTAAAAATAATAGTATCAGTTATCGTGGTTTTACATGTATAAAAAGCAATTTTAACATATTGGCATTTTAAAAATGTTCAGATGAAATTCTGTTATTAATAAAAAAAAAAAACACTTAAAGTTTATCATTTTTGACTTACATGTATATTTGTACTTATTTGTAAACTTACATTTCATTAACAATTATATATGATCAAGAAACTTATAGATCAAGAAAAAATAGAAATATTTTGCATATTTTTCATTTTCTTTACCTGCATGGCTAGCAAAAAGCACTTCAAGTACATTGTAATAACTGACATCTTACAAGCCGATCCGACTGATTAAGTTTAAGAAAATATAAAACTATTAAGTGTTAGGCACTGTACTCAATCCTATTAGTCCAAACCACCAAGAATTCGGACCCTAAATCCTTACAAATCGTTGCCCATTTATCTACAATGAAAATAGCACCTAGATTACATAGTTCTTACAATGTATAGGAACTTGTTAGTGTCCCATTAAGTCCTTCTGTAAACCAAATGTTTCTACAGCCTCTCATTATGGTCTCAAATTGTTCAAAACAGGGCATAAAGCCGATTATAGGAGTCAGGTCCCTCCACTGTCCCCGGGCAGTACTTACCGATCCTTACTTATCTCCCCTTACTAATTCTATTATGGATTACATAATCTTAAACAGACAGATTATCACAAATTCAGAAAAAAGAAAAGTCAATAAAATAACAAAAATGGAGAGAAAAACTACCGAAAGAGGATTATCTCTGTTGAGAGCGATGTTTATTCTTTTCTTATGATAAGATCAGTCATTTTCGTGTCATTTTAAGAAACTGACAAAGAAATTTCTTCAAATTTAAAAATATCTCATTTTTTAAAAGTTAAACTTCTTTATCATGGAGTTAAATAAATAAATAAATTTTCATTACCTGTGAGAAAGTGTTCGCTACAATCCAACATCTAACTCTGAATCAGTTACTTTTACAGGTAAATCAAACGCTACATGTAGTTATGCCGGTAGAGCGTATATTCATTATTACTAACTAACATCACATTCACCTGAGTACGGGGAATCCGGTCTCCCGCATTCAGCCAAATAGTCCTAGCTCCTCCCACTTCTCGCGTGGAAACGTGGGATTTCACCACTTCATCATTTATGAAAAGTTTAGACGTTAATAACAAGGTCGAAGGAACATTTGGTGAAATACAATACAATTTGTCAACGAGAATTAAACGAATTTATTTAAATTAGTCAATTTATTCTCAATTTTTGATTGCCATAACTTAAGAAATCTGGAAACCACGACAAAGAACATACGGGACTAATTCTTTGTCGATGCTTTTAAATCCAATCATTCATCGATTTCTGTGCTGATATTTGTGTTTGCAGAAATTTTGTAAATTAAAAAACGATCAATACACCATTGTGTTCGGGTCAAAGGGTCAAGAGAACTTCTGCCAAATACAATCCAGAACGAGAGAAAATAATCTGAACAATATATAGAGCATGCTAGACACTTTTAAAACTTCCATTCAGTCATTTAAAGATTCATTTCAATTGTCCCGTCTCTTTTTAATTCCTGTCCGCGTTATTCAAAAGAGTAGAAAATGATTCTTTTCTATCTTCTCTAAGACTTCAAATTTACAGGAAATAGGGTTATCTTTCGGTTAGAGTGATAATTTTGTTCCCCTTTTGTGCCGACCTCAAAAAGTTAGCATGGGCGGATGTTGAGCGGGGATTCTACTGCTTTTTTTTCCCTTTTGGTGGGTGGGAGGGGGCGGTCAGGAACCTTGCTTTTGAATTCGTGAAAAATAAAAAAGTGAAAGTCTCAAATTGTTTGTGATTTCTCTCTCAATATCATGGTCTTGAGCCTCCACCCCCTTGGAAAAAACTAGATCAGCGAATAATGAAAGGTGTATTTGTAAAAAAGGAATTTTGATTCATAATGAACGTCTTCTTTGTAGGTTCCTCAATTTGTTTTGTCAAACCATAGCTTCTTCCTGAAGATCTGTCTCATCTCATCACATAAAACAGCCATCGTCCATACGGACAAACGGGAAAAAGAACATGTTATAAACACCCCCAGTGGCTGCAATGTGGAACTAATAGAAATCCATCGATGATTTATGGCTAATGTGTTGTTATTTATACATCAAATCGCCATAATACATGTATTCTTTGACATGATTATGTAGCCCATGTCGAACAGCAAACGGACATTGATCTTGTCGGAATTAATAACTCGTCACCGACCCTGCAATTAGTGACAACATCTTAGTCGACTGAGCGTTTGTTATCATGGGGTAGATTCAGTATTTGGCACGTTACGTGATCCGTTCCCTTGTGGTTAATTGGTATTATTTATGCATAATTAACGAGGGAACCAAAATGTCCTGCACTGCAGACAAAACAATACATTCCTCCTTTAATGTGGTCCAACCAAAGAAAGGCGATTGCTTTTAGAGGTAAAATGATATATGCATTAATAATTCAGAAAAGATGTTGTTGATTTGCGACCATTTACACCATATGATTTATTTTCACTTACACGTGCCCTGTGCCGCTGTATTTGATGTACTTTAAGTTTCATACCTTTTGTAGTTTTGTTCTCTTAATCTACTTAAGCATTTTTTATCCCCTCTTATTTTCTTCATACACATCACAAAAGTATATCCCACCGTCGCCACCAATTTTGTGAAGATACGCGAAAAAACTCATACAAGTATTAAAGCGAAAGGATTTTTGATAAGATGTAAGATTATCTCTTGCGGTAAAGAGGTAACAACAGAAAACTTCGATGGCACCCAGTATTATAGTGATTTCCGCTCCGTTCCTCGACATATCTCAAATTATTGAATACATGTATATGTGCATGTTACCACAGATATAAAAAAGAAGTTGTATAGCTGAACAAAATGTTTCCTCTTAAAATTTGGCAGACGTGACCAAAACTAGTACTACCAAGCATTATGCAGAATAAAATGTGGAATGATGAAAAAATTAATTAAGTTTATTGAATATTGCAATTTCACAAAATTTTTAACTGAATTTACAATAGTAGATATAAATCAACTAGAGGCGACATCCATAATCTAACATTGCCATATTTGAATTTTGACAAAATCTGACGCTATTTGTCAAATAGCACATGTTGTCTCATGTCAAATTATTCTAATAATTTATGGTCAATGTTTGCATGCATGTTGTAATTGTTACATCACCATAAACATGTACAAAAAACACTCACTGCGAATTTCGGTGACCAATTGTGAACTAAGAAGGATTTGAGCGCGATAGTGCATTTTAGAAGCGATAGTGATCAGCTGTCGAGATTTGACATGTTGAAGGTCCGGTAATTTGTTCCCCTACATTTTTTAGCCTTCACGCTCATTAACAAGTCCACCACTCTATCTTACTGTTATTTGTCAAGTCATGTCTATACTTAATATCCTGTGTATAAAACAATGTGCACTTCTCGACATTTGTTTTATAGAATAAATTATTCGATTTATATAAAGATTTCTTAGGAAATTCCTAAAATGACCCAAAACTACATATCAATAACGCATATACGTGTATTGTCAGACTCACCACAACTTATCTGTCCTAGTTAAACACACCAGATTATCTACCAAAGGTGTAAATATTTTAAAAATATAGTATATACCTTGTACCTGTATCAAGTCACGAAAATGGTCATCAATCTTTGCGTATATAAAGACACAAAACAGATCAGTTTTCAAGCATGTAAAGACACCAAAACATGTCCATCTTAGAGCGTATAATTCACCAAAAACATTTCCATCTTAAATCATATAAAGTCACCAAAACAGATCAGTTTTCAAACATAATTATAAAGTCACCAAAACAGGCCGATCCTAGAGCATATAAAGTCATAAAAAATACTAGTATGTCTATCTTTAGGCCTATAAAGTCACCAAACAGATCAGTTTTCAACCATATAAAGTCACCAAAACATGTCCATCTTAGAGCATATAAATTCACGAAAAACATGTCCATCTTAAAGCATTTAAAGGCACCGATAACATGTCCATCTTCAAGCATATAAAGTAACTAAAACATGTCTGAACCACCTTAAAGCATATTCAGGCACCAAAACATGTCCATCTTAAAGCATATGAAGTCACCAAAACTGATTATTCTTCTAGACATATAGTCACTAAACGTATCATTCTTCAAGCATATAAAGTCAACAAAAACATGTCCAAATTAAAGCATATAAATTCACAAAAAAAAAACATTTCCATCTAAGAGTATATAAGGTAAAAATAAACATGTCCATATTAAAACATATAAATTTTCAATAATTGGTCAGTCTTCATGCATATAAAGTAACCAAAATCATGTCCATCTTAAAGCATATAAAGTCACACCAAAACTGGTCAGTCTTCAAGAATGTTAAGTAACAAGAACATGTCCATCTATCCACCTTAAAGCATAGAAAGTAAAAGAAACTGGTCAGTCTTAATGTCCATCTTTAAGCATATAAAGTGACAAAAACTGTGTCCATCTGAAAGCATATAAAGTCATCAAACATGTCCATCTGAAAGCATATAAAGTCACCAAAAACTTTTCAATATAAGGGCATATAAACTCATCAAATTCATGTCCACATTAAAAACATATAAATTTACCAAAAGTGGTCTGTTATCAAGTACTAGTATATCAAGTCACCCGAGAATATGCCCATCTTTAAGCATATAAAGTCACCAAAATGGGTCAGTCTTCAAGCATATAAAATCATCAAAACATGTTAATCTTAAAGCATACGGTATAAATCAACAAACATGTTCATCTCTAAGCATATAAAGTGACCAAAACATGTTCATCTCGAAGCATATATGTAAAGTTACCAAAACATGTCCATCTTAAAGCATATAAAGTCACCAAACAGATCAGTTTTCAAGCATATACAGTCAACAAAACGTGTCCATCTCAAAGCTTATAAAGTCACCAAAAGTTTTAAACATTTCAATTTTAAAGCATATAAATCACCAACATGTTCATCTTAAAACATATAAAGTCACCAAAACAAGACCATCTTTCAACATATAAAGTCCCATAAACTTGTCAGTCTTCAAGCAAATAAAGTCATCAAAAACATGTAAATCTTAAAGCACATAAAGTCACCAACATGTTCATCTTAAAGCATATAAAGTCACCAAAACATGTCCATCTTAAGGCATATCAAGTTACTAAAACGTTGCGGTCCGAAATCATATATAAAGTCCCCAAATGTAGTCAATCTTGACTCATATATACTCATATATATATAAAGTCTCCAAAAACGTTACAGTGTTAAATCATATAAAACCACCAAATCCAGTCAGTTTCACAGCATATAAACTCGCTTTAAATTATGTGAATTTTAAAGCATATAAAGTCACCAAAACTTGTCAGTCTAAAGCATACAAAGTCACAGAAACTGTTCAATTTCAAAAACATATAGATTTTAATGTTTAAAGATTTACTTTACTACGAGAATTAAGTTTGTATCTGTACACAAACGACAATAGATATTCTTTGATATACGAAAAATCTGTGCTGTAAATACAAAAAAAGTTACAAGATAGAGAAAGTTATCGAATTAAGAATTCATCAATTGAATTTTTTTTTTTTATTTCTTATGTACATGTATCTGCATTTGAGGTTTCTTATGCCAAAATGAAATGTATCAAAGGGTGCATATCAAACGGTGGACTTCGGACAACACGCTTTATATTTGTTTCTGAAGATTGAGGGTCCTCGTAGTCATTTTGCTTTATATTATTTACGACGTACTTTGGATAAATTTATGACGTGTGAACTTTGAATGGACGGTTTCCGTTTGACTCTTACATGATTCGCTGACCATTATTATTCCATTCCAAGTAAGTCATGGCTCATTTCCCCGGTGACATCTTGTAATTCAACCCCTAAATAAATGTCCTAACTCCATGTTCATGAAAGTGAATCTCTATTTGATCTAATTTAGAGGCGTGGATAATAAAAGTCTTTCAAAAAGTCATAACCAAGTGGGGACTCGGCCCTAATGTTACATACCCTAGAGAGTTGGAACCATAGTAAAGAATGAGGAATTTTTCTCTCATCCCTTCTAAAGCTCGCCACGCACAATTTATGTCGTTAATAACTCGTAATAAGAGTGTGAAAAGGTTCAATCACTACATTTAAACGTTTGACTTTATCTTTTCCACCAAGTCTCCCCTATTGAGATGTTGATTCCGGAATGGTTTATGTATTTTATGACCCAACATTCGAACTTTTATAAATCGTGACATGGTATCCGGTACGATGAAAAATAATAAAAACAAAGTTTACCTCACAACAAATAACCATTTTAGGAAGTTTTATCATATACAATGTACGTGACCAATTTGCTCTTTGCATTCTGTGAAATTATTACGTGCTTGTTTACAATAAAATGAACTGTTTTGGGTAAATGTACACTCAGTAGTGAATATTTATGTTTCAAATAATGCTACTAACAGGAAACTACTTATGATCTGAGTCAACAAAAGATGCTGGGCTAGCCTAAAAAATCTTCATTATTTACAGAACAGCAATTTTCGTTATATTTTGCAAGCTTCCTTAATTGTGAGGTGGCAAAATTTGATAATTGCCATCTCGACTACTCGAGTCAAAACCTGAATTTCCGTTTCTTTATTTGATTTTCGTTTCAGAATCCCTATTGAATACATACATCGAGGTTTACACTTCAAATCCAATACATTTTCTTTGCAGTTTTCCACTAACGACCTTCTAATCTGACAAACAATTGTTTATTCAGTAAAACAAATTTAACAAAACGATGTTCCAAGGACGATTTTTCTATACGTTTCTGTCCCCCTTCCTGACAATGGTTTGATTTATTTGGGGCGATCTCCTTCTTTAATAAGATAACCGCCTTTTTTCCAATTAAAGCAATACCAAAAGTTTTAAATAGCAAGAGAAACCCCTTTAACACCTCATTCATGTGCAAATCCAGATATTTCCCAAGGAGTCGGGGGTCCATTCCTGCCCGAGTCCATGTCTTCTCTTAAGACTATACTCGAATTTTGTAAAGCATTTTTTTTTTTAAATTCCAGCGGGGGATGGGGGTGTCTCGACCCTCTTCCCCCCTCCTCTCTTCTAGATTCGCGCATGTCATCATATTGTTATGATGATTTATAAAGACACGAAATCACCGTCCTCCACAGAAACCGACACCTCTGAACCCTGTTATGATGGGTATATTGTTTACTTCTTGATACTATTAATTTGAAATCAGACCCATCAACTTCTTTTCAGAATGTAAAAATCCCTATTGAAATATTTTCACTCCATTTCCCTAGGTCTATATCCGTGACACTTACAAGGCGCTCTTTTTGTGGCTTTTTTTACATGGAGGAGAGTGTAGTTTTATACGATGTACACGGGTATCTTCAAATGTTTCAGCAACCTTTTTGAACAATGGTATTTGTCAAATAATAGAGTATTAAGTTACTTCCTGATTTTACAACATCTGATGTAGCAAAAACACTGAAGCTTAAATTTTACACAGGAAATATTGTACAGCGTAATCTTTTCTTGTCTTTGTAATATTTACCACTTTTTTGAAAAAAAAATGAAATTAAATCCAAAATCACAATTTAAGATTTAATGGAAGTATCGAAAACGGAGGGAGAATATCAGTGTCATGATGCAGAGATCATTCTCCATGTTTGTTGTGGATAACTGAAACTGAAAAAAAGAAATGAAAACAAAAGAAAAGACCAAACAAAACAAAAACTGTTTTCCTTTATTACATAAATATATTTCAAGAAATTCTTACCGGTTTCTGCTATTTTGACATTTGCTGATGGCGCTTCTAGTTTTGTCGATGTACAAATCACATCAACTTCTCAATCAATGAACATTTAGTTACTGAAATGAAATTGTAGTTGCTTCAACATATTTGTTACCTCTGAAACAGTGAAAAAGAAAGCTAGATGATATTTGTTTTGCGAATGTTATTCGATTGATTTAACAATAAGTGTATACTTTGAAAAATGGCAATTTCGACCAGCAAAGCAAAATGATATTCATCATGAAAACCTTGTCTCACCTTTACTTTCCATTGAGTATTTGAATGTTCACTTTCGTTATCAGAAAATGACTAGTAGACCCTCGCCCCTAAACCTTGGATATTACAAAGTTTTTTTTACATGGAATAGTACAATAGTATTTGGACTGCATAATGAGCTTTGTCATGGTACCTGATCACAATTCAGCAATCAATAAGCATCATTGTTTACAAAAAAGAACTGAGAAAAAATATTCCCAATTTCATCGATTTTCATCAAAAGTTATCAATTGTTGAACTGAGATAGTAACAGCTGAGAATTCATTTGTAATGAGTAAAAATCGTTTAATTGATGACAAAGGAAATTCGATCCATGATTTGCATTTTATGGAATGTCGTTCCCGTTGACAAAAGTAAGCTACTTCATCTCATCAGTGTCACAAAAGGCTGATTTTTCCATAAAAAATTCTCCAGAGAATAACTCATTATTAGGTCACAGCGATATATCATAACTGTCTATCTCGCCTCTGTGCACCTGAAAAAAAAGAACATAATTTTTACTTGTCCATATCCACAATCTGTTCGACCATGTCATATAAACGGGATAATAAAGTTGATAATGTTCTATCAGATCCTATTTCACAGTTACAAAATCTGTACAGATTCCGGAAGAAGAATAATAACAATATTACATAGCACAAAGTAAATGTTGAAATTAATTCTCCATTGGCATTGTAAATGGTGTGTCTATCCAACTCACAGGGTCCTAAGCCTTCATCATGATGGTGTAAAAGCTGAAATAAAACAGCATTATTGCTTGCAAGGAACAAAACAAACCAAACAAAAACATTCTTATTGCAAGACGAGATACGAAACAGATATATGTATTCTGACAGTGAAGAGTTAGTTACGAGGGCTGATTGGTATGTTGTGAGCATGGTATTGAAGGAGATACGCAGGGATGCTCTTTTTAAGTCCTGTTATTCTCTGACTATATAAGGCCATGTACCCAAGGACTGACCTCATTTCGTCTATTTAAATCGACGAGGTAACACTCTAACGAAAACAAGACAAGTTATTTTTTGCCAAATCGGTATTAGGACAGTGATACAATTTATGCATAAAAAGGTTTAACTCCTATGGATATTCATAATGTTATGATAACAACACTAGGGAAAGATGCCCCTTCATATGCTACAGACTATACAATGAAAAGGTAGATGGTGAAATTAAAGCGCGGCAGACAGAGCCTTAAAGATGACCCCTGTTCTGGAAGGCCTGTCACTGTTGCAACTCCAGAAATTATCAATAAAGCCCATGATATTGTTATGACTGACAGACGAGTTACAGAAAAATATATAGCCAACACAGTTGGCATTTCACTGGAAAGAGTACATTCCATTCTGACTAAAGATCTTGAAATAAGAAAGCTTTCGGCCTGTTGGATACCAAGACTTCTGACAGTTGATCAGAAGCACACAAGGCGCACTTTATCGCATGCTAATCTTAACCAAAGCCCCTAAATCGGCCCTGTTTCTTAAAATTTGAATTAATAAAATATTATTTGTGATTTGATACTTTGTTAAGCTTTTTTCTAAATTATGTGCTGAGATTTTGTAAATAATGCATTTATCAGTAGCTTTAATCCCTTTGAAACCCCCAAAATCGGCAATTTTCCATGAAATTGCTGCAAAAATTACATGTTTCTTTAAAATTAGCATTGGCCACATGCGACGAGAAACATGAAAAATTTAAAAATGAAAGATAATTATTATATCTTTTCGTCATAAAAGTTTCTCGACGCATATGGTCACATCGAAATTTTCCACTAAAGATACCTCCTATGGTGCTTTTGTTGGTGATATGTTCCCTTCTTTAAAAGCGGGAAACATTCATTATATTTTATGTGAAATATCAAGTATTTCTCATTAACTTTTATTTCAAGGAAAATTGCAGGGCCGTTTTAGGGGCTTCGTGGCTCCACCCCTTTCTTCAAAGATTTGTCTCTATGGATGAAACATGGATCCATCATTTTATCCCATAGGCCAAAAAACAGTCGAAACAGCGGAAGCACCCTGGCTCACCTCAGCCAAAGAAGGCAAAGACTGTTCCTTCAGCTGGGAAGGTTATGACCTCGAGGTTTTCTGAGATGCAGAAGGTATTCTGCTGATAGATTATCTGCAAAAAGGACAAACAACCAATGACACATACTATGCTTCACTTCTGACATTTTACTTACTTAACCATCCCTGCGCCGTCTGACTCATGAGGCGTTAGCAAGGGCCCTCCATTTGGTTCTGTCAGCAGCGGCTTGAGGTGCAGTGTCTAGTGTCCTAGTGTCAGTCATCTTGCCTTCAAGCCTTTCTCTATTTTTCGTCTCCATGTCTCTTTTGGTCTACCTCTGTTTCTCCTTCCCTGTGGTGTCTATCTGAGAGCTGTTCTTGGTATAGAGGTTTGACTCGTACGGATGATGTGTCCCAGCCATTGCCATCTTCGTTTCTGAATGACTTCGACAATTGGCTGATATTAGCTCTTGATCTCAGATCTTCATTAGACATAGTGTTTGAACAGAAGATCTTGAAAATTCGACGAAGACACTTGTTTTGGTAGACTTCCAGTTTGTTTTCTATCGCAGGGGTGGTCTTCCAATATTCTGCCCCATAGAGAAGAACACTTGAATACTCTTATCTTTTTCCCCTGTTCTGTCCTTGATGATTTCCATATCGGTCTGAACATGGCAAAGCCTTGTGTAGCTTTGGTGATTCTGATGTTAACCTCTGTTTCACAATCAGCGTCTGATGTAACTTTGCTGCCGAGGTAGGTAAGGTGAACTCATCCACTTCTTCAATGATCTTACCGCAGATAGTTATTGGGTTGTTATTTCCGCTGTTTTTCCGGAGCAGTGATTTTGCTGGTTACCGGGAGAAGTGTTGTGCCCCTCCAGTTGATACAGTCTCCCAGGTCTCCTTTCTTTGGGAGCTTGACAATATGCCCCTTTCTTTAGATCTCTGGGATATTTTCGGTGTCCCAGATGCTTTAAAGGATGCCTCTTAAAATTCCTTATGTTAACCCTCTAAGGTCCCGGGTTCGAATCCCAGAGGGAGGGTAGATGGTCCCCCACCCAGGCCTCGGCAGGAGGTTTTTCTCTGGGTACTCCGGTTTCCTCCTGCTCCTTGGACACCCTCACGCCAACATCTGAGCCAACGTGAGACATTAATATAAGTTCTGTAACTTGTTTGTTAAACGTTGTAAAATAAATAAAGTTTAAAAGATCTGTGTGTCTGTTTTCAGCATCTCTGCTTCTCTAAGAATGAGTTAAGGAAGATCCTGACGACAATCTCAACAGCACTCGCAATAGAGCAGAAAATTAAACATCGACGGACCCCCAGCAAGTCAGGTGTCCGGGAGGAGTAAGCATCCCCTGTTGGCTAGCCGCATCCGCCGTCGATGTTAATGAAGCATGGAAATGAAAATATATAAAATTCATGCACTGACTGACGTTATGTCTATATAGAAAGTGCTATGGCGACAATGTCAGGAAGTATATTCAAAACACTTACTGTCAAACCCCTCGCGGGGAACTTTTTTACGAGCTCCACACGGCAAAGGGCATAAGTGTGACACAAATGAGTTAAAGAGGAGTTTTTTTTATTGTTATTCAACTTTGTGGTTGATACTTCCTGAATCGTGATGGGATCCATATTGATGTCCAAGTCTTCTGCTTCTGGTATGTCAGCAATATTCTCTGGTTCTGGACGATTTAGTATGTGCTGAAAATGGTTCTTCCATCTGTCTAGTTTTGCTTTCTCATCGGAAATTATTGTCCCTTTCACTGCTTTAAAAGGCACATCTAGATTTCCTTTTCTGTTACCACTTAGTTGTCGTGTTATGTCATATAATGTTCTCATATATCCTGTGCTAGCTGTCACTTCTGCCTTTGCCGCAAGCTCTTATACATAACGACGTTTATCTGTCCTTACTGCATGTTTCACCTCTATATTCTTTTGAAATCCGTTCTATGAGCCGTTGTGGTTTGGTATCGATGACTTTTTTCTTTATTTTCCTTAATTCTTTCTTCAATCTTCTTCCTCAGATATCCATTGTCTCTTAGTTTTCCTTTTGTAGCCAATCATCTCTTGAGCTGTTTCCTTTATGGCTTGATTAAGATCGTCCATCGTAATAGCTGTTTCGTTCTGAAGTGTTGTAAATCTGTTCCGTAGACTTATGTTAAAATTTCTAATTATGACAGGTTGTTTAAGTTTTGCTACATCGAATCGCCTTTGAGTGTTATTCCCAACTTTACTTTACTTTGGCAACAAGTAAGTGATGATTGCTCCCTACATCTGCATTTCGCATTACCCTGACATCTTGGAGTGAGTGCCTCCATTTGCGGTTTACCATTATGTGGTCTATTTGACCTTTTGTTTTGCCAACCGGTGATGTTCAAATGAGTTAATGTATCACTTTGTGTTGGAATATAGACCTTCCGATCACTAGATTATTCTCCTCGCTGAAGTTGATAAGCATTTCCCCGTCTTCAGTAAGTGAGCCAGTGCCATGCGTTCCCATGACTCTTTCTCTGTTTTTATTAGTGTTGCTGACCTTTGCATTGAAGTCTCCTACTGTATCAGCAAAGTGAGATCATGTGATGGTATTTCTGCCATGACTGACTGTAGCCCATTATAGACGTCTTCTTTTGTCTTTACATCATTTACATCTGTTGGGGCGTATGCAAGAATTATAGATGTTTTGGTGTACATGTACATGGAGTTCATTCTGATATATAATAACCGCTGGTTGATGGTCTTCCACTTGTGCCAGTCTCCCAGCTTGAAAATGTGTCCGTGCGTTCCAACATCCTACTCGAATGTCTGGTGCAGAAAAAAATGGTTAGAAATTTTTTTCAAGAAGGTATAGCGTTTGAACACTTCTGTACTATTGCTTTGGTGACATGAGATCCGCTGTCAGTGTGGGGACTTCCGTCTGGGTTTGGTCTCCCGCCTTCCAGGTCTGCTTCCCTGCATGTCCCATACGCAGTTTTTACATGGTTGGGTTGCTGGCCCCATGCCAAACCCTCCTCCTATCTCAGCCGGGCGTGGGACCGGTCATGGCGGAATTTCACTTCTGACACAGTCACGGGAAAATATTAAACTTTAGCGTTGCGGATGCTCACTAAAGGTGTGCTTATACATCAGAACAATGCTCATGTTCACAAGTCTGTCACTACTATGGCTACCATTCATGAATGTGGCTTTAATTTGATTGAGCATCCGCCTTATTCACCTGATCTTGCTCCATCAGGCTTTCACATATTGCCAAAACTGAAAGCAGCTAATTCTCTCTCCCACTTTCAGTCCGATGATGACGTCATACTTGCTGCGGATTGCTTTCTGAACAGTCAAGATAGTGAGTTCTTTAAAAGTGGTATTGAGGCCCATAAACACCGGTGGCAAAAGTGTATAGATACTGAAGGGGATTATATAGAAAAATAATGCGAACTGTCTGATAAAATTAAAATCCTTAATTACGAGGCTCACAACATATCAATCAGCCCTGGTAACAATAGCGAAACACACTCGCATGAGATGAGAAAATGGGAAACAGCAAATAAACCTACATCTTGAACAAACACACGAATACAACAGATAAAAACAGCAAACAAACAAGGTAAAACTCAATTAAAACATGAAGAACTACACATATACAATACACATATCAATGGCTACAGTTGTTAGGGCTGAAAACGGAATTCATTGTAGATGGAGCTACCGAAACACAACTAAATAATTGTAAAAATAAACATATTCAACTAAGGAAAGCTGGTGGTTCACGGATAGAAACTAGAAAAATAAGACTTCCGAAAATGTTGAAAATGTTCTGACAGCGTGAAATCAATCTAGAGGCTGTATTCTGTTGATGACATACCACTGCGCATCTATAGATAATAATTACCAAATAAGTTTGTTTATACGAATCTATGCATTTTGATTGGTTAATTGATCTTCAGAAAAATGGCGAAATACACCTTCATACCCCAATGAACACGATAGAATACTGGAAAAGAGCCGGAACTACTTCCATCAAAATCATTTATTATGTTGCTTTAAGATCGGCTTACGAATGATATAAATTGGAAATTTTATGACAATTTCGATGATGTACCGGTATATTTGGTTTTTACAGCGTTGTTCGGTTGCTATGTTCCTGTTTTTGAAGTTTGTTAGACCATTTCCTGTCCTTAAAATTTCGTGAAAGACAGAAAATTCAGCAAATGACGAGAAAAACAGAAACATTCAGCTATTTTCTTCAAAATTACCTGGTACATTCCCGTCGTAACAGTAGCAAGTACCTGCGTTTGAAATTTTCCAATGACTAGATCTACGTGCAAAAGTTTTGATTGAGAACTCCAAAAGGACAGAAGATCATTGTTTCAAATGATCTCTATGAGGTACAATCGTTCTGAACCTATGAAGTATTGAAACTAGAAACTTTTTCGGCGAGATGAAGAATTTAGAAGAAAATATTGACAGCGAATAGAAAATGAGAGATCAAAAGACGGCGACCTACCTCGGCCTCGATCAGGATACAGTATCGTCATGAATTTTCACAATTAACTTGTCACTTATGAAATAACTAAATCCTAGGAAGGTATTCTAATACCAATAGATCATAATCATGCCGTTTTCTGCTAGTATTAGATCTATAAGTACAGAGAATCTGTCTGTATAAACTCCCAGCTCAGGACTGCGTGTACAATAATCCAAACACATAACTGCCATGTCGGCGACCTTGAACTTAAACTGCAGAACGTGTCATCAAAATGCTACGTCATATCATCGGATGATGTAATGGATATGTAAAATGGGGCTCCAGATGAGGAACGAATATTTTTGACACATTTGCTGCCTTTAACTAGCAACGTATACATTATATTTACTTCGTCTGGGAACTAGTTCGCCTACGGGCCCTACAGAGTTGATATTTTCATACGCAATGTATTAAATTACTAATTTCTTGAGTATATTTGTGAAATTTGGGGTAAATTTGGGTTTGGAAATTGGGACAAATTTTGCGTAAAACCGCTTCGCTACGCTACGCGGTTTTACACAATTTGTGATGCGACAAACCAAACTTCATACTCCAATAAACTGTCAAAATTGGACAGTCAATTCTTAATTGAATATTGCATGGCGTACGAAAAAGTAAAATATAGGCTGTATAAAGCGAGCACTGAGGACTCATAAACAACAAAAATAGGCATTAAAAATAACACTAACAAGCGGAGACAATAAAAATACTCCAACAACAACATGGATTATGAAGCAAAGACTTCTCACTGAAACACGAGAGACAACACATAATCTATTGCGTAAACAAAAACGCCTTCTCATTGTTACAAGACAGTTTAACACAGAGGCCCTTTATGTAGGTAACACAAAAATTATAAAAATGGATATCAAAAGGAGTGAGCATACAGAAAACAACCCATGCTCTGCTGGCTGAAGTGAACCCATTACCAATCACATGAGAAACTCTACCAACTTTTAAATCGGACAGACGATCAGGGTCCAGTCTGGGCACTACTCAACATGGAGTCACATCGTCACGGTAGTCAGTATGTAATGTTGGAAAAGTGCGGGTACGAAACTGAAGATGCTTTAGAAGACTCCAGTACCCTGCTTAACTTGATATGCACTGCATTCATACAGAAGCTATAATTTAAACGTTTTGGTAATACATTTCATTCGGATCGGGAATTTTTCATTCGAGTACCAACAGCACTGGTCAAGGAGGGGGTCTCATACGGGTCACAAACCAATATGTAAATTAATTGTTGTTTGGCTTTCTGCTAATTAATGTGATATGCAGAAATCGCTTGAGCTTTCTCATTGTAATTCAATATGCATGATTCACGTCTCCCATGATAGTAGAGAAGAAACAGAATTTGGAAACTTTCCTTAATTAGTTTAATTATTGACAATGGTCGGATTGTTCCGGACATCGAAAGCCTGCACCAAAAGATAAAACCTACCGAAGCGCCATAAAATAAAGGAAGGGTACGTATTGCCCGGATCGAAACAAAAGTTCCTTTTTCTAGTTATTTATGGTCTTATTCGTGTAAAAGAGAACTTGAAATAGGAAACAAACTGGCTAACAACAAACTCCGTTTCCATGCGCGGAGTTAGATAAAAAAAAATCTACTGTATGGACCTGCTGGAGGGGGTGGAATGGGAGCAACCCGACAAAACGAAGGGGTTTCTGTCACAGGTTGCAGACACAAATGGCATTTTGTGTCTGCAGCCTGTGGGTTCAGTCCGTAATTTTGAGAAATATGAGAAATCGGGATAAAAAGTTTTTGTTTTTTTTTCCTAACTACCCTGCCCCTTTCTATGTACGCGCATTTCATTGACACAAAATTATTTTGTATTTCAATAAACATATTCATAAAAGAAGAGACCCCACTATGACCGTGCTTTCGTTAATTCCTGTAATAATAGCGATTACAGATGTCACTTGTAATTCTTATTCATTATCATCCTGCATTGTAAGTGACAGGATGGTATTGAATATTATTTAGACAATTGGTCGTAGACAGACGTGTGCGTTAGTCCGAATTATCTCTGTCATTAGTCAACCTTAGTCACAATGTCGTTGTATGGGGCACAGCGACCAAGGATAATTATGATAAATGTATTTTCTATATGTAAATAGTTTTACAAAATAACTTATAATTCTCTTGTACATGATCATAGAGGCATACAATAGACAGGAAGTTTCCAAAGTCGCATCTCGTCATGATTTAGTGAATACTAGTAATTTAACAAGATAATTATAATAAATATAAATATCTCTCTAATCTATATTTTGGTTCAATTGTAAAAATTTTAACAACATTCAATTACATTATAGGAACATAAGTAATATAAAAGAAAGGAGGGGATCTCCAACAAGACTCATGTGCAGCACCCACAGCAACACATCGAAGCATCACAATAGAGCTCAAAATAGAGCATCCAAACTGAAAGCAGTCCTTCTTGCTTTATATGATGATGTGATCTCAAGACTCACTGTTTATGTTATGATATACAAATGATGGACAATTAGGGTGATCGCTCGTGTACTCCAAAAATGAAGACTGAACATGAACGAACATCAAAGCCAAATACAAACAGAAGAAAATAATCATGTTGACGACGATTCACGACATAAAGAGAACTATATCGCGTATATATACGACTTGAAACCATACGTTTTTGCTGCATATTTCAAATGTAAGAATTAATAAACACCCTTTTAGCAGCGACTTTATCTTATTGCCCTCAACCTTATCATCTTAAAACCTTTGATATTTGTCTTTCACGTCCAACCTTCTGGAAGAGTCATTCTGGAGTTATTTCTTTATTATGTGCATCAGGCTTATCATTAATTGATATCCCAGTGAAATTAAATCCGTGCAAAACGCATGTTAATGATACAGTTACGTGATATCTTCACGGATTTCAGTAGAAAATACCATAAATTTTTAACTCCAATAAGGAATTAAAACAGAAAATGGCGTCGAAGGCTTTATTTATTGCATGTAGTTGGGTATTAGATCAACAGCGGAAAGGTTCGTGGGAAAGATTTTGTAACGGACAGAAAACTGACAAAGCATAGTGCATTGTATTAGGAAAATATTGAACTTTCTGTAAATAAAAAGAAAAGAAAGAAAAATACAAGCAACCCAACAGAAAGAAAAAAAGAAACCGTATCTTTGACAGGATCCACAAAATCGGGGTGAAGAATAACAAAATGATAGAAAACAAAGTTGATTCTTTCTACAAAAAAGAACAAATGTTGACAAAAACAGTACTATCAGGTACATTAACAATCCTGCTTATAAACAACAGGTATATACGGCTGAAATAAAATGAAGAAGCTAAATAGATGGTCAAAATTGGAATTGTGCTAGAAAAAAATACCCATCTCTAGTATTCTAAATAGTACTATGTCATATTTTGTTATTCATCTTGAAATGACATCAGATATTTTTTTGACAGCATGTACTTTAAGGACATATCCGGCACCCAAAATTTTCAGCCTTCACATCGAAGAGTTTCCCATACCCAACATACATATAAAATGATCTAGAATTAATGTTATCACAATAATATTATATTTTTGTAAGTCCCAGGTGTTCAAGGCAATTTGAATTATTGTGACTTGAAATGTAGAGACATCTTAGTCCAAGCATGATGGGATATTTTTTGCAAGTAACGATATGAAGTTTAATGATGCTGAAAATAAAATCGTCACGTTTTCTAAGACATGATGTTCAGATGACAATCGGTTTCACGCTACATGTATTCAGAATAATGTCTTATATTTTTACAATATTGAAATTCCAGGATTTTTAAAAAGAATCTTAAATTATAACCATGCAGGAAAATCAACAGAAAAGTTTTTATTTGATTTTGATTGAATCAAAAGCACCAATTTTAAGCTAAATGGTTTTTTTCATACTTACATGTATATACGTGTCAAATATTGATTGAGAAAAAAATACCAACCTCTAAGTAAGATTGTCAACAATACAAATATACCTCAGAATGATAATATACTAATATTAATCTCTACGTTACATCTCACTAGCTCAAAGAGTTCACCAGAGCAAAGATACAATCTATATGCATTTTGTTAAATTTTATACATATTTGACAAACATGTTAGGCTAAGAACATGATTCAGTACCCCTCCCCCTCCCCACGCCATCCAAATAATATCTTAGTGTCCAGATATTCTGCAGATAGAGGAGTAAAAAATATGCAATTTCCAAGTAATGTATTCAGAAAGCCAACAATTTTTACTTCAGCCGAATTTGCCCAAGTGGAGAAAATTGAAGTCGTTGTATGTACGATATCTGTGCAACGCCTTCCCATGAGATTTTTATCAGACTTCAAATAAAAATTGGATGCATAATTTTATATTTGAGAATTTATGAGGCATGCATTTGATTCAAAGAGTTAATTTTCATAGAACATTAGTTTATCTATAATAGGAATCATAGGTATAGAAAATGTCTATAAAACTTGTATCTTCTTATTATGCTATAAATTATAGACATATTATATTATCACTGTCATTTAAAGAAAGCATTTTGGGGTAAAAAGTGTATACTCATCATTGAATAATACCTACCCCTATGTACGACTTCCGTCTCATGTAGAAGATGGAGTATACCAACAATATGATGGGGAAACCTTAAAACACCGTTTTCTATGTTTGTAGCGTCTATATCAGTCATTGGCGGATCCAGAAATTTTTTTCAAGGGGAGTCCTAAAGTCCGAATTTTTTTAACTGAAGAGCATTGGCGAACAAAAAGCTTTAATTCTTGAATTTTCACATCAAAGTACTTGATTATTGATGGTCAGTTCTAATATGTAAATACAACAATTTTTTGTCCGAGAATTGGAATAAAATCCACAATTCGTGTCTTTTTCAGTTTCTTTTCGTTTTCTTAGTGCCCTTAAGCTTGTATATTGACCTAGGTGTAATGTATATGAATGGTATATAAGAAAGCGCAGCATCATTTGAAAATTACGTACATGTATGTAATAAAGTCTGGCGAGCCACAGAAAATTTTGCAGTTCCTTTAGCAGTTGACATGTATTATTGTCAACCAAAAATCGTCTTAAAATATCACGAATTTCATTTACAAACATCATTGGTGGAAACAAGAGTAAGATGTGATTATTCAATGTAAGAAAGATGAAAATGGATATATGTCACAACAAGATACTAGTATTACCAGTAATTATAGAAAATATTGAGTCTGTCTATGCTCTCTTAGATGCATTTAAAGAAGCAATGCTTCTGTCGTCTTTTTCCTTATCGTAACATTATCAAGGAACGTCATTTTGCTTTATAATGCATTTATTGTGAACTTGCAAATTGAACTTGCAAATTTGAAGAAGACAGAAAAGATTTTATTTTGATAAATTTGGATTAACTTAGAAAAATGCTTTAAAAATGGCTTTGAATATTATGTATTTGAAATGTTTTGTTTAATATTTGCGTCTGTCATCTTTTGTATCGGAATCTCATTTTACAAGGAATATCATTACAGTTCTCTATGTGAAAGTGTGACAACCAGACTGACATATAGACAACGGGTTCAGTTATTGTTCAGTTACCTTTGCGTAGCAGTTGACATGTATTATTGTCAACCAAAAATCGTCTTAAAATATCACGAATTTCATTTACAAACATCATTGGTGGAAACAAGTGGAAGATGTGATTATTCAATGTAAGAAAGATGAAAATGGATATATGTCACAACAAGATACTAGTATTACCAGTAATTATAGAAAATATTGAGTCTGTCTATGCTCTCTTAGATGCATTTAAAGAAGCAATGCTTCTGTCGTCTTTTTCCTTATCGTAACATTATCAAGGAACGTCATTTTGCTTTATAATGCATTTATTGTTAACTTGCAAATTGAACTTGCAAATTTGAAGAAGACAGAAAAGATTTTATTTTGATAAATTTGGATTAACTTAGAAAAATGCTTTAAAAATGGCTTTGAATATTATGTATTTGAAATGTTTTGTTTAATATTTGCGTCTGTCATCTTTTGTATCGGGATCTCATTTTACAAGGAATATCATTATAGTTCTCTATGTGAAAGTGTGACAACCAGACTGACATATAGACAACGGGTTCAGTTATTGTTCAGTTACCTTTGCGTAGCAGTTGACATGTATTATTGTCAACCAAAAATCGTCTTAAAATATCACGAATTTCATTTACAAACATCATTGGTGGAAACAAGTGGAAGATGTGATTATTCAATGTAAGAAAGATGAAAATGGATATATGTCACAACAAGATACTAGTATTACCAGTAATTATAGAAAATATTGAGTCTGTCTATGCTCTCTTAGATGCATTTAAAGAAGCAATGCTTCTGTCGTCTTTTTCCTTATCGTAACATTATCAAGGAACGTCATTTTGCTTTATAATGCATTTATTGTGAACTTGCAAATTGAACTTGCAAATTTGAAGAAGACAGAAAAGATTTTATTTTGATAAATTTGGATTAACCAAGAAAAATGCTTTAAAAATGGCTTTGAATATTATGTATTTGAAATGTTTTGTTTAATATTTGCGTCTGTCATCTTTTGTATCGGGATCCCATCTTAACGTCATCGTACTAGAGTACGATGACATTACGATGTCATTTCGATGGAATTGCGAGGTTGTCACGAAGTCGTATAGCCTTCCTAACTCCATCGAGAGATTCTTGACACGTTCGTTATGCCTTCGTATGGCAAAATGACCCCGATAGTCCCGATGGTAATACGAAGGAGAAATGAAGATGTTACAAATACGCAAGATGCCTTCTCGATGGTCTTACGAAAGGCAAGATGATTACACGAACCTGTTTCGAAGATGATCCTTCGGGAGTGCCATCGGGAATTTTTTGGCATGCCAAAGATTTTGACAGCACTCCCGAAGTTGTTCCCGAAGTTTGACAAATCAAGCCGGCAGTCATACGATGGTTCAAGATGGCCTTACGAACAGCCCGATGATATTACGATCACACCCGAATTTGAAAATAAATACCTTATCGTGTAGCCATCGGCTGCTTAAATCGGGACAGTGTGACGCCAGCATTAGACAAATCGGATCAGAATATACCATTTTGGTAAGAAGTCTCGAGTTCTTGCTTCAGGCGAGAGTTCATGGAATTCTTCGCTTCTCTTTCTCTGCGTCTGCAGAGATTACGAAAGAGGAGTCAAAATAAGTCATAACAGCAAGCGGGTTGTAAAAGACAATTTTGGACGAGGATATTGAGTAGCATTGCACGTTATCGAAAAACACCATTTTATGGTAGACATTGAGGACCTTACTTTAGATGAACGGAAAAATATGATTAAAAATCAGACTCGTGACAGAAATCATATCTCTCTGGAAATGACGAAGCAAATTTCGCGTACATACTGTTTCGCGTGGTAGATGGTCGTTTGATCTTCAGAAGGATGCTCTGTAAGGAGGCCACGCGTGCCTGGATTGTCTACCCTGGCCGCTCGCCACATCCATAAATCGTCATTTAAGACGATAATTAACGTATTTTCATGCTTTTAGCAGCTATTTGTCAATCATTTTAAAAGTAATACTTATTCATTGAAAAACATAAAGAAGTGTCCACACGAACAGTTCGTAATAGAATCAAAACACAGCTGGATTTAGTTTTAACGATCATGAATTTATTTCTCTGTCGCATGACGAACGCAAGCACATTCTGATCGTCAGAGTACAAGTACTTAGCTTCAAACAATGACTCACACGAAACATACACGAAACCGAAATGCACGAAAAAGAAATTTGTAAAATACCAAGACGCAATTGATCTAGATTTCTGAACATGATCATCGCCGCTTTACACTTTCATCTCATCCTCTTCCTTCCATTTGAATAGAGACCTTTTTATGTGTTTGGATAATAAGATACCAATTTTGAAAAGGCGATAGTCCGGTATAAGTTATACCATTTCGTGACGTCGGCGTGGTCCCCTTAGATCATGTGACCTCAGCGGCTGCTCTCCTTAAAATTTGCTAGTCATTCAGTTTTATTTAATATATTTGTAAGCCGCACCGGGTCATGCTTTTGCGATTTGATATCAAATTAATAGTAGAGTAAAGGCAGTAAAATGCCATTAATATGCCATCATAAAACATGTTACATTAATTTTCTATTATGAAAATGCATTTCACTCACGAGCAGAATTAGATGTAATGTTCAGCTTTCGTTGTCCACATTTTCATGGGTGTCAAAAAGTTCATAGTACCATACAGGATGGCAAAAATATGTAAATTTAGAAAAATACACATTCTAGTTTAATAAGTATTGAAAATTCTATAGTTCAAAGTTATTGGTCGGACCTATAAAAGATAGAGCAACAGATTTTACAACTGAATGTTCGTACATTTACAGGCCAATTTCAAGAACACCTTGTGCAAACACTGAATTCAAAAACCTATAACCTAAAATTAATACCGAGTCCATCTAGTCCAAGAATAGACCAAAATGGACAAACTTTGATTAAGAATGTACTATCTATATGGCATGATCATGATAGATGGAGGTTTGTTGGAAAGTGTTTAATATCTTTTGACAGACCTTCTTCTGAAAATAAAATATGTATAGACAGACCTTCGCTAGAAAGTGCAATACCTTTGCACAGAGCTTTCTTAAAATAAGAGTTTTGTTGGAAAGTGGAATATCTTTAACAATAGGCAGAATTTTGTTGGAAAGTGTAATATCTTTGAACAAAACTTTGTTGTAAAGTGTAACATATATCAATGGACAGAGCTTTGTTGTTAAATGTAATATATATCTATGGACAGGATCATTTCTATGGATGTACATGTAGCTTTGTTGGAAAATGTAACATCTTAAGATGGACATTTGTTGAAAACGAAATATCTTTGGACATAACATTGTTGTTTTAAAAATGTAATACATGTATCTAATATCATTGCTGTAAAATGATATATTATTGGACGGAGCTTTGATGTAAAGTGATATATTAGTGGACGGAGCTGTGATGTAAAGTGGTGTATCTTTGGACGGAGCTTTCTTGTAAAGTGTACTATATCTTTGGATCGAGTTTATTTGTAGAGTGCAATATCTTGCCATGGAGACAGTTCATTATATAAAAGTTGTCCTTTGTGTTTCCGTACAGCATTGTTTCCGTCTGTTTGTCCAGTTGTTTTCTTTTCGCTTCAGAAAGTTCTGTTTTGTATTATTATTATTTTTTCTAAAATTCGAAATTTAAGCCTTTCGATTGTAGTTTTAGGAATCTGGTTTCGACTTCTGTGTTTGACTTTCATTCACTCATTAAAACAGGACATTGTTTGAGACTGCCACATCTTTTAGATACATCTCTTTTTGAAAATTGTATTAACTCTGGACATGATGGACAGAGCTTTGCTGGAAAGTGTACCATCTTTGGACAACTCGACAGAGCTTTGTTGGAATAGGACATTACTCTGTCTCCGGTATCCCCATCATCCAAGATTATATCCTTGCTATAGAATAAGGCACGGTCCATTTGATATTCTGGGGGGGGGGGGGGGGGGGGGGCTTGGGTTTTTTGTCGGAGCAAGATTATTTTTTTCGCCTTGGACCGAGGCAAAATTATTTTTTTCTTGCAAAGTCGGAGCAAGGAAATTTTTTTTAACAAAGTGATGTGCATATATATTAAGAATGTTTGTGTTTTATCAGATATTATTTATATTTTTACTCAAAATCTAAATATTAATATATACTTTATTTTTATGCAAGTATTCAATTCAATTCTAAACAGAGAGATAAAAGATTTCTACAATACATTTCTAAATAAACAAAATTTATATAAGGTACATGAATATAAAAGGGTCTTTGGGGAAGGTCTTCTAGATAAATTTAAAAATGTAGAATTGTAAAATGGTGAATAACTGAAGTTACAAGAGCATAAAATTGAGACTCTATAGGATACATGCAACATGTATTGATAGTTATACATAAGTATTGTTAACACTTTTGATATCTTCAAATATATGAACTTCGACATAAGCAAGTAATGATTGATAGAAAACTATGGTTAGCGAAGCGAGCCAAAAATTTTTTTGGATAGACTGAAAATTGCGGCGAGCGAAGCGAGCCGGAAAATTTTCAAGAATTTTAGCAAAATTTTATGGTAATTCTTCAAATTAAGATTATTTGTAAGAGCAAGATTATTTTTTTCTGTCACACCATAAGCAAATTTATTTTTTTCATCAAAATTCAGAGCAAAATTATTTTTTTCGAAAAAAACCCAAGCCCCCCCCCCCCCCCCCCCCCCCAGAATATCAAATGGACCGTGCCTAAGTTAACGTGTTTTACATTACAAGGCGGTCATCTTTGGGTCATGTCGGGGATTTGGTACTTGCAGATATTTTCCTACTCATACCTCATTAATCCATGATCATAAATGCATAGACCACACATCTTGAGTAAGAACTGGATAATTAGTGCATTTTATCATTGTCTGATATACTTCAGTCATCCAAACACACTACATGTGTGTATCTATCTGTACGAATACTGTCCTTTCTTGTGAAGCTGATGTTTAAAAAGGATGTTTCCTTTCTTTTCTTTTTTTTTCAAAATCACACATTTATATTTTGTAAATAAATTAACTTCGCTCGAATTGTTTAGACACAATGGCATCATCTGGCCTCATTTAAATAAAGCTCATCAAAGCTAAGATTTTCCTCAGTCTCATTTCTTTCCATTCATTACATGTGAATCATATCCTACATAATATGTAAATTTAGGAAAATCTCAGGTTTTAGTGAAATCTCAACTTTGAGCAGGCCTGCATGACAATCATTTTCAAGCAGCAGTTTTTGCTTTTATTCTTTTCAAAGAGCAAACATTTGTAAAGAAGTCAGTACATTTTACATGTAATTAAGAAGGACCGATTGAAATGGTCTTTCAGAAATAAAAATCAGAAAGAATACATGCATATTTTGTTAACATACACACCTGTTATACAGAAATTTGATAAAACTGTGCCATACAATGTAAATTTTTAAAACTTACTATTCTATATGCTGAATTAAGGTTTATTTAATTATCATTGAGTATTTTGTTACATAGAAAAGTTGCAGTAATACATGTATACAGGTAAAATGCATCTCACCTACAGAATTTCACACGGTCAAATGTCGTTTTGTATAGATGTTATCTTTCCTTGAACTGCTCTTGTTACGACATAAATGCCTTACGAGTGTATCTGTACCTTAAAAAATGATTTGAAAAAGCAATGTTAACATTTTCAGAATGATGGAAAAACGCTCAATTACTCTTGGATATGCAAAAAAAAAAATTGTACCTCCTTAAGTTAAACTCTGACAAATAAACAAAAGTAAAATAGGAATTGTTGCTACACATGACATGTATATTTCCATTACCAACTGCATTCAGTAAATTTTTGCTGGTCACACAGAAAAATGTACGCGAGGGCGTATAACAGGTAGCTAGGAGGCTACATTAATTTTATTTGAAACACATTTGAATCCTTTCTATTTTCTGAGTCCCATAGACAAATTCAAAGATATCCACTCCCTTTGCCAAATATAGTTTGTCATTATTTGATTATAAATATAAATATTTCGTCTCACACCATTTTTATTTGCTTTTCTTTGTATTAAAGATTCTAAAAGTGCTTTTGAAATACATGAAATACTTGTACATGTGAGAAAATAAATTCGTCACTGGAAATGTGTTTAACCAAGATCTGACGAGTTATCCCTCTTGACATAGGGAGTAAAGTAATGTCAAGGATGGAAGAGTTATTTTTCTTGAATGAAAATTTTATGTTTTCAGAGACGCATTTGAATTTCAAACAATCAAAAATGGTTATTCATTCTGAAAATGAATTGTTTATTCATTTTTTAATATGATATACAAATCATGTAAATTTTACATATTTTTCAAATTAAAATGCTCATAGATTTGTGTCTCATTTCTAATATTTCCATATTCTCTAAGATATATAATGTAATATACTATTTGGTTGTTTGTTGTGATTATTATTTTTATTTTGTTAATTTTTCGTTTGTTTTTATTATTATTATTATTTTATTCATTTTCAAGTATTTCTTTATACTATTTCATTTATTTATTTTATCTTTTTATAATTTTCATTTTTGTCTATGTTTTTTTTTCCTTCAAATTTAACAAACTTATTCAAATAAAACTGTCACTCGTACAGTATAACCTCCAGTTTCCATGGTGTTTTTTTTTAAATAATAATGATAATAAAACGTAAAAGAGAATAGGTTGGCCTGTTTTTCGGTCTATATCCTTGCTTGTATGAACAGAAGAAGCTTTTTCTCAATCTCCTATGGCGACGTAACTAAACTTTAAAAAAAAAAATTCTGGTACAAAATAAACCAAAATCAGTGTATAATACAATTTTCGAACGTGTCTCAAAAGCGTCAAGTTTGAGCAAAATACGTGCCAAATGTTTGACCATCTAAGTGAAAACCTGAAGTTTGTATGTACATTGTGTATGGTTATTTACAGTCCTTATCTAGGTGACAACATCGACCGGGGGCTTTCAGACCTTGTTTGGTGTAGGGTACATGTACACAAAATGCAGATAAGGTTTATTTTGGGGGTTACAGGTCCTCACTAAGCCCTGATCGATTGATTTTAGAATATAGGGAACATTTTGTTATATGTACAGACGAGAATCTGTCACTGGACCTACTTGAAATTGTGACATTTTACTGCTGCCTCTGAATTTTCAATACAATGGAATTGCTTAAGGTGCATGAACAGAGAAAAAAAGACATTCTATAAATTATTTATATATACGATGATTTGATATTTTTATATGATACATATGATTTGGTGGGAGATACTGGCCATTGTAGTGGGGATACAGCTATTCCTGGCACTTATTACATGTATCCTTAAAAGGTCAGTATTTTGTACAGACAATGACATTCTACTGGTAACATTACGGTCCATAGGCTACTGTATTTGTACATTCTATACATAACATTACAGTTCTGATGCTTCCGTGTTCACGTTCTACATGTACTAATAAAATTCAAGTTCCAGGGCTGCTACATGTACGTTCCTTTCATAACATTTCAGTTCAGAGGCTATGATGTGCACGTTCTACCCATATCACTGCATATTCAGGTCTTTGATTTCATAACATATCAGCTAATGATGTGTTTGTTCTACCCATAACACTGCAGTTTTGAGGCTGTTATGTGTGCGTTCTAACCATAACACTGCAGTTTTAAGGCTGTGATGTGTACATTATTTTCATAACATTTCAGTTCTAGGCTATGATTTGAACGTTCTACCCATAACATTTAATTCTGATCGAGGCTTTGACGTGCGCATTCTTTTCATAGCATTGTAGCTCTACGCTATGATTTGTGCATTCTTTTCATAGCATTACAGTTATGAGACTATGCTGTCCACGTTCATCCATAACATTACAGTTTTACGGCTGTTATGTGCACATTCTTTTCATAACATTTTTATTTCTGAGGCTATGAAGTCCACGTTCTACCAATGACATTGCGGTTTTGAGGCTGTTATGTGTATGTTTTACCCATAACATTGCAGTTTCGAGGCTGTTATGTGTACATTCTTTTCATAGCATTTTAGTTCTGATGCTTTGATGTGTACATTCTATCCATAAAATTGCACTTTTGATGCTGTTATGTTTACATTCAATCCATAATATTGCAATACTGAGGCTGTGATGTTTATGTTCTATCCATAACATTGCAGTTTTAGGCTGTGATGTTTACTTCTTTAAATAAAATTTCATTTCTTAGCCTACGATATACGTTCTATCCATTACTTTTCAGTTTTGAGGCTGTAATGTGTTTATTGTATTCATAACATTGATATGTACGTTTAATCCATAACATTTCAGTTCTGAGGCCATGCTGTGTACATTCTTTACATAACATTACAGTTTTGAGGCTGTGATATGTGCATTCTTTTTATAGCACTGCAGTGCAGAGGCTATGTGTACGTTCTACCTATAACATTGCAGTTATGAGACTTTGATGTGTATTCTTTTCATAATATCACAGTTTTTAGGCTATAATGTATACGTTCTGTGCATAATATTGCACTTTTGACGCTGTTATGTGTTCATTCTTTATATACATGTAACATTTCAGTTCTGAGGCTGTGATGTGCACGTTCTGTATATAACATTGCAGTTTTAGGCTGTTATGTATACAAACTTTATACACTGTATACATGTGAGGCTGCGTCGTGAACGTTCTATCCATAACACTGCAGTTTTTAGGCTGCTATTCATACATTCTTTATACACTGTATACATGTGAGGCTGCGTCGTGAACGTTCTATCCATAACATTGCAGTTTTAGGCTGTGATGTTTACTTCTTTAAATAAAATTTCATTTCTTAGCCTACGATATACGTTCTATCCATTACTTTTCAGTTTTGAGGCTGTAATGTGTTTATTGTATTCATAACATTGATATGTACGTTTAATCCATAACATCACAGCCTCACATGTATACAGTGTATAAAGAAAGTACACATAACAGCCTAAAAACTGCAGTGTTTAGGCTGTTATGTATACTTTCAATATACACTGTATACATGTGAGGCTGTGATGTGAACGTTCTATCCATAACACTACAGTTTTTAGGCTGTTATGTGTACTTTCATTATACACTGTATACATGTGAGGCTGTGATGTGAACGTTCTATCCATAACACTGCAGTTTTTAGGCTGTTATGTGTACATCCTTTTCAGAACATTTTATTCTTTAGATATGTGATGTCTTAGACTCTGAACATAATTGCCCTGTTGTTGTGATGCGTACATTGACTACATTGCAATCCAGAGTCTTTCATGCGTTCATTCTGTTCAGAACAATACAGTTAGTGGGCTGTGATGTTAACATTATTTTGAAAATAAGTGTGTTGTCTATTTTCTCTCTATTCAAAACATCAAAGTTATATTTCTGTTTGTACATTTTGGTCAGAACATTTTAGAGAAAATTGCAGCCTGGTAGCTTAAATGTGTACATTTCATTTAGAACATTGTTAACTATAAAACATCACAGCCATAAATCGAGCATTTCTGGTTATTTGTCCATTCAATATTTTGCTATTTGAAAATTATGTACAATGCAAGTTTTGATTTTGTATAAGATGTGTTATCGCATTTGGCTTGTTCGTATTTGTTATACATTTATAGCAGTTAAATATAAGTTCTTTATTTTCCAGATGCTTCCCGCCACGAGTGGATGTCAAACCATAGAGAACCCGAGGAACCATCAACAATATGAACTTATTATATACGAGAAAATACTTACTGCAGCATCTAGATGGGTGTACATCATGCATGACTATAGTATACTGGAGAATGAGAAAAACTGACCATGTAAATAAAGTCCTATAAGGCAAAATTGTTCAAGAAAACATTTTTGTACAATGTTAAAATCTTAGAATACTGCAATATACACGTAATACACCGTTATTATTTGAAAATAAATCATCAGTATAGATCATATTTTGGTTATTTTTTATGCCACTAAATGTTCTTATCTTCGTCTTCTGAAAACGCTTGAAAAGTATTCTTGTGTCAGATACAGTATCAATGACATTTTCTTTATCTTACTGATACATCTTGGTGAGTTATGGAGAAAGCATGGTTAAAGCAAGGAACCAAATGGTACGTCAGTAGAACAAAAAGAGTACCGGAGTCTGCAAGACTACACTTTTATTTGCGTAAATTGCAAAATGCATCTCTATTTTTTTACAATCAATGAAGCAGTCGTTGTTATGGTCTATAATCCAGCGTGGATTCGCCCCCTTCCTATTTAAATGAATGCAACAGAACCATGAAAGGGGTCATGAAAGTAAATGTTTGAACAGACATGGTTCAACACGAATATATGATCCATTTGTTTTAAAATGTAATGTACATCATAAGGGAGAGTCCTTTTATTAGAGAAATTTATTTACTTTGATGTAATATTTGAAAGCGCAACCTTCAAATGCGCAGGAATACGATGTTCTCAATGGAAATACATGGTTTGATGAAATACTGAATCTATTCATTTCTTATTTGTATACCATTGTGTGGGGTAAAGTGATCGTATTCATTATTACTCCCAAAACTTGTCATTTCTCTCAACGAAACAATGGACAATACATTGAAAATCAAAGATCAAAGAAAACAGAGTGTTACTCCATTCAGAGGGTTTAAAAGCATCTGACGATAGTGATCATGTCATATAGTACAATGCGACAATTCTCAATGTGTATTGAACATTTTGAAGGACGTTTCTTCCAATTGTCAGGGCTCAATATTTTGTAGAGTCCTTCCTTTATTAAAATATACATTTTAGTTTAATTAGCAGAATTTCTTAAATATGTTTGCGATCGGATATCACAGAAGTTCGGTATTCAACAAATAAGACGATGGCGAAGTCGAATCCAGGAATTTCACAAAGTTTTAGAATGGAATGGAATAAATTTTGTGATCTATGCAAATGCTCAGAAATCGCAGGTTGGAAATGTCTTAATTGTTCTGACGTCATGTGCGGGACTTGCGTCAGAATCCACAGAAATGGCAAGATGTCCAAGCTTCACATCATCTTATCCAGCTCTCAGAGAGCGAGGGAAGAGGTCCTGCTGAGGAAAATCAGGTGCGAGCAACACTCTGCCGAAAACAATGAAATGTACTGTGAGCAGTGCGAAAAATCAATCTGTAAAATCTGCATCATGGAGGAACATAATTCGCATCCATTGCTGCATTTCGAAACCAAAGCGGAACAGGAAAAAGAAAGATTGCGTCACTTCCTGAAAAATGATGCGCAGATCAATCTCAAACTGATACAGGAGCGCATGGACCAACAAATTCAGAACGAGGCTGAATTTCGGGAAAAGAACGAAGACATGACAGAGTATTTGGACGGGCGGATCCGGGAGGTCGTGCTTGCTATACACACCATTCAGGAGAGAATCACGGCAGAGAACACCGACAAAATGGTAGCCATGAATAAAAACTGTAATCTACTACGAAAAATGAAAGTCAGCCATGGACAAGCAGTCAGCGATGTTGAAGATTCTTTAAAGCGCGACACACCTCTTGAATTGATCACGACGGCAAATGACTACTATGTCCGACTAAGTCCGAATATTCCCGAAGTGATGATATGCGAGGTGACTGAAATGTCGGATGATAAACTGAATAAAGCCATCATCCAAACCGTCAGAAAAGAATGCAACTCAAAGTAAGTTATCCATCGGATTTAGAAAGTTATATTGTAATTTTAAAATGTTAAGCGTAAAACACAAAATTTGAAATATATACAGTGCTCCCCCGATAAAACGCCAACATCCGTCCAGAGAAAAAATTGGCGTTAAAGTGAGGTTGGCGTTACATCGAGGGAGTAAAAAAAAGGATGATAGACAGCTATACGCTTTTAAAAAATCTTATTTTCTTATTTCAAGAATGTGCTGTGTCAAAGAAAAATGCATGTACATGCAGAGTGTTCAAAACGATTTATTTGAGGCGGCGATTGAGAAATTTTAGAGCAAATAAACGATCAGAGGAAATTCAAACCGGAGACTTTTATCATCTGAGTCGGCGAAATTTCGCCGGGTGCCGCCCCTTATAGAAGTCCGTGTTAAACAGTAACATGAAATTCATGATACAGGTTTATTCGTATTCTAGAACATGTAGGCACTGATGAACACATTCCTTGCATTGGTATTAGAAGCGCCGAGATACGTGCTCATCGCATCAGTTACTTTTGTCTATAGCCGGTTCGATGTCATTATGATGCTTGAATTTTATGCTGGGCTAAATGCCGTTTTATTTTTTAAATATCTGCATCCTCACTGGACTCGCCATAAGTATTAATTTAAGTTCAAATTACACTATCTAGGCATACGTACATATATTGATTGTTTATCAAAACATTAATGTAAACCCAAGCGCGATAATTAACAAGACAGTGCACCTATGAATCTAAGTTGTTTGTTTAGTGATAACAACTCAATTAAATGGCATTGTAATCGGGGGTTTTATGTACCAAATACGAATATTTGTACGCCAAATTCAGTGGCGGATGGCGGTATGCGGGGGTTGGCGTTACAACGGGGGTTTATAATGTAAGGAAATCTGTACATTGGGGAAAAGTGGCGGTAGCCGGGGTTGGCGGTTTAACGAGGGGCGATAAATCGGGGGAGCAGTGTATATATATTTCTAAATGTATTCATATCATATATGCCTCTTGCACAAAATTTGTTTTATTTTGGGTAGTTGGTCTGTCCACAGAGTTGTAAATTAGTTTGTAATGTACGTCCAGGAATGTTGAAGAAGAATTTGGACATCTGGTTGAGAAAAATGCCAAGCTTCTGAAACAAATGGAACAGATGAAGAAAGAGCATAAAAAGGACCTACAGGCATACCATGAAAAGTTAAATGAGCTGTCAGACAGACAAACGTAGGTCTATTGCTAATACATGAAAGAATTTAAAATTCTTTAAATTCTTTCATTTCAGAATTTCCCGTAACTATTCAAATTTGGCAATGTAGTATTGGTAAAGATAAAATTATGCACTCCAAAATCTTTTTTTTTTCTTTAATGAAGCGAGAAAATGATCTCTGATCGAACTTTGAAAGTATTTTTTGTTTTGAAATTTACTCAGAAGTTGTTTTATTTCGAAGTTGGCGTAGAAGTAAAGCTTATAATTGCACTTTTTCAGAAATATGGACAGAGAAATGAATTCTCTGAGATCCCAGAATTTGAGATTACAACACGACAGAGACCTTTTGAAGACTGACAGAGACTCAGTTCTACAGTTCGCAGTGTAAGAAAGGATATTATTCTTTTCGTGATGTCGATCAAAGGTTGTAGATCACTGTAAAGCCCCTTCTTCCTTATACAAGTCCCCTATCTTCCCTGTAAGAAAGACCGAGATACAATGGAGGGGTTATATCTGGCCTAGTGAAGTCCCTGTAGGTATTTCTTATATCATAAGAAGTCCCCAAACTTACAAATGTCTCAATCAGTCCTCAAAAATTATTGAATGACAATTACATGTATAGATGCATGAGATCTATTAATTTTCATGATTTCAGGAGCATAAAGAGAGAGCTGTCACAGTTACATTCACAAATACAGTCCGAAAACCTGAAGTCTACAGTACAAAGATTCACGTAAGGAATGTTAATACATATATTGATTGATGGAATAATATTCGGGATTTTTGTCTTTTTTTTTTTCGAAAGTTCAGTGTGCCACCAATATTTCAATCTTTGGGGTAGGTAAATAATGATTATCGTTTGTAAATACAGACTGGTAAGGTATGGAAAGAAGGATAACTGAGTATGATCGCGCCGTGCTTGCTTGGGTTAACTTTCTTACATCTGTCCGTTATTTATTTATTTATTTATTTATTTATTTATTTATTTATTTATTTATTTATTTATTTATTTATTTATTTATTTATCATACCAGTTTTGATTTATTTGACCTTTCAAATTGTCTTGTTCTAATTTAAAATGAATATACAATTCACTTTTTTGCCAATTTTCAATTTCTTTTTCGTTTATCATCAATTCATCTAATCATGGGGGGTGTGGACGGGGGTACCACTTTCCCCCTCCCCCTTCCCCCACCTTCCTCTCACTCCCACCCTTACCTCCCTCCTTCCTCCCCTCCCATTCATCCTTCCCTCCCATCTAGCCCTCTCCCACCACCCCCCATCCTCAATGATCACTTACTGTTGTAAATACAGTCAATGTATAAATCGACTTTCAAACAATATCATTTCATATTTTTATTTTCAATTTTTTTATATTTGATGTCGACTTTTACTGTTGGATATTCATATGAGTATTTATTCAATTTCGAATTGAAACTCTATGAGTGTAAGAAATCCCTATCCTTATTGAAAAAAAAATTCAGAAATTGAATGAATTTATCAAAATACATGTATGTAACAGTAGCGATCTATTTGATCAAGTTGAAAATCAAATAATTATCCATTCACAAACACGAACAATATTCAAAGTACTAACATATTTTACAAATGTTTGTCCACTGCTCAGAGTTTGAATTTGCTGAATTTTCAGCTATCCCTCCATCAATTAGAATATTAATAAATGAACAAAAATTATTTTCTTCATTCTTCATGTTTATAGTCAGTTCTGATACTCTTATTTTTTCAGGAGTCGATCCAGTCTTGAATAGGAAATAAAGTAATGGTAACAGCGGTACAGTTCATATCTCAATCAGGGACAGACAGTTCTTTGCTTTGTTTTTTTTTTTTCTCAAAGTCCTTCCGTTCCAATCAGAATTTTTTGACAAATGACAGTGGCGGATTTAGGGGGGTGCGGAGGGGGCGTCCGCCCCCCCCCCGGCACTGACCCAAAAATTTAAATAAAAAAAAACTATATTTTGGCCCATTTTCAGTTAAATTCGGCAAAATTCGCCCCTCGACCCCCCGGCAAAGGGGGCGCTGGATCCGCCACTGAATTACAGGAAACTACACATCGATTTTCTTCAACACATCAGAGAAGTTTTTCCTCTTCTTCTTCTTTTTTTTTTTGGGGGGGGGGGGGGGGGGTGTTGTTGTTGTTTTGTTTTTTTTTTTCACTCAAAGGAGATGTTTTCATTTTAATAAAGAAAGCTTGCATTTTGTCTATGTATAATTTAGTTTAGTGATCCAGTGTCCATTGTCAATTTCGCCAAAAAATAAGAAAAAAAATGTATCGCTATGATTGATATCGAAATGAAAAAAAGCAATGTACGATTGATGCAAATGCTTATATGTGATAATAAAAACGATGCTTTTCATGCAGTTTAAAGAATTTGGTTTTCACAGTTTTTATAATGTGAGCTAGCCATGTTGTAGCATGTTGAGCGTGCCGCATGGTACAAAGAATTAGATGAAGTTGTATTCTGATAGAATGTAACGTGTACAAGTAATAAAATACACACAAAATACTTATAAATATCGGTAGACTTGAGCCTTACGTCACAGACAATACGAAAATTTATGTCATCATTACTTGAGTTGGAGATACAGACAGGTAATAAACTGTTTACATGGTCGGCGCTTTGATGTAAGCAATAAAGATAATTGTTTATAATCAGATTATGATGAATTAGAGAAAATGTAAACAAGATCCAAAACATGGCTTCATTTATACAAGATAGATAACTCCGCTGTCCTAGCCTCCATTTGATATTTCGTTGTAAGACTTTTTATAAAAATTTGCAAAATTATTCATTTCAAGCTTATTTATTTATCCTTTTTATTGGTTTAAACATATTTAATTTCATTAAAGATTGGGGAATAAGTTTTTACAACATCATCTATTATTCGTTTGTCTATCTTATTTATTTATGCATAAATACATTTATCTACTAATTCCATTTATGCATCTGTATTTATTTATTGAGAAACAGTTCATCTACATGTATTAATTCTATTAAAAGACTGCACCATTTTAGAATTTCGAATAATCTCTTTATTTTACTTTGTCTTACTCCTGTCTCTTCAATTCAAAACCGAAGTAACGGAAGAGGGTAAAGAGAATCAAAAATTATAAATTCATTTTACAAAATAATGAAAACAAACAGGGATTAGTGGAGTGTTAAATCTTTACACAAAATTACAAATGATGGGCGGGAATGTACTTAACATCATTAGAATCCCGTTCTCTTTAATCTTTTACCGAAATAGCCTACATTTCTATATGTACCAAAAAAAATCAAGATATAACGATCCAATTATCAAATATGTTAACACTTATAACTTTGATTCAATATTGACTGATCAAAAGATTTATACCAGTTTATGCCTCTTTAAGGACTTAACAAGTCGTTGTTTCACCTTAAGCAATATGTTTCTAACTTTATTTTTTCATAGAACTTCGCCGACTGTAAAAATATCAGGTCGATTATACCCAAAACAAGACAAGATAATATCTACCCGATCATAAACTTGTTATAATTAACCTTGTCCAAGATGGACGCAATTCAAATTAAAACGACCCTATTCAATTTCAACCAATGGGCGATAAGATAGGATGCCTGAGGCGGGAAAATAATAGATTTGTAATAATACCGTCTTGAAGCAATGTGGAAATCAATGAGCTATAAATTTATCTTCGGTAAATGGGCATTAAATCTTCTACTTCCACCCAAATACAAGCATTTCAGTGGTGACACTAGCTAGATTGACACTTCCATCTATATATCAAATCTTAAGGATTATATATTGTAACAATAGTCGTGATTAGTCGGAAGCTGCCAACGATCGAACTTCTCTTTTATACATGTATAGCATGGGTATACAGTAATTGGATTATTATATACGCATACAATTTCATAAGGTATTTATTTATTTTCTTTTATCAATTTCAATATTTGAAATATTTTCTTCATTACATATATTAATTCTATTTTATCCTAGAAAATGCTTTTTCATTTGTTCGTTTAGTTACAGTCATCATCCTACATTTAACTCAATTTCAATGCCTTTGATCTTAATGTTGTATGCACCGAATAATCAAAACTGATACGAAGTCTATGATATACGAGTATAAGCATACATGCATTCATAGATGGGGACACAAATATCATAAAAATAAATTCCAAACTATCAGTGATATAAGCACTTAAGAAAAAGTGAAATCCATCTTCATACCTATCCAGACGTCCAACTCGCGCATGTTGAACCAGAAGTTGCTTTTTATCACATTATCTCGATATTTGATAAAGCTCAATTTACCAGGCAATGACGGAATCTTAAAACAATATAAACAAAGATATTTGTTTTTAATTTGGATAACGTCCGGGTATCCCAGTACCCCAAGCGGCAGGGGTCCACAGTCTATATACCAAGTTCATCAATTATACTACAAAGCAAAATTGTTCCAATTTTCAGCAACGATGTCATTTTCCAATTTATTTAATACAAAAGGGTCGTGAACTTAGAGGGATAATACTGGAAAGGTTTTAATGTATACAATTCCCTTATCTTCGGTTTATCTTTCATTTTCGGATCAGATACAAGAGTGTACGAAGGAGTCATCTGAAATTGAGCAAACATACGTATAGAAATCGGTATTTTTTCATTTATCTTTTTCTATTAAGAAGGAAAAGAAAGATGTTTTGATGGCAACTAAGTATCTACAGCGAGTAAACCTTGACATATGGGTGTTAAGTTTACGGTAGAATAATGAAATTAAGTGACTTTTTGCATAACTACCCGACTAATTCGCAAGTTTATCCAAAAACACACAATAACAAACTCATTTAGAAAGACCGACGACGCTTGTCCATTTAGGCATACTCGAAAAGATTTGGAGTGACTTGTCTATGATGACAACGTCGGTATGGCTTTCACCTACCCGTCTAAACATCGCGCCTATCAGAAGCTGATTTAGGAGTATTAAAGAGCATAAATTTTGCGGGATCTACATTTGATAACATTTTATCTGTTAATATTTCCAGATTGAACCCGTGCATGGTCGCAATTATACTGATAAAGTAAAGTGAAAAGATTTAGATCAAGTAAAAGAAGGGATTTCCTGCTTCTTTATGTCAATCGATATTGAAGTTTTAAAATTAAAATTAAAAGATCATAGCACCACAAAACATTATATTGAAATGGACCTCTCCTAAAGGAGGTCCCCGATAAAATATAAATTATTTCTACAAAGATCTAGAAAACCAGAATTTATTGAGGAGTGTAATTGTGGACTAAAGATCGAACCCTGGATGATACATATATATGGCTTAATTCTGTTGATATCATAGAATCTAACAATAAATGCGATCTCCAAAAGGACGGACAAAAATATTTTTTAAATCTAGTACTGTATTAAGACTATTTTGTTTATTTATTTGTTTTTTTTTTTCTGTTCATGTATTTACGCATTTGCACCGAAGATGTAAAGAAGGTCAAGGACAGAGACATGTGGAAATAAAAGGAATTTATTAATTAATTTATTTTTATTTATTTATTTCTTTATTTATTTACCCTATTTTTTTTTTCTTTTTCATTGATAAACTATTGACAAAACTGACTAAGTATGTATACGTTCATGTATGTGCTAGACCCCTGACCACTAAAATCGCCGCTGGTCAATAAAAAGTCGCCTAAATATGATTTTCCATGATGACCTGTCAACAGAAGCATGTAAACCTGTCAACCACCGTCCGTATTATATCATATCACTGTAAGATGGATCAAATAGATATACCTTACCTACATATGTTTACATAGAATTATACACAGGTGTACAGCTGTATATAAAAGCTCAAATATTTTCCAGGAGTACGTACGAACACAAGAATGCATGCATCTTTCAAATTTTCATCGATTTCATACTCTTTTTTCTGCATCCATATTATTGAATATTTAATAAACATCACAGTTTTAGGAATCGGATTTCTGTAATGTAAGACGTTCAATGTCATCGTTGCATACCTCTAGACAAAGGGACATAACTATAAATCGATAAAAACTATTAAAATGACTGAAATTTTAACTTTGAAATTTGGTCTCAATTCTTCATCGGGAATACTTCGTTTTAACAATAATCCGTACTGCATAATGATTCACCAAAGAAAAAAATCATTTCTAAAAAATAATCAGTAATGCATACTGTCCGAAAATGACTCATTTTAATATTATATTAGATTTAAGAATTCTAATACCCCAGGCTTCTAGTGTCCCTTTAAGCAGTACTGATGCAGCCTTTTTGCAAATCGCTACTCAGCGTGAAATCCCATCTCAATAATCCTACGTGGCGTTCTACCATTTAGAGTTTTGTCAATGTTTGTATAAAAGACTTTTTGAGTAAAACTGGTAAAAGGATTACGCATTATGAAGGTCTTTAATTTAACTTATTTGATTTTTAACAAGCTCGGCTCAATAGAAATTCAAAAGGGAATTATTGTCACTGGTAAAATTGACACAGCTTTATTTTGTGACCATTAGATCATGTAGAACACTCATATAGAGATTATTAAGATGTTTTTTGAAGGAATTTAAAGCTCTTTTTCTATACATCTTCCAAAACAGCGCAGTTTTCATTCTCTCTAATCGATGTCTCAAAGCAAATTACCTTCCTTTCGGACTGAAGTTCATTCAAGTGCTATTTCAAATCCTTAAGACGAATTTGCTCAAACGGTATAAGAACCTTTAACTTAATTTTATTTCCAGTTTTTCTCTTTGATAATTATCATAATTCAACTGTTATAGAATTTAGTTAAAAGGACAACATTTACAAAAATCTCTTCCACTTTTTGCACAATATCCTTATAATCTCTTCGCTCTTTTCTATTTTATTTATCTTCGTTGGCTCTGGATTTTTTTATCATCGAAAACTAAGAAAAAGAAAAAAATAAAATCTATATGGCCTGCCACTAGTCAGCTAATTGAATATCATTGAGCGGATGGCTGATTTCCCGAACGCGCCATGTAAAGCTAAATTTGATTGGTCGATAATGTTAGAATGGGCGGAGCGATCCATCACATTTTCCGAGGTGCGATGAAATGACAAATATTATACAAAGGACAGTAGCTTGATCCGACATAGCAAGAAAGTGTGACAGACTTGATACGATGTTGTGGATAAACAAAATATAAACTTAACACCATAATTGGTTAGGTACATACTGGGATAAGGTAAATACACGGAGTAAGGTCCTAACGAGTCGGAAATGAACTGGAGGTTGTGGAAAATATAATATTTCGATTTTTTCTCTCTTTTTCATAATTAGAACCAGGTATGGAGGCTGTGTACTATGTGGTGCTAGTCTGCGGAGTTATTATGACAATTGGAATAAGTGCTCAAGATGATTATGTACGTTTTACTGCTGACGAAGAGGAGCCTAAAGGGACATATATAGGGAACATAGCGACAAAAGCCAACATTTCCGGACAGAACATATCTTCGGACGATGCTGCTACTTTGGAGTACAGGCTCCTGGTTCAAAACAATCCACATTCAGAACTTTTTCATATCAATGAACGAGACGGGACACTTTTTGTGGCCAGTCGAATTGACAGAGAATCTATTTGTGAATTTGTTGACGAGTGCATCCTATTGCTGGATGTAATTTGCAGAACTGCTTCCGCTAACTTTTACAAAAAGATTAAAATTGCAGTGAACATCACGGACATCAATGACAATGTTCCTTCTTTCGGGAAATTAACGGAGACTTTAGAAATGTCAGAAGGATCTTTGGAGGGATCTTCCGTCCCGATCCCCGGGGCTGTAGACAAGGATGCTGGGAATTTCTCCGTGCAAACGTACTCTATAGTTCCAGACGACACACCATTCCGTGTGGAGTTCCAGAAAAACGCAGATGTTAGTTCCGTCCTCTCTATTCCACAAATTGTCTTGAACAGGAAGCTAGACCGAGAGGCCAGATCGAGTTATAATTTTCAGGTACAAAATCTTTTCATGTCTTTAAAACATCTGCCTTTCAATGCTCTGAAAGAGAAAAAATGGTATCCTAATTTTCAAAATGAGCAATAGAGATAAACATCAGTCCATAACTCTCAGACGAGAGGAAATTTTTCATTTCATATAGCACTCGCTGATTATGGTCATCATTGGGTAATTATAGTCGTGTTTCTTTTCCTTTTGGTCTCTAATACGTGGTCAGGTCATAAGACAATTATAGCCTTGCGCCGGCATAAGTTTCCTTTAATGTTCGTTTTGACTATGTTTATAGACACAGAGACCAGTTTCAAAGGTCAGGATACATAGAATTGACACTGTCTGTCGTAATTAATTATACGACCCACGGAGGTTATCTTTGAACACTATACGTTCTCTGCCTTATTGAGAGATCCTCTTTTCAAGTCTGTAGTAATAACACGTAGAAATTAGATATATTTGTAAGGTAACATATGTGACATCTTCGTTACTGGAACGAACATTTCCTTTAACAAAATAAATTGAAATTCCACAATTTATTGCTTTTTCTTTATGACTAATAATAATAGTAATTTATGTTTTATCAATTTTGCTGTAGCCAGATTAAAGTACATTTCTACGTAACAGCTACCTATACATTCATCCTACCTAGATTTTTCGTACTATACGAAAAAAAAGTTGAAAAATAGAGTGTTAAATCATGACAGTCATCATGTACCTTGTAGTATACAAAAATCTTCCGCAAATTATTATTGTATAAACGTTAACTTGCTATAAATTTTGCTTAAGTGCAAAATCAATTTATGCAACTTTACCTCGTCTGAAATATACAGGTGTTGAATTAATCATTTTTTTTCTCTCTTTGATGCCTCGAATGAATTTGTATTACGTGGTACCTATATGTTGTATAATTTTCATTTTCATTTTGCTTAGAAACAATAGGCGTTGTCGACAGATTTTATCTATAATTCTGATTTCTATTTCTGTTACGGTTCTCATAGGTTCATCTTCTCATTGCAGGTTATCGCGAAAGATGGCGGGAATCCACCGAAGTCTGGTTCCCTGTCTGTCACACTGAACGTCCTTGACATTAATGATAATCCTCCAGTTTTCGAAAAACCAATTTATAACATCACAGTAAACGAAGACATTGGAGTAAACAAAACCATCACCATTCTAAATGCAACGGACAAAGACCAAGGAGAAAATGGTAGAGTTGTATACAGAATGAGCCCACGACAGGATTCCAAGATATTTTCTCTGTTCGCGGTCACAGAATCTGGCGAGGTCAAGGTCATTAGTTCGCTTGTATCAGAACCTGGGGAACTCTACAGAATGTATGTGATTGCCAGTGACAACGCTAAACAACCTCTCATGGCTCAAGCCGAGGTTCATGTCAATGTCAAGGACACTCATAATAACAGACCAAGTATCAAAGTGGATTTATTATCGAATACAGACAAAGCGGAAGTGGTGGAAAATGGCGCTGAAAATACAGCAGTTGCGCATGTCACTGTAACGGATCCGGATACTGGACTGAATGGCTTTGTGAATTGTTCAGTTGTAAGTGATGAATTCAAGTTGCAGAGATTTGATGTGCACGAATACAAGGTCGTCGCCAAACGATCATTTGACAGAGAGATGAAGCAAGAATATGAAGTAACCGTGGGCTGCAAAGACGCAGGAACTCCGCCTCTCAATAGCTCATTCTCGTTCATAGTCAGAGTTATGGATGAAAACGACAACGCGCCTTACTTCAGTAAAAATTCCATACGAGTTGAGGTCAAGGAAAACAATGACATTGGTGTGGGACTAGTTCGTGTTTCGGCCAATGATTTTGATGCTGGAAAGAACGCAGAGATTACATACGAATTACAACAATCGGTATATGACTTCCGGATAGATCCTAAATCCGGAATGATCAGTGCTTACTTCCGTTTGGATAGAGAAACAACGAGTATGATTCAGTTAAAGGTGTTCGCTGTAGATGGTGGAACACAACCGAAAACTGGAACGGTTGATGTTGTCATAGAAATCAAAGACATTAATGATAACAAACCGGAATTCCAAAATCAGAGTTTTGAGTTCGCCATTTCAGAACACTCTGGTAAGGATGCCACGGTTGGACTTCTGATAGCAACGGATAAGGACTTGGGTGATAACAAAAAAATTATCTTCTCGTTACTGACACAAGATGTTCCTGGAACACCTTTTGACGTCCTTCCTAATGGCACTATCATAGCAACAGATGACCTTGACCGTGAGACAATAGACAAGTATCAGTTCACTGTTGTCGCCTCTGACTCTGGTGACCCCGTGCAACAATCCTCCGCCAAGGTCACCGTCACTGTTTTGGACATCAATGACCAAAGTCCCTATTTCGTGTTTCCTAGTGACATCAATAGCACCATAGTTATTTCGTACCAAACATTACCTAATACGGTCATAGCCAAGCTTGATACACACGACGGGGATGAAGGACTGAATGCTAAAGTCACTTATTTTGCTACAGACAAAAAGTATTCTGACATGTTTCAAATAAATAGCATTTCAGGTCGAATTGTTCTCATCAAAGCACTTACTACTGAAGACATTGGAAAATACACTTTCGGGATTTTCGCTTCGGATAAAGGAACACCTCCTCAGATAACAGAGAAAAGCCTCACTGTCGTTGTGACCAATCAGCCGCTTGCAAATGCTCACGTGACCGAAGTTCAACCAGAGGACCACAAATATTTCCTGATCGCTATTGCCATGGCTTGTGTCACTATTGTTATTGCTATAGTGATTATTTTGACCATATGTTTGATAAAAAGAGCTGATAGACAAAAGATGAAATACCTACAGTCCCAGCAAGACGAAGAAGGTCGCAACGGAGGAAACTCTATCGAAACCACCAAGAAAGTCAGTTTTGCCAATGATGGCGTTAATATTACTCACAACCAGTCATCAGAACCACATACCCGAGGTCAAGACAAATATCAGTACCCCACCTGCATACAGGTAAAAATCTTTTCCCCTTTCATCTACCTACGAAAGAATTTGCTCATATACAAGGTTTACACTTAACTATCTGAACATTTGGGAAATGAGATGACGAAGGTGCCCCCTTAATTAAAGCGGAATATTAAATCAAGATTTGGCCGAACCTTTTTTGAAGATTGATTTATTTTTTGTACCCATTTGGTTTGATATCTTGTAAATAATTTTCACGCTGTCTTACACATAATTATAAAGATATGATCACGTCCCTTTGACGAAGACAGATCGACAAACACAAAATTCACTCATCCATCAAAACTGACAAGTTTTATGTCAGCGTTTCGAAAGTATAAATTCAAAACTGTCTTTTCGACACAAAAATGCATATTAAGGTCGTAAATTTTGAACTTCAAAGGAAATTCAATTTTAACATCGAAATAATTAATTTGTGAGATGGATTTGTAAACACGAAGATGCCACTAGTATCTTATTTGAGATAAATCATTTACGAGAGTATAGCTTGTCCCGCGGTCATGGTTCGAATTAAGGTAATATATCCGTCTATGTGGGTGATATCTAACCTTACACTGTAATCTTTACATGTATAGATAAGTTCGGACTGGTCATCTCCCAAAATTGAATTGGTGTGAAATGAGTAATATGTTTGATGGTATAGGGAAACCTCAGGGAGTGGCAATGTGGGCCTGGGGTACCTGGGTCGTTGTTTACACAGGATGAGGAAGGGGCATAGTCTTTAATCGAGCTTGAAATGTCAGTTTTATCAAAACGATCATCGGTCCGTAACTCCTAAATGATGTGGAATGATCTTCATGATATGCCCAATTAATCCAAATATGCTAATTTCATTTGGTAGTAATGCTACTTTAAAAGTTTTCTAATAGACGAAAGTTCAGATATAAACAGTTGCCATTCGAAAACGAAATTTATCGACAGATCTAGATTTGCATGGACGGCTGCATGACTCCCTTAATTTGTTGAAGCTCTTTACTCATGGTTTAACACAAAATATTATAATGAGCAAAAACTCATTAATTTCTAGCTTGCCAAACGTCACTCTGTTTATTAGAAAATATGATTTCCAATTTCGTGAGGAATTCGTGTGTCGAGGTTTTTGGTAAGAGCTCCGTATTGACCAGGTTCTTTCTTTTCTTCCCTTTCAGTCCGGTTCATTAAATGGTTGGTCTGTTAACATGAATTATTGTCTGACACGAGTAGCATTGAACTTTTTATTTCTGATTGTCACGGAATTGGTCGGCGTCATAATTTTTTCATAAATTTCTAAGACTTCCAGAAAGAAATGAGAAAAGGGAAAGGGGGCATTGTAGGTCATTTTTCTTTTTTCGTTTCAATATATCAATGATTGGTCAATGGAACTGCTGAAAAATAGACGTAGTGCATAAAAATCAAATATTTATATCTCGAGTCGAGAAAAAAGAAGAAGAAATAAATCATCATGACAAAAATAATGAAACATTCATAATTTTCTCTCAAGTATCAATCTTCCTGGACTTCTTTTTCATTAAAGTCTGAGTCAAGTTAAGTTTCAAGTATTTTCTAATGATCGAAAGGTGTTTTTTTATACGTTCTCTAACCCTGTCTGACTTTAATTTAAAGAAATACCGTATACTATTAAAATTTTGAGATAATTTTTCAAATTTCGTTCGTGTATTTAATTGAAGATAGCGTGATTCCTATCGCAAGAACTAAGGAATGAAAAGGTGTAAGATCTATATCGTTTACGAGAAACAGTATTATTCGTTAGCAAATAAAATTAAAGACTAATCGAGACCAAACAGCTGAAAGGCTATACACTAACATAACCCAAGATGACTCACGCAGTTCATACCCGACCGTCACGGAGAGCATAATAAAGGGACCTCAGAAAATATTGCGAGGTCAGTTTTCAAATTCTAAAGATAATTGCGAAGTAGATTAAAAGAAAAAAGTTTAAATAAGCAATTTCCGTATTACCAACATTGGTTCTTTCAATACTAGAAGTAGTTTAAGAATATTTAGGGAAATCTTATATTATGGGTTTAAGGAGCTGTTAAGATAAGGGCCGTATTTAGCCCTGAATCTCGTGACTTATTTCTTGCGCATGGCGAATCGTATACAGAAAAACATGAATCATTATTGAAATATAATGTATTTGCAGAACTTCTACATGTTTTACATTATGTCGAGGAACTCTTAAGGTTGTAAAATTAAGGTCGAAAGAGGTAGGGGTGCTCGGATAGAAAATCCGATAATATCGACAAAAAACGTATACATTTTTGAATATTCTGTCTAAAATGGATAAATATAAGCTAAAAGACATCAAATATGTCTACATTGTGTATCAGAAATAGATTTCGAACGTTCTACCTCCTTTAATCGGTAAATAATGAAATCCGGAACTTAAAATACGGTCTTATTCTTCATTCAATGGCTACAATGTGAGCCTTTTAGCGCGAAATACACATTGACGGAGAAATGAACATCACTCTTGCTTATTCCGTTCCTAATTCTTGTATCTTTCATTCAAATATATTGAGTACGCAATGTTTGATGGATTAAAGAGGAAAAATAGTCAAATGTGCAATATTTAATGGTCAAAAAGATCGATTCTTAAAAAAGCACCCCCCTTTCCATTTTTAGTTTTTCGTCTCTGGGGTAGTGTTCCCCCCGGAGATACAGAACCCCACTTTGCCAAAAAATTTCTATCATGGATACACATCTCCAGTAAAAGTGGCTTTCTGTATATCCGGGGGGAACAATGTTCAATAAAACTTTTCCGTTTTCTATTGATTTCTATGAGAAAAAGATAAGTTTTGACCCCAAAATTAGCAATATTATGCAAAACAGATAAAAAATAACTTCATATTCTGATGGGACGCCGTATAGGTATACATTTTACCAAAAAAGGTTCTTGAAATTTCAATTTTTAAAATTCCACTTTTCAGGGCTGATTTTACGCCTTATCTTAACAGCTCCTTTCAAATTATGTTTCTGTACACACATCTTTATTTTTTAAATAATAAATCAAGAACAAGAAGGCGCTATTATTTTGTCAAATTTAATAAAAGAAATTAATATCGCCGGTTCATAAGAGGAACAAGAGTCATCCATCTGGTTTTTTTTTTTGTTTTTTTGTTTTTTTGTTTTTTCTTTAGAGAAGACAAAAATGTCCTGAAAATTGAATATTATAACATACACTATAGTGTATTTTTGCAAACAAACCTCCCATAACATTTTTACCAGTTCTTTTTTTTTTCTAACGATTTTAATGACTCGGCCCACTCCCCTAAGTTGTAAAGGAAGAAAATATTAAAAATTTCCCATCATCTTTCAAAGATAAAGCCATCATTAGTATTAAAATGTTGTATTGAAAACGGCCATCAAGGTAACGACATCCCTGGTTTAATCCTTAGCAAGGGACCCTTTGTACTGATTACAGGTATTTATTAAAGGTATGATGTACTCAATGAAAATGACTCTCAGTGTCTATGGCCGTCCCTAGTTAGCGCCAGCCATGACATATTTTTGATAATATACAGATATGCCATGATTTAATTCCACATTAGACGATAAGTTATCATGGCTTAAGTACCCGATTAGAGAGGAAAAAATTGATAAGCTTACAATCTTACCAAATGGAAAGATCGTGTTCGTTTTCATCGACGATATCCTGTGGGGTTACCACGCGACAGAATTGGAATTTTCTTTACTTTGAGCTTAGAATATACCAGTACCCTGTCATAAAAATAGGAAGAGGGTTAAATAATTAGAATTAGGATATTAAATTCAGAATTTAAAAAAGGAGATGAAAAAATATTTTGGTTAATAAAGGCACCAGAGGGACAATACAAATGTACGACTTGTCTTCTTTTTGTACTCGAACATCAATACATAGGCATAGAATTACGGTTTCTCTAGTACATACCCTTGTCACAGCTGGTGATTTTTATATTGATATGAATTATGTGCATGTTAAGCAATACACATGTATATAACAAACTGCATCAATTCTTAATTTGGTTGAAAATTTTACAATTTCCTTGCAATAAGTATGATTTGATATTTTCTTTCATTTTATATAGATACAAACAAAGGGTCTGACAGCAAATCTAGGCACAGACGAACGAATCCGTCACCAACTCAGTTCCCTACAAATCCAGCAAGCATACGAAAAACAGAGATCTGGACAAAGTCCATTTCCCGTAAGTAAACTCCCCCCCCCCCCCCCCCCCCCCCCCCCCCCCCCCCCTTCTTCTGCTTTCATATGATCAAACAATATATAAACGCGATTTTTATTAGAACTAACTTTTTTATTATTATTATTTAATTTTTTTTATTTACTTTTTTTTTTCATATTTCAGTCTGCCTCTGTAAGATACGAGGGTGATGATCACAGTGAAAATTCGGGAGAACTCACGACCAGCGATAGTGGGCGTGGCGGAAGTGACGAAGATCTGCATAATAGTACAGTCTTATCCTGCTCAATGGATTTTGATGGTGAGATTACTTTTTCGAATAGTAAATAGGCCAAGAAAGGACAAAGAAAAGAAAGATAAATTATGAAATGCATACTTCTTTTTTAAAAATAGTAAAAAGAAATCTTGTAAGAGTGATGAAAATTTCCATTACTGATATTACGATGATTGTCTGGAAGGGGGAAATTTACATTAAAATCTATGATACCGGAGAGTTTTTTTTTAAGTAGATCAGAAAAATTGTCTGAGTACAGAAATCAATGTATAGAAAGTTACCATTTGAATATAAAGTTGTTCGAAGGTTGTCGTACATACAAAATGATCAGTTTCATACGACTTCATTTTGTATATTCAAGACCGTAAATCATCCTATAGACTTTTCCTTCCCCTTTGAACATTGATTTCTTTGTTTGCTTTTGTTGGAAGTCCTTTTTCATTGAAAGAAAATAGGAAACACTTTGTGTACGGCGATAAAATCAAGTCGATAAAGGAATATTTGATTAGGAAACGTGAATTTAATAAATTTATATGACTTAGGAGAATAAAATGATATTTACATAGATGATTTATAACACCTTCGATATTAATCAGTTGTCGACGTAATTGATTCGTGTGACACGTCAGAGTGTCGTCTGCATAGATAGTACACCAGACGACACCATCCCTCTTGCGCAGAAGTTATCTTATGTTACGTGGATAGATATGAGAAATTGAATGAATATGCCTAAACAGATTGATGTTAGATCATATCAATTAATGATGAATTTTTCTGTGAAAATGTCATCAAAATAAGAAGGAAGGAGACCAAACAAAAACAAATATAGAAAGAGAGAGGGGTGGGGTGGGCATTGCATTGTGACAGTATGTTGCATATGCTGTATTTAGAACTTTTACCGAGTTTGATTTGTAAAATTGTTAAATGCATTGCATGTTTTATAATATTTTTTCCAGAAATTAAATTGAACATTTTTCTGTATTTTTTCTTCAGATCACGTAAAGCAAATATCTTCATCATCCAAAGGGCGACGTGCTCCCATACACAATAATTCCAAAGGAAACAGTAAAGAGAAGAAAAGTAAATCCAGTATCACATTGGACAGTTTACTCTCTCCTATTCTCAATAATTCATCCAATGATAAAGACAGACTTTACCATTATGACAATACAAACAGAGTGCTTTATAATAAAAGTGATTATTTTGATTTATCACATGCCGGAAGTTCCATGTATAATACCGGACATGACGACAGTACAACAACTTCCGGTAGCTATACGTTAGAGGATCCTGACGACGAATATGTTGTGTTACCCTCAAAACAGTGTATTGTATAGTAATTGTGAAGTGTTAACAGAATTTGTGTATATGCTCAAGACATCGAAATCCAAGGTAGCCCAAGCCTAGGACGTGCCAATATGGGAAAAGCCCAATGAGAAGAACCGTCGAGTCTGGAGTCCAAGAAAGAAGAATGTCAAACGATAATCTTCTCTTTTTTTAAGGTAATTTTTTCTTCATTTTTTTTTTTTCGTGAGTTCACCTCATTTTGAAACGAGAGATTAAATATTCTTGTATTCAACTTCATTATGCTTTGCGTCTCGTCTCTTTTCTTGATTTTCGACTATATTTTATACTTTGTTTTTGATAAGTTGTCTTGGTTTGTGTTTTCAGAAAACGGATTTTGAAACCAGCGAGATTGGACTTCAGATGGATGATGAACAGATTGGGCATTCCTTGTGGATCTAAATGTGCCAAATATATCATACATAAAGTGCTACGGGACTGTGCAATAAACTCTTTACTCAGGACCAAACTACATAAAAAGAAAAGGAAACTTTAATATTTTTTGTACTGTAATGACTTTGCTTGAATTACTCCTTGACATTCTGCTTTTGATGAAAGATTATTTTATACATAAAAATAATTATCAAAAAGGATAGGTGCAATGTCATGCTAAAGTATAATGAACATCAAATTACTTTGAGAAAAAAAATTCTAACGTGCAGAAATTGTAAAAGGTAACAAAGCTGCACGTAACCTGTATCAATATCCTTACGCGGATTTGTTTTTTCTCATTTTGTTACATATCAAACCAAATATCTTTTGTCATCGGTAAATACCTGTGCAAAGATTCAATCTTCAATTTAAACAAGTGTCTTTGATATCCAATGCCTCTCGTTGACAAAATACGAATAAAATGTATGAAAAATGAAAATGTCTCCTGCGTATCATTACTATCACGTGACCATTTTCCCCATGTGGTCTTTGGTGGTAGACGTATAATGTTCAAGTGAAAAATGCGAAAAGTCACACAATGTACTTTGTCCCCATTCTTCGATGAGAAAAGGGAATAGATATTTAAGGCGTGGTGCATCCTTAATATTGATTATCTGAAGTTGGAGATGAAAATTTAATCTGCTGTTGAAACTGAACTTGGTATAAATGCATGTTAAACCTACTCGTCTCACCTTTTACTAGTACTCTTTACCAATTTTTTTTTCGAAGAGAAAAAGGAATTAAAGGCGTGGTGCATCTTTAATATTGATTATCTGAAGTTGGAGATGAGGATGCTATGTGCAGCTGAAATTGAACTCGGTAATAATGCATGTTAAACCTACACTCCTCCCACTTTAACGATACAGCTTGCGTGACCGTAAGATGCGCAAGTCCATTGATCTCTGGTTCAAGACCTTACAAGGAGCGTTATAGTTGTTAGACTACGAGAAATGATTTCTTTACCTGAGATAAAAGACATGCTTTCTTATCATGTCCAGAAAGCAGAAATCGATGGATTCATAACGTTATTATCAATCGTTTTACAAGATGATAAGGTAATTACGTTGCTGATACTCAGTTTTGCCCAATGAACGATTTCCCTGGGCACGAGAAAATAGATAATTGAAAATGAGACATAGGCAATTATCTAACATGCACATACATGCTTAACATGCAAAATGTAATGAACGAAGACGTGCATAAAACACTGAAAGTAAACGATAGCTATACATCCGGAGGGACTAAAAGGAATCGTAATGACCCCGTCAGAGCGGATCTTAACTAAGATTCTATGGAGCGGAAATGGTCGCCATCCAAGGCGAGGTATAATTGATCAAAAATATGGAATAATTCTTTCTTTTTGGATCCCTTTTCAGTAATTACAAGATATCTTCCTTGATAATAAGGACTATGCCGTCTTTGTTCTGTCGGAAATAGAAGGGAAAGTTGTTTCTTCTAATGACTTTATTATAGCAAATCGGATAAATGAATTTCTCTTTATGACGAAGAAATTTTCTTGGACATGACTAACTGCATTATAGAAACAAGGACTTGTTCACATAGAAAACAAGATGACAGATGCGAAAACGAATGTCCGAAGGATGCCAATATCATATTTAATCGCATTCATATATTGATTTATATTCACAAGGAAAATCACTTGAATTTGAAATATTCATTGTTTCAATTATTCGAAAATAAGTACACAATTTCTTACAAAATCACTGTTTATATGAATTACCGCAAAAGCATTATTCTTGACCTGTTTGTAATTGAAGTGGAATACTTGAACCAACCCAAACTTTAAAATTCAAACTTCTAGTATTTTAGGAATCGTTTGGTTTTATCTTGAACAAAATTGACTGAAATTTTACCGATCATTTAATGTTAAATATCTATTTCCAAATTTTTGGGACAAACGACAAAAGAACGTAGATTTTATCTTGAAAGGGAACGTTTGAACATCAAACGGTCCGGCAGATAATTAAATATCGGCGCCACACAGCGTCAGTCAAGCCCAAACTTAGACATTCCAAGTTAGGAAAACCCCGACAAACGCTAAGTAAAAGGTATTCATTGTAAAGATACCAATTAACTCCTTAATTTATGCTTCTTATTTCTTCTACACCCTTTCACAATCAATTTGATTTGAGGACTAACGATGTTCGGAGCATCTCTAATTATAGCCTCCGGCGATTTACCCCCAATCTGTAACCTGACGCTGTATTCATACGCAACTAGTGAACGTTTTTCCTCAATTTGTAAATAACATATTGGGCCATTATATCATGCATGGAGACTCTGATTTATGATTTTATCTTCTTTTCGCTGCAATTATGAAAATATGCTTACAATGGCTTTACCTGAAGTCGGGGTGTTTTGTTTCTTACTAAATGTTGACTGATCGATATCGGTTTGAATTTTACGTATCGTATGACCTTAAAAGTCTACCAAGGCTTACAAGTGGCGACCTCTCTCTGTGAATTAAATCCTTTCTTTCCAATAAGTACAAGTAGATCGATCAGTAATCGAAGACTCGTAAGCCAAGATAAGACATCACTTCATTAAAGGAATTGATTTGGAGAGGTTTGACGTGCCTTAAAGTGAAGGACGACCGCAGAAGATTATTACTTTGTAACGACAAATGAGCCTTCTTCTACAAATCATGACAAAAAGTTTCATAAGTAAATGTATTAAGAAAGCTCACAAAGGATGTTTAAAAACTTTTGAGGAATTGATAGATGCCCAGTAAATATAGTTTTAGAAAAGCTCAGACGTTGCCAAATTAACATGGCGAAACATACGCGCAATTGCAATAAACAAAAATAGAAATTCAAGACAATTAATCAAATGAATGGTTATTTCGGACAAAAAAAAAACCAAATTAAAACAAAACAAAACAAAATAACCAAGAAAACTCCGAAAATGTTGTATGTGGTGCCACTGCATTAATAAAAAAACAACAACATTGAATGGTGGAATCGAGGTGTCGCTATACTGCTTATGATGTTTCACAAACTGACATCCAAATGAAGTATAAGGTGATCTGAAAATGTTCCTTCAAACTGACCAAAATGAACTAGGCGTTCCCTCAAACTGGTACTGGAACTATGATGTTTTCTGAAGCAATTACCTCAAATTGATACTGAAATGAACTAAGGTGTTCTGAAAGTGTTCCCTCAAGACGTTGGGGCCAAGACATTCGCAAATATTTTATTTTCTAAAACTGATAACCATTTTTGGAATGTAATCTGTGAATGCATGATCCATTATGAGAGGCGCGCACACTCCCCAAAATTTAGCTTTTACAATAAAAACGCAATTTCTTACAGCTCTTTTAAACTCTTTTGTCCCATCTCTTAATAAGTGGATTTTTTTTTCAAATTGCACACAGAAATTATCGTATATTACTGTTTGTCAATTGTGATCGTTAAACTAGGTTATTGATGAGACCCATTATCTACATTGTATACTTGAATATTTCATTGATAGAAATAGACGAAAAAGAAATACGAACCATTATTCATTCCCTTGAAATTGACATTTCATTGGGATAATGATTTAGAAATGTCTTGAGGTCAATTAAGACATTGAAAACAAAACGACAACGTATTATTCTTTTATTGCAAGTGGTGATTATAGTAATAGGAACATTATTTCATTACAAAAAGGTGATATCTATCTCAACTATATGCAAGAAACAATGGAGGTCTATCAGAGCAAATATTTTCAAATTCCTTACACCGAAGATTCACTCTTGCATTTAGATATTGTAACCTTATACAGTTAGTAAACTAAACAAGGTAACATTCTCTACAGAAAGGTTGAAAACATTGAACTGTTTAACGGGGCAGGCACATAACGAACGTTTCATATCAATCACCGATACTCCACCCGTAATTATCCGACTGGAAAGTTTTGTTCCGTCATTCTAACCCGTAATTTGGTGCAAATATTCAATCTGATTAATACGAAATATCAGACAAACAATGAATTGCAATTTCTCGTAAATTGTCTCATGTTTATTTTAAAAATTAATGAGGGAAAACTATTTGTCTCTGTATCCCACCTCTGGACGGCGATCAGCAGATGGTATGTGGGAGGCTGTGAGACCATCAAGTTCGGAAGCTGACGACCTTGCAAAGATCGTTCGTGGTTCGCAACAACTTCACAGCGTTGAGAGCAGTAAACGGGGTTTTTTTTTTAGCATAACCACGGCAATCCTGGACTATTCTTTGAATATTCTAATGTTGGACTGTCGTTATTACTAGTATTTCCTTTGATTCTTTGAATGGGTCAATTCCTCCATGAACATTTTTCGATAAAGAGACAAAATCATTAATTGACCCTTCAAAGAAGGTTTCAAGTCCCGCAGTTGTATAGCTAGCCCAACTCAAAATTATTTTGTGCGCTCCCTTTTTTTTCCGGCTTCTCCAGATAGATAATTGGTCAATTTTGGGTGGCATCTGAACGGATATGACTTCAAACCTGGTTCTTAAAATTGAGGTTTGGTTCCTGTGATTTGGAGAAAAAGGGTTGGGTCTAAAAACAGTGAATTTCTTAAAGTTTTTCCCATATTTATATAAATTCACATTTTATGAAGAAAACGAAGCTGCCCAGACCTACTGCATAGATTCAGTACATGAAATATTTCCTAAAAGTGAAGAATAATTTTACTTTACAGGTGTATCTCTGAACTTATATTGTTTGGGTAGGGTAACATTCCTCACCTCTGTGTAATTTACCTAGTATCATTCACATGCTACATAAAACCTAATGTACTAAAATGTCACTCTATTTCCATTACTTTATGATGATAACGTAATACAAATCCAGCTGCGACTTGAAATAGACTATTTCAAACTGACAGAATGAAAAGTACAGGTGTGAAATTTAATCAAAATAAAAACACAAAAAGCGCTACTTCAGTGATCGGCTATTATCTTTTAATGCTATTGTCCGATTTCTCTCATTGTCCAACAAAATTGGCTTTTCACAATATTATGCAACTCGTTTAAAGCTTGGCCATTTCCGCACCCGTCTCAATGACGTTCTTATTTAGAGTGTCTAGCTTTAATAACACGTTGTAACGTCTTGATTAAAACGGGACGCCTTATTGAAAAAAAAAACTTTTTACTTTTCAAATCCATGTCAAGTGCGACGTGAAAAAACAAGTGACGTAACCCTCAGATTTCAATGCAAAAAGCTGTCTGAATTTAATCTTGTTACATAGCAAGTGGTCTTAGAATTGTTCAAAAGATAGTGAGAAACTTTGGTTCAGGAGTACACGCCGTTATAAAAAGAAAATTGAATTTTTTAGGATAAATAGATGGAAAATGAGATTTTTCGTATGTGAGATGGGTAGAAAATCGTTTGATAAGCACAATTTTATAACAATTTTCACTGATTAGATTTGCTGATATAAATCCCCCCCTTTTTATTCGACTTGTGCCATCCCCCACTTTCTTCAATCTTTTGTATCATTTTGTAATGTTGTAACATTTATCATCTCGGGAGGTTCACACAGTGTGAATCCAGTTCTTACACAAACATAATAAAAAGGATCTAATGACTTGAAACCTCTAAAATAAAATAAATTTGATCATGTCGTGCTAACCATACTTCATCAGTTACTACACGACAGGAAGCGCTTTTATCTTGATCGAAAACTTTTTTTAATTTAAAGGAAATCTTTTGAGCGGAGACATAATTTCTGATTCCACCTGCCTTCCGTGATGTGGACCCAGAGTTCCTATACTGCAAGATTTGAGTTCCGACATTTTCACAAAGTCATGATGAATATAAAATGCCCATCACATGTGTTAATGTCAATGTCAACATTTTAGTGCATTTAAAAATTTGTGAAAAGTATCGCAGACAGTATGAAAATTAGAAAAAAATATTGATTTGAAAACTGTTATTTTGGCCCAAATATTAAAGGAAACAAGATCAGTTATAATTGGGTTCATACTATTTAATTAAAAGTTCATATTACCGAAATGACTTCCGCTTGCTTCAGATAAAACGTGCATGCATTAATTAATTTTGTTTGTTGCTTGGGGGGGGGGGGGGGTGTTTGCTTTTTAATCTTTTTGATTTTTTTCTATTTCAAGAATTAATTTTAGGCTACAAGATATCCACTGATGGTGTCAAAATTTCGTTGTATCCCTTTCAAGGAAAATTTATGTAAAATGCAAAAAATCCAACCCGTAATTAATTCAAATGTAATTCGATGTACATTTGATATAGTTGTGACATATATCGATGCATATATCATTTCTTATGAAACAACATTTTATATGACATGTTACAAGGTCACAAATCTATTTTCCTAATGTTTCTTGCGCAACGACATATTAATTTATCGGCGTATGAACGCTGTTTAGCTTAGATAAATGATAATGTGTGTTTGTCTGTGTAACCAACATGTTTATTTGCATACCATAAATCACACTTATAAACATTACATATATTAAAATGTTCTTGATATATTAATATCATTTTTTAAATTTGTCGGAAGGGCAAATGGAAAATCCGACATATTCTCTTCAATATAGACTTACCAGAATAAAAGTTGTATATACTCTGTGCATGTATACATAATATCGAGATTTTTTGGGAGGGGGGGGGGGGGGGGGTAGGGGAGTTGTTAGGATCACCGATGCAGCTTATCAATTGATGTAAATTTTCATCCATGGACATAATAATCAAATTCATCAAAGAGACTGCTAACATGCACCTTTACCCTAAAGAGATCACGGATATGAAAAAGAATATTTCTTCATCATTCATTTTGGTACAAGAAAGCGAAAAAAAAGAGCAAAGAATTTTTTTAGAACAAACTCGAAACTGCACACGAATTCTCAAATTCTTGAACATTGCATCGTTAAAGTTTCAACATGTGCTCATTATATTAAATGTCACATTGATTTTATCGATTTTATTAGATCGTCAACAATCAGATATCATTCGAACTGAAGACTATATCAAAATGTGAAGAATAACCCTGTAGTCAGCTGCGTTTATTGTCATTACTTTCTCGAAAACCTGACAAAAGTAACAGGATGTGAACGTGTTTAGTTTTCCGTCCAACATTCTCTCCATTGCCTTCCTTTTGCCCTCGCGTCAAACGATCGGTTGCTAACGATGTTACAACTGCCCACTCGAGAACAAAAGGATAATGTCTTTTCCAAACCATAAATTTGTGTTTTTAATAAAAGGAAGACATTTTAGATTGTCCCATTCTGGTCATTATCCCCCGGCTTCTACTGGCAAATAACATAAATCCTCCTGATTTGACGGGCGATTCAATAACGGAAATGAGTCCTATATCTCAAAAACGCATCGACCAATCAGATTAGACGTTACAAGCTGATGGTCACCAAAGCCAAAGGTGGTGATTTTATGTCTAATTACATGAGTTGATCGCAATTTGTTATTTTTCTTTTGAAATAACAGACACATTAACCCCTGTTGGAATTTCCTCTGACTCCGCTGAGTTATCTGCTGAAAATCTATAAGATAAGATCTGAAATTAGAGAGAGAGAGAGAGAGAGAGAGAGAGAGAGAGAGAATACTGAACTGTCTACAGGTGTGGCTTTTTCTTTAAATATTACTGACCATATTGAAAATGGACAAGAAGTGAGAAATTCAACATTAGAAAAATCCACCCCTCAAAGTTACGACCGCATCTAAAGTATACATTTTATTTCATACAAAAGGCATCGTTTGATGTACGCAGGAATTGATTCAGGAATTTGGTGACACTAAGGTCATTTCGACACAGATTTATTTACTTTCAATTTCCACCTAATTCCGCAATACTCTTCCAAGGCATGAATTAAAGCCGTAAATATATTCAAACTGGACACCTGAATCTTCAATGGTCAGTTTTTGAAAGAAAACAATTATTCGGACGTTGACAATATCGTGCATGTTATGTGAAGTATTGTGATTTAATTTGTATGTAGATTTGCTACTTTTTGGTTAAATCGATAAGGAAATTACAAGTTTTCCTAAAAAATATTTAATTACTTCATCCCTTCTATGATGCAACCTAAAATATTTAATCACCATTTCTTATTCGTAGCTCTTTTGAAATCGTACAAAAAAAGGTAAATGATTCTAAAACACCCCCCCCCCCCCAAAAATAGAGTGGAGGAGGTAGATGATGAACAAGAAAAAGGAAAAACTACAGAAATAGAAAAATATTTACATGACTTTGTAAATATAACATGAAGATCTATATATGCTGTGACAGCTTTTGTTTACGTAGTTTTTTTTGTCATCATCAACAGAAAAGTCAAATCCGAAAAGCAACACATATGCTGAAAACGAAAGTAGCAACACACAAAAGCGCGAAAAAGCCAATGTCAACTCAGGGCTTCCATACTCTTCTTTTTTTTCGTTTACATTTTTACCATCTCCTTTTTTTCTAAGATAAAGGATGTCCCCTTGAAACACTAAATGAAAATCAAATTAAAAATATCAGTGTGTTGCTTTTTGCAAAGCAAGCAGAGTGGAAAGTCGACCGGAAAAAATAATGTCATCGTGATTCGACAGGCATTGAAAAATTTGATATTTTTAGCATATGCACCTTTATTAAAAACAGCTGCATTAATATTCCTGTACATTATGTAATTTATCTCGTTCAGACCTCCTTATGAAATTAACAAAGTTGCGTGAGAGTTATCAAAGAAGTCTATTTGAATTGTATATATAACTTGATCGTTCCGATCTTTTATAAAACATACGATATCCTCCTTTAAGTGTGTAATATACATGACTTTAACATCTGAATAATGAACTCTGTCATGAAACTGTGAGTGATGATATAGTTCTCTGTATATATTAATCAACAACAGGTTACATCCAAATAAAAGAAACTTGGTGTCATATGGGTGTGCAATTTCTTAACACATCTTTGAATTTTCAATACATGCATGGGTGTTCTAATTTCTAAATCATGACATATCCTCTCTCTCTCTCTCTCTCTCTCTCTCTCTCTCTCTCTCTCTCTCTCTCTCTGTTTTGTTTTTTGGGTTTTTTTTTTTGTATATTCATATTCTCTATTTCAGTCTTTTTAACCTATTTTTCCCTCAATTGCCTCAATCAATTTCTTATCATTAATCTTTTATACTTCAATATTTTTTTGTTATTCGTGTTAATGCATTTTGAAATGATAACACAGCCGCACTTTTTCCTTATTTTTATTAGTCGCATGCAATATTTGTCAGTATCAATGAAAGGATAATTATCTAATTCCCTCGTTTGCAAATTTTTAAATTTGAATTTGTGTATGTAAAATTTGAATCGATTCGATTTGTATGACGAAATGAGCCAAATAGTTTAAAGAGATGTCTTTTTGTCTGATTGAATACAAATTCACACCACATGCAACAGGAAATCAAAGGTTTATAGTTTATCAATTCAAAAGAAAAGTAAATTCAGACGTCCGTAAGGCGGAGCCACGTGTTCGCTTGATTGAATTTCAAATCCGAATTTCTTGTAATATCGATCCCGAAAGCCATCATCAATCGAACGTAAAACTTAGTTTATCACTTCAACGGGAGTAAATAAAAAGAATTCTGATCGGCAGCTTGGAACTTCAAATACAGAGAAAGTTTACTGTCTATAATTTTCTCTCGTTGATTCTCATTTCTATACGCTCGCGAGTACCAGGGAAAATATATCGATGTAATGAAGTGAAAATTTTGACTATTGTACCAGAGATTTTTATTGGACTGGCACAGAGCGTGTACAATTCTACATGTACACATGACTTCACTAAATAACCACATTATAGAAAAAGACACAAAGAAATTAGTCCAGTCAGTTCAAAGGGATGCCGCCTCGATGGGCAAGATTTCTTAGGAAATCGATTATCTTTTGAGATAAACACCAAGATGACCTTTTGGAGGGAATGCCTTATTTATTGAAAACTAATTGATTTTATGCACTATGACTTCCATCACAATTTACAGAAAATAATGAATAAGATCAAACATGACATATTGATGTATTTTGTTAAAATATAGCCAGATGGAATGCATGATGCTTTCAACATATCAATTCCGTGTACATGATATTGCAACAGATATACACGGAACAATCTTCGATAAGTAATGCGCTAATATAAGATGAAATCAAATAGTCACGGTCAGTCAAGGTCACTAAAGATCACATGGTCAGAGTCACTAAAGATCACATGGACAGGGTCACTTAAGATACCTGGACGTGGTCACTTAAAGTCACATGGTCGTGGTAAGTAAAAGTCACATGGTCGTGGACACTTTTTAAAGATCACATGGTTACGGTCACTTAGTTAACGTCGCATGGCGGTGGTCAGTTAAAGTCATATGGTCGAAGTCACTTGAAGTCTTATGGTCTTAGTCACTTAAAGTCAAATATAGTCGTGGTAACTTAAAATCACATGGACGTGGTAACTAAAAGTCATGTAGTCGTGGTATCTTAAAGTCATTTAAAGTCACAGAGTTGGGGTCTCTTAGTTAAAGTCCCTTGGTCGTATCGTAGTCGCTTAAAGTCACATGGTCGTGGTCACTTAAAGTCACATGGTCGTGGTCACCTTAAAGTCACATGGTCGTGGTCACTTTAAAGTCACATGGTCGTGGTCACCTTAAAGTCACATGGTCGTGGTTACTTAAAGTCACATAGTCATGGTTACTTTGTTAAAGGCCGGGTGGGGACTATAAAAGAAGACAGGTAAATTTCCTGTCATTTCTCGCTGACCGCTGTAGGGTTAACATCATTCTCTAATAGCAATCTGATTGGTCCTATGTTTCCTATAATTTATAACCCTATCAATTTTTAATTGACAGCTTCAAATAGGTAAAATTGCGGTATATCTAATTAGCATAATCAAGTATACCTGTCGGTATGTCTTTGATGTCACACACCGCTTGTGTCTCTAGGAATATCAGTGGCCTGTAGAAGCCGCGTTTATCACGCCTACCAAGCTAAGATCACTCAGGTGTGCATATTAATTACCGCTCGGTAGAAAAATCCGGCCTTTAAAGTCACAAGGTCGCAGTCAATTATAGTCAAATGGTCATGGTCACTTAAAGTCACATGGTCGTGGTCACCTTATGTCACATGGTCGTGGTTACTTAAAGTCACATAGTCATAGTTACTTTGTTAAAGTCACAATGTCGTAGTCAATTAAAGTCAAATGGTCGTGGTAACTTAAAGTGACATGGTCGTGGCCACTAAATATCGCATGGTCATGGTCACTTGATTAAAGAGACATGGTCCTAGTCACTAAGAATTACATGGGCACGGTCACTTAAGATCATATGGTCATGGTCACTGAAGATCACATGATCAGGGTAGCTTAAAGTCACGTGGTACTGGTCACTAAAAGCCACATGGTCGTGGTCAGTAAAGCAACATGGCTATGGTAACTTAAAGTTACATGGTCGCTAAAAGTCACATGGTCGTGGTCACTTAAGATCACATGGTCCTGGTCACTAAAGATCGCATGGTCGTGGTCACTTAAAGTTACATGGTCGTGGTCGCTTAAAGTCACATATAGGCGTGGTCATTTAAAGTCCCATGTTCGTGGTCACTTAAAGTCACATGGTCATGGTCACTTAAGATCGCATGGTCACTTAAGATAACATGGTCACTTAAAATAACATTGTCATGGTCACTTAAAGTCACATAGTCGCACTCCCTTAAAGTCAGATGGTCGTGGTCAGTTAAAGTCACATGGTCGTGGTCACTCAAGATCACATGGTCTCTTAGTTAATGTCACATGGTTGTTATAAATTAAAGTCACATATGGTCGATGTTACTTTTAAAAAATCACATGGTCGTGGTCGCTTAAAGTCACATATAGTCTTGGTCACTTTTAAAAGTCACATAAATAGTCGTGATCACTTAGTCGTGGTCACATAATTGAATTCAAATAGTCATGGCCACTTCGTTAAAGTCAGACGATCGTGGTCACTTAAAGTCACATGGTCATGGTCACTTTAAGTAACATATAGCCGTGGTCACATTTTTCGTAGTCATTTAAAGTCACATGTAGTCTTGGTCACTTAAGGTCACGGTCACTTAAAGTCACATATAGTTATGGTCACTTCAAGTCACACGACCATGGCAAGTCACATATAGATATGATACATAGTCGAAGTATCTTACAGTCACATGGTCGTGGTCACGTAAAGTTACGTCATGGTCACTTAGTTGAATTCACATGGTCATGGTCACTTTCGTTAAAATAACATGGTCTTGATAACTTAAGGTCCCATGGTCGTGATCACTTGGTTAAAGTCACATGACCGTAGTCACTGAGCTTCGTAGCCATTTAGATAAAGTATGTAACATTGCCGTTTTCAATGCACTTCTGGTCACATAGCCTTGGTCACTGTTTTAAAGTAACATAATCGTTGCCACGTAAAGTCACATGATCTTAGTCACTTACTTCAAGTAATACGGTCACATCGTGGTCACTTAGTTGAATTCACATGGTCATGGTCACTAAAGTAACATGATCGTTATCACTAATGATCACATGGTCATAGTCTATTAGTTAAAGGTTGTGTTCAAATGGTTAGTCGTATTGTAGTAGTCACTTAGTGCTCTCCAACCAGACTCCATTCCAATAAACACAGCAACGCACGCAAACACCAAGATACAAACACAAAAAAAAGAACACAAACAGAGTCGATGGTAAGAACAAAAACAAGACACATGCAAGCTTCATTGACACGACAACAAGAACAAGGTGATTTGTGTCAACCTAGAACGGCCACTTGTTAGATTAATAGTGAGTGGTGTGACATCCGGATTACTAGTACACAGCCCTCCAACTTACCAAGTTATCAAGTATCGAAGAACGCATATTTGAGGTATATGCACTATCCTCCTCACTATTAGATGAATTTTATTTGTCTGGTGAACATATCTCTGTCTTTTTTTTACAACTCCATCGTTGATTTAGTGTCATCTGTTGTCTGGATGTCTCTGTGTTCATTTGTCTTGTACTCCAAATTGATGATTTATCTATACAAATTTGTCTTTAATTGTGTAAATTGACAAATGCAGTGTTTTTGTATATATTGCTATAAGTCGTTCAACGTAGACTTATTGGATATCTTGTTTTTTTTTTCTTTTTTGTGTGTGTATGGTCTTTTTGAGGAGCAGCGAAAATACATTAAAACTATGATTCACATTCTGTATTAAAGGTATCTTCCTCAGCCGATATGTCATGCAGAATCCGAACAGGTGGTCGCTGTTTTTATAGACTACCCGCTGCTTCTGCCATAGGCCGGTGTTGCTGTTGGTAAACATGGCTATCAGCTTACGTACGGTACATCCTAAAACGGAGTGCTAATGTCTCCCGGTATTCATAAAAATTCATGAGTAAATGTCGCTTTTGTTACCCGTCCCGATACCTAATACCCCAAGAGTGAAATGATAAAAGACCCTGGGGTGTTAATACACATGTACTTCACAATGTTACAATTTTATGTTTATATTTTCCTTTCGATTTTTCTTTACAACAAAATTAAGTACCCCACTACAAATATTCAATGCCCACCCCTTTAAACATATGCGTTGGATTTTGATTGAAGACTTCCGCGCTGTTTTGTCGATTTACACTTTTATATTGTAATATTATATATTTGGAAAAATAATATTGTAAAGCAGATGAGACACACTTTGGTAGATCATGTGACGAGACTGAACCAGTGCAAATTCGAACAATTCGGATTTCTCACTTAGAAATGCATGTTTGCATGTACATGTATTGAATTTTAAAAAAGTACGATTAATATTCAATATTTGAAAGTTCCGTTTCCGGTTAAATAAATTAAGTTGTACTTCCGGTCCAGAAGTTTCTAAATCTTCGTTTTTGAAAGTGAAGCATTGCGTGGATGCAGAGGGCCTCCTCAGGGACGGATAGGTTTCCTGGTTCTTTTATCTTTAAAGTAGCAATGTATCATTATCTTACTTCTACATGTAGTAACGGGAAACAGCTTCCTTTAAGAAAGAAACTCTTCGTTTATGTAACACTCAGAATTCAAAAATACGAAACTGTTCAAGGAAACAATCTTTATATTTAAAGTTTGAAAAAAACCTTTTTCTTGTATTACGAATGTAAACTCGATATTCATCTTAATTTAGTATTTGAATTATTGCATGTCATTAGTTCCGGAGGGTGAGAAGGGAACAAAGGGTAGAGTTTTATATTTATAAAGTGACATGAAAGCGGTGAGGATATTGGGCGTATGCCATCCATGAAATTGACATCTTATCGTCTTTATATACATGTATACTTCAATAATTCGATGTGACACTAAAATCCCCGTATTCAGGTGTCGGGGTCACATTTAAGATTGTTATGCCCCGAAAATCTAAAATATGACACTTGTTTTCATTTCGACTGAGATTTCTTCATTAAGTTGGAGTAACAAAATAAAATTCAATTTAGATACAAATCTGCATAACAAATATTCATATTTAGATGGTTCCTAGACTGCATTTTATGGAGATTTGTGCTTTTAAGTCGATAAAATTGCTTTTTTAATCCTGTGAAAACCGAAATGTTGTTACTCTTACTCTGACTTAGACAATGCCATTCTGTGCGGAAAAGTCAAATAAATATAAAATGTATATGGTAGATCTTGAGTGTATAATAAAATAAAAATAGAGAGGAAAACATCTATGAAAAAAAAAAAGAAAAAGAATCTAGAGAGATAGGAATTAGATAAACAATATAAAAATCTTCTAAAATTCAACAAAAAGAAAAAATCTTTCTTTTTTGTCTTGCTTACTTGATCTATCATATAATTTATTCATTCCTCAAACGGGAAATGGATTGTAAATGTATAATACAAACACAGAGTGTAAAAGAAATTATTTCTATTTATTTATTTATTTATTTATTTATTTATTTATTTATTTATTTATTTATTTATTTATTTATTTATTTACATTGTATTTATTTATTTATTTATTTATCTATCTATTTATTTATTCATTTACATTGTATTTATTTATTTACATTGTATTTATTGATTTTATTTATTCATTTATGTATTGATTTATTTATTCATTTATTTATATTTATTTATTTATTTATTTATTTATTTATTTATTTATTTATTTATTTATTTATTTATTTATTTATTTATTTATTTATTTATTTATATTTATTTACTCATTCATTCATTTATTTATCTATTTTTTTAATTTATTTATCTATTAATATATCTTTTCGGAAATAGAATATGATAAAAAGGAAAGAAAAAAGAAAAAAAAAAAGGTTCAGCATTCAATGACAAATGTAGCCGGCAAGCAGCTAGGCGTCTTAACGTTTACTTTGACATGTATTCACAGTTTTTGTGGTGTAACATTTTCGTGACCAATTTCATTTATACTCGAATTTGCTCGCTCACGAGAGGACATCGAGTTGTTTCTGCTACCACCCAGTAATTACATGACCGCTCGAGCAAAATTTTCCTTTTTCAAAGGTAAAACGCAAAAATTTAATATCAAGATTGACTCCGAGATAAGAGGTGTTGGTCGACTTGAAAACCATTCGATCCTTGACGAGCGAAAACTTTGATATCCTTTTTATTGTAAAAAGAACATAAAAAGTGCACCGTTCATTTATTTGGCCGTACGATCACTTCGACAAGTTTTAATGTGTATGAAAAACAGCTACAACATTGTTATTATATTCTTCACGTCTATTGTGGTGATCTATGGCGACAGGGCTATAAACATTGTCTTCATTTCATAGTCGTGAAATGTTTGAATTAAACTTAGCAAAAAAAATCAAACTTTATGAACTGCAAAGTTTTATTTCTTTTTCGAACCCGAATATTTACTAGTATAACATACAAATAATTCATCCCTAGACCGAGGTAAGGAGAATAGAGGAAGGAATGCGTTGTGAAACAAGAATACATGTGTATCCCAAGAAGTAAAAAAGAGAAACAGATTGGTTTTAAATGCATATTTTCTGTCATCAATTTGCAGTCATTGTCATTTCACTTTTCCCTAAAAGACGAGGTCAAAACATCAAAAGATGTAAACTGAGTTGAGATGAGTTAGAGGTCGGATTAGGTTTCTTGTTTCATCTTTTTTTAGACGGACACGGTATAAAACACCTGCTTTCTTTATACCGGACTACAATATAATTACGAACCCGCATTCTTCTTCTAATGAAAAAGCAAATCCGGAAAGATTCGTTCTATCTGTCAATTCCCATTACATCCATGATTAAGTTTACAAATATAGGACTGCAGTCACGACCCGGCTTTGGTCTGAATATTAGAGACCCGGTCATTCTATTTAGTCGATGACCCTTGGTCAAGCGGATGCATTATCTGCAGGAATGCAATGATTCGTAAAAATCAATTAAGGACTATTACAGCTTCTGCACCAAAGGCTTTCTCCAAATGTGGTCAACTGTAAGTGCACTTGGCATTTCTATACCATGCGTTAATCAAACTTAAGTTCGCACTTAAGCTTATGTTCCAACAAAAGGACGGATCCGTTTTTGTTCGGTGTCATCACTTCAGTCCACAAAAGAAGACGGTCCATAACGAAACGCCTAATACAACGTGGTTGCTCCTCCTTGGTTGTTTTTGAAAATTGTCATAGCCTGCATAACTACCGTTATCAGACGAAAATCATAATTAGCAAAAATAAAAATTGTTTTTATGACGTTCATACAACACACAAACTAGCTCATCGGCATACATGGTGTCAATCTGAGACGTGGATGATGATGCGATATGAAGTTGCTACACGTTCCAAGATCCAAGTATAAATTCTATTTTCATTTTTTTAAAATAGCACACGAGCATAGGAAAGAGACTTGATCTTTACACCCATTCGCTTTGTTATGTGGGCGACTACAACGAGAAAGGAAAGTATGCATTCATAGATACTAATCAACATTCTACAAGTATTATATTGATGGACTTTAAAATTTCTGCATCCTTTTTTAATTGTATGTGATGGGATTTTCATATTTTACATGGGTTTCTTAGTCACTTTGGTGTTTGCCCATGATGATGTCATACCTCCACGTTAATCGCCATATTGGATTACAACTCTCGGACTTTATCCAGTTCTACCATGCAAAATATTGATATTAAAAAAGTTATTCATAAATTTTCAGAAGAGATGTCATAACTAACCTTATGACTTCTTATCGTTTGTAATTCTCTTTAAGGCATTGATGTAAACGATTTGAAAACATGAGAAAAGTTTTAAAGTGGAACAATTATAACATAGCAGAGATGGATAAAGTCCGATAGTTGTAAACCAATGAGGCAGATAACTCTAGCCACTTTGGAGGAAATATGGTTATATGGGAAAACACTTTACTGCCTACTGTTGTATGTTTCGGCGCAAACGTTGTCTTTGATTCAGCTGCATCCTTACCATTGCTTGCATTCACAATAAACCCTTCAAGAGAATGACATTACGATGTCTCTTAATATAGGTAAATGTTTTTGTATTTGAAAGAAGAAGTCTCTCGACATTAAGAAAGTGAGTCTCTAGGACAGGTTGTCTTGCTAGAGATGGTCCTCTTCCAGAAAAGCATATGAAAGCCATAAGTTTTTGCCCGGTCTGCCCGTCCGTCCGTCCGTCTATTTTCTATCATTCCCTTTTCCCACTTTTTAAAAAAGTTATTTTGATCAATAAATTGAATAACCGAGAAGATGGACATTATCAATTATTCTGCAAGATGGGAACCAAGAAAAACCAGTATCGAGAAGGTTCGATAGAAACCGTATCGATAGAAACGTAAAAGTATGGTACCTCGAAGGACATGTCAACCACACAATTAGAATTAAATGTTTACTAGAGACACTATTAACAAGATGTTCTTTTTCATTTCTTTTTAAGTCTTTTAATTTGTGCCCATACCGAGGCACTTCTTCGTTCAAGAGGATCTTGACGATTTTAATGACAGCTAATTAGGACCACGAGGGTGTGAAGATTAAAGACATAGAATGGTGGGCACTGTGTATGATAGGGCAGTGTTTATTGTCAGGCCCACTGAAGGATCACTCCCGCTGGGTAAAAACGCACGTACCCGGACACATCAAAAGAGGGGACACAGGGACTTTAAGTAGAAGACAAGGGGATTGCAGGTGGACATGCATGGCTGTAGAGGGGATCGGGTAGACCTACATCATGTGATTTGGTTATTTTAGTTCAGCCCATTTTAAATTATACGAATATGTAGTGTATATTTATTTACTACGAAGCCTATTGAGCTCAAGTGGTAGCTGAGAAATATATTTTTCGCGTTATATCGCGAAACTTTCGCGTTATATCGCGAAACTAATTGTGCAAAAATATTGCGTTATAACGCAAACTGACGCGCTAAAACACGAAACGTACAATGTACGCATTATAACGCCAAACTTTTGCGATATATCGCGAAACTTTCGCGATATATCGCAGAACTTGCGCGTTACAACGCAAAACTTTCGCGTTATAACACGAAACTTACGCGTTATATCGCGAAACTTGCATTTAAAGGAACATTTCTTAAAATCAAATTCTTTTTTATTATGCTCTGAAAGAGTGAAGTACGAACACTTTCTTGAAGGATGAATAATGATAATTTTATTCGGCTTTATTTCGAGCTTGGTTTATCACAAAGTGAAATTTTAAGCTGTTTAGCATTCCTCGATGGAGTTGTTATCAGTAAATCAACGTTAAAAAGGACATTAAAGCATGAGCTGAAACTGACAAATATCAAAACCAATGCGAAAATGATGCAACTTACTCACACTGTATATATGATTAGCATGTTTTGAATTCTGAAAAAAAACTTGCATTTTCCTCTATCATTGATAACTTTGTCTGTTCTGAACATACATTACTAAAAAAATCCCTAAAGTCTTCCTCTGCCATTTTTGTTAACGTGGTCTTCGACGTAAAAGAAGATGAAAAATCACCAGTATATGTACAACGTTTCGCGTTATAACGCGAAAGTTTCACGTTATAACGCGAAAATTTAGCGTAATAACGCGAAAGTTTGGCGATATAAGGCGAAAAAAAATTCTCAGCTACCACTTGAGCACAGTAGGCTTTCGTAATTTACTAATAAATATTCTGCTTCTTTTAAATATTGACAACCTTTTCACAAAGTATATGCGCGGATCTAGTATGGCAGGGTAGTAAAAAAACCCCCTGGAAATCTTTCTAATTTTCAAAATGGTCGGACCATCGTCGGAAACCGACAGCCTATTACCTATCTTACGTAGATGCCGTGAGTTTCCGACGATGTGGCCGGACTGGATAAAAAGTGTCTTTACCCCTGATGTTTGTCCTCGTATTCCGTTAGAAACGATTAAAGTTTTTTCCCTGTTTCATCCGTACTTGCAAAAGTAAGGAGGAAGAAAATTGCAACAAAAGTTCTCTTTTAATTATCTCGTCTTTATAATGTACCATTTTAACTAAATTACGCAGGTATCAGAAATTGTTTTTCAGTTTCTTAATAGAGCTCTCTCTCTCTCTCTCTCTCTCTCTCTCTCTCTCTCTCTCTCTCTCTCTCTCTCTCTCGTTACCAAGGATGAAATGCATTTTTAAGATAAAGGATGTAAGGATTCACCCCGATCTTTAATTCTCTTTCTGGACCATTAACAAAATGAAGGAGAATAAAATATCCTCAACGTATAAACCGGTTAAGGTTCGTGTGAATTAAGCCGGTATATGTGACACTTAAGGAACCAAATTACCCCATAAAAGGTCTGTGTATACCCATTTTGGCATTAATTGAAACCTTTGACATGAATACAAGTAAAGTGTTTTAGATCTGACAGAGGGTAAATTAGTTACCAAGGTATGTAAATGTGAAATTACATATCGTCAAAAATCGCAAACAAGGTGAATCTTCAATTTCAATTGCCATCCTTCGTTTACCAAATGTTCTCCAAAGGCATGAATACATGTATGTAGAGATGTACTGTATTCTTGTGTATTTACATGGGACCTATATCTCGTAAACGATGAATTTAACCATAACCATATTTTACCAGTTAGTAAGATCTTGTGAAAGAGGACTTGGGTGTTTTAGAAATAGAAGTTGATTTTGCTCTAAACCCTGAGATGTCGCTCCTCAAATAATATTTTTTCTCTATTTGAATGTTTCAGTTTTTACATGTTTTTTAATTAAGCGTTTATATTCTTCACCGTGAGTTTTTTTTACGCAAATTAAATACCTAAATATCCGACTATTGAATCCACCTATAATTCTATTATTTCTACATTCTCTCTCTGGACATCTCAGATTCGTACTGGAAGGCGGAGAACCCTTACTTTACTGTTAAAAATAAATTACGTTTCCTCTTTTTATTGGAATATCTAATATAAATATTCTTATTTTTGAATGTTGAATCTTGTTCTAAATCGATTCAACATTGAATGTTGAATTTTCTTTTAAAATCAAACATCCTTGAATCGTGAATTTGATACTCGTGAATATTTCTAAACCATCAGTATCAAAACGGATATATTGACGAACTGTCGCTTAATTTCACTGTTTGATTCCGCTACTACTTGGGAACAGCTTGTTTTAGGTCCGAAATGCAGTACCAATCCGTAGGAAAGGAAGCCATTGATACAAATTCTGTGGGACAAGAAAGATAACTCCTTTTTCAAAATATGCATAAAATAATAAAAAAAAATTGTCAAAAATAGATAGGTAGGTAGGTAGGTAGGTAGGTAGGTAGGTAGGTAGGTAAATAAATAAATAAATAATATTAAGGAAAAGGATTACAAAAGGACTGTGGAAAAAACAATCTGATTCACATTTAATTCATAGACCGAGTGAGCTATTGTCATAGCGAGTTGTCCGGCGTCCGTCCTCCGTCGTCGTATTTTTTTTTTTTTTTTTTTTTTTTTTTTTACATTTTCAACTTTTTTTCAGAACGGCTGAAGGGATTTTGATGAAACTTGGTAGATATATGAAGTACTAATGGTCACCTGCAAGTGTTGTTGTTTTTCGTCCGGTTCCGTAAATAGGTGGCGCCACTACAGGCAAAAGTAGGTCAATGGGGGTTACCCTGCTTTGACAAACTTCTTCAGAACCGAAGCACATATCGACAAACCGAAAGCATATGGATGATTCAGAAGGATGTCTTAACAAGTGTTGTTGTTTTTGGTTCCATTTCGAGGTCAAATTTTTGACGCGTTTTTGACGTCTATTTGGACTTTGTCAGAAATGCTCATTTTCTGACTGTTTCTTCGAATAACTCCAAAATTGTGTGGTTTTATGCCCTCAATTACTGTATATTTGTCATATTTAAGGTATTCAGTGGTTTTATATTGATTTTGGTTGAAAATTTTATTTTTCATGACTTTTCATGCTTTTTTTTTCTTATGTGAAAAAAGGAAAAAAAAAAGGGGGGGGGGGGTAAGTTCATAAGGTGGCGCCATCACAGGCATTATCACGCCTCGTTCTAATTTCAGTCAATGATGTCGCAGTATTACGGTCACGTGGTGTCCTAGCTTGACGCCGAGGTATGTCACTAAATTTTCAAACGTAAAAAAATACACAGAAAACGTTACGAAATGGTTCTCGTCATGATAAATTCGTTATAGGGTTCATTCCTGTAATACTTTCTACTCAAAGTAGGTGTGTAAATTTGTGGGAGGAGAGGCCGAAGGCATTCCATAATTTTCTTTTTTGGATTTTTTTAAATGATTTTTTGAAAAATATGAATAGATATGATTACTGTGCACATGGATCCAATGGTTGCGGGTTAAAGTCCCGGCACCGGCACTGCAAAATCTTTTTTTTTTTCTTCCTTTTTCACTTTTTCCATCTTTTAGCTTTTTATTCACTTTTAAATAATCTGAATACCTTTAATTTCATTTTATCTGTGGACCTTTCCTTTGTATATGAAAATAAGACAATGGCAAAGTAAATAAGTTTCATCATTTTAATGATATGTGGCTGTTTTGGACGCGGCTGACATTATAAAAGAAATTCAATGGATTAGATTAAACATATTTTATTGATATAAATAACATCAAAGGGATTGGAAACAAGTTCTCTAACTTAGTTGAATTCCTCTCCCATACAACATATAACATATAAACATTTGCATGCATGAACACAAGAAATTAACAATCACAAATTTTTTCAACTAAACAAAATGAAAGGTAAGTAAACAAAATGAAGGGAGAAAAGGTAAATATATGTACAACATAAATGAAAACATATGAAATATGAAAGAAAGCATGACAATACAAACATGAATTCACAAACACAAACAACAAAAATTAATGAATCATGACTACTGGGAAGATGATATGACTTGAGAGAGAGAGAGAGAGAGAGAGAGAGAGAGAGAGAGAGAGAGATAGGGGGGTCGGGCAAGATACATGTATAATGTTTATTTAGTCGAAACGTTTTGTACTTGAAATATAGGTATGTACTGCTTTAAATAAATCTTCGTTCTCTTTGTTTGGTCGTTCGGTATCACCAAATAGGATGGTGCCGATGTCGAAAGTGAAGTTCAATGATAGCATTTTATTAATTAGCTGTTGTCGGTCATAAAAATACAATGGACAAGAAATGAAAAAATGTTCGGAATCTTCTCTTTTATAACCACACATACACGAGCTTTCGTGCAATAAGTTAACCCTAAATAAATCGTAATTCAATTTGCTAACTCCATGACGCAGCCGAGTATGAATAATACTGAGATTTCTTTTACCGGTGTTAAAATATTTGGGCAATTTATTTAATGAATTTATTTTGGATTTGAATTTACGCAGTGATTCACTATTTCTAACATCATCTGAAAGCTGATTCCACATAGATATTGAAGAAGGAACGAATGAATTTCGATATATATTAAGTCTACAGAATGGGGTAGAAATATGGTTTCTATTTCTAAGGTTGTAAGATGTCATATCCGAAACTGATGGTGGCATTAAATTGCTGACATAGTCTGGTGTTTGGTTATTTTTAATTTTATACATTAAACACAATTTTCTGTTTTTCCGCCTTTCCTTAAGAGACTCTAAACCTGTTTCAAAATAGAGAGAAGAATGGGAACAATAAATAGGGAGACCTGTAATAATTCTTAACGCTTCAATTTGACATTTCTCTAATCTTTCTGAATCAAAATTTGTCAGACCATCCCACACCTCTGATGCATATTCAAAATAAGGTCTTATAAAAGTCGTGTACATTTTGAGAAGCGTTTCTCTATTAAGGGTATACTTTATTTTTCGCAATACTGCGATTTGTTTGGAAACTTTCTCAATTACACCATCTATATGATATTTCCATTTTCCATCACTAGAAAAGACAACACCTAAATGTTTATGGTGTGAGACAGGAACAACTGGAACAGAATCAAAATTAAACGACAGATTATCTAATTCACTCTTTTTTGCACCAAAGACAATAATTTTAGTTTTATCAGGGTTAAAAGTCACTAGCCATCTCTTAGCCCAATCGTTTATTAATGATAGGTCAATGTTACTATTAGTCACAATATTTTGTAGAGAATTAGAAATATGCGCGTTAGGCACGGTCCATTTGATATTCTGGGGGGGGCTTGGGTTTTTTTCGAAAAAAATAATTTTGCTCTGAATTTTGATGAAAAAAATAGATTTGCTTATGGTGTGACAGAAAAAAATAATCTTGCTCTTACAAGTAATAAAATTCGCTTAAAATTCCTGAAATTTTTTCGGCTCGCTTCGCTCGCCGCAGGTTTTACTTTCTATGAAAAATTTTTGGCTCACTTCGCTCGCCATAGTTTTCTTCTGTAATGGCAAGTTCATATTTGAAAATATCTAAAGAATGCATGTTACTGAACACAATTAAAATGCTTATATACATTATCAATATAATTCATTACTATGATAGATACATGTATCACCATAGCTTGGAAGGAGAATTTAAATAAGTTTTTCACTAGTTATCATTTTTACATGTAAAAACTTGCATCAGGCCCTTTTACATGTTACATGACCTTTTATACATTTTTTTAACTAAACATTATATATCGCATATTGTAAAAATCTTTCACCTCTCTCAGTTTAGATGTGAATACAAGTTTTACATAAAAATAATGTTTGGAGTATTTTTAAAAGTAAAAATAAAGAATTTCTATTGAAAAACACAAACATTCTTAATATTCACATCAATTGTTATAAAAAAAATTTCCTTGCTCCAACTTTGCGAGAAAAAAATAATTTTGCCCCGGTCCGGGGCGAAAAAAATAATCTTGCTCCGACAAAAAACCCAAGCCCCCCCCAGAATATCAAATGGACCGTGCCTTAGAAGTATCATCGGCAAATAGTCTTGTCAGTCCAGTCAGTCCGTTCGGGAGGTCATTAATGTAAATAAGAAACAGGAGGGGCCCGATGACCGACCCCTGGGGCACGCCCGCCCTATTTTTACCAACCGTAGACAAAGAAGATTCTATTTTTACTTGCTGAGAGCGTTCCGAAAGATAATCACACAACCAGTTTAAAACATTACCCCCAAACCCGTACTTACTTAGCTTATACTTTAACCCTTTGATCCAGACTCTATCAAACGCTTTACTTATATCACAGAAGGTAAAAGAAGCATACTGTTTATTATCTAGTGCTAGGCATATTTGATGATATATTTCAATTAATTGAGTTATGGTCGAGTGACCTGGTCGAAAGCCCGCTTGCAGGTCATACAAAAGATTGTTAAAATGTAGATGATTATATAAATATTTAAAAACAACACGTTCAAACACTTTTCCAATAGAGCTCAACAAGGATACTGGTCTATAATTCATAGGAACATTCTTATCACCTTTTTTGAAAATCGGTATCACGTGAGCGTGTTTCCACTGTTTCGGAAATTTTTCCAACTGAATAGATTTATTAAATAGTATCTTGAGAGGTTTGGCTAACTCCTCTTTCAAGGATTTTAAAAGAATATGACTAAAGTCATCAGGACCTGAAGCTTTTTTGATTTCTAAAGATTTTATTATGTCGAGTATCTCATTTTCATTTATGGAAATATCAGAGAGTATCTCGTTAGTACGATTTTCAAAGGGAGGTAATTCATGTTCGCTGTCATCGAGATCAGTAACACTGCAAAAATAATCATTAAAAGCATTGCATTTTTCTTCAGGTGTAAAGGCTGTAAATCCATCTTGAGTCAAAGGGGGGATACAGTGTGAGGGTTTGGATCCTCTAATCAACGAATTAACTATATTCCAGTACTGTTTTGGATTAGATGACTTTAAATAGTCGATTGAATCATTTAGTGAAATAAAATAATTTTCTTTTGAAGCCTTAATCAAATTGTTTACAAGGTTACGTTGCTTTCGAAATTTATATAAATCAGTTTGCCGGTTTGATTTTCTGTATAATTTGCGGAGTCTATCTCTTTTTCTGATTTCTTTGCGTAATTGAGAATTAAACCATGGTCTGTCTGAAGGGCGTATCGTAACTGTTTTCTTGGGAATATATTTTACACATAAATCAGTCAATTTTCTATTAAAATGTTGAACACAAACGTTGACATCATCAAAATTTGTAAATTCTTCCCAATTTATTTCCTTTAATTCTCGTTTAAACGAATCAAAATCAGCATCTTTGTAAGACCATATTGACCTTGTATACGTTTTTGGTATTGGGTTTTTAATATTCAAGACGATGTATGTACCATAGTGATCACTAATTGCACTAGAGGTTTCAACAACTCCAGATTCTACAAAACTTACCTCATCAGATATAATATACGGATCAATCGCCGTAGCTGATGTAGCAGTAACTCTAGTTGGTTCTTCAATAACATTTATAAGATTAAAAAGCTGAAAGATAAAGTTAACTTGAGGGGGTAGGTTTTGGAGAAAATCAATATTCCAATCACCGTTTAAAATGATATATTTGGTTTCATCGTAAGCCCTTGATATAGAGCTTTCAAGGCGGTCCCAGAATTCGATTCTAGAATGACCGGGTGGTCTATATAGTGTACATAAAAGAATTAATTTAGATGGTAATCTAATTTCCGTCCATATAACCTCGTCAAGGTCATTCTCCAGATCATAACGTCTTGAAACGGATAGACCTGATTTATAGAACACAAGTATGCCCCCGCCATGGTTTGAGCGATCGCGTCGAAATGGCACTTCGTAGTGATCAATCATAATTTCATCGGTTGGAACTTGATCATCTAGATGAGTTTCAGTGAATGATAAGATATCTGATGATTCAATAATATCAACAATGCTATCAATTTTATTTCTAATACTTCTAACATTCAGATGGAAGATTGTAATATTTTCACATTCTGGACCAGGATTTTCTGCCACGTCATTTGCAAGCAGGATAACTAAATAAAGGATAAGTATGAAGTAGATGTTTTCGATGTTATTTCGTATTTTTGAAGTAGAACGATTCAAAAGAAATAAAGAACAGGAAAATATGTCTTTCAGTAGATTAATCTTAAAATAGTACAGAAGTCGAACATTTACTACTTGCGTAGCATGATAGAAACAACCAATGGAAGAACGATATGAAATTAAGTCATTTCCCATGGATTCTTAAGGTAAGAATACGATAAAATATGTCGACCCAAGGAGAAACAGAAGAAGATAGTGAGGTAAGTATATACGAGAATGCACAGGAATGAATAAAAAGGTAAGTATGCATGTTTCGTCATATGACCTTGAGAAATATATGTGAAGCGTTTAAGTTTGCAGTAAATATATTAATGTATTTAAATATATAAAAGTAATTTATATATAAAGATAGTCAAAGTTATACTTTAAGGCACAGTGCAACAGGTCAGATATCCGTTACAGAGAACATCTTACCCGACTACGAACGGAGTCTCTTCTCGATGTCCTCCATCGACTTCAGAAGGATCTTTGGCCCATGTTCCTCGGTGCGCATGAAGATTCGTCCGTCGAACGTCCAATACTGAGCTATCTTTCTGTCCTTTCTCAGCTGACCAAGCCTCTTCACTATACCGAACCTATATTTTGTTAAATCCTCTACAATATATCTTTTTTTTGGGTCATTTCTCAGGTTAGACTTTGCCGCGAACACTTTCTGGCGCTTCCGGTAGGTCACAAATCTCGCAATAATTTGGCATTTTCCCTTGTCCGGAGTGCCTACAACGTGCGACCTACTAATATCGTCCTCCTGGATGGGAACTCCCAACTTATTGTTACAAATGTCCAACACGATCTTATCTGTGTCAAGATCCCAAGGAGACTGCGGTGTTGACCCATCCGGGAGTTTAAACGGAATGTTGGAAAATCGCAGGCAGTTACGACGGGTATACTGTTCCTGTTCTTCAGCCCTGATCTCAATTTTTTCAATCCGTTTCTTAAGATCAATTATCTCATTGGCTTGGACTCGAACAGTTTCCCTAAGATCTGCGGTTTTCTTAGCCACTGCATCATTAACCTCCTTTTTAAGGGCAGACTTCACACTGAGCATGATGCGATTTGTGAGATCGGAAAGGACATCGCCATCCTCAAGGGCGTTCATTACTGCGGTGCGTAGTTCCGAGTCATCATCTACGTCCGTTTCCTGATTTTCGATCAAATCAAAATGAAAATCTGCAGAGTCACTGTTACCTTTCAGGAGAGCTTTCTTAGCAGGTGGCTTTTGAGGAGTATGCGAAAATCTCCTTTTTCTCTCGTTCTCTGACATATTGGCCGCTTCATCTATAACTTCGCTACGGTTCTCTGCACTCGACATGGCTCAGATAATTAGATCAAATATTTACTAACTGTAACTGTTAATGACTGTAATCACTGTAATCACCGTATATATGCGAGTCGATGACCACTTTTCAAATCCGTAAACATAAACATAAAAACGTTTGTCCTTCAAAATATCAAATTTGTAAATTCTAAAGTTCCACCAATAGCATATCCGAGTCCATAAACTCATATTACATCGCTCTATCAAAAACTTGCATCATCACTTGCGCAAAAAACTGCAAAATTTCGCTAAAACTCAAGAGCTCAAAATTGTGTGACCATCATGGTCCACGCATGCGCATTACTCCATTCAATGCAAAAACAAATGTCAATATATTCAATTCAAGTTCAATGCAAATTCAATCATAGTTCAATGCAATCCAATTCAAATAAATGCGAATTGCAATTCAAGTTCAATTCAATCAAATTCAAATTGCAAAATCAAGTTCAATTCAATCAAGTTCTCAATTCAAGTTCAATTGAAGTTCAAGTTCAATCAAGTTCACTTCGATGCTCAATCCAAGCTCACTTCATTTAAATATTTTGTTCGAATTGATTCCAATTCCATTGATTTCACAATAACAGTCAGTTTGTTAAGATTGGCCGGTGAACAGAACATACGCGGCCAATTTAACTTCAAGCAAATCGATCACTTTGCATCAATGATTTGAGTTCAAAGTTCAGTGTATTTTAAATTCAGGAGAGTTATTCCCGACAATAATTCGGGATCAGCAAATAAACAAATAAGGCTGCCGAAATAGTCAGTACTGGCTAGCCTTTAGTTTAACCTATTTATCAATTGCGAATATGCACTGCGACCGGGAAAACCGCGCCGAAGCGCATGCGCTTTAAATATTGATATAAAGTAATGAATATTATAGCGTAGGTGTTGCGCTAATGGTACGCTGACAAAGATCATTGAGTCGGGTTCACTTCATAAGGTCGATGTAGGCAAACATTCACAGAATCCGTTTCACTTCGTAAGGTCGATATAGGCAAACGTCTAGGACATCAGAAAGGCAGTATTCCAAGACATAATCGGATTCAGCCGCGCCGAGTGTCCGGGATGGTATGGTGAGTAGAATCCAGCTGACTTGAAAATATACATCAAAACCGGCAGCAGAACCAGGTTCTAAATTTAAAAATAGCCTATAAAACAAGCAACAAATTGGATGGGTGGGTGGGTGAATCATTTCTTTAAAGATTTGATGTAAAGATGTAATTCTAAATGTGCATATTCAAATATTTCCTAGCTTAAATTTTCAATAGGTCTGTTACCTTTAGTTGAATTCCATAAAGAGGTCGCTCAAGGACCCGTATGTAAAACATGTGCTTTGTGACGTGTACTGATGACGTAGTACATAGGGGTTCAAGTTTGGAGGTCGATGTATGAAAAGCGAGGTAACTCGCACAGCCACGTACGAAAGGCCACATACAAAGAAATCTATTTGCGAACTAGCGTCTTAATAGATTTTATTAACCAAAACTTTTTTTCTTTAATTTTCTTTTTTTTCAGTTTTGAACACTTATCCACTGTATATTTGTCATATTTAAATCATTTTATTTCCATTGTTATTTTCAAGAAACGAAGATTCTGATTGGTTAAAAAATGTTGTTGATACATCGATCAACAAAATTTTTCACAAAAGTCTATTAATAGCACTATTTTTTAACCGAGGGTTCCCGCACATTGCTGAAGATAGAGAGACGATATCATGGGGGCTGCCATAACTTGTTTTCGTCTATCACTGCGCAAACCCCGGAACTTAAGAAATATAGTGCGGTGATTGATTGAAAACAGTCTGGTTTCCATAAGTAGATGGTATAAAATGATGAGAAATGAATCTTATATTGTGTTGATGCAGGTATCACCCGAAAAACTGATCGGAAAACTGCATTGAAGCGCGTTGATGCAAAACTTTTTGCAGTTGATGCAGTTTTCCGTCCAATTTTACGGGTGATACCTGCATCAACAGAAAAAAAAAATAAATATAAGATTCATTTCTTAAGTCTCTTAGTCTTGATGCTGTGATATATATTTGATGCCTAAATGTTATATTTTGGAATTTTCAAAAAATGATGTATTACCGGTAATCCCAGGTTTGTGGGTTCAAATCCTGACACTGACACTATCATAATGCAATGTCAGTAGGTTAAGAGTGTGCATGGGTATCAGATGAGAGTTGTGCCCCCTTGGGCTCTTGTTTTCAGCAACCGATCCCTGGTAGAAGTTTGTCTAAACATATAACAGGTCATTTAATAGGACTAGTCTTACCCAAAAAAGTAACCAACAATCGGTATGGATCAACTTGTCAGACTATGTACCGGTCAATCTAACATGAAATCTTAAAGCATCGTAGACAATGCCGGAAACATTATAGTGCTTTATAGAGTAATAGTTCGTTCAAGAGGACTAGTAAAGCTTACTTTCTCTATTTTGTATTCCACATGCCACCACGAGATGTTTACTACTTCAGAGCACGAAATCTTTTACCCTTTGCTCTATGAAGCATACGGTCTCCTTTTTTTAATTGAAAACACGTAAAACCTAAAATATATCTCAAATTCACGGTGGGTAATCTCGCAACGCAGAACAATTGATTTTTCTATATTTTTGCGCAAAATAGATAATTTATTACAAAAAGAGAAATGTGATGCAGTGTAATAACGCCCTAACCATGAATTGCATCCAAAATAAGGTGGATAACGCACAAACACGATCGGCGTTCTACTTTCACTTTCATCTACACGAATTTTCAGCTGTATAAAAGGATATTACCTCTCTTACTTTGGATAAAACTCGTACATGTAGCTAAGGCATCCTTACACTGTATCACATTCCCCTTTATTTGAATACATGAAATTTTAGATAAACCGAGTGTTCTGCGTTGCGAGATTGCCCACCGTGAAATCAATCGATGAGATCAAAGTGATATTTCAAGTGTAGCTATTAGTGTATATATATATTTATTTCTAGTTAGGCACGGTCCATTTGATATTCTGGAGTGGGGGGGGGGGGGGCTTGGTTTTTTTTTCGAAAAAAATTATTTTGCTCTGAATTTTTATGAAAAAAATTAATTTGCTTATAGTGTGACAGAAAAAAAATAATCTTGCTCTTACAAGTAATCCGAATTTAAAGAATAACCATAAAATTTGCATCAACATTCCTGAAAATTTTTCGGCTCGCTTCGCTCGCCAAAGATTTTACTTTATTTGAAATTTTTTGGGCTCCCTTTGCTCGCCATTGTTTTCTTCTGTAATGGCAAGTTCATATTCGCAAAAAACATCAAAAGTATGCATGTGACTGAGCACAAGGAGCTTTTTTAAATACATTATCAATATAAGTTATAACTATTAATAGATACATGTATCACCATTGTGTCTAATTTTATATACAAGCTTTGAAGGAGAATTTAATTAAGCTTTCACTAGTTTTCACCTACATGTAAAAATTTGTCCATAAGACCCTCTCCTCAGGCCCTCTTACATGTTACATGAATTTATATACATTTTCTTTACTGAAAATTATTTATCATATTGTAAAAATCTTTTATCTCTCTCAGTTTAGAAGTGAATACAAGTTTTACATGTACATAAAAATAAAGTAATGTTTAGAGTAATTTAAGTAAAAATAAAGAATTTCTATGGAAAAAAACAATAACACTCTAAAGATAAACATCAAGTGTTATATAAAAAATTTCCTTGCTCCAACTTTGCAAGAAAAAATTAATTTTGCCCCGGTCTGGGGCAAAAAAAAAAAAAATCTTGCTCCGACAAACCCCCCCCCCCCGAATATCAATATCAAATGGACCGTGCCTTACAACCAATCGGATTGCTTTTATCATCATTGTAGTTTAGTTATGTTAGAGTTATCTTACTTTGATCAAATTATTATTAGGATGATAAATATGTTTAAAGGTGCCCCTTTGTTATGAAAAATATGATACATTGAATAAAATAAGTATCAACTACATTTGTATTAAATTTCTTTTTAAATCTTTACAAAGACAAAATGTAAAACTTCGGAAAATAATACAATATTTATATATTTTCTTACTTCTGACAGTCATTATAATATCAATAAAGTAGACCACTTACTTACTACATGTACCTGTTTGAAATAATATGACTTGAGATTTCGCCTTCGTGTAAAATCTCCAACAGAATTCTAATGATTTTGCATATTTTGTAACTGCGCTGTTTCCACGGGAACAGTTAATACAACATGTAAGCCTTGTATACAAACCGGAAGAATTTCCTACCCATTATGTTTCGAGACCGTAGGGATACATCGCACTTGTGGTTGCTTTATGTACTATGGGTTACATAATTGTTCTAACTCGAATTCTATTAAAAATCGATAAGTAATCGTTTCAGTCTTCAGAAATAGGCTAACCAATGTCAAAACAATTTTTTTAAGTATATTACGATAGATTAGATCATACCTTATCTTCATGCAAAATTTGAAATGGGTGCCTCTCTTACAAGCCAAGATACCGTATCGCAGCATTTCTAGGTCGGACAAAAATGTGTCTGGTGATAATCAGTCAGTAACGACCAACTTTGGGCACTGCTCGACCATTTAATGGTCCGAACACTTCAAAGCGTGCAACTGCATGATGTCATCATTTCACATGCTTGGTATCTCAAACATCGCTGGTACATGTACATGTATATTAAAACGGTTACTCTCATATTCCACGCGCATATTATACATTACGTTCAACATGTTTTAAAAGGGGTAGGTTCACTCATGCCAAATCGGTCCTAAATTTTTGCGAAAAATAATTTTATGGAAATTATGATTCAGTAATTCTAGTTCATGTTTCCATCGCAACGAACACAAACTTTGTTCCAATGTGAATGATAATGTTTTATTAGCATAAACAACTCATAAATGTAAGTAATTAATAATTGAATTTTGAAAGAATGCCAAAAACACTTTTTGATAGGGCACCTGTGTTGTTGCTATGGAAACATTAGATAAGATATAAACCCACCATTAATATTACTTAACTTGAAAGAGCAATGATAGGGTACTGATATTTCATCAGTGTTTGTTTTAGATTATGCTGCATAAATGATGTATGTGACTTCAAAAACGCCAAAAAAAATGTATTTTTTTCAATATTCAAAGTCCGTTTCCATGGCAACCGGATGTGATATGAAGAAAATTTTTAGCAACTTTTTACTTTTGGGTCAGACCCAACCTTATGTATAAATATTATCAAAATCTGAGACATGCCGTGTCATTGGTCCTTCATAAAAGTGCAAAATGCTTTCAGAGAATAGCTATTATTATGTATTAAGGAGGTTATGTGCCCTCTTATAAACTAATCTCTGTGTTAGAGAGCGTACTAAGGGAAGGTAACTCCTACGAAGGTTGTCTCGCACGAAGATTTTTTCGGACATATGACTGTGGGAGTTCGGGTATTTTGCAAATAGTTAGATGCTGGTAAGTATAAATTTCTCATAAACAGGCGTTTAACATTAAAAAACCTCCAGTCTACTGAGTTCTTTGAAAACTATATCATTGATATAAGTTTTCAAAATCAGACACCTTTTTTTCTCGTAGTTTTCCGTAAATCTGAAAGGAACACCCTCCCCCCCCCCCCCGCCCCTCCTATTTTTAATATCTGCCGGTCTAAGCCAAAAAAACAACTATTTCTGTTTCACATTTTAGCCCCCCCCCCAATTTTCATGTGCTGTTCATGTGCTGGTCTCTACCAAAAGAACAAATACTTATGTGATTTCACTCGCCCTAACTTCCTTTTTTGGCAATCATCAAACAGAAAGTTTTACAAATATTGTAAGATAAGATAAACCGTCTGGTCATAGTCTAAAATGCAAGAAAATAAAAAAATAAAGATTTTTTTTTTGGATTTAATCATATATATATTTATTTTCTCTCCGCTCGCACAAAAAGATTCATATTATAAAGATTCGATGAAATTGTTTGGGTTATATTTTCTAAGATAGCTAAGTTTATAACCATCTTGACTTGATTAAGATTACTTACATCTATAATCAAACCATGGTCTATCATCTGTTTTATTATGACTTTAAAGAGAAATACGTTGTAGTTTTACAGTTTTTCGGAAAAAAAGGAAAAAGTAAAGGAAGCAAGGTTGACTTGTAGGGAAAAAAATATGTGTATCATTATTATTAGAGTTATTTAACTTTGATAAAATTATTATTAGTATGATAAATGCGTGTGAAGTTTATTCCTTTATTGTGATGTATAGTAAATAAAATTGTATGAGTATAAGCAATAATTGTATCAATTTGCTTTTTTAATTTTATCGAAGGTAAAATGTAAACACTTTGGAAAATAATATAATATTTAGATATTTTCTTACTTTTTACAGCCATTGTAATGTAAATGATCTACATTACTTAAACTTACATTTACTTCAGTAAGCGTTTACCTGGGAGAAGGAGTTAAAGCTGAGATGAACCCACGCCCATGTGGGAGCAAACTATATTTTTACGAAAGGATTCCCAAACCTGGAGTCCTCGCTCATCTTCCACTGCGGTATCCACTTGAATAACATGATGTGCACACAATTTTACCGTTAAAATTGGCGACCATATAGAAGGAATTTTTTAAGAAGGGAGGGATCTCCAACAAGACCCTGTTGCAGCACCAACAGTAAAACACCAAACACCCGATGCAAAAACACAAAAGACGAGCATACTATGAGACGGAAAAGAGACAAACGACATGTAAACATCAAACACAAAAGACTACATATAAACCGACGAGACAAATGGGCAACCGGTGCCGAATTTGGACGGCCATTTGCCACGCAAGCAGCAAATGGTGTGGTTATCCTGGATTACGTGCGCACAACCCTCTCACTTCTCCAATTACCAAGAGGTCTCGAAGAACGTACAATTGTGTAAAACAACCTCCTCACTGTTAGATGACCTCACACAATAGTCGATTTGACAGCCTTATATAACATGTGACCGACCTAGAAATTTCCTTTCCTATGAACTTTTTTTGATGATTCTTATCTATGGGATAGTACTGAACGATTCTAGCTTGGTTGCCACTCTGGCAACCTTGGGCAACTCTTTTTATCGGCGGAAATTCAAAATGGCCGCCAAATGCCTTCCATCAATAGATGAAATTAAATTCTTTCATTAAATATTAAGTGTGGCACATCAAATAAGGGGTTTTGAGGGTCAACAAACCCATTTCCGATGTCATTTTTACAAATTGAGTTCATTCAGGACTAAAAAATTCAAGATGGCCACCAAATGTCAACCGCATTATTGATTATGGTACAATGTGAATATTTCAATAAAACTTTCGTGTAACACATCTTATTTGTAGTTGCAATATTGTTTTAGAATACATTTATTTTGCTGTGTCGGTTGTTTTCTGCTGACACATGCTTCTAGGACAACTCTGCTTATCGGGGGAAATTCAAAATGGCCGCGAAATGCCTTCCATGAATAGGTGAAATTCAATTTATTCTTTAAATATCAAGTGTGGCACATCAAATCAGGGGTTTTGAGGGTCAACAAACTCATTTCCAATGTCATCTTGGCATTTTGAGCTCATTCTAGACTACAAATTCAAGATGGCTGGTAAATTTCAACCTCACTATGGTACAATGTGAATATTACAATAAAAAGTGTGTGTTACACATCTTATTTGTAGTTGCAATGATCCTTGAATGCATTTATTTTGCTACTTTTGTTGTTTCCAGTTCTTACATACTTGTAGGACAATTTTTTTCATCGGGGAAAATTCAAAATGGCCACCAAATGGTCCCCTTCTACTGAGTAAAATGTAATAATTACTTAATACATTAAGTGTGGTAATCTATATAGTGGTTTCAAGTGCCATAAAATCCATACCTTGTGTCATTATTTTAATATCGCTTTATTTAATTTTGATTTAATTTTTGTTCTAAGAAAAAGTAAGGAGTAAAAAAAAATTTAGTAATTTTAGGGTCGTAGTATTCCTTAGCAGGGATCATGCCACGACGTGAGATTATATATGACCACCTTAGTTGGGAACTAAGAATAATACGGAAGAAACAATAAGTAAACGTAATAAATCAATGTGTGAATATTGTATTTTTCTAAAAAGAAATATCACAAGCTAGTATTTCAAAAGACTTCCTATATGAAGAAATAAGAGTGACATATAAGATTGGATGGTTTCAACTTTAACGGACTAAGATTCGTCAAAATGTAACGCAAAGATAGACATGTCATTTATTAAAATATAACATATTAAAATGGTACTCAAAAGACAAAAGTAAAGTTTCCCTATTGATCATGTTGATATAAGACCAGTTTGTTTGACGCAGGGAATTCAAGAGTAAGCAAGTAAATTCGAGGTCACTTGGCTATTTTGGCTCTTTTGATCATCATGACAAATTTCTTTGCCTGCTGAGCTTTTTTCCAATCGGCAAGAATGCAATAGAAAGTGTTTGGTGTCTTCTTTACAACAGTCCCTCGGTGTTATTTATTTTGAGTTGAGATATATACTATATTTATGTATAAAGTTAATGATTACATGTACCGGCCATTTTTCAATGACGTTCTGAATCTTGCATCTCTATCCTAGCTATTCATACTTAAAATGGAACTTTGTAAGAATAGAATATCTTCAAATGTGGCAAAACAACATTAATTATTTATGCTTCTTCGAATAATTTTGGCTTGAAGTACCACTAATGAGCATACATTGTCCGAATCATGCATGTCTGGTGCATAGAATGTATTCTTCTATGTAAAGAAGACTGCTCAATAGTAACAGGGTTAGCACTCTCCTTTCTCTTCATAAGGGCGGTTAAGTTTGTAAATGAGCAGGCCTTTCAAAATACCATCTGCTATGACTACATCGAAGGATAATTGTTACTTCTGGTTGGAGATATTCCCTCCGTTTTTCTCTACAGTGATTCAAATTGAATCTGAGGAGTCTTTAACTGTGGTAGATGAAATGGTAATACGTATGTTTTGGCATGTAAAATTAAAGTGGGTGAAATCTTGAAAGCAATTGTCTTGGATACCAGCTTGAAATGAATCTAGAACAGAACAAGAGCATAAGTCAAAAGAACAATATGACATGGAAAATGATCTATGTCAAGAATACAGATCATGCAGCAATCCTGGAAGAACTTTGCTCCTCTGAATTCCTTTTTCAGACTTTCAAATAGGACGATCGCTTAAGTATTTGACATGATATTTTGACAAATTATAGCCCAATTATGTAGATTCTTGCTTCAGGTCGCACTTATCACCCTTTCTTAAAACATTCAATATTTGCAAGTTATTTTTTATCTTTATAATAAAAAAGATTCTTCGCTTTTATGTTTTGAGAATGTGCAATCTATGTAAAAAGAGCATTTGTAAGCTCATATCGAGAAAAGAAAATTAGACATGGATTATACCACCTTTGGGATCACAAAGTAGATGCACCACAGTTATTCGTAACGAAATGTGAATAATGAAGTGAGAACCATTTTGTGTTAAGCCTTTAATGAACTAATAAGGAAAATGACACAAGATATGGATTTCATGGTCCTTAAATGCCCTGATTAGATGTACTTCTCTTGATAAATCAAGTAATTATTACATTTTACAAAGTTGTAGTAGATTATTTGGTGGCCATTTTGAATTTCCCCCGATAAGCAGAAGCATCTGTTAGCTGAAAACAACCAAAACAGCAAAATAAATGTATTCTAGGACAATTGCAACTACAAATAAGATGTGTTACACGAACGTTTTATTGAAATATTCACATTGTACCATACTGAGGTTGAAATTTGGTGGCCATCTTGAATTTTTAGTTCTGATTGAACTCAATTTGTAAAAATGACATCGGAAATGGGTTCGTTGATCCTCAAAACCCCTTATTTGATGTGCCACACTTAATATTTAAAGAAAAAATTTAATTTCATCTATTAGCGGATGGCATTTGGCGGCCATTTTGAATTTCCGCCGATAAAAAGAGTTGCCCAAGGTTGCCAGAGTGGCAACCAAGCTAGAATCGTTCAGTCCTATCCCATAGATAAGAATCATCAAAAAAAGTTCATAGGAAAGGAAATTTCTAGGTTCGGAAATTTTCAAATCGACTACAAACAAGACTGCAAAACGTATGGACCCCAGCAACATAGATGAATATGTAATTCGATATAAAAAGAGGGCGTGTGTAATACAGTCCGTCCTCTGCCGGCTGTAGCGAGCTCATGTATGTAATCACCCGAGGAGTCCGACTGACATTCAGAGAGGACAGGTGGTCGGGGCCCCGTCTTCTCTAAAGAGGTTTGGATAGGGCCCGTTATGGAATCCCGTCGTCACAGTCAGTCAGAGTGCAAATCTCAAGGATGCGCTGGTACAAAAACGCCAAAAAAAAAAAATATATATATATATTTTTTTCAATATTCAAAGTCCGTTTCCATGGCAACCGGATGTGATATGAAGAAATTTTTTAGCAACAATTTACTTTTGGGTCAGACCCAACCTTATGTATAAATTTTATCAAAATCTGAGACATGCCGTGTCATGGGTCCTTCATAAAAGTGCAAAATTCTTTCAGAGAGTAACGACACGCTCACCTCACGATATTTAAATTTAAACTTTATTTATTTTACAACGTTTAACAAACAAGTTACACAACTTATATTAATGTCTCACGTTGGCTCAGATGTTGGCGTGAGGGGGTCCAAGGAGCAGGAGGAAACCGGAGTACCCGGAGAAAAACCCCCTGCAGAGGCCTGGGTGGGGGACCACCTACCCTCCCACATAAGACCCTTTGCCGAATCTGAGATTCGATCCCGGGACCTTAGAGGTCACGCGATACAGTCTCACGATACGATACGTATCGCGATACAGACTCAAGTGAACAATTAAGTTTCGGAATTAATAAAAATAACAAATTGCGTTGGTAAATACGCTATCAGTACTTTGCTGTATGTACAGAAAATGTCATTTAGACAATGCCATTTTGCTTGTGATTATGCAGAGAAAATATTAATTATCAGTTATCCTGCAATTACTATGATGGAAAATTTATCTTTTAGTAAAACCCAGAAACAGAATAAGAACATAGAAATCAACTTACAAATGTCAGGACTTTACTTTTCAATATATTAGCTCATGAGCATAAAAAAATGTTGATCCAATATTACAACTGCACAACGTTCGTTGCTTTTGGTGGGTCATGATGCATGTTTTCCGCCTCGTAAGACGTGTCATCAAAATTCAAATTTAAAGCAGTGCTAGTTATCGGTTTTCATTCATGCTAGCTTATTCTCTGTGCAAAAGGAAAGCCTAAACAGCTCTCTATCTGTTTCATTCAAGTTTGACGAAGGATCGTTGTACTCGGGCGCCGCCATCATAGTTAATGTAAACAAATTCGGACTAAAGATTCGGAAATAAACGAGTCGATTTTAAACGAAAAACGGATTTGAAAAATACCGTGATACGCGACCTGGCTGTACCGTGTACCGAACCGTGAACTTTATACCGCGATATACCGAACCGCGGTATATCGTTACACTCCTAGAGAATAGCTATTATTATGTATTAAGGAGGTTATGTGCCCTCTTATAATCTGATCTCTGTGTTAGAGAGCGTACTAAGGGAAGGTAACTCCTACGAAGGTTATCTCGCACGAAGATTTTTTCGGACATATGACTGTGGGAGTCCAGGTATTTTGCAAATAGTTAGATGCTGGTAAGGATAAATTTCTCATAAACAGGCGTTTTACATTAAAAAAAAACCTCCAGTCTACTGAGTTCTTTGAAAACTATATCATTGATATAAGTTTTCAAAATCAGACACTTTTTTTTCTCGTAGTTTTCCATAAATCTAAAAGGAACACCCTCCCCCCCCCCGCCCCTCCTATTTAATATCTGCCGGTCTAAGCCAAAAGAACGAATATTTCTGTTTCACATTTTAGCCCCCCCCCCTTTTCATGTGCTGTTCATGTGATGGTCTCTACCAAAAGAACAAATACTTAAGTGATTTCACTCGCCCTAACTTCCTTTTTTGGCAATCATCAAACAGAAAGTTTTACAAATATTGTAAGATAAGATAAACCGTCTGGTCATAGTCTAAAATGTAAGAAAATGAAAAAAAAAATAAAGATTTTTTTTTTGGATTTAATCATATATATATTTATTTTCTCTCCGCTCGCACAAAAAGATTCATATTATATAGATTCGATGAAATTGTTTGGGTTATATTTTCTAAGATAGCTAAGTTTATTACCACCGTGACTTGATTAAGATTACTTACATCTATAATCAAACCATGGTCTATCATCTGTTTTATTATGACTTAAAGAAATACGTTGTAGTTTTACAGTTTTTCGGAAAAAGGAAAAAGTAAAGGAAGCAAGGTTGACTTGGAGGGAAAAAATATGTGGATCATTATTATTAGAGTTATTTAACTTTGATAAAATTATTATTAGTATGATAAATGCGTGTAAAGTTTATTCCTTTATTGTAATGTATAGTAAAAAAATTGAATGAGTATAAGCAATAATTGTATCAATTTGCTTTTTTAATTTTATCGAAGGTAAAATGTAAACACTTTGGAAAATAATATAATATTTAGATATTTTCTTACTTTTTACAGCCATTGTAATGTAAATGATCTACATTACTTAAACTTACATTTACATCAGTAAGCGATTACCTTCTCTAAATCCACGCCCATGTGGGAGCAAACTATATTTTCACGAAAGGATTCCCAAACCTGTAGTCCTCGCTCATCATCCACTGCGGTATCCACTTGAATAACATGATGTGCACACAATTTTACCGTTAAAATTGGTGACCATATAGAAGGAATTTTGTAAGAAGGGAGGGATCTCCAACAAGACCCTGTTGCAGCACCAACAGTAAAACACCAAAACACCCGATGCAAAAACACAAAAGACGAGCATACTATGAGACGGAAAAGAGACACACGACATGTAAACATCAAACACAAAAGACTACATATAAACCGACGAGACAAATGGGCAACCGGTGCCGAATTTGGACGGCCATTTGCCACGCAAGCAGCAAATGGTGTGGTTATCCTGGATTACGTGCGCACAACCCTCTCACTTCTCCAATTACCAAGAGGTCTCGAAGAACGTACAATTGTGTAAAACAACCTCCTCACTGTTAGATGACCTCACACAAACAAGACTGCAAAACGTAGGGACCCAAGCAACATAGATGAATATGTAAATGGATATAAAAAGAGGGCGTGTGTAATACAGTCCGTCCTCTGCCTGCTGTAGCGAGCTCATGTATGTAATCACCCGAGGAGTCCGACTGACATTCAGAGAGGACAGGTGGTCGGGGCCCCGTCTTCTCTAAAGAGGTTTGGACAGGGCCCGTTATGGAATCCCGTCGTCACAGTCAGTCAGAGTGCAAGTCTCAAGGATGCGCTGGTACAAAAACGCCAAAAAAAATTTTTTTTATTTTTTTCAATATTCAAAGTTCGTTTCCATGGCAACCGGATGTGATATGAAGAAAATTTTTAGCAACTTTTTACTTTTGGGTCAGACCCAACCTTATGTATAAATTTTATCAAAATCTGAGACATGCCGCGTCATGGGTCCTTCATAAAAGTGCAAAATGCTTTCAGAGAATAGCTATTATTATGTATTAAGGAGGTTATGTGCCCTCTTATAAACTGATCTCTGTGTTAGAGAGCGTACTAAGGGAAGGTAACTCCTACGAAGGTTATCTCGCACGAAGATTTTTTCGGACATATGACTGTGGGAGTCCGGGTATTTTGCAAATAGTTAGATGCTGGTAAGTATAAATTTCTCATAAACAGGCGTTTTACATTAAAAAACCTCCAGTCTACCGAGTTCTTTGAAAACTATATCATTGATATAAGTTTTCAAAATCAGACACATTTTTTTCTCGTAGTTTTCCGTAAATCTGAAAGAAACACCCGCCCCTCCTATTTAATATCTGCCGGTCTAAAGGCCCGGTCACACTGCGCTTTACGGCTTGATCACGGCCAAACCCATTCGGATCCCCTCGCCCTTTATTTGTAACGGCATAAAAAGACTCGGATGTCAATGGTGGAAGGTTTTTACATCAAATCGATGTAAAAGTAAAAAGGCACTTTTTCAACATTTAAAATTCTTCAACTTGAGTGTGTAATGTTGTAAGAAACATATTTGTCAATTACGATCCAATGTTGGAATTCGTATTTCATGATAGACTATAACAAAACTAATAGATCAACGGGGAACTATTTTCAAAATGGCGCCGTTTGACGTCCGAGTCTTTTTTCGAAGGAAAAGGTCGAGGCTGATCCGAATGGGCCAAACCACGTTCAAAAAAGGTAATCCGTGAAGCAGACGTTGTTGTGCACTTTTAAGACGCGCTACAGACGATTTGTAGACGTGCTAGGACGCGGTAAAAAATCTGAACGGCGTTTGACGCGGAAAGAAGTTTTGAACTGCTCAAAATTTTATACCGCGGGCAACCACGGACAGTGTACGTGGTAAAGACGTGCAACGCACGCGAAACACACGTGATAATCCGTGTTCCGGCAGTGATTAAGACTTGGAGAAGACGCGGTAAGACGCGAAAGCTTGAGCGGTCTATCACGGTCAGAGCACGGCCATTGCACGGGTGTTCCGCGTTGGTATCACGGGTAAACGCCATTCGGATCCCCTCGCCCTTTATTTGTAACGGCATAAAAAGACTCGGATGCCAATGGTGGAAGTTTTTACATCAAATCGATGTAAAAGTAGAAAGGCACTTTTTCAACAGTCAAATTCTTCAACTTGAGTGAGTAATATTGTGAGTAACATATTTGTCAGTTACGATCCAGTGTTGGAATTTGTATTTCATGATAGATTATAACAAAACTAATAGATCAACGAGGAACTATTTTTAAAATGGCGCCGTCTGACGTCCGAGTCTTTTTTCGAAGGAAAAGGTCGAGGCTGATCCGAATGGGGTAAACGCGTGTGTATAACGTCTTGTCACGAACGCGTTTAGTTTTAGACGTGGATGGACGTTGTTAGCCGTGCTTAGGCAGTGTTTCAGCAGTGGAACAGCCGCCGGCGGTCATTCCCCGTTCAAAGCACAGTCATTGCAAAAATTACTACGTACGACCACGTCCAGCAGATTTTTGAACGTGATATGGACGTGCAGTGCAGTGTGACCGGGGCTTAAGCCAAAAGAACGAATATTTCTGTTTCACATTTTAGCCCCCCCCCCCCCCCCCCAATTTTCTTGTGCTGTTCATGTGCTGGTCTCTACCAAAATAACAAATACTTACGTGATTTCACTCGCCCTAACTTCCTTTTTTGGCAATCATCAAACAGAAAGTTTTACAAATATTGTAAGATAATATAAACCGTCTGGTCATAGTCTAAAATGCAAGAAAATAATAATAAAAAAAAAAAAAAAAAAATTAAGATTTTTTTTTGGATTTAATCATATATATATATTTATTTTCTCTCCGCTCGCACAAAAAGATTCATATTATAAAGATTCGATGAAATTGTTTGGGTTATATTTTCTAAGATAGCTAAGTTTATTACCATTGTGACTTGATTAAGATTAATTACATCTATAATCAAACCATGGTCTATCATCTGTTTTATTATGACTTAAAGAAATACGTTGTGGTTTTACAGTTTTTCGGAAAAAAAGAAAAAGTAAAGGAAGCAAGGTTGACTTGTAGGGAAAAAATATGTGTATCATTATTATTAGAGTTATTTAACTTTGGTAAAATTATTATTAGTATGATAAATGCGTGTAAAGTTAATTCCTTTTTTGTAATGTACAGTAAATAAAATTGTATGAGTATAAGAAAATAATTGTATCAATTTGCTTTTTTAATTTTAACGAAGGTAAAATGTAAACACTTTGGAAAATAATATAATATTTAGATATTTTCTTACTTTTTACAGTCATTGTAATGTAAATGATCTACATTACTTAAACTTACAGTTAAATTAGTAAGCGTTTACCTTCTCTGAACCCACGCCCATGTGGGAGCAAACTATATTTTTACGAAAGGGTTCCCAAACCAGGAGTCCTCGCTCATCATCCACTGCAGTAAAATCCACTTGAATAACATAATGCGCACACAAATTTACCGTTAAAATTGGTGACCATATAGAAGGAATTTTGTAAGAAGGGAGGGATCTCCAACAAGACCCTGTTGCAGCACCAACAGTAAAACACCAAAACACCCGATGCAAAAACACAAAAGACGAGCATACTACGAGACGGAAGAGACAAACGACATGTAAACATCAAACACAAAAGACTACATATAAACCGACGAGAGAAATGGGCAACCGGTGCCGAATTTGGACGGCCATTTGCCACGCAAGCAGCAAATGGTGTGGTTATCCTGGATTACGTGCGCACAACCCTCTCACTTCTCCAATTACCAAGAGGTCTCGAAGAACGTACAATTGTGAAAAACAACCTCCTCACTGTTAGATGACCTCACACAAACAAGACTGCAAAACGTAGGGACCCCAGCAACATGGATGAATATGTAAATGGATGTAAAAAGAGGGCGTGTGTAATACAGTCCGTCCTCTGCCGGCTGTAGCGAGCTCATGTATGTAATCACCCGAGGAGTCCGACTGACATTCAGAGAGGACAGGTGGTCGGGGCCCCGTCTTCTCTAAAGAGGTTTGGACAGGGCCCGTTATGGAGTCCCGTCGTCACAGTCAGTCAGAGTGCAAGTCTCAAGGATGCGCTGGTACAAGACTGTAGATTGGTCAAGTACCAAGCCTAGTGTCCGTCTGGTGACATGCATTAGGATCATATCCACGGTATAAAAGGCGTTTGATGATTCTGACGCATTTTCGATGGTTATGCTGCCTACCTTTGATCCGAATTTTAAAAGAAGTTGACTGTATTTTTTGTAAATTTTCCAGAAAGTCTTAACTAGTTTATGAAAGCGGAAACCTTAACCTTAAAGTTTTTTGGTAATTTGTAAATCTACTGTGAAAATGCAAAATATAGTACATGCTATAGCGTACCGGATGAGCTGTGATATGTAAATGCTGTATGACGGTAATCTTGGAACATTACATGTACCGTCAAGCCAGGATAAATTTAGTTTAAGATGGTATTTATTTCGAAATCATGACATATAAATAACATACAGACATTACAGGATTGGGAAACAAGTAGAAAAATACTTATATTAATCCCGTTCCTAGCGGGTTATGCTGTTACATGGACATATCATATATTAAGAATAATGGGTAAATTTACTATGTTGAATCAAAAATCATCTCTTTTGTCATATACACTTGTATGAATCTTCTCTTTTGTCATATACACTTGTATGAATCTTATACACTTGTATGATCTTGAAATAGATCTAATGGAAAAATCTAGAGTATATAAAAAGCCGATGTGTGTCTGTGCTAAGCTTCTCAAATATAGTACGAGGGCTGATTGATATGTTGTGAGTCTCGGTTTTCTTTCTCTCCAAAAAGGACAAACAATCAATGGCACATACTATGCGGGCGGTTGGCTAAAAAATATAAAGAATGTGAAAAAAGAATCCTGAAAATATGTGTCCGTTATCTTTTAATTTTTTGTCATCAAAGATCCCTTAAACGTTTGGGTTTACAGTCAGAAAAGAAATCGAGTCAGCTTTCCTTACATGACATTAGGTATTGTAGCTCATCCGGACAAATGAGGATTGGGCTATTCCAGAAACATCTGCACCCATGCATGGACGGTATTGAATGTCCAAAAGTATTGTTTTTTTTTTTTACTTGGGTTTACAGTCAGAAAAGAAATCGAGTCAGCTTTCCTTACATGACATTAGGTATTTTAGCTCATCCGGACAAATGAGGATTGGGCTATTCCAGAAACATCTGCACCCATGCATGGACGGTATTGAATGTCCAAAAGTATTGTTTTTTTTTTACTTGATATCCTTCCCAAGGGGGTGGGTGGGAGTGGTTACAGAATATTTCTGGAACAGTCCATTACCAAGAGTATGTCATAAAATAAAATTTATACAGACTTGAAGTTACGAGAGATAATAGAAAATTTAGCATTTAGGCATGTACAACAATGTAAGACAAACTACGAAAGCCTATTGAGCTCAAGTGGTAGCTGAGAAAATAATGTTTGCGTTATAACGCGAAACTTGCGCGTTAGATCGCGAAACTTTCGCGTTATATTACGCGTTATATCGCAAAACGTTGGCGTTATATCGCGAAACTTTCTCGTTATATGAGGATGCTTACTGCAATGCAGCAATGCATAGTAGGGATGTTGTATCTGGCCTTATTTTACGCTTGATTGACCATGTTAAGTAAAATGGGACAGGTCCATTTCAAGTTTATCATAAGTCCTAGACCACCCAAACTTGTGTTGGTTATGCATTTGAGGATGCTTACTTCAATTCTGGTATGGATGCTGCATCTGAACCATACTTTATACTTAAGTGAACAGGTAAGGTAAAATTAGACATCTTCATTTCCAGATTTATTCAAGTTCTTTATCAAGTAGTGATGCATCTGGATATACTTGGTGCAATTTACGTATAGATACTGGTAAGGATACAATGATGACGCTACGTTTAGGTCGTTGCAAGTCGGGGCTAATCGGGGAGCCAGAAGACACAGTGTGACTTGGGCTTTAGGAAATTTAGAAAACAGATATATGGTATACCTTTCATATCTCCAAAATAAATTCACCATGTTTACTATTCCCGTATAGTCTGGGATGTATCACGCAGTTAAATGGGAAATACAGAAGATAATAGTCATAGTTTGAAATATGATACTTTCTATGGGAAGTTTCTTGATTTAGGCTATATATTTATATTAAACATAATCTTTGCCCAAAAATACCAATTAAATTAACAGAGGATACCTAAAATGCATATGAATTACAAGGACAAACTATGATATACCCAGGAACATTTTTGAATATAAATAATAATGACGCATTTTATAGTAATAAAGATTTTCCAGAAATCAGCGATTTTTAGATAAAAATAGAGATTCCCCCCCAAAATAGCTAGACAATCAAAGAAATCTCTTTTAACTCATTACACTTGATCCCCTTTATGCCATCAAATTATATGAAACCTCTCCTGCTTTGATTAATTAAAAGATATAAATTCTAAAAAAATGTATCACAGATATAAGTGATTTTCGCACATAAATTAGGATTTTTGCCCCAAAATAAGGTAGAAATAAAGTTTTAGTGAACAAATGACATCCTTTTCGATTTGTAAGAAGAAACAGCATAATATCAAAGCTGAAATATATCAATTTAGGCACAATAAAAGAGCAAGAACTTATTTTCTCAAAATAAGTGGTTTTTGCATAAAAATACACATTTTACCCAAAAATGTTGGTTTTAATGAATCATTTAATTACATATAATTTCAAAATCATCTTACGATTATTATCTATATGTTAATAGCTTTAAATCTGTAGTTTTAGCAAAGTTAAGGAATAAATAGAATTTTCCCAGAAATATGTTATTTTTAGACAAAAAACCCAGGCATTTTGCCCCAAAATTAAGTAGAAAATATACCTTTAATGTTTCAAACATGTAATTCATGAATGAACCTAAATAATTACAATAGAAAAAACAGTCCTGCTATCATTTTAAGAAATTTTATAGATTCAATAAATATTCTCTAGAAATCAGCGATTTTTAAATGAAAAAACACGAATTATTTTCCTCAAAAACACCTTGATTTTGAATGAAATGTAAGTAAAACATATATAATCTGATAGAAAGTGAAAAGTGACACTACAAAATAGCTTTTAATCATAGCTTTCATAGTGAATAAGGGTTCTTTAAATTAAGGAGGATATAAACAGCATCATTCCCTTTCCCATAAAAATGGCTGCTATCTACTGAATAAAGGCACTTAGGAGAAAATCTAGACTAAGTTACGGCTGCAACGGAGGAGTGATATTTTGCTGTGTCTAAGGAGACAGCAAAAAATCACCCCTCTGTTGCAGCTGTCTAAGGAGACAGCAAAAAATCACCCCTCTGTTGCAGCTGTAAATAGAGAAAATAAAAATAAACATTATAGATTTTGTGGACATTCATAGTTCTCTTATTTGGTCTCCACGTTTTCTTGCTACACAATATTAATGCAAGCAAGATTTTGATTGTTCTTTATTTCATCTTTTATCATTGTTTTATTTTGTAATAAGAAAAAAACTTAGTAAAGTTCTCAAAGAAAATTTAATTACAGGATATTTATTGCTAGTCAGGGCGTAATGTGACTGCGCATGACCTCATGAACTACGTTATTCTGAACCTCAATTGAAGGAGAACAATAGGTTCGATTTTTACAAAAATTTGCATTTTGATAGAATAGATACCAGAAATGTTCTTATGTGAAAATGAAGAAAAACGACAGTGAGGGAAAAAAAGGGATATAGTTGTTAATCTGAGATTTAGAAATGAAAATAGGCTGTTTTCTGTATAAAAACATTAATTTCGAGGATTTTGCAAAAAAAAAAAAAATAATAATAAATAAATAAGAACATAGAATATGTCATTTGAAAGAAGGGATTTTAAATATGTTTTTAAATCAAAAGAGGAGACTTTTAAAGATATATTTAAATCAACGCTCGTATAGAATATCGAGGAACTGAGAAGAAGGGATTAATTAAAATTTCCTCAAATTTCTGTGAATTTTTGCAATATTTCGACGTAAACAAAGAGAGATACACGAAATAAATTGGTGACTTCTATTATTTGATTTCTTTCTCAGAGGATACATATCATGATATCCCGCTTCACACAAACACGCCCCGCCAAGGTCAATAGGCGGGGCTTGGTCAAAGGTCAGTGAACCGACGGAAAATTATGTTTATATTCTGCTATTTTACTAAATAGCATTGACTGCAAAAGATTACTTTCACGAATGTAGGAGAATAACCAACCTTTAAAATAAATTAACTTTAAATTAACCCCTAAGATTTGAATGATAATTCTTTAAATCGTATACCTAATACTTTAGTTTGAGGTGTAAATTATTGATTTGTGAAGAAAACTAATGAATTTAATTTACGCGAGAGATTCTCTCGGAAAGCGAGATAACTCGTATATTGGTCCTGTAGCATCGTCTCGTGGTGACCCCTGCATTCGAACTACGTTTTACGATGTGTTCACTCCATTAATTACTGTCTCAGTATCTAGCATTATCTTGCTTTTATCATATATTTCTATATATCTTGATTTTGTGACATCAGTGACATTCACATGTACCAAAGAGTGAAAATCTGAAATGCTTGCAATTGCTTGTAATATTATTTATTTAATACTCATTTCCTTAATTGTTACTAGTATCTAGTAATGTTCATATCATGCCTTTACGGGCCATTCTTTAGGTTATAAAGCATATCTTATCTTATCTTATCTTATATAATTTGAAATGGGATTAGGCAAAAGTTTAATAATATCGTTAGTACAACGTTTATTCTACGTTCTCGAAATCCTTACTGCGTTCATGCTACGATCATGACACGTTCAAGGGATAAATTGTTTGCACGAAGGTCTATTTTGACTTTTTCGGGCCCTAAAACCGAGTACATGGTAAGGACGACAGAAACGTGACGATATCCATATGATTATATGTAAACGTTTTTGCAGTCCGTACTACGACCCTACTACGTTCGCAACACGTTTCTAATACGTCAATGAAGTTCTCAATACGTTCGCAAGTAGTCCTTAACACGTTCTGTCATCAGCGCGTCCTCACTGCGACTGTTTTGAACAGTCCAAAATTGTCGTGGTGGCTCGGCGTACCTGCACTCTCGCCGGCGTCCTTACTACGATCTCAATACATATCAGCGAGTTCTTACTACGTTCCCTGCTTCCTCACTACGTTCACGCCACGTTTCGTACAATTTGGGCGGTCGCAGTACGAACGCCATGCCAGAACGTGTAGGTGTGACAGGGGCTGAAGATAATTAATTCTTGAAAGTACAGATTTACATGCATATCTTCAATATGAGATCATTTCGCATTATTTTCCAAGGTGTTTTAACATATTTTAATTCGATATAACCAGGAAAGTATTTCCGTTTTGTCGGATTAAAGTTGATTTTCCATAATTTCGACCATTCATGGATTTCCGCAAGATCATTTTCTCGACTGCTATTTATGAAACAAATATTGGGAAGATTTATCTAACAATTAGACCAAATGATAAATCCTGGCTTACTACTGAACTTCGCAAAGAACTGTTCAAGAACAGGTATGTCGCTAGTCCGAAGAGCTGACCCAAACCCAGCCTTTGGCGATTATTTTGGCGTTAATGGACTGCCAACCGCCAAAATAAACGTCAAAGGCTGGGTTTATGTTAGGTTTTCGGACTAGTATGTCGCCTGTCGCATTTTTGATCCTAAATACATGACCTTGACCTTTCAAAGTGACCTTGATCTACTTTAGGTGCTGAGTCTCATCATACGTTACCATCCCCTTTAAGTTAAAAGATGTCTGATGTATATCAGGTAATAGCCAAATATATGAAAGTGTGACTACCAGACTGACGGACGCCGGACAAAGCGATCCCAAAATGTCGCTCTTGCGTTGCATGTGACTTAAAAAAGGGATAAGTTGAGAAAAAAAGCTACATAATTATGAAATCAAATTCTTTGACAATATATGAACTATATATATACGCTGAACTGAAATATATGAAGCAAGCAACAACAACTATTTGACAGACTGGTTGGAAAAAAGAATTGAATAATTCTTCAGTACACATTTATTTCTATCGTATTTCAAATTTTCTATTTCAATTATATATTGTCTTAATTATTTTCTATTTCTAAACATTTCAAAAACTGACTGTTTCTCTTGGAATGAATCTCTGATACTTCGATATTCAGTTCCGATTCCTTCCCATTCAATTTTTAGCCTTGTAGGCTTGTATAGTAATTATTCGACTTATTGATCAGAGACTGATCTTTTAACTGATATAATTACAAAATTCCATATATTCTCCCTGACAACTCAAATTTATCCGGGTTGTGATTTAGTAGTACCTTTGCTACTCCATGACTCAGCTCGGCGAGCCCCAAGTCTCGTCATTCGCCAACTTTGGTCATTCTGGTTACGAAATCGTCCTAACTACTAACCTTGTCATGTGTACAACCCGACAAGCCGTGGTCGGGAGATGGCATGAAAAACATGCCCGCGTCCGGATAAGACACGGGCGTCCTAAGTCGGTAATTCGGTTGCGTTTTCATAATGGATCTATTATGTTTGAGAATTAATCTGATTACAGTGTTTTTGACCCAATGTTGCAAAGAAATGATTATTCTCTCCATAGTATTACTTTTTAATCTCACATTAATATTAAAATGTGATTTTTAACATGTTTTAAAGGAACTATTTAATAAAACAGGAAATAATTTTGTAAATTGCTGAATTATGTCGTAATATTGTTGAAATAGTGATCATTAGTACATACGAAAGAAAACTCTCTTTATACATATTGTGAGCTTATACGATTTTGTACGAGTTATTTCTCTTTGCATAGAGAATAAATGGATCTTCCCACTCACCCCCACCCCACTCCCTCTTTCTTTGGGAGAGCCATGGCTGAAAATGAACGTGAAGTAAAGAAAAACAAATTTTCCCTTTTCACGGCCAGTTTCAGACTTATTTGAAAGAAGGGGGGATCATATTTGTAAGCACCTGTGTTACAGGTCGGCATTTTCAAAATACACGTAATATTCAGATATTACACTGAATATGTTTTTACAAGGAAGTGGCGACACCTATAGCGCGTTACTCTCCAAGCGAGGTAACTCTATTTTAAAATAAAGCAAAAAGCGATTTAGTGCCCTGTCGTCGGGCACTGTTCTCTCGTAGTACCCAGATGATCCAAGGATTTATCATGTACTGATGTGGTGCAATAATATGAAATAAAATATCGAATATCGAGGTTTAAAACGGTAATAAATATTTTCTGGAAAATGGACTGAAAAAGGGAGAAGATGCTAAAGAGAGAGAAAATAACCAGGATTTATTAATGTTAAATTTAGAGTATCCTTTAGTGCTGAATGTGCATTCCATTTTTCTAGCTGATTAATTATGTATAATTTATATCACTTCCTAAAAGGGAGGGATAGGGCTGTGCATGTGCTGGAAAGGATAGCCTGGCCGCGCATGCCTGTCCCTAAGGACTCTGGATTATGTAAGTGGAAGGTCAGACATATAGTGGTAGGATGGGGAACTGTCGCAAACCGCTGCACCATGTCGTGACCCAACTCGCTGGGATGGATTCGGCAGTACCCCTTTTCTGAAATCTGAAATTGATTGCAGTATTGTATGTATCTTTTATCTGCATCTTTAATATTTGTTGCCTACATTTAAAGTCTCATCATTCCCAAAAAAGGAAGCTAAACAAATCATGGCACACTTAGGCACGGTCCATTTGATATTCGGGGGGGGGGGGGGCGTTTTTTTTTCGGAGCAATATTATTTTATTTCGCCCTGGACCGGGGCAAAATTATTTTTTCTTCGAAAGTTCGAGCAAGGATTTTTTAAAACAAAGTGATCATGGTGATGTCCATATTAAGAATTAATTTTTGTGTTCTACCAATAGAAATTATTTATATTTTTACTCGAAACTCTAAGTATTACCGGTAATATATTACTTTACTTTTATGCAAGTATTCAATTCACTTCTAAGCAGAGAGATAAAAGATACTTACAATACAATTCTCAATAAACAAAATTTATATAAGGTACATGTATATATGAGGGTCTGAGGGGAGGGTCTTCCAGAAAAAATTTTAAATGTAGAATTGTAAATTGGTGATCCCTCCAAGCTTATGAGAACATAAATTAGACTCTATGGGATACATGCATTGCAACATGTATTAATAGTAATACATAAATATTGATAATATATTTAAGCTTTTAAGGAAGCCCTTTTTTCATTCACATACATGTATACTTTTGATATCTTCAAACATTATGAACTTTGACATTAATTTAGTGAAAATTGTTTTGATAGAAAACAATGGCGAGCGAAGCGAGTCAAAGCATTTTTTATATAAATTGAAAACTAAATTTTCAAGAATTTTAGCAAAATTTTATGGTAATTTTTCAAATTCTGAATAATACGATTATAACATATATTACTTAAGATATCATTGTAATATTTTTTTGGTTGATCGAGGTATCAACACCAAAAATTGAGGGAAAACTCATGCATCTTGCGCTACGCGCACGATGCAGTTTTCCCTCAATTTTTGTGTTGATACTTCGATCAATCCAAAAAATAATACAATGATTTCTTTTCATTTCATTTCGTCGCTTTGAAACGTTTATTTGTAGGTCTGAAACTGTGTTGCAAACGACGTTGCTTGTGCTTAAACGCGTACTTCCGGTTTATGTTGATGCAGGTATCAACAAAATTTCTTGGCCAATCAGAAACTTCGTTTCTTAAAAATGACAATGGAAATTAAATGATTACCGGGTGGCTAATATGTGGACCGGGGCAACGCAAGTGCAGTCACCGGAACAACGAACGGTTCCCCAACTGGTGGCTGAGGTACCCAACCGGTACATCATAAATACTGCACATTTTAAGATCGAATTTAGGATACAGACATAGTTTTACTCCTTTTAGATATATTATACAATTGAGTTATCAAAAATATTACAAAAACAATTATTTTTACGTATAAATTAACCACCTGATAGAACAGGAAGTAACTTATCTAATTTGCATATTCATTCGTTCTACTTCCGTTTCAAAACAAATGGAAGCAGCGCGATTCATGTCTGCACTAAAACATCACAAATCTAACAATCAGTTAAACATTATCAGCATGAAGATTAACATTTATAGAAACTATTTAAACAGGTAAGTATGTAGTTATTGAAATAGTTAGCAAGTTTGAAGTTAAGAAATCGAGTTGATGTCTCAAAACGAAAATATGGAGTAAACAAGCAGCTGATTATCAGATACAAGACGAAATAATGGAATTATATATCATGATTACATTTTTGATTCACCTAGGGGCTTAACCAAAAATGTAATCATGATACCTTTACATTTTTAATTAACGAGATATCACATGCGTTTCAGTAGCCTCCCTTAGACGAGAATTTTTAAGAAATCTCCACGCTAAAGATTTCCGATTTTCGTATTTTAAAATGTTTTGATGTTCTGGCTTTGTTATAATCGCTCAGTCGGCAAGTCGATCCAATAGCTCAGAGGTAGAGCTCTTGCCCACCATGGGGGAAGACCGCGGTCCGAGCCTGAGTGCAGGGGTAATAAATAGATTGTTAATCGTATGTAAATGCGAATATTTTTTTTCTTTGCAAAGTAAAGGTAAGCCTAGAGTGACCAGCAACAGTCAAATTTTTGCTGAAATTGAACTTACAAATGTATTTGAAAATTTTGTCCAGACTTTTTTACCTACATACATATGTCGTATCTATTCTGTCAGTAAAGTGTTTGAATGTAGAGAAACTTATAATATAGTTACCCATATGGTACATTTTATATCATTACACATGTGCACATACTGTCGTGTTATCACACAAAATCTGTATTCGGCTCTGTTTATTTACATATTATCATCTTTGTGAGTGAAGGAACACTGCTGTGATATTTCAAAAAGATGATTATATAAATTCGGATGCTTTTGTCTTTGGTCACATAGTAAAGAAAGATAACTCGAATTGTACTTTTAATTTTTTACATGATAATTTACACATTCAGTCAGATTTTGCAACATATGACGTGGTCATTGAATGATTTCTTTCTATAAGAATTTGCACAATATGTTGAGGGAATCATATGTGAAGTTTCATTTGAAAATCTTGGGCTGAAAAAATAATATAGCCAAAAAATGAGCATTTCCATTACAATCAATTAATGGCTAAAAAGTCTGATCAATTTCAAAATTTCAAAATTTTGGATGGTGACCTCCTAATATTGTCCCTTACATTTGAATTAAATTAGGAAATCAGAATTATGCTTTTATTCTTAAAATAAGTGTTGTATAACACGAAACGTGTGATATCACCTTAAGCCCCTAGGTGAATCAAAAATGCATGTAATTGTGTAGTATAGATCAGATCAAATTAAAGGTGGCGAGGGAAGTATGTCGTATAAAACTGTATAAAATATATTGTGATAGATTAGATCAAGTTAAGGGTGGTCAGGGATATATGTAATATAAAACTGTATAAAATATATTGTGATAGATCAGATCAAGTTAAGGGTGGTCAGGGATATATGTAATATAAAACTGTATAAAATATATTGTGATAGATCAGATCAAGTTAAGGGTGGTCAGGGATAAATGTCGTATAAAACTGTATGAAATATATTGTGATAGATCAGATCAAGTTAAGGGTGGTCAGGGATAAATGTCGTATAAAACTGTATGAAATATATATTGTGATAGATCAGATCAAGTTTAGAGTGGTCAGGGATATATGTCGTATAAAACTGTATGAAATATATTGTGATAGATCAGATCAATTTAGAGTGGTCAGGGATACATGTCGTATAAAACTGTATGAAATATATTGTGATAGATCAGATCAATTTAGAGTGGTCAGGGATACATGTCGTATAAAACTGTATGAAATATATTGTGATAGATCAGATCAATTTTTGAGTGGTCAGGGATATATGTCGTATAAAACTGTATAAAATATATTGTGATAGATCAGATCAAGTTTAGAGTGGTCAGGGATACATGTCGTATAAAACTGTATAAAATATATTGTGATAGATTAGATCAAGTTAAGGGTGGTCAGGGATATATGTCGTATAAAACTGTATGAAATATATATTGTGATAGATCAGATCAATTTAGAGTGGTCAGGGATACATGTCGTATAAAACTGTATGAAATATATTGTGATAGATCAGATCAATTTTTGAGTGGTCAGGGATATATGTCGTATAAAACTGTATAAAATATATTGTGATAGATCAGATCAAGTTTAGAGTGGACAGGGATATATTTCGTATAAAACTGTTTAAAATATATTGTGATAGATCAGATCAAGTTAAGGGTGGTCAGGGATATATGTAGTATAAAACTGTATGAAATATATTGTGATAGATCAGATCAATTTAGAGTGGTCAGGGATACATGTCGTATAAAACTGTATGAAATATATATTGTGATAGATCAGATCAATTTAGAGTGGTCAGGGATACATGTCGTATAAAACTGTATGAAATATATTGTGATAGATCAGATCAATTTTTGAGTGGTCAGGGATATATGTCGTATAAAACTGTATAAAATATATTGTGATAGATCAGATCAAGTTTAGAGTGGACAGGGATATATTTCGTATAAAACTGTTTAAAATATATTGTGATAGATCAGATCAATTTAGAGTGGTCAGGGATAAATGTCGTATAAAACTGTATGAAATATATTGTGATAGATCAGATCAATTTAGAGTGGTCAGGGATAAATGTCGTATAAAACTGTATGAAATATATTGTGATAGATCAGATCAATTTAGAGTGGTCAGGGATAAATGTCGTATAAAACTGTACGAAATATATTGTGATAGATCAGATCAATTTAGAGTGGTCAGGGATAAATGTCGTATAAAACTGTATGAAATATATTGTGATAGATCAGATCAATTTAGAGTGGTCAGGGATAAATGTCGTATAAAACTGTATGAAATATATTGTGATAGATCAGATCAATTTAGAGTGGTCAGGGATAAATGTCGTATAAAACTGTATGAAATATATTGTGATAGATCAGATCAATTTAGAGTGGTCAGGGATACATGTCGTATAAAACTGTATGAAATATATTGTGATAGATCAGATCAATTTTAGAGTGGTCAGGGATAAATGTCGTAAAAAACTGTATGAAATATATTGTGATAGATCAGATCAATTTTAGAGTGGTCAGGGATACATGTCGTATAAAACTGTATGAAATATATTGTGATAGATCAGATCAATTTTAGAGTGGTCAGGGATACATGTCGTATAAAACTGTATAAAATATATTGTGATAGATCAGATCAAGTTAAGGGTGGTCAGGGATAAATGTCGTATAAAACTGTATGAAATATATTGTGATAGATCAGATCAATTTTAGAGTGGTCAGGGATATATGTCGTATAAAACTGTATGAAATATATTGTGATAGATCAGATCAATTTTTGAGTGGTCAGGGATATATGTCGTATAAAACTGTATAAAATATATTGTGATAGATCAGATCAAGTTTAGAGTGGACAGGGATATATTTCGTATAAAACTGTTTAAAATATATTGTGATAGATCAGATCAAGTTAAGGGTGGTCAGGGATATATGTAGTATAAAACTGTATAAAATATATTGTGATAGATTAGATCAAGTTAAGGGTGGTCAGGGATAAATGTCGTATAAAACTGTATAAAATATTTTGTGATAGATTATATCAAGTTTAGAGTGGTCAGAGATACATGTCGTATAAAACTGTATGAAATATATATTGTGATAGATCAGATGAAGTTTAGAGTGGTCAGGGATAAATGTCGTATAAAACTGTATAAAATATTTTGTGATAGATCAGATCAATTTAGAGTGGTCAGGGATATATGTCGTATAAAACTGTATCAAATATATATTGTGATAGATCAGATCAAATTAAGGATGGTCAGTGATATATGTCGTATAAAACTGTATAAAATATAATGTGATAGATCAGATCAATTTAGAGTGGTCAGGGATAAACGTCGGATAAAACTGTATGAAATATATATTGTGATAGATCAGATCAATTAAGAGTGGTCAGGGATACATGTCGTATAAAACTGTATGAAATATATATTGTGATAGATCAGATCAAGTTTAGAGTGGTCAGGGATAAACGTCGTATAAAACTGTATGAAATATATATTGTGATAGATCAGATCAATTTAGAGTGGTCAGGGATACATGTCGTATAAAACTGTATGAAATATATATTGTGATAGATCAGATCAAGTTAAGAGTGGTCAGGGATAAACGTCGTATAAAACTGTATGAAATATATATTGTGATAGATCAGATCAATTTAGAGTGGTCAGGGATACATGTCGTATAAAACTGTATGAAATATATTGTGATAGATTAGATCAATTTAGAGTGGTCAGGGATAAACGTCGTATAAAACTGTATGAAATATATATTGTGATAGATCAGATCAATTTAGAGTGGTCAGGGATAAACGTCTTATAAAACTGTATGAAATATATATTGTGATAGATCAGATCAATTTAGGGTGGTCAGGGATAAACGTCGTATAAAACTGTATGAAATATATATTGTGATAGATCAGATCAAGTTTAAAGTGGTCAGGGATATATGTTACTTAAAACTGTATGAAATATATATTTTGATAGATCAGATCAAGTGTAGAGTGGTCAGTGATATATGTCGTATAAAACTGTATAAAATATATATTGTGATAGATCAGATCAAGTTTAGAGTGGTCAGGGATACATGTCGTATAAAACTGTATAAATATATATTGTGATAGATCAGATCAAGTTTAGAGTGGTCAGGGATACATGTCGTATAAAACTGTATGAAATATATTGTGATAGATCAGATCAATTTAGAGTGGTCAGGGATAAACGTCGTATAAAACTGTATGAAATATATATTGTGAGAGATCAGATCAATTTAGAGTGGTCAGGGATACATGTCGTATGTCGTATAAAACTGTATGAAATATATTGTGATAGATTAGATCAAGTTAAGGGTGGTCAGGGATATATGTCGTATAAAACTGTATGAAATATATATTGTGATAGATCAGATCAAGTTTAGAGTGGTCAGGGATACATGTCGTATAAAACTGTATAAAATATATTGTGATAGATTAGATCAAGTTAAGGATGGTCAGGGATATATGTCGTATAAAACTGTATGAAATATATATTGTGATAGATCAGATCAAATTTAGAGTTGTCAGGGATATATGTCATATAAAACTGCATAAAATATATTGTGATAGATTATATCAAGTTAAGGGTGGTCAGGGATAAAGGTCGTATAAAACTGTATAAAATATATTGTGATAGATTAGATCAAGTTAAGGGTGGTCAGGGATATATGTCGTATAAAACTGTATGAAATATATATTGTGATAGATCAGATCAAGTCAAGTGTGGTCAGGGATACATGTCGTATAAAAGTGTATGAAATATATTGTGATAGATTAGATCAAGTTAAGGGTGGTCAGGGATATATGTTGCATAAAACTGTATGAAATATATATTGTGATAGATCAGATCAATTTAGAGTGGACAGGGATAAACGTCGTATAAAACTGTATGAAATATATATTGTGATAGATCAGATCAATTTAGAGTGGTCAGGGATAAACGTCGTATAAAACTGTATGAAATATATATTGTGATAGATCAGATCAATTTAGAGTGGTCAGGGATAAACGTCGTATAAAACTGTGTGAAATGTATATTGTTATAGATCAGATCAATTTAGAGTGGTCAGGGATAAACGTCGTATAAAACTGTATGAAATATATATTGTGAAAGATCAGATCAATTTAGAGTGGCCAGGGATATATGTCGTACAAAACTGTATAAAGTATATTGTGATAGATCAGATCAATTTAGAGTGGTCAGGGATAAACGTCGTATAAAACTGTATGAAATATATATTGTGATAGATCAGATCAATTTTTGAGTGGTCAAGGATATATGTTGCATAAAACTGTATGAAATATATATTGTGATAGATCAGATCAAGTTAAGAGTGGTCAGGGATATATGTCGTATAAAACTGTATGAAATATATATTGTGATAGATCAGATCAAGTTTAGAGTGGTCAGGGATAAATGTCGTATAAAACTGTATAAAATATATTGTGATAGACTAGATCAAGTTAAGGGTGGTCAGGGATACATGTCGTAGAAAACTGTATGAAATATATATTGTGATAGATCAGATCAAGTTTAGAGTGGTCAGGGATACATGTCGTATAAAACTGTATAAAAGATATTGTGATAGATTAGATCAAGTTAAGGGTGGTCAGGGATATATATTGCATAAAACTGTATGAAATATATATTGTGATAGATCAGATCAAGTTTAGAGTGGTCAGGGATATATATCGTATAAAACTGTATGAAATATATATTGTGATAGATCAGATCAATTTAGAGTGGTCAGGGATAAACGTCGTATAAAACTGTATGAAATATATATTGTGATAGATCAGATCAAGTTTAGAGTGGTCAGGGATACATGTCGTATAAAACTGTATAAATATATATTGTGATAGATCAGATCAAGTTTAGAGTGGTCAGGGATATATGTCGTATAAAACTGTATGAAATATATATTGTGATAGATCAGCTCAATTTAGAGTGGTCAGGGATACATGTCGTATAAAACTGTATAAAATATATTGTGATAGATCAGATCAAGTTAAGAGTGGTTAGGGATACATGTCGTATAAAACTGTATGAAATATATATTGTGATAGATCAGATCAAGTTTAGAGTGATCAGGGATACATGTCGTATAAAACTGTATGAAATATATATTGTGATAGATCAGATCAAGTTTAGAGTGGTCAGGGATACATGTCGTATAAAACTGTATAAAATATATTGTGATAGATTAGATCAAGTAAAGGATGGTCAGGGATATATGTCGTATAAAACTGTTTGAAATATATATTGTAATAGATCAGATCAAGTTTAGAGTGGTCAGGGATATATGTCATATAAAACTGCATAAAATATATTGTGATAGATTATATCAAGTTAAGGTTGGTCAGGGATAAATGTCGTATAAAACTGTATAAAATATATTGTGATAGATTAGATCAAGTTAAGGGTGGTCAGGGATAAATGTCGTATAAAACTGCATAAAATATATTGTGATAGATTAGATCAAGTTAAGGGTGGTCAGGGATAAATGTCGTATAAAACTGTATAAAATATATTGTGATAGATTAGATCAAGTTAAGGGTGGTCAGGGATATATGTCGTATAAAACTGTATGAAATATATTGTGATAGATCAGATAAATTTGGAGTGGTCAGGGATACATGTCGTATAAAAGTGTATGAAATATATATTGTGATAGATCAGATCAATTAAGAGTGGTCAGTGATATATGTCGTATAAAACTGTATAAAATATATTGTGATAGATCAAATCAAGTTAAGAGTGGTCAGGGATACATGTCGTATAAAAGTGTATGAAATATATTGTGATAGATCAGATCAAGTTAAGGGTGGTCAGGGATATATGTCGTATAAAACTGTATGAAATATATATTGTGATAGATCAGATCAAGTTAAGGGTGGTCAGGGATACATGTCGTATAAAACTGTATAAAATATATATTGTGATAGATCAGATCAATTTAGAGTGGCCAGGGATACATGTCGTATAAAACTGTATGAAATATATATTGTGATAGATCAGATCAAGTTTAGAGTGGTCAGGGATATATGTCATATAAAACTGCATAAAATATATTGTGATAGATTATATCAAGTTAAGGGTGGTCAGGGATAAATGTCGTATAAAACTGTATAAAATATATTGTGATAGATTAGATCAAGTTAAGGGTGGTCAGGGATAAATGTCGTATAAAACTGCATAAAATATATTGTGATAGATTAGATGAAGTTAAGGGTGGTCAGGGATACATGTCGTATAAAACTGTATGAAAAATATATTGTGATAGATCAGATCAAGTTTAGAGTGGTCAGAGATACATGTCGTATAAAACTGTATGAAATATATTGTGATAGATCAGATCAATTTAGAGTGGTCAGGGATATATGTCGTATAAAACTGTATAAAATATATATTGTGATAGATCAGATCAAATTAAGGATGGTCAGTGATATATGTCGTATAAAACTGTATAAAATATAATGTGATAGATCAGATCAATTTAGAGTGGTCAGGGATAAACGTCGGATAAAACTGTATGAAATATATATTGTGATAGATCAGATCAATTAAGAGTGGTCAGGGATACATGTCGTATAAAACTGTATGAAATATATATTGTGATAGATCAGATCAAATTTAGAGTGGTCAGGGATAAACGTCGTATAAAACTGTATGAAATATATATTGTGATAGATCAGATCAATTTAGAGTGGTCAGGGATACATGTCGTATAAAACTGTATGAAATATATATTGTGATAGATCAGATCAAGTTAAGAGTGGTCAGGGATAAACGTCGTATAAAACTGTATGAAATATATATTGTGATAGATCAGATCAATTTAGAGTGGTCAGGGATACATGTCGTAGAAAACTGTATGAAATATATTGTGATAGATTAGATCAAGTTAAGGGTTGTCAGGGATATATGTCGTATAAAACTGTATGAAATATATATTGTGATAGATCAGATCAATTTAGAGTGGTCAGGGATGAACGTCGTATAAAACTGTATGAAATATATATTGTGATAGATCAGATCAATTTAGAGTGGTCAGGGATAAACGTCGTTTAAAACTGTATGAAATATATATTGTGATAGATCAGATCAAGTTTAAAGTGGTCAGGGATATATGTTACTTAAAACTGTATGAAATATATATTTTGATAGATCAGATCAAGTGTAGAGTGGTCAGTGATATATGTCGTATAAAACTGTATAAAATATATATTGTGATAGATCAGATCAAGTTTAGAGTGGTCAGGGATACATGTCGTATAAAACTGTATAAATATATATTGTGATAGATCAGATCAAGTTTAGAGTGGTCAGGGATACATGTCGTATAAAACTGTATGAAATATATATTGTGATAGATTAGATCAAGTTTAGAGTGGTCAGAGATACATGTCGTATAAAACTGTATGAAATATATATTATGATAGATCAGATGAAGTTTAGAGTGGTCAGGGATAAATGTCGTATAAAACTGTATAAAATATTTTCTGATAGATTAGATCAAGTTAAGGGTGGTCAGGGATATATGTCGTATAAAACTGTATGAAATATATATTGTGATAGATCAGATCAAGTTAAGGGTGGTCAGGGATACATGTCGTATAAAACTGTATAAAATATATTGTGATAGATTAGATGAAGTTAAGGGTGATCAGGGATACATGTCGTATAAAACTGTATGAAAAATATATTGTGATAGATCAGATCAATTTTAGAGTGGTCAGGAATATATGTCGTATAAAACTGTATGAAATATATATTGTGATAGATCAGATCAAGTTTAGAGTGGTCAGAGATACATGTCGTATAAAACTGTATGAAATATATTGTGATAGATCAGATCAATTTAGAGTGGTCAGGGATAAACGTCGTATAAAACTATGAAATATATTGTGATAGATCAGATCAAGTTTAGAGTGGTCAGGGATATATGTAGTATAAAACTGTATAAAGTATATTGTGATAGATCAGATCAAGTTTAGAGTGGTCAGGGATAAACGTCGTATAAAACTGTATGAAATATATATTGTGATAGATCAGATCAAGTTAAGGGTAGTCAGGGATATATGTCGTATAAACTGTATGAAATATATATTGTGATAGATCAGATCAAGTTTAGAGTGGTCAGGGATATATGTCGTATCAAACTCTATGAAATATATATTGTGATAGATCAGATCAAGTTTAGAGTGGTCAGGGATAAATGTCGTATAAAACTGTATAAAATATATTGTGATAGATTAGATCAAGTTAAGGATGGTCAGGGATATATGTCGTATAAAACTGTATGAAATATATATTGTGATAGATCAGATCAAGTTTAGAGTGGTCAGGGATATATGTCATATAAAACTGCATAAAATATATTGTGATAGATTATATCATGTTAAGGGTGGTCAAGGATAAAGGTCGTATAAAACTGTATAAAATAGATTGTGATAGATTAGATCAATTTAAGGATGGTCAGGGATATATGTCGTATAAAACTGTATGAAATATATATTGTGATAGATCAGATCAAGTTAAGTGTGGTCAGGGATACATGTCGTATAAAAGTGTATGAAATATATTGTGATAGATTAGAATAAGTTAAGGGTGGTCAGGGATATATGTTGCATAAAACTGTATGAAATATATATTGTGATAGATCAGATCAATTTAGAGTGGTCAGGGATAAACGTCGTATAAAACTGTATGAAATATATATTGTGATAGATCAGATCAATTTAGAGTGGCCAGGGATAAACGTCGTATAAAACTGTGTGAAATGTATATTGTGATAGATCAGATCAATTTAGAGTGGTCAGGGATAAACGTCGTATAAAACTGTATGAAATATATATTGTGAAAGATCAGATCAATTTAGAGTGGTCAGGGATAAACGTCGTATAAAACTGTATGAAATATATATTGTGATAGATCAGATCAATTTTTGAGTGGTCAAGGATATATGTTGCATAAAACTGTATGAAATATATATTGTGATAGATCAGATCAAGTTAAGAGTGGTCAGGGATATATGTCGTATAAAACTGTATGAAATATATATTGTGATAGATCAGATCAAGTTTAGAGTGGTCAGGGATAAATGTCGTATAAAACTGTATAAAATATATTGTGATAGACTAGATCAAGTTAAGGGTGGTCAGGGATACATGTCGTATAAAACTGTATGAAATATATATTGTGATAGATCAGATCAAGTTTAGAGTGGTCAGGGATACATGTCGTATAAAACTGTAAAAAGATATTGTGATAGATTAGATCAAGTTAAGGGTGGTCATGGATATATATTGCATAAAACTGTATGAAATATATATTGTGATAGATCAGATCAAGTTTAGAGTGGTCAGGGATATATGTCGTATAAAACTGTATGAAATATATATTGTGATAGATCAGATCAATTTAGAGTGGTCAGGGATAAACGTCGTATAAAACTGTATGAAATATATATTGTGATAGATCAGATCAAGTTTAGAGTGGTCAGGGATACATGTCGTATAAAACTGTATAAATATATATTGTGATAGATCAGATCAAGTTTAGAGTGGTCAGGGATATATGTCGTATAAAACTGTATGAAATATATATTGTGATAGATCAGATCAATTTAGAGTGGTCAGGGATACATGTCGTATAAAACTGTATAAAATATATTGTGATAGATCAGATCAAGTTTAGAGTGGTTAGGGATACATGTCGTATAAAACTGTATGAAATATATATTGTGATAGATCAGATCAAGTTTAGAGTGGTCAGGGATACATGTCGTATAAAACTGTATGAAATATATATTGTGATAGATCAGATCAAGTTTAGAGTGGTCAGGGATACATGTCGTATAAAACTGTATAAAATATATTGTGATAGATTAGATCAAGTTAAGGATGGTCAGGGATATATGTCGTATAAAACTGTTTGAAATATATATTGTGATAGATCAGATCAAGTTTAGAGTGGTCAGGGATATATGTCATATAAAACTGCATAAAATATATTGTGATAGATTATATCAAGTTAAGGGTGGTCAGGGATAAATGTCGTATAAAACTGTATAAAATATATTGTGATAGATTAGATCAAGTTAAGGGTGGTCAGGGATAAATGTCGTATAAAACTGCATAAAATATATTGTGATAGATAAGATCAAGTTAAGGGTGGTCAGGGATAAATGTCGTATAAAACTGTATAAAATATATTGTGATAGATAAGTTAAGGGTGGTCAGGGATATATGTCGTATAAACTGTATGAAATATATTGTGATAGATCAGATTAATTTAGAGTGGTCAGGGATACATGTCGTATAAAACTGTATGAAAAATATATTGTGATAGATCAGATCAATTAAGAGTGGTCAGTGATATATGTCGTATAAAACTGTATGAAATATATATTGTGATAGATCAGATCAATTTAGAGTGGTCAGGGATATATGTCGTACAAAACTGTATAAAATATATTGTGATAGATCAAATCAAGTTAAGAGTGGTCAGGGATACATGTCGTATAAAAGTGTATGAAATATATTGTGATAGATCAGATCAAGTTAAGGGTGGTCAGGGATATATGTCGTATAAAACTGTATGAAATATATTGTGATAGATCAGATCAATTTAGAGTGGTCAGGGATACATGTCGTATAAAACTGTATGAAAAATATATTGTGATAGATCAGATCAATTAAGAGTGGTCAGTGATATATGTCGTATAAAACTGTATGAAATATATATTGTGATAGATCAGATCAATTTAGAGTGGTCAGGGATATATGTCGTACAAAACTGTATAAAATATATTGTGATAGATCAAATCAAGTTAAGAGTGGTCAGGGATACATGTCGTATAAAAGTGTATGAAATATATTGTGATAGATCAGATCAAGTTAAGGGTGGTCAGGGATATATGTCGTATAAAACTGTATGAAATATATATTGTGATAGATCAGATCAATTTAGAGTGGTCAGGGATGAACGTCGTATAAAACTGTATGAAATATATATTGTGATAGATCAGATCAATTTAGAGTGGTCAGGGATAAACGTCGTTTAAAACTGTATGAAATATATATTGTGATAGATCAGATCAAGTTTAAAGTGGTCAGGGATATATGTTACTTAAAACTGTATGAAATATATATTTTGATAGATCAGATCAAGTGTAGAGTGGTCAGTGATATATGTCGTATAAAACTGTATAAAATATATATTGTGATAGATCAGATCAAGTTTAGAGTGGTCAGGGATACATGTCGTATAAAACTGTATAAATATATATTGTGATAGATCAGATCAAGTTTAGAGTGGTCAGGGATACATGTCGTATAAAACTGTATGAAATATATATTGTGATAGATTAGATCAAGTTTAGAGTGGTCAGAGATACATGTCGTATAAAACTGTATGAAATATATATTATGATAGATCAGATGAAGTTTAGAGTGGTCAGGGATAAATGTCGTATAAAACTGTATAAAATATTTTCTGATAGATTAGATCAAGTTAAGGGTGGTCAGGGATATATGTCGTATAAAACTGTATGAAATATATATTGTGATAGATCAGATCAAGTTAAGGGTGGTCAGGGATACATGTCGTATAAAACTGTATAAAATATATTGTGATAGATTAGATGAAGTTAAGGGTGATCAGGGATACATGTCGTATAAAACTGTATGAAAAATATATTGTGATAGATCAGATCAATTTTAGAGTGGTCAGGAATATATGTCGTATAAAACTGTATGAAATATATATTGTGATAGATCAGATCAAGTTTAGAGTGGTCAGAGATACATGTCGTATAAAACTGTATGAAATATATTGTGATAGATCAGATCAATTTAGAGTGGTCAGGGATAAACGTCGTATAAAACTATGAAATATATTGTGATAGATCAGATCAAGTTTAGAGTGGTCAGGGATATATGTAGTATAAAACTGTATAAAGTATATTGTGATAGATCAGATCAAGTTTAGAGTGGTCAGGGATAAACGTCGTATAAAACTGTATGAAATATATATTGTGATAGATCAGATCAAGTTAAGGGTAGTCAGGGATATATGTCGTATAAACTGTATGAAATATATATTGTGATAGATCAGATCAAGTTTAGAGTGGTCAGGGATATATGTCGTATAAAACTCTATGAAATATATATTGTGATAGATCAGATCAAGTTTAGAGTGGTCAGGGATAAATGTCGTATAAAACTGTATAAAATATATTGTGATAGATTAGATCAAGTTAAGGATGGTCAGGGATATATGTCGTATAAAACTGTATGAAATATATATTGTGATAGATCAGATCAAGTTTAGAGTGGTCAGGGATATATGTCATATAAAACTGCATAAAATATATTGTGATAGATTATATCATGTTAAGGGTGGTCAAGGATAAAGGTCGTATAAAACTGTATAAAATAGATTGTGATAGATTAGATCAATTTAAGGATGGTCAGGGATATATGTCGTATAAAACTGTATGAAATATATATTGTGATAGATCAGATCAAGTTAAGTGTGGTCAGGGATACATGTCGTATAAAAGTGTATGAAATATATTGTGATAGATTAGAATAAGTTAAGGGTGGTCAGGGATATATGTTGCATAAAACTGTATGAAATATATATTGTGATAGATCAGATCAATTTAGAGTGGTCAGGGATAAACGTCGTATAAAACTGTATGAAATATATATTGTGATAGATCAGATCAATTTAGAGTGGCCAGGGATAAACGTCGTATAAAACTGTGTGAAATGTATATTGTGATAGATCAGATCAATTTAGAGTGGTCAGGGATAAACGTCGTATAAAACTGTATGAAATATATATTGTGAAAGATCAGATCAATTTAGAGTGGTCAGGGATAAACGTCGTATAAAACTGTATGAAATATATATTGTGATAGATCAGATCAATTTTTGAGTGGTCAAGGATATATGTTGCATAAAACTGTATGAAATATATATTGTGATAGATCAGATCAAGTTAAGAGTGGTCAGGGATATATGTCGTATAAAACTGTATGAAATATATATTGTGATAGATCAGATCAAGTTTAGAGTGGTCAGGGATAAATGTCGTATAAAACTGTATAAAATATATTGTGATAGACTAGATCAAGTTAAGGGTGGTCAGGGATACATGTCGTATAAAACTGTATGAAATATATATTGTGATAGATCAGATCAAGTTTAGAGTGGTCAGGGATACATGTCGTATAAAACTGTAAAAAGATATTGTGATAGATTAGATCAAGTTAAGGGTGGTCATGGATATATATTGCATAAAACTGTATGAAATATATATTGTGATAGATCAGATCAAGTTTAGAGTGGTCAGGGATATATGTCGTATAAAACTGTATGAAATATATATTGTGATAGATCAGATCAATTTAGAGTGGTCAGGGATAAACGTCGTATAAAACTGTATGAAATATATATTGTGATAGATCAGATCAAGTTTAGAGTGGTCAGGGATACATGTCGTATAAAACTGTATAAATATATATTGTGATAGATCAGATCAAGTTTAGAGTGGTCAGGGATATATGTCGTATAAAACTGTATGAAATATATATTGTGATAGATCAGATCAATTTAGAGTGGTCAGGGATACATGTCGTATAAAACTGTATAAAATATATTGTGATAGATCAGATCAAGTTTAGAGTGGTTAGGGATACATGTCGTATAAAACTGTATGAAATATATATTGTGATAGATCAGATCAAGTTTAGAGTGGTCAGGGATACATGTCGTATAAAACTGTATGAAATATATATTGTGATAGATCAGATCAAGTTTAGAGTGGTCAGGGATACATGTCGTATAAAACTGTATAAAATATATTGTGATAGATTAGATCAAGTTAAGGATGGTCAGGGATATATGTCGTATAAAACTGTTTGAAATATATATTGTGATAGATCAGATCAAGTTTAGAGTGGTCAGGGATATATGTCATATAAAACTGCATAAAATATATTGTGATAGATTATATCAAGTTAAGGGTGGTCAGGGATAAATGTCGTATAAAACTGTATAAAATATATTGTGATAGATTAGATCAAGTTAAGGGTGGTCAGGGATAAATGTCGTATAAAACTGCATAAAATATATTGTGATAGATAAGATCAAGTTAAGGGTGGTCAGGGATAAATGTCGTATAAAACTGTATAAAATATATTGTGATAGATAAGTTAAGGGTGGTCAGGGATATATGTCGTATAAACTGTATGAAATATATTGTGATAGATCAGATCAATTTAGAGTGGTCAGGGATACATGTCGTATAAAACTGTATGAAAAATATATTGTGATAGATCAGATCAATTAAGAGTGGTCAGTGATATATGTCGTATAAAACTGTATGAAATATATATTGTGATAGATCAGATCAATTTAGAGTGGTCAGGGATATATGTCGTACAAAACTGTATAAAATATATTGTGATAGATCAAATCAAGTTAAGAGTGGTCAGGGATACATGTCGTATAAAAGTGTATGAAATATATTGTGATAGATCAGATCAAGTTAAGGGTGGTCAGGGATATATGTCGTATAAAAGTGTATGAAATATATTGTGATAGATTAGATCAAGTTAAGAGTGGTCAGGGATATATGTCGTATAAAACTGAATGAAATATATATTGTAATAGACCAGATCAAGTTTAGAGTGGTCAGGGATACATGTCGTATAAAACTGTATGAAATATATATTGTGATAGATCAGATCAATTTAGAGTGGTCAGGGATAAACGTCGTATAAAACTGTATGAAATATATATTGTGATAGATCAGATCAATTTAGAGTGGTCAGGGATATATGTCGTACAAAACTGTATGAAATATATATTGTGATAGATTAGATGAAGTTAAGGGTGGTCAGGGATATATGTTGCATAAAACTGTATGAAATACATATTGTGATAGATCAGATCAAGTTTAGAGTGGTCAGGGATACATGTCGTATAAAACTGTATAAGATATATTGTGATAGATTAGATCAAGTTAAGTGTGGTCAGGGATATATGTTGTATAAAACTGTATGAAATATATATTGTGATAGATCAGATCAAGTTAAGAGTGGTCAGGGATACATGTCGTATAAAACTGTATAAGATATATTGTGATAGATTAGATCAAGTTTAGAGTGGTTAGAGATACATGTCGTATAAAACTGTATGAAATATTTATTGTGATAGATCAGATCAAGTTAAGGGTGGTCAGGGATATATGTTGCATAAAACTGTATGAAATATTTATTGTGATAGATCAGATCTAGTTGAATACTTTATCTCCTTGCTTTTGAGAGATTCACTTTTATTCCCTACGTTCGTGTGTATGCAATTGACACGTGACTGTGTATTACTTTTGAAAATGCTTTTCTCTTTGATTTTCAGATGCCTAAAGGAAAACTAACTACCATGGAGAAGAGGTATACACTACACTACCATGGAGCAGAGTTATACACTGCACTTCCATGGAGCAGAGGTATACACTACACTACCATGGAGCAGAGTTATACACTGCACTTCCATGGAGCAGAGGTATACACTACACTACCATGGAGCAGAGTTATACACTGCACTTCCATGGAGCAGAGGTATACACTACACTACCATGGAGCAGAGTTATACACTGCACTTCCATGGAGCAGAGGTATACACTACACTACCATGGAGCAGAGTTATACACTGCACTTCCATGGAGCAGAGGTATACACTACACTTCCATGGAGCAGAGGTATACACTACACTACCATTGAGCAGAGGTATACATTGCACTACCACGGAGCAGAGGTATACACTGCACTACCATTGAGCAGAGGTTTACACTACACTTCCATGGAGCAGAGGTATACACTACACTACCATGGAGCAGAAGTATACACTGAACTACCACGGAGCAGAGGTATACACTGCACTACCATGGAGCAGAAGTATACACTGCACTACCATGGAGCAGAAGTATACACTGCACTACCACGGAGCAGAGGTATACACTGCACTACCACGGAGCAGAGGTATACACTGCATTACCATGGAGCAGAAGTATACACTGCACTACCATGGAACAGAAGTATACACTGCACAACACGGAGCAGAGGTTTACACTGCACTACCATGGAGCAGAGGTATACACTGCACTACCATTGAACAGAGGTATACACTGCACTACCATGGAACAGAGGTATACACTGCACTACCATGGAGCAGAGGTTTACACTACACCTCCATGGAGCAGAGGTATACACTACACTACCATGTGCAGAAGTATACACTGCACTACCATGGAGCAGAGGTATACACTGCACTACCACGGAGCAGAGGTATACACTGCACTGCCATGGAGCAGAGGTATACACTGCACTACCATGGAGCAGGGGTATACACTGCACTACCATGGAGCAGAGGTATACACTGCACTACAATGGAGCAGAGGTATACACTGCACTACCATGGAGCAGAAGTATACACTGCACTACCATGGAGCAGAAGTATACACTGCACTACCACGGAGCAGAGGTATACACTGCATTACCATGGAGCAGAAGTATACACTGCACTACCATGGAACAGAAGTATACACTGCACAACACGGAGCAGAGGTATACACTGCACTACCATGGAGCAGAAGTATACACTGCACTACCATGGAGCAGAAGTATACACTGCACTACCACGGAGCAGAGGTATACACTGCACTACCACGGAGCAGAGGTATACACTGCATTACCATGGAGCAGAAGTATACACTACACTACCATGGAGCAGAGGTATACACTACACTACCATGGGGCAGAGGTATACACTGCACTACCATGGAGCAGAGGTATACACTGCACTACCATTGAACAGAGGTATACACTGCACTACCATGGAACAGAGGTATACACTGCACTACCATGGAGCAGAGGTTTACACTACACCTCCATGGAGCAGAGGTATACACTACACTACCATGTGCAGAAGTATACACTGCTCTACCATGGAGCAGAGGTATACACTGCACTACCACGGAGCAGAGGTATACACTGCACTACCATGGAGCAGAGGTATACACTGCACTACCATGGAGCAGGGGTATACACTGCACTACCATGGAGCAGAGGTATACACTGCACTACAATGGAGCAGAGGTATACACTGCACTACCATGGAGCAGAGGTATACACTGCACTACCATGGAGCAGAGGTATACACTGCACTACAATGGAGCAGAGGTATACGCTGCACTACCATGGAGCAGAGGTATACACTGCACTACCGTGAGTTAAAGAAGATACTGACGACAATCTCAACAGCACTCACAATAGAGCACCAAAATTGAGCATCGACGGACCCCTAGCAGGCTAGAGGTGTGACCAGGTGCCCGGGAGGAGTAAGTATCCCTTGTTGGCTAGCCGCATCCGCCGTCGATGTTCATGGTCGAAAATGAAAACAATATATAAAATACATGCACTGTCTGAGGTTATGTCTATATAGAAAGTGCTATGGCGACTATGTCAGGGAAAAAATTCAAAACACTTACTGTCAAACCCCTCGCGGGGAACTTTTTTACGAGCTCCACACGGCAAAGGGCATACGTGTGACAAAAATGAGTTAAAATAGATCCTGACGACAATCTCAACAGCACTTACACTAGAGCACCAAATTGAGCATCGACGGACCCCAAGCAGGCTAGAGGTGGGACCAGGTGCCCGGGAGGAGTAAGCTTCCCTGTTGGCTAGCCGCGCCCGCCGTCGATGTTCATGTTCATGGAGCAGAGGTATACACTGCAAATGGAACAGAGGTATACACTGCACTACCATGGAGCAGAGGTATACAATGCACTTCCATGTAGCAGAGGTATACACTGCACTACCATGAAGCAGAGATATAAACTGCACTACAATGGAGCAGAGATATACACTGCACTACCATGGAGCAGAGGTATAAACTGCACTACTGTGGAGCAGAGGTATACACTGCACTTCCATGTAGCAGAGGTATACAATGCACTTCCATGTAGCAGAGGTATACACTACACTACCATGGAGCAGAGGTATAAACTGCACTACCATTGAGCAGAGGTATACATTGCACTTTCATGTAGCTTAGGTATACACTGCACTTCCATGTAGCAGAGGTATACACTGCACTTCCATTGAACAGAGGTATACACTGCACTTCCATTGAGCAGAGGTATACACAGCACTTCCATGTAGCAGAGGTATACACTGCACTACCATTGAGCAGAGGTATATACTGCACTACCATGGAGCAGAGGTATACACTGCACTACCATGGGGCAGAGGTATACACTGCACTTCCATGTAGCAGAGGTATACACTGCACTTCCATGTGGCAGAGGTATACACTGCACTACCATTGAGAAGAGGTATTCACTGCACTTCCATGTAGCAGAGGTATACACTGCACTTCCATTGAGCAGAGGTATAAACTGCACTACCATGGGGCAGAGTTATACACTGCACTACAATGGAGCAGATGTATACACTGCACTACCATGGGGCAGAGGTATACACTGCACTACCATGGAGCAGAGGTATACACTGCACTTCCATGTAGCAGAGGTATACATTGCACTTCCATGTAGCAGAGGTATACACTGCACTTCCATGGAGAAGAGGTATACACTGCACTACCATTGAGTAGAGGTATACACTGCACTTCCATGAAGCAGAGGTATACACTGCACTTCCATTGAGCAGAGGTATAAACTGCACTACCATGGGGCAGAGGTATACACTGCACTACAATGGAGCAGAGGTATACACTGCACTTCCATGAAGCAGAGGTATACACTGCACTTCCATGGAGCAGAGGTATACACTGCATTTCCATGGAGCAGAGTTATACACTGCACTACCATTGAGGAGAGGTATATACTGCACTTCCATGTCGCAGAGGTATACACTGCACTTCCATGTAGCAGAGGTATACACTGCACTTCCATGTAGCAGAGGTATATACTGCACTTCCATGTGGCAGAGGTATACACTGCACTTCCATTACCACTTAGAATAACATAGATAGAACATAATATAGAATAACATTCTATAATAATCTATAATAATATAGAATAACATGAATTATTATATATAGAATAGAATACAATACAGAATAAAATTAATAGAATAGAATAACGTACATAGAATCTTAGAACAAGTTAACATGAATATTTGTCACTCATGGAGAAGCATTAACCACCTCTATTATATGATTTATATCGATATCAGAATCTTCATCATTCCAACAACACCAATTGTCAACAGAACGAAATGTGCACACATACAAAATGTCCGAGCACCGGAAGTTGTAACACTGTCTAGAAGCAGAGAGAATGACAACCGGAAATGAAAGTAACGCACAAGCTGAGTCTTTGTATTTCACTGATGTTTCTTTCATTTAATTCAATCGAGCTATTGAAAGATTTGGTAGAGGAAAAGATTTTTAATTTGACGACTCATAGTTTCATGCCACAAATCACTGTCACACCAGCCTTAAAGACGAATGATCTTTTGCAATTAATGCGAAATTTTGTAACACTTAAAGTAACATGAAACTCGCCTTCGCATTCTTTTCTTTATCTTCGGGTTCAATTTCTGGATGAAAAAAGGAAAAATGTAGAAAATCATGCAATAATGATAAAGAGAACTAGAAAAAAAATACGCAATGAAATTTTCCTCGATTTACAAATCTTTATAAGTACCCCGATATAGAAGTTAACAACACACGCTCAATATCCACAAATTGCTGAATAAAAACACGATATACCAATATCTTATGTTTCCACTTTATAAAGGCCAAAAATCCGATTTTTTTTTCTGGAAATTGAGTTTTCTTGGTATTTATTCGTAATGAGATCTACATGTAAATTCGTTAAGGACAGAAACCCTATATATATGTTTATTAAAACGCTTTATATAGTCCATATCTCCTTAGGCGGTAAGTACAAAATGAAGGGAAGCAGGAAGGCAATTTGTGGTGCATATTACTATACATACAACGCCTATATTACATGAGCGAGGCGGCGACTTTCATCTGATAATATCATTTTGTCAAACGTTTCGTGTATTTTGGTAATGCCAATTTATCACCTCACTCACCTGCAAGATTAATTAATCATTAAGATGATCTTCAGAATAGTATCATACTCGTGCACAAATACGAAACTACGGTGGTATGAAATTGTACATGTGAGCTAGGACCATAATACGAAACTTTGTATAGACGAAATAAGTACATTTTGAATTCATACCTTAAAAAGGAATAAACGTTATTGCAACAAGCTGCTTGCGATCTTTCGGAAGCTTCAAGGCCACAAAGTCAAAATTTTGGTACAAATGGAAAGGTTTTGTCATAAGTAATAAATGCACACAAGAAACATAAATTATCATTCAAAAACTAAGGCCTACGTTAATTTCGTTCAAGTAAGTCAAACTCCCGAGATAAAGGACAAGAGGTCAAATATTTTAGTAAAATTGAAAAGGTCTTGTTTTCAGGAATACGTATAAAAACGCACACCAATCCAAATGTATGACCAGATTAAAGTTTTCGAACAGACAAACATAAAACAAACAAAAACTACATTTTGTCGATATATTCATAAATAATCATGTTCATTCTGTTTTCTTTCTTTTAGATTTTTTTTCTTGCAATACATGTATCTGTCTTAGATATATTGAAATTCATCTTAATTAGATGTTTTTAAAGATATGCATTAAATTTATAATAAAAAAACTGGAAACGGACAGTGCGTGAACTGTCGTCCGGATCAGAGCTATCACTGCGGATTATATCGAACTATTTATGATTATATTGATGTTTCCTTCAGATCATCGATACGTACCTGTCAATCACCTAGGTCACTGATCACCTGTAATTACCTAGAGGCCATTCACGTACATGCAACATAGAAGGAAAAAACAACAGTACTCTAGTAGTAGAAGTCTAACTTACATGTTTTTCCATTAGTTTTTCAAATTTGCTACAAACTTGGGCGTGAGTTTTGCCGGCGGGGGACAGATAAGGAAGAAAAATTAAGCCAAGTGACAATGAAGTTGTACAAACTTATATCGAGGTGTTAGTTATAGAAAACAACCGTGAACTGATAGGAGTACTCTACAGAAAATGTGTTAATTTTTGGACGTTTAGACAAATAGGATAATACGAAAAAGCCATAGTGAGGACATACATTAACAACAAGAAATAAGGTATGAAAACAACACGGTTACAGGTGTTTTTGTGTATATTAGAGCGATATTTTATTCACAGAGATAGAACCAATAAAAGTATGTTTGTTCGTCTTACAATGACTTGAGATTGGTCACTCGATCATCATATTGCTTTATAAATACAAGGAGTGACCGATTTTGAATTGGAATTCAAGCCCCTGTGGTTCGTCTGAGACTTCCAAAACAGACCAAATTCCTCCGTGATTTAAGTAAAATAAAAGTTTGTTTCTATTTCCAGTGCAATTTTGTTTTCCATTGCAAAACATTTAAGAATTTTCTTATTTATCATAAATGTGAAAACAAGATACGACTACAAAACGAAGATTTGATAACAAAGAAAAATATAATGATATACACTTGCCAAGAATATAAAAAGAAACACAGTTAATTGAAAATTTCCTTCGCATCTGGTTCTTTGTTATAATTGGTACTACATTTTAATAACTTTCTCTATATTTTGTGGTCGCTATCTTCACGCTCCATCAGTATCAGCGCCGGCAGCTGGCCAAACCAGCGGCTATCTGATATACTCTGGACATCCATACAATGATAATGTCACTGGTCACTTGTGTCCATCACGTCTAGAGACTGACCCGTGGCCTCGAGCCGACGAAGGTCCATAAAATCTAACGGACGATGGTCTTCATGGGGATTTTATTGCTGGCGTACCATGTCATCATTCCTTGGTCATATTATTGATAAAGCATATCATGAATGCTGCATAACCTGGATTCTTTCCCTTACTTTATTTTTGCTGACCAATATGACGGGAAACACTCATTGCCTGATCTAGAAAATGTTTCCATCGTAATAACCCAACAAGTCTGCATTTTTTGGCAAAATTCGAGGGAAAGGGGGGGGGGGGGTCCTTGATACTTGTGTCTTATTTCCGCAAGGACGGGGAAAGACAGAAAATCTCAGCTCCAAAGAGGAATTTAGAGAGGCAAAAAGGGGATGGTGATATTTATCGTAAGTCTTTAGCAATTAAGCTCATCATCATCATCATCATCATCATCATCATCATCATCATCATCATTTCTTCTCCATTGGCAATTGCTCGTAACTTTACTGATTTTTATACCATGTAAGAAAAAAAACATCTAGCAATGGGATAGGATCTCTTATGGTCAGAAGAAAAAAGACAAAATATTTAAGACGATTTTTATCAAATGCAAATATTATGCACTGTATGGCTTTCAACAGATTAAATTCATAAGCCTGTTTTATTATTTGCATAAATCCGTCCTGCTCCCAGCAACGGTTTTCATACTTCCAACAGATTATAATCATGATACGAGGTCCATTGTATTGTAGTGTACCCAGAGGCTTTCATCTTGTCCGCCTTTCCATCATTATCAACCTATTGTCACCATAAACTATACACTTTTATAAGACTCTGATTTGAATATCATTATCACACAAATACAACTTAGAAAATCTTCATACATGTAGTTTCATAAAAGTGAATATTTACGAAGAATGTTTTAACACAATATGTACTATTTTGTCAAGAAATAGTTATTGTAAAACAGCAAAATATGCATTTCACAATTTAGGAGAACTAATCATGTGATTTATTACCTTTCGATAAGCTTTCCCAAGAAACTGGCGTTTTAAAACTGACTTGATTTGACTGAGTTGACCCAAAAAAAAAACCCCACTAGGTAACTTAAAGTATTTCTAATCTTTGTCAACCCCTTATGCTCAAACCAAATTTTGAATGATTATCAACACAAATATAATACATATTTTTGGACATTATTTGTTCATTGCTGGCATATGATACCATAGCATATAATAACAGATGGCCCTCCAGGTCTTCATCCAAATTACCGGACCTAATATCCAATAAACAGCCAAAAATTGTACAGAATATTTGTCGGACTCGGGGACTACAATAAAATCATTATCCATCAAACACCATATTAATTTCCATATTAATCACTATGTCTCACTAATACAGAAAGCTTTTGCTGCGGCACACGCCGCTTGGCTGTGTTTGTTTTGGGGTCTAAGATGGACTCTATGATGAAGTCATGGTAGGAATGTTTGCACAGCATTATGTTGTGATCGTGTATAATGGTTAATTAGAACGATAATTTTTATGTCACGTCAGAGTCTCAGATTCTGTAATTATCTTGAAACTGTGACGAATTGTCTAAAACAAAATTAAGAACTCGGCAACGGTACAAGGGCAAAAAAAAAGGGGGGGGGGGGGGCATGATAACATAGCATTAATTCCAATTACTACAGTCTAAAAGATATACGGTAAATAAAATGACTAAAACTTTCAAAGTTAAGGTTTTATATATTTGTTTTGTTGATGCACTGCATCACTTGTAAGAACACCATTTTTCAAATATGCGTATTTCTAAAATGCATGCTCGTTAGTATAACCGACGTACCAGCGTAGTAAGGACGTTAGACGCCACTGTTACGTGACGGTACACCTGTTCACCCGGGCATACCCACCTAGTGGCTACGGTTACCTGTATATAATGACATCAGTAAGGGTACTAATGATGTAAACTGATTTATTCGTAAACAGGAGGAAAACCCCTTTCTATGATTGGACAAACATCGTACATTATTGCCTCGTTTGAGTCACCGGAACTCGGAAGTTGGGTATCACTTGACTTGCTATTTACGTCTCAATAGACTTTATTTTTTTTAAAAATGAAATATGTCAAGTTTTGAAACTAATGGTTTCGTTTACGTGAAAATGATGAGAAATTTATTATATAATTTAATGAACTGTCTAGAAAATCAGATATGACTGATAGAAAAATAAAATATGAAAAGCGAGTCGTCCCACTGTGGTTACTAAAAGTGTCACAGAGGTCAGAGGATGAGAGGGGACCTCCCTGTGATGATCCGATTAAGATATTTTATGATTAATACCGTTTAACGAGCGTCAGATTTAGATATGTTTACTTTTGGGATGCTCATATTTAGAGGAATTATAATCCTCTTTGATGCGAAGCATCTCATTACGAAGTATCTTCGCACGGATACCCTTCAGGTCGGATTGACTCGATCAGTTTCACTTTGTCAATTGAAGACTTCCAGACCGGTTTTCTTTGTTCATTCGAATGAAATTTGATACCTTCTTACTTTATTTACATATAAAGAAAGAAAATTCGTTTTACATGAATTAAAATTTTGAAAAATTGAAAAAAAAAATTATTATACCTCTGAAAGACGACACTTTTTTTTGTTAAAGCTTCAACATTTTCTGTGCCGTTAGTCGTAATTCTAACATTATTCATTATTATGTATGGGCTGTCATAAAACTGTAGGATGTTAGGATGATGACAATAGTAGTAGGCTGAAATTTCAAACTATTCATATTTTTCAATTAACTATTCCATAACA